>VDFB02373365.1:123290441-124014728 GCA_007258455.2 Sequoia sempervirens
CATCAATGACAACACCAATCAGTAGGCTTCTTGTTGACATCAATGACAACCCCTTCATGCTTGCAACAAAGTGTTCATACCATTTTGAAAGTCTCTTGCATTTTGTAGCTTTTTCTTGTTGAGGAATATTGCAATTCTTTGTTTGCAGATATCTTACATGGAAGGTGTCCTTTTTCGTTCTTTGATCATGTTGCTCATTTTTTTCACAATTCTAACATGGTATCAGAGCGTGGATTTTGCAAACCCCTTCTTGATTTATAAGGTTTTTTCCTTCAACAAGGGTTACAAGCTTCATATATGCAATCCCTTTTTCTTTTTTTTCAAATTTTGGAGGTGGATGAAATTTTGTTGCATTTGGAACCAAAATAGAGTCTTCCATTAGATTCAAAACTATTGAGAAAGTTAGATTTTCCTTTTGTTTAGCTTGATTTGGATTCTTGAGGTCAAATCTGTGAGGGTTTGAAGCAGTTGCTTTTTTTTTCTAGATCTGGAGGGTAGCTACGATTTTGGACCATTTTGAATTGAAAAGAATCTCACAGTTGCGTTTAGGAGGTTGAATCAATGAATTTGACTATAAATTCGTCTATATTTCCCATTGGGAGATTTTCAGGCAAAAAAAATTCCCCAAGGTCGTATGGCTCCTATATGGCCCTACATGCAGATTGAAAAAAACACAATAAAAAAGGGGTTGATGTTTTTTTTAGATTTATTTATTAGAAATTTTAAAAATAAAAAATCTTTTAAAATTGCAAGCATAGGTTTTATTTTATTGATTTGAGGCGGAGTAATTATTGGTACCCACAGGTTACCTATAATTTGTAAGCCCTATGGACCCTTTATGTCGCAACGACAGTTGTACCAGCCTGTCGTCCAACGACCTTTAAACCGCCAACGATGGCTCCTTCAAACCTGTTGACCTCTTATCTTGTTTCCTGACGGTTTTTCATCTACCAACAGCAAAACAAAAATTTCCAGCGCCCTCACAATTTTCACGGTGACCATTTTGTGCTTTTCCGACAACCGGCGACAACTTCATTTTTTGGGAGCCTTTTGCAATATTCTGTCTATTTTGTCTGCCATAGGGGCTAGTTGTTTTTCAATGAAAGAGGAATATTTCGTAGAATATTCCGCTGACATCAGTGGTACGACATAGGGCAAGGGCCCCCTTTGAACCCTCCTTGTGCCCTAAAGGAGGTGCATTATTTTTTTTGGCCATAACATGGGCATACAATATCATATTTTGGTGAACAAGATATCATCGAAAAGATAATTTCACTAGCTTTCTAGTGGTATGGGGCTCATTACTTGTTTGTCTGCTGGTGCATTCTATAGCCTGTTGAAGTTAGAGGTAATGTTTTCAGTCTCGTGCTCATAACTTTTGACCTATTTCTCTATTTTTCGTGATTCTAGCGGCATTGGGATGATCTTTCAGAGCTCTTCAAAGCCATCCATGCATTTTTTCCATATTTCTCTATAGGTACATTTTATTTAGTTTTTGGATTTTTGCACTCTAGTGAATTACTTAGATGTCTTAGCTCCTGGAAACTTTTTGTTTGTGTGAGATGACTCGTTTTTGGCTGTTATATATGTATTTCCAATATTTTGTCCTATTTGGGCATTTGTAGACATCTTTTTCATGCATATTCTCTTTTGTAGATGCACTAAGATAAAGTGTCATTTTGGTGTATACTTTTTTGGGATTTTGTACATCCTATTGTGCCTTTTGTACTCACACTATGATATAAAGTGTCGTGGGGGGTTGATGTTTTCCTTTGGTTTTCCATCACACCTTTGTCAAGTGTCCCTTCCATGACAATAGTTAATCTAGGTGATTATTACCTCATGTGTGTGTGCCTTATTTTGCACACCCCTTTATTTGCAGGTTGTTTCTCCTACATGCACTTGTTGGTTTCACACAATTTCAATGAACTTGTCATGGCTCTCCCTTTTCAGCATTATGGGGGGGTTTCTACTGTTGGTGCTAATGCTTCCTTGGTTTTGCGTTTGAGTGATCTATGTATCTAGTTCTTATTCCTATGTACTTTTAGATGCAGTGTACATTAGCAGCTAGTTACCTTGCATTTCAATGAGATTGAGCACTTACCATATGGACACTCTTGCATTCCTATTTTCTGGAGGTGACCTTCCATTTTCATTTGATCAAAGACTATTGGTACATGTATTTTCAACCTGCATATTACATGTTGAGTACTATCATTAGGGTCACTCATGCAAATTCATGTACCACTTGTATCTTTGAGTTTCAGATGTTTGCCTTTGTTTTCCATCTAATTCGAGTAGTGTCGTTGGGGACGCTCATGCAAATTATTGTCCCTCTCTTGATCAATGTTCTTCAGACTATTTAGTACCTATATTTTTGACTTGCATCTTGCATATTGAGTAGTTTCATTGGGGTCACTCGTGCAAATTCATGTACCATTTGTATCTTCGACTTTTAGATTTTTTCCCTTTGTCATCGGATTCGAGTAGTGTCACTAGGGGCACTCAAGCAAATTACTATCTTCTTGATCTTGACATTTGTATCTTCAAGTTCTAGATGTTTTGTCTTTGTTTTCCATCTAATTTGAGTAGTGTCATTGAGGGAACTCACGCAGATTCTTGTTATCTTGATCTTGATCATCATATGTTTCAGAGGAGGTTCTTCATTTCAGCACCATATCAGTCATCATTTGACAACAGTCTATAGCTTCTGTGTGCTTTAGTGATGTTCTACATGTTCCTTTATTTTTGGGACATTGTTTTGGTGTGAGGCTTCTTAGTCCTTCACCTTGATTTGGAGGCTTTTCCAATCTTTCATTTGTCTTTCTCTCTTTTGGATAGGAGCTTTTCCCATGTGGTTTTCTCCATTTTTGAGAGATCTTTTGTTTGTACATGGGTACATCACCAATCCTTGTTTGTCGGGACCCATCATGCATTATTTTATAGATTTTTAGCTACTCCCTAAGTTCATCTTTGGGGGGGTGTTAGAGTAATCATGCATTAGCTAATAATTAATTGATATTTAATTAATTATTAGTCTAATTTATTCTCATGCACTTAAGATAAACTTAGGAGTGATTTACTATGTTAACTAGAGAGATATTATTAGATCATTATGTCTCATTATATGAGATGTTGACACTTGTCATGATCTAATCCCTTTACCATTTAGGGTTCCTCCTATATATTTCTCAACCCTCATTGAATTATCTCTCAAGCTTTCATACCATTTTGATAGCCTCTTGCATTCTGGAGCTTCTCTTGTTGAGGAATATTGCAATTCTTTGTTTGCAGATCTCTTATGTGGAATGTGTCTTTGTTCGTTTGATCATGTGGCTCGTGTTTTTCACAATTCTAGCAGGTGTGAATTGGAGGTTGATGATTCCCTCATCCTATCCTAGGTTGGTGTTGTGGGAGAAGCAAACGTAGTTTAGTAACCGAACGCCATGTAGGTGTTGCTCTCTCTCTCTCTCTCTCTCTCTCTCTCTCTCTCTCTCTCTCTCTCTCTCTCGTATGTTCATCATGGTGGATTTGTCCCATGAGTGGTTATTCTTCCATTGTTGTCACCTTGTTGATGTAATGGTGAGGCTGTCTTGTCATCTTTGTTGTGTGTTGTTGTGTTCATGTGGCACGTGTACACATTGGTGTCCAAGTGTAACAAGTTGCAGTAACAACGTTGTTATTTCAAAAAAAAATTGTTTCATTGGGATTTGTTTTGAGCGTGTCGGCTTGGGGAATTACACTAGGTGCCAAAACAATGAATCCACATATACTAGTTTGTTGTTCATATAAACTATTGGTTGTTGAACCAATTTTCTACGTAAGAAAGGTCTACAAGTTATTATAGGGCATCAAATGATGTGCATCCAAAGTATAAACATTTGAAAAGATATCCTTCCTAATAGTCTAGGAAGCATTTGGTGTTGCAAATTTGTTTGCAATGTTATGTCTCCATGGTTATTCATAACAATTCAAAGGAATATTTTAATTACATTTGTTATATTTTCTCTTACCACCTTTGTTGGCATGAATGCAATAAGGGTTTGGTGTTTGTTTGAAAACACTTAAAGTATTGCAAATGATTTGTAAAGTCATTTCTTTATTTCATATGGGTTGTCAGTGTTGGTTATGTATTATTAAGTATGTCTCTTGTAGAAATGTAATTTTTGGTTTTTATTTACATGTAAATTTGGTTACGTTGATTCTTTTCCTTAATATGTTTCCTTCATCTTTGTTGTTTACAACTTAGTTGCCCAAATGGAGTAGGCACTAGTCTGCATTGGTGAAGTACCAATCAATCTTTCACTTAAAATTACATGTGTTCCTATTAATTGTAGGATTAGATTAGGTTTTATACATGTTCATGTTTTTTATTACAAACTAGGGAACTATTTTAAGCAAACCTAACACCCATATCATTAATGAATTTGAGCATGCATGTCTACACCTTGTCATTGTGTAAAATTATAAACGAAACTATCTTTAAGGATTATAATGTATCTTGTATTTGTAGGTGCATGTGCAAGTTGTGTGATCAGCTATAAAAAAAGGTCTAAATTGGCTAGTTGATCTTGATCTAGTGATGGTTATATGGGTCAAATATAAATTTGGACATATATTTTTGTTATAGTCATGTTATATTATAAATTATTTAAACATCTATCAAGATTTAGCTTTGGTAATACCCTCTCGAATAGGGTACTTGTTTACGTTCAACTTCCAAATATCTAATTATTTGAAGGTGGTGTCTAAGGAGACTATTTAGGAGCATGCCAATTGGATAGGTTAAACCCTTTGGTTGGTCAAATTAGTAGTGATGAGTGATATCAAATACAACAGCTGTAAACATGTAAATGGCTTAAATAGTGACAAAGCATATTCAATTTATTTATTAACTTTTAAAATTGAAGTGTACTCTAATACCTCCTTGATATCCTCTATTTTTTCCATATGTGAATTAGTTGTGCATTGAAAGTCTTTAAATACCATAGCATGTCACATAAACATGTCATGTCATCTCATAACAAATAGTAGAATGAAGCAATAAAAATTGTAATTAGAATTTATTTAAATATAGGGTCATCCTCACGTATTAGGATTGAACTAGGTCACACTCACATTGTTTGACAATGAACTAGAGGGGATAAGGTGATGATCTCCAAACATGGAATAAATATATAAGAATATGTGCAAATAGATATGCAATAGGGACCTATAGATGGTGAATGTATAGAAATAATCACATATGGAGGTAAAATAGATATGTATATGGATCATTGCACAAACCAAGTCTTGAACAAGAGTGTAACTTGTAAATATGATATTGGATTAAGACATTCCACCATGTGGGCACAAAAGTATGGGAAATTCCATGGTTATGCTAATTTCACAATTACATTTTTTCCTCATTTTGATGTGCATATGAATTTAACGTGAAGATATATTTCTAAGTATATGTACATTCTCATGCAACAAGAAAAGTAAATACATAGACACTTAAAGGATAATATCTTAAAAAAGAAACGTAATTCTTGTAATCACTCTCAATCAAAGTTTGCAAAATAATGAAAATTGTGCAATAAGTAGCCCATACCTCATAATAAAAATAAATACAAATTGCAAATTTAACTAAATGAAAAATGAGAAATAGAGAGAAGGGATATAAAAATTTCCTATATGGAAAGTGATGTGAAATACTTTGTTTGATGCAATAATATGACATGGATTTGCATGATATGGCTATGTGATAAAACTCCATGTAATGTGGTAAATGGAATAAATCTCCTCATGAGGTGGTAACGAGAGAAATATCCAAATAATGTGAATGTGTAATGTGATCAAGCTATGTCTAGATACAATGATAAGTATCTTTCTAGAATTGGTTTTCAAAATCTCAATCATAAAAGCATTAGCAAAAATATGTGCCCCCTCCAATTGTTTTCATCTAATAGATTTAAGGAATTAGAGTGGAAAAGAATATATGTAAAAAAATTTAAAAAACAAAAAGAAAGATAAAAAGTGATAAACCAAATAAGATGTACAGTCATTGAAGCACAAGCTTGTTATGAATATCTAAGGATAACATTGTGTGAGCATGTGCATAAGTAGAAGATAAGTATGAAGGAACGTGTAAAATGATTTTCCACCAATATAAGAAAATGATAAGGATGGCCCTACAAGCTAGGGAAGAATCATAGAGGTAAAAATAAGATGTAAAATGTGTGGGCATGTCAAGGGTCATAACATGTAACATAGGACCTAAGAACGATAAGAATCGTAAGGCATGGAACCATAAGGTTTATACATGACTATAAGCATGTGAACATAAGCATGATAAGGAAACATGGGAAGTAATAGGATCATGGTAGAGGTAAGCATAGTGATCATGGCATATCAATAATGTCATAAAATCATGTATAATAGGAAGGTAATAGGAAAAAGTGAAAGTCATGATGATGATCAATAGGAAAATATGAAAGCCATGATGATGATCATGGAACATATGAGGACATAGGAGTTGAGCAAGGCATGTAAGAAAGCATGGAAGCTAGCAATGGACAATAGACAATCATTGCAGCTAAACATGACCCATAAGAAAGAGTAAATTCTACAAGGAAACAAAGTTGAGCATTAGACATAAGAAAATATAAAAGCTAGGCATAAAATTAATATAGGAGAAATGCCACCCAAGTGGAGAAACAAAGTATAAATCATAATAGAGAAGGTGAAGTGACAATAGTAAATACACAACAAACACATTATAAACAAAAAGCCAAAATGTAAGGACATACATGATAAATGAAATATTAATCAAATAAGATCACAATGGGCATGGCATAAAAAAAGGTTGAAGTAGAAATGATACACAACATAAGGAGTGACATGAACAACACAACACATGTTCAAAGTCACGTGTCACATTCACCATTAAAGGTATCTTTGCAACATCCACTTGCTAACTAGGAACATGGAAACAACATAAAGCCAGGAAGGGAAAATAAAGTCACTAGATGTAAGAGAGATGGGTGAGGGCAGCTAAGAATGAAATCATCTCCATCAATAGTATCTATAATATGTTTGAATCAATGCCACCAATGGGGTTATCTATGTTATTATAAAGTATAAACCCATGAATATAAGAGTGGGATGTAGGGATGCTAAGTGTGATGTATGATCTAATATAGTCAAGTTCAATGTGTATTAGGTGATTTCACCTTTTTCTCAAGTGTATCTTCAATATAGGGTGTGTTATGATTAAGACCAATCTCTTGATGAGCACTAAAAAAACCTTCATCAAATGATTTTATATGATTAAGTTCATCAAGTGAAGAAGTTGTATGTGCATGGTTATGCTCAATGTTTGTTTTCTCTTTTGCCTATAAGATGCTAAATCTTTTGTTTCATAGCATAATACTGATCTATAGAATTTGTTGTGCAACGATTAGCAAAAAAAAGTACTTATCCTCGTGTGTTGCAAGCTTGGAGATATCTATTGGTTTGACAAAAGGCAAGGTAATAAGATTTTGTTTCTAAACTTGTTGTAATACCACTATTTCAATTAGTTAAAATATCTTTTAATGAGGGGAAGTAAGCCATCAATAAATATATGTTGGAGCTTAAAATCCCATAATGTAGATCTTAGATTAGTAATCAAAGCTTTAAAATCTCATGATATAATCTCGAATTGGTTCATGTTCTTGTTTCTCACATTGCATGACTTGTATGATAGATGGCTTAGGATCAATATTGTAATAAAAGTGCTTAACAAAAGTAGTTAAGCCCACAAAAGCCATTGTTAGAATTAGATGCCATACACCTTGCAATCCCTAACATTCATATTTATTTATATTGCATTAATTATGCATCCACATAGAAATGGGTGTCTCAATTAATGTGGCACAATTAATCACATGTATTGTGTATTATGATGGGTGTAAAAGAGTATATGTCATGTATGATGTGTAAGAACATTTATGACATTGTATGATATCTAAGATATTCTATGATATTCTATAATACATGTAAGAGCATGCAAAGAGAAAATTATAAAGTGGACCATGCAATTGACCAACTTATGACATGTAAATATGATGCACCATCAAACATCTTGACTAAGGTGGAAATTCCAAAATGGAGTGCCCAAGTTTGGTGAATGAAATATTCCAAGATAATTACATTATAATGTTGGTTTTGTTGACCAATCATGAGGAAGCATTAAAATTTGTGCCATGAGGTTTGTTGCCACTTTTGAGCTCATAGATTTGGAACATGGTTTCAAAAAACTATTTATGGTATATAGGCTTAAACTTGCCTATATATTAGGGTCAACTTGTAATTATTATGCTACTTGATTGACTCCATGAGGCTAATAGTTGGAGATTTCATCTTTCCCTCAATAGAGAACTAGTGCCCTAAGTGTATTGTAATCAATTTATTGTTGATAACACATTGGGTGTACTTTGGAGGTTGGGTCTATGTTGTAAAGGCTTCCCATGGTATATCTTGTGTTAGGTGCTCTTTTTTGTGTTGTTATTGTGTAAATCTAAACTTATTTGCATTGTTTTTACTCATCAGATTAACAAAGGTTTTCTCTAGTTTTTTCGTTTCATATTAAAACTAGTCAGTACTAGTGATGTTGCAAGCTTAGTTCCTTTTGAGCATGAGGTAGGCAACAAAAGCATGTAAAAACATGACCATTCAATCTTACTGAAAATAGTTTGTTGAATAATCGATGCTCATGAAAATAAACAAATCATATGGTAGTGAAAAGTCTTTTAAAGATGAAGCAATAGATCACCTTTACCATCATACTTTGTAAAACAAGGTACCACCAATCCACTTGGTGAAAGATAAATCAAATGTCATATACCCAAGAATTGTGGAATATTTCTCTAGTATCATTTTGTGTTCATTTTTTAGTTCACATAAGGTGAAATATCATGTAAAAACATGTTCCATATTCATACATGTCATATCTGTGTGTGGGAGTAGTGAAGGATGCAAAAGATGTATCATTAACTAGTGGCACATTATCCATATATACCAAGTAAAAACTGTAAACTATCCTCTTATTCTTCATCCACAATCACTCAAAGATACATCATAAAAAGGTATAAAAGGATCTGCAGGTGGATTTCCACCAAAATAATCCGATTTATCAAAAACACACTTTGCTGAGGAGAAGATCCTTGACCTCAAAAAAGGCATAGAATGCATTAAAGCAGAAAATATATTTCTTGAATAAAGATTATTCATCTTCTCAAGAAATAAAGATAACAAAAACAATAAATATGCCCCATCATTAAAAAATGCCAAAACTATAATGCTGAAAGATGGTAAATTACTTCAAAAAAATTTAGGTGATAATAACGTAATGCTACTTTCGATTTACAATTATATTACCTTATGCATGTAACCAGAACTTAGCCTACAATGTTTCATAGATAGCTATGGATAATGAAAGCTATATAAGGCAACTGTTCTTAAAAAATGTTCATGCAAATCATTCCTCCAGTTTCTTCGATGAGAATAATTATGCTCCTTGTAATTGGCAATCTAACTAGAATCCTTTATTCAATTCAAAATTCATACGGCATACTCTGCAATGAATAGTGTCCTTTAGATTGCCCAACATGGAACTAGAAACTCTGCTGGGCATAAATAGATTGTCTTTGCATAAAGAGATTACAGAGACAATCTGTGAACTTGGAAATAAAATATATCATCTCCAGAACAGCACCTTGATCACAAATTATTATGTTTTGACAATCTGCGGAAGGCAATTACTGACTTGCGCCATTTAGAAGCAGGGACCTACAATACATTGGTAAGGACGTGTAATTTAATTGCATGGTGTATACTACTACATATAGCCTATAGGATAACTAAAGAAAATAACTCCTGATTCAAGCCTAGAATATCTTTTGCAGAATATGTAATAGTGAAATATGCACATACCGCTGGAAATCCACCATAGTCACCAGGATCAGAAATGTTCCTTGTCACAATACTGGATGCTGCTAATCTAACCTGCAACAAAATCAAGGGTCCACATAATGGCTTTTATCATTATCAAAAGACGACATTTTGACGAGTATTGCCTAGAGTTGTTAATACCCAACAGTTCAGTCTCTAATTTAGCCTTTTTTGTTATAAGTGTATGTATAATGTGTAATGTGTGTGTGTGTGTTTGTGCATATATATGTTTGCATGTGTTTATATAGCCACTCAGCTGCCATTTTTTATGGTTTAGGCTTGAAACTTATTATCCTTGAGACTAAAGAAAAAATCCTTTGTTAGGCGTACCATTGACATTCTTGAGAAATTCATTGAAGCTGCCATCACTACAACCACAACAAAACTAATGAAAATTATAACAGTAATGTATACCATAGAAGCAAAAAGTCATAAAAAATCATAAGGAGTCGTGATTAATTGCAGATCCCCAAAGTTCACAATTTTTTCCCTTAAAAAATCATATTTTTTTCCATAAAATTGTGGCCAACAATTTTTTACCCCTTTTTCACAGTTAATCACAAAAAAAACATCTGAAATATATCAGATCACAGGTAATGTGATTTTGACTAATTTTTTACCATTTTTTTTATTACTGTGATTTTTTGTTGTGCTACAGTTGTACACCTTATAACATTTGTTTCAAGGGATGTTACTTCGTTTATTTTTTGTTTGGAGGCATATTTCGGGCGGGACGCATTTCATTCTTTCAATTTCTTCTTCCTGCACTGGATTTTACCTGCTTTTACCGTGACTTCGTACAAGGCGACACACAACAGCAACAACTGCCAACTGACATACTGCTCATCTCTCATACTGCTATTCATCAAGAGGTTCGATTATGACAAATTTCAAGTTCATATTTCCTGCTTTTAGTTTCTATCTTCTCTATTGGAAAATATCTTTGAGTGGAAAGAGAATCGCATCATATTTTCTTGTATTGATTGATTCATTTATTGCTTCTGTAGTGACTTTTACTCTACTTTTTAGTTTTTATTGAATAAAAGCTTTATTATTAACGGGGGTAAGTGAATATAAGAACAGCACATCATGCTGCAAAAAATGGAAAATTCGGGACAATGATTGTTGATCATTCGCTTTCATATACAAACCTAGTTGGCCCAATTTTATGCAATAAATTCAGGAGATAAGTGGAAACAAAGATGACATTTGAGAAGGTATTAAACTGTCCAAATTATATACTAGAACAAAGTCATGTTTTCATTATTTTTTAATGTCTTATTTTTATAATCTTTGCACATGTTGTCTTTATTTGATCATGTTGTCACGTTTTGTTCCATGAACTTGTTTTGATAAAAACAGAAGAATGAGATTAAGAGAAAATGGCGTGCTTTCTCAAGTTGAGAGAACCACATTATATTACTGAACATATGCTAAAAATATATAAAAGTTATAATCTATAAATAGACAGTAGTTACAACAAACTAACTACAACTACTTATAGAGACAAGTGTACACATACACTTTATTATAATATTAAACTAATATTATAATACCTCCTTAATGATTAAACCAAAAACAACACGAAGCTTATCCCTAAATTTGAGAAGCTAAATAAGACCAAGAGGTTTAGTCATTAAATCAGCACACCACTACTGAGAAGTGCAGAAATGAAGAAAAATGTCTTCACTATCCACTAGTTGTTGAATATAGTGATGACAAATCTCAATGTGTTTTAGTTCAAGCATGATACATTGGATTCTTCACCAACTTCAATACTCCCTGATTATCATATAAATGCAAAGTAGGAGTACGTTGAGGAAGCAAAAAAATTGTGTCAACGTTCTGTACAACCAAACTACTTCACAATTGGCATTAATAGTTGCTTTGTTTTCAACTTTAGTAGTGTAGTGTCAAAAATGGTCACTCTTGACAATTTCACACTAGGTTTAGCTCCCCCCTATGTGCTTGGACCTAATTATGCATTTAATTACCTGTTTTATGAATATCTTAGGAAAATCAAACAAAGGAAATGAAAATAAGCATTTAATATTTGCCCCCAATGTTTAAGGCCTTGGAAAGGTTGGGTCTGGACTAGGGCACCCTACACCCTTGTCTAGCCCTTTTTGGCCCCATTTTGGATATTCCGGTGTCGGCGTTTTATCATTTGAAAATCCAATTCCATTTGTCAGCTATCGGCACTTGATTTTTGAGAAATTGGAATAATTGCATATAAATACTAGTCTTTTTCATCATTTGAAATCCTAGAAAATCTATTGAACAAAATTGAAGATCCTAAAATCATTCAAAGCAATTCAAGGACAGATTTAGCAGCATTATTACAGCACTTTCATCAATCAAGATCAAGCTTGCAAGACATCAAAAAGAATGAAGCAAATTATGTGCAAGGAGCTATTATGATCAATCATACCAAATTATGAAGATGTATTGGGTTATCCTCTACATGCTAGTTACAACAATCTATTATGTTTTGGGAACTAACCTTTTGCAGGTCTATCAAGCAATCAAGGCATCCATCAATCAACATTTGTGGCAACTTGTGGTGTAACATCACTTCATCAAGGATTTCACATCAAAGTAAAATTGTCATTTATCATTTATCACTTCAGTCAATTATCATTGTTTTGGCCTCTACTCGACCTAGGGTATGCCCTCTTGATCATCATCATTTGTTGTACATGGAGGCAGAAATACTAAAAAAGGGTTTGACTTAGGCAAGCCCCTATAAACACATTTTTTCCACCTCTTTTCATATGTGCAAGTCAGATCAGGAAGTTTCAGCAAAAGATAGTTTCAAAAAACACAAAGTGGACTGTAACCTGCATCTCAAACTTTGCAGATCCAAAAAAGGAGGAAGCCAGTCTAGGGCGCCCCACGCCCCTGACCTTGCAAATTAGCCCCAAATTTCAATCATAGGTTCCTCTCTGTATCTCAATTTGAGATCTTAAGTTTTTCCAATACTTTTCGTTTTTTTTTCTTCGATAAATTACATTTTCAGATCTAGGGTTATATGTCAAATAGGCTTATTAAAATACACATCAAATTTATCTCTTTTACAACTCAAGAAAAACATAAACCCTAGGAGATTGGCTCTCCCCTGTGGCAGAAAGCCAATCATCAACCCTAGTTGGTTTATGTTTAAATGTGGAGTTAAGTGAAAAGGAGATAATCCTAGTTAACCTAATTGGATCTAAAATCACTTTTCCTACTCTACAAATAGAAGATAGAACTATGGTTTGTTGAAGGTTACTTTGCCACAGAACCACTCCTAAACCCAAAGCAAAGATGTACCCGGTAATAGACCACCAAGTATCCATTGATTCTACACAAATCGATTCTATATCCAATTAGCCCAAAAAATCTTGTCCTCTAATAAAGTATGCCAAAGTTCAGAGTACCTTTGACATACCGCAAAACCTGCTTTGTGGTTGAACAATGAAAGAGCTTTGATTTTGACAAAAACTAAGAGACATAACCAACAAAAGATTAAAGATCTGGTCTAGTGGACGTAAGGTATATCAAGCTGCCCACCAACTATTTGTAAAGCGATTCATCAAACAGAGATGAATGAAATATGCCCCTTAAATTTTTCTTGAATTTTTTCAACAATAACAAGCACTCGTTAAGGATTAGCCCAAAATCTAAATCAGCTGAAAGTAACCTTCGCCAAGAATGTTCACCAAGATCCTATTGAAGGCGTGGTGATAGCATATGGGAAGAGATCATTAGCAACCAAACTGAATGAATTACAAGCTAGAAATGAGAGTTTACAAGCTAGAAATGAGAGTAGGCGGTCATCCGGCCATGAAGATTCCACGCTACCACTTGTTCAGTGGGGGGAAAGATATTACAATGAAGAATAATTCATCTACTTTTCAGCAAGCATCCACATAACAATGGGGATTCTTCACTTTAACAGTGGGTTAAAAATGAGAGATACAAATGTTTATTCCTCCACACTGGCGGTAAACCATCCAGGGGTTACAATGTTTGAATATAAAAATAAAATAAATACAGCAATTAAGATCACTGGAATAGGACTACTGTTTACAACCTTACAATGAGTTATTACAATGAATTTCATTAGAAATCTACTCTATATCAACTGCAAAGTTTATACTATATCTCCAGTTACAAATAAGAGTAGAAAATCAAAGGAAACATAGCATGAGGGAAGAATATCCAGGTCTGATTTATAGAAGCAGCAAACCAATGTTCAGACCAACAAGTAAAATTACCCCCAAATCACTCAAAAACATCATCCATACTTCACCAACTCATCTGAAACTTAAAACATACCTTCTCAATTTCTGAATTGCAGTCCCAAAACTGAACTATTATAAATCTGATATGTAAACCAGTGACTGTAAATCTCATACCAGCAAATTAGACACACCAAATTGCATAAAACTCTTACCAAACTCCACCAAATCCATTGAAACTGAAATTACATCAATTCCAAAGCTGGGCGACCAAGTAGCAACCACTAACCAAGCACAAATATTACCAAAAATGGCCCAGCTCAAATCCCAAAGCACCAAGTACAAGGTACGGCCCTAGGATGAAGTCGATCTTGCTTAAAAAATCAATCTTTCAATGATAAAATCTGCAAATACACAATTAGGGGCACCAAGAGCAAAGACATTGAATAATCAAACACCCATAATGAAATTAAATTCATACTGAGCTGCAATTGAATTTTCACTTTAGCCATTCAAAAACCAGCAAGCTCAAAACTGGAAATTATCACCAAAATCTTCGACGATGAAGCTCAATATGCACTTCTAAATGAAGCACACTCCCAATTGACCATCTAGGGAACCATAGTTTCGGGCCCAAAGAATGGTGTAGATGCTAAGCTCCCCCTTAGCCGGGTTTTGAATTCAATCCAGCAACATTTCAATAAGATAAACAATAGATGATGAATGAATAAACAAAGACCTGCTTATAAATAACTTGAAATGACTCTTCAGCTTCCACCTTTTCCCTCCAAAAGGGACGCCCATATCACTTTTTGAAATATTTTAATTTTTAAAACATTTAATTCACCTTTGCTAGGCGTCCAAGACTCCAAGAGGAATATTTACTTTTGAAATATTTAATTTACCTCCTGATGAGGCGTCCACCCTCAAGGGCCCCTCTTTAAAACAACTTGAGTCATCATATTAGGCCAAGGGGGAAAATTCACATTATAATAATTAAATGACTTAAATAAATCATTTTACCAAAATGAGTCTCAAAATGCTGAAAGCCAACTGTGCTCCAACTGCACTGCCGAGATGGAAATTGAACTGACTGCTGATGCTACTGCCCAAAATGGTACTGCCAAAAATAGAACTTACTAAAAATAGTAAATTCTGAAAAGTTGTCCAATGCCTTTGCATGTCATATCACTGCGAAGCTCTCTAAAAACCCAGAAAGAATACGTGGTCCAAATCTCGAAACTCCAACGTACGGGCTAAAAATAGCAAGTTCTGGGAAAGATTGTCAAATGGAGATGCATGTTACACCATTCTGAAGCTCTCCAAAAACCTAGAAAACTCCACCAAACATGCATCAGAAACTCTTACATGCAAATATTCAAAAATGCTTTAGTACCTCTATAAAATAGGAAACCCTAATTTTACCTCTGAATGAGCCTACGGGCTTCCGAAAATAAGCTATCAGTCACCGAAGAGCGTATGGCTAAAATGGGGACATTACAGTCCGTCCTTCCCAAAATTGTTTGTCCTCAAGCAATCCCACAACACTCCAAACTGAACCCTCCAAAACAAATAGGATCCCGGGGTCCCAAGTCCATCTCTGAAACCCACCATGTTGTTGCTACTCCACTCTGATCATACAAATATAACCAATGATCCAAAGCCACACCAACCTTCCTTTGAACCAGGGAGAACTGCAAGCATAATCCTACAGCATCACTTGCCAAGAAAACTTTGTGGAACCAAAAACAACCTTGATGATGAATAACATGTTGTAATGCTCATGGAAGAATATTCTGATCAACTGCAACAACACCTTGTCAACATTGTTTCCCAAAGCATCAAACTAAGTCACAGCAACAAATGTGACTCCCTCAAGAATCTTTGCAAAGCAAAAAGCATATCTTTACAAAAAATTCTATACTCACACCCTCATAAATCCATAAGGATGTACAATGCCTCCTTTGAAGTAAACTGATATCACTGGAATAACTCCAAAAAATCTTCACACAATTCACTTCATGCGTCTCAGATTGATGAATCAAATCAGCTATGTTGGCGTAACAACTAACACCTCTGGAGTAGAAGTTGTTATGAACAGCCTATGTACACTACGCAATGAGTGCTCTTCAAATTATGGAGGGGAAGCTCCCTCGTGCTTTGACAAATATACTTGCAAAGGAAAAATAAGCTAAAACTATGTCCTGTCTTTTTGTTTCAGCTACTAGAGGCACAAGACTTTCTTGAAAGAACCTATACGTTGCAGCTGAGTTTTCTCTGGTTTTGCAGATCTACTAACTACAACTAATATCTATCCAATCTCCTCAGGAAAACAGAGCAAGAGAAAACGGAGCAAGGTTTTGACTAACTGACGATAAACGGGTTTAGATTCTCTACTTGAGGGCAAGGTGGCACAACTATCATCTCAATCTAAACCAGCTTATTGGGCACAACAGATTTAAGACTTTACCAAGACAATTTTATGGAACCCTATGTGGCATAACACTCGATTGAAACAGCAAAGTCTTCACAAAACAGCCTTTATCTTTATAATCTCACGAAACCCTATGTGGCATAACCTTCGATTATATTGATAAAGATTCACAAAACAGATTTATCGCTGCAACTTCTCGAAACCCTATGTGGCATAACGATCAATCACAATGGTAAATTAACATAAACAGCCTTATCACTTCAATCTCTTGGAACCCTATGTGGCATAACAATTGATTTCAATGATAAAGATGCTCAAACAGATATATCTAAACTATGGAAAGAATTCAGCATTACAATCTTTCGAAACCCTATGTGGCATAACAATCAATTGCAATAGTGAAGACACATGAACAAGTACCAAAAGAGCAATATTGAGGGGCAAGGTAGGCGCAGCATATATTTCTCTCTCAAGCAAAAGTTATTTACAAATGAGCATAAGCTCTTATTTATATACATCAAGGTGTAGGGAACCCTAAAATCACCTTGTGTTATCTATAGTTCTGCAATGCATGCAAATGCGCCAAACCCTAATTAAGTAAACTACTCTGATCAAGGGAAACTACCCTCAGTTTGGTGAAACATCTAATCTAAAATGGACAATTGTGCGAGCATGCACGTCCTTATTGAAAGCAAGTTAACTGGAAGACTATCATCAGTTAACGAAAACCCTAAAATAAAACTCCAAGTATGAAGGGCGAGTCTCAGAATAGATATGCATGTAATGACAACTTCGAGTTAACTGGAAAGAGTAACACCCAGTTCAACTCGTGTGTGTAATGTCTATCCTGAGAGGTGGGAACTGAAGTTCACTATGTGTGATCTCGAGCAATCAATCCCTCAACGAGATTGTTAACTGCATCACTGTCTGGAGCTATGAGACTCTGACGAAGAACACTATGTCGATGTAGCATATCTTCACCAGCTGTGATTTGAGACTGAAGTTCGCCCCTTGTCCTTGCTGCTTCATCAAACAATGCCGACATGACTGTAAGCTGAGTAACCTTACAGCCAACTGTCTCCCCACTGAAAATGGTATGAATGAGTGCCTGGTTAGTTCTGACGTCGGTAAGCTCCACGTAGGCACCACCCTCAATCTGGTAACACGGTAAGCGAGATACTAGAGTCCTCACAAACCAGAGTGCACTAGTGACGTGCTCTCTACTCTCAGCCAACTCTGATGCCAAACTGTCCTCTATCTTTGCTCTAAAAACCAACTGTGTCTTCCAAGAGTAGATAGCTTCTCTGTCTTCTGCATCCGTGACTGTGTCATAAGCCAAACTCAGGTGAGCAATCATAATTTCATCCCTGGGTTTACTAATTGCCATATCCCGTTCTTCATCCTGAAGACGAATACAGAGCTCTCGTGCATTGTACCGCAACTGATATAACTCTGTAAGCATGGTACGACCTCTAGCAATGAACTCCTCTTCCCATTCCTCCAAACGCTTGCCATATGCAACCAAATGATTGAGCTGACCTTGCTCTGCTGGAGGCTCAAGCATCGGTGGAAGGGTATTAATAGCATCAGGTCTATGTATAAGGCTAGAAATATACTGACGAAGCTGTTTGATTTCAGCCTTGAGGGCTGCTTTGTCTTCTCCGTCCTTCAGTATTCTATCCCTGGCACTGTCTGTAGCAACTTGTAGAAGATCAACCTGAGTCTGGCGTGTGCTGCGACCAAGGTTGACGGTGATAACTTCAAAATCCTGAGACTCTAAATCAGCCAAGCTCTTTCCCTATGGGGGTACAGCAGTCTCGACAACAACCTCCATATCAGTGTTTCTCTCTACGTGAACCATGTTCTTGACTCTCTTATCTGGCGCATCTTGATAAATGTCATCAAAATCAGAATGATTAAGGACATAAGATGGCTGCCTCCTCTTCCTTCCGAGCTGAGCTTTGATCCAAGATGAATCTCTGCTAATGCTACTAGAAGGGTCTGTACTAGTGACAGGAGGTACTGATGAGAGTGAGTGTGTAGAAGACCCACTGCGAGGTGGAGAATCTAAATCCAATTCAATGTGAATTGGGACTGGTGACGGCTGTGAAACTGATGTAGGAGCTTGAGTCTGAACCTTAGGTACTGATGGGCTCTGAACTGACCTCTGAACTGGCTCTATGATAGGCTGTCTATCAGGCTCCGTGTGTGAAACAGTGGCAAGCGCCTTGCCCTTTGAATTATTTGGCGCTTGTACTTTCTTAGGAGGATTACTCCTCTTCTTCTTGCTAGGTTTTGACGAGGAAGGTAGCGAAAGATTCACCACTACTGGCGGCTCTGCTCTGGGCACACTTACCCTCCTTGTCTTCTTGCTGTCGAGGTAAAGTATACTGTTCTGGATAACTCTACTTGACCTCTCCTTGACCGTTGCATATTCTTTGGCATACCAATCTACCGTTGGCAACGGTTGTGTATCGACCTGCTCTCTGAAAAACTGAGGAAGAACCTCTCCCTCATCATCTGATAAACCTCCCACATCTTCTGATAAGAAAACAGCAATCTGTGAGAGAGAAAAGCGGCCGTAACTGCGTCTACGAACCTCGAAGTCATCTGCGCAATTTGCCCAGTAATCCTCCATAGAAGGCTCGTGATATGTACCTCCAGCGAGGCGAGCTGTATAATGACCTGAAAGGTCATAGGCACGTGCTTCGACAAGATACTTAAGATGATATATCTCAAGCTCTTGTCCTGCGATCTTGGCATCAATTGCCGACTTGCACCAATACATTCCAAACTGAAAAGGAAAGTTAAGTGATGGTGCTGTACTGCGGCGTAGAAGGCGATGAACATCATGCATCTGCCTAAGGAATTCCTGAAAGATTGTTTTATCGAGGATAACGTGGAGCATAGCTGGATTTCCTGTGAAGTCGTATACTCGGATGTAGGTGTATGTTGGGGGCTGAATAAACCAATCTGCCCATCCATCCGCCGCTGCCTAGCAACTGCCGAGGATTCTGACGTGCAACTCCCGGTCCAAGTTTCTTGTGTAAGTCAAAGAAAGCGTGAACACGGAAATGGCGTTGACTCACAGTGAACTCAAGCTGATCATAATACTCGATAAACTTTCTAAGCGGTTAGAATGCCCGGTGTTTAAGTCCTCCGAAGCCCGACCACGATGGCGGTCAAGTACACGAGATAAGAACACATGTGAAACTCATGGGCAACTAAGAAACCGGTGATGCACTGTGGAGAATGTCATGAAGGATGCCCAGTCATAATGCTCCTGCCCAGAAATGATGCGACCAATAATGTAATACATCCAAGGCTGGAAAACATTTGCATGTGCTTGACCTGAGACACGATTCAAGAGTGATTAGAATCGCGTACTCATCCTTGTACTCACCACGACCCACATTATTTGGCAATCTGTTCTTCGCTTGTTTTAACCATCTTTCTGCCATCTTCTTCTGACACTTGTCCATATCAGCATCAAATGCTTGTTCACACTGCTCCATAGAAATCACCAAACTGTTCGGATGTTGAGGAATGCCAAAACTCCTTTCGATGTCAAGAGGCTTGAGACTGCAAATGACCCGTCCGTCAACTGACGCTATCTCACGAGTAGTAGGATTGTAATGCTTAATGCAAGCCATCACAAACTCAACACAGTGAACGGAGATAGGTATGGAAGCGGCCTCTAGTAAACCCAATATGAATATTGAACTCGATTTTAACTGGGTCTAGTAATGCGCCTGGCAATACTTTGTGAAGATCTGTCTCAACCAACCTGCGGAAATCATGGGTAAGGACGGTTTTGGTCACATTCGAGAGTGAACGCATTCTGAAAAACTTGCCTGTTATTTGTGAACTTGACTATATTCTGGATTTCGGAATCTAAAAATAGCTGCGAGAGTTAAAAATAGCCTTCGAAGAATTATTTTCAGCGAAAAATCTGAGATATGGGTTTTGTCCAGAAAAGGATTCTAAGACAACCCAGAAGGTCAGATTTGCGAAAATTCAACTTCTACTCGATTGTACAAAGATTTTCACTTGAGAAAATTAGCAATTCGAGAATGGGTGTTCTGAAGCTAAAATTCGTGAAAAATCAAGCGCACAAATTTAACTCGAGGAAATTATATGGAAACGATCCAGGTACTGAGACTTGCCAAATTCGCCAATTTCAGGAACATGCAATTTGTATTTTGTGAGAAATCTGTGATTTAAAGGATGCAAAAGACGTTTTTTTGATGTCTTCTATGAAAATCGCCCAAGATTTCTTCAAATAACTGATATTTGTGAACTTGAATCTGCAAAAAGATATGTTAGGAAAAATCGCCTCTGTGAATTGATGAAGATTTTGCCTCTGAACTGGAAGAATTCGCTTTGGAATTGAAAACCACGAATTGCTCCTCTTGAAATTTGCACCTTTTTAATGAATGAAATTCGAACTTTCCTTGAAGAAAATACGAATTTGTATGAATTTGAGGTTTCGCCTTTTGTAATGAAATTCGCCTTTGAACTCTGAAGAATTGAACTCCTAAAAACTTGCGAATTTTATGAATTTATGAATACGCCTTTGAGAATTTGGAATACGCCTTTAAGAATCAGGGAATTTGCGAATTACTTTGAACTTTGAATTTCTTTGAAAATATGCGCCTTTCTCTTCTAAAGAAACACGAATTTACTTTGAATTTTCTTTGAATTTAATAAACTTCGATCTCTTTTGGAAGAAATGAATTTGCCTTTAAAAAATCACGAATTTCTCTTGAGATTAAATTTGCTCTTGAAAAATACGAAATTCTTTTGAAAGCTTGTGAAGAACAATGACGGTGGCACCACATATAAATAATAATAAATTCGCACCACTTAGCAACTGCAAGAATTCATAAACCCTAACCAGAATAGAAAGCCTCTGATTGGTTGCTCTTTAGTTCGACTGCCACTATCTGAAGTTCAAATTTGAAAATAATAATAAAATAATTATCATCATGCAATGGTGCTAAAAATAGACATATTCTAAACTTCAGTTGACAAACTGGTTGAAGCTCTGAGATTCATCTTTTGACTTTACTGATTCTGAAAAGTCATCTCTTGAGCACATAGGCGTCCATTTGCTCAAGATACTTCATTTTTTACTAACT
Organism: Sequoia sempervirens; assembly: GCA_007258455.2. Taxonomy (NCBI): domain Eukaryota; kingdom Viridiplantae; phylum Streptophyta; class Pinopsida; order Cupressales; family Cupressaceae; genus Sequoia; species Sequoia sempervirens. The sequence continues at coordinate 123,312,215 of VDFB02373365.1, forward strand.
CCTATTTAATAGCGACACAGACGGGCCAACTTCGACACTGATTTCCGGATGACCGGGTGATGCTGAGACTGATCTGAGATAATCATCGGAAAGCCTATTGAACAAGGAAGAAATGTCTGCTGGGAGACACAACTGCAAAATCCATCGTTTAACCCCTTGAAAAATTAGGCGCACCTGATTAAATTGCTTTACGGGTTCCAGACTTGGCCATTTTCCTAAACTGCCACCTGACACTTCAAACAGCTGCTGCCGGCAAACGGTGAACCCTGCTGATACGAGACGAAGCTCACTGCATGACTGGAGATATTCTGCATCCAACGGCTGTATCCACGATAGCTAAAAGCTGTGTTAAGGGCCTCAAAAAGAAAAGCGCCCCTGGCTCAAGGTTGCACTTTTGTCATTTCGACGAAAATCAATTGTCATCAAAATACCCTACTTTGACGGCTGATATCTGGAGTTGGGATGACCCGATTCAGGCACTATTTGTTTTAACGGACAGCCAGGAGGGCCCTCAAGAGAAGTCCCTGGAGGTATTGAGGCAAGAAAACTGCTTCTAAGACCTCAAAAACTCCAGTGCGTATTTTATTTACGTTTACCGCTACCAGACTTAGCCATTTTTCGGACATCTTTACTTTGTAATATGACACCAAAGACCTCGCACGCACGAGCAACTGCCAAATGCTGAAGGCTGACGACTATGCTCGTTGGAAAGATAAATTGATTACGCTCAATAGCCGTGAAGACTTTGAACGCGAACGAGCTCATCTGACCAGCCTAAAGGCTAGGCGCCTTAAGACTATGAAAATGCACTGAAAACCATTTGATGGTCCGCCCGTAAAAATTACGTGCTTGGTAGAATCTCTGCCACGACCACCAGGAACGTCGGATCGACAAGCTGAATGGTGCGTTGCGGAGCTAGGCTAGAATACTACTGATACCGTGAAGACTCTATCTGCAAATAATGCCATTTGGAGGGTCCTTTAAGCCAGCGCCCCTGGCCTGTACTTGCACTGGGCATAAACGGAGAAGCTCAGAAACGTGAAAAACTCCATTTTAAGCTGATCTTTGGACGACTGCCGCCTGAATTCTGAGAGTCGGATGACTTCGCTTGATATCTCGTCGGATAAGCAGACTAGTTGTGAACAAATTGACTGCAACCGGCATCGAAGCTGACAAGATTTACCCCTGCTTCAAGATGGGCGCCCTCAGGCTAGAGGCGCGCTTTTGCCTGAAAATGACAAATTTCTCATCTCCTAAAATTTAGGGATTTTATCTTCTGTCGCTGATAACCGGAGCTGTGAGTCTCGGAATGCCTCGCTGGATAGCTCGACAGATAGCCAGACTGATTGTGAACAAATTGACTGCATGCTTAAGCACTTTAACCAGAATCTTGACCTCCAAAAAACTGGGCGCCCTTGAGCTATACTTGCACTTTAGGGCTTTTCCTCTGAGAAATCTCCATGATTTGATCTTTAAAAACTCTGTTTCGATCATTGAAATGACCGTCTGCAATATGAAATGTCGTCATGAAATGCTCCTCCATCGTGAAGATCTTCTTTTTAAGTCTCTGCTTCAGGTTTTGTTCAATAAAACTGACATTGACTGACAAACTATTGACAAAAACTCCATGCTTGGTATTGCCCAAAACTGTGTTTTACATCAAATTAGCAAGGTTTAGACTTTTAAATGCAAAATGCCTTGATGAAGCAAAAAAAATTGGTTTGGGTACAACAAGCTAATAGCTCGCTGCCCCAAACAGTAATATATGAGATAATACCAAGAAGTCCATTATTTATCAACAAAGAACAACCCATACCTGAACTTTGACCATACTGAATCATCCCCTTGCTCGATTGAGGCAGAAATTCAGTCCAAATAAGAGACAGAGAGACCTGAAAATGAATTAACCAACTACTAAACAAGTCTGAAATAATCATCTTAGAATCTGATTTTCGGAAAATCAGCATCCAAGAAGGTAAGCAGCAGCTGCAACCTGAGAATTTCTCATCAAAGTAGGCATAACTACTTATGAACAAGGCTAGTGGCACCTTCAGCAAAGGTCCCAATGCCACCACAAACCATCTTCTGATCATATTTCCTTCCCAGAACACCAATTTATGATCAGAAATTATGAACCAATGACAAAAAAAGAAGGTAGCAGCAATCATAGAACTGAAATTTTGGCACTTATCTATCCAACCAACCTTCTTTTTATGCATACCTTCATAAAAATATACTGGGAATCCCAAATACTAATTTTCAACTGGAGGCATTTCCCAACACAAGAGCAAATGATCACAATTACATTCTGAATATAATGTGTTGGTTTATCCCCTTTAGAATTTTCAATACTACCTTCTTGCCAAGTAATGTTAGGGTCCCAAACCATCAACACTGAAGAACCACTTCTCAGACGAAGAACTATTCTCACGTGAATCCTCTGATTTGCCCGTTCCATCTGAATAAACACTTCTTGAAACTCCAAGAAGTATTCAACAAACCTATGTTCGTTGAAGAAATTGAATCCAGATCTTGTGTCAAAAATTGCCAGAAAGATTCCATGAATCCTTCATCAAATTCAATTCTGAAATCAAATACTCTGAAAGATGGTGATGTAATAAAATCTGACAAAAACCTCACAAGCATCCTCATCAAATAATGAATAAAATCCTTATCAATACGCCAATCAACTCTTTGTTGTTGATCAAAAAGAATGTCTTCATTTCTTTGTGATCCTTGAGTTTCTATTCCTTGTTGAATGGACGTAATAGAAGCAACAATAGATTCATCTTCATATAACTCATGTACCACATCTCCACTGCTGAAAGCCAAACTGAAATTTCCTCCTTCAATAATTCCTGAAGAAATTCCCTCGTCATTTTCAAAAAGAGGATTCTCACAAATCCTACTAACACCTTTTTCATAGAAGAGATTATCAAAGGCCTAAAAAGCTTGTTGATAAGAATTCGAATGCTCTTGTCTCTCAGGACAGCGTTCCAAGTCAAATATTTCCTGTATGAGATCAAGCTCATCAAGAATTTTTTGAATCTCTTCAGCTCTCCCTTTGTTTTCTTGCTCCCATGAACATTGAACAACAAAAATCTAATTCTCTGCTTCAATTAAAGTCTTATGCACTTCCTGCAACTTGGTTCTAGTAAACTCGTTCCACTCCAATACCTTGTCAGCAATTTTGGCCACTTTGTCTTTATCACGAATAATGTGCAAAAGACTTGATTTAATTTCCTCCAAGGAAAACTTAATGGACTTCATATCAGCAATGGAAACGCAACATACATCTTCTCCTCTTGGCACTCATAAATCAAATTTTCTAAATGCCGATGAATTCCATCAAGCTTTGACAGAACTTGAATCCCCTTTTCAGTAGTTTGTGAACTAGAATTGCAATCTTCGTAAGCTGGCTGAGGTGATGTAGTGCAGCTTTGGTAGATAAAGATTTCAAGAATCGTTTGAGTTGTACTCCTCAACTTGTCATGCATATGATGGACACTCTTCATCATCCCGTCCATAGTGTCTTCCAATTCCTTAGCTCTCTGTCTTAGCTTGGCTTCAAGAGAAGAGAAATCTACCTTATAACTACTAGAAGCTTCTCCTTCCATGTTGTCTTCTACACATGATTCAAGGGAGTTGGTCAAATCAGCTTTTAAGTGGGATGAGACTTCCGCTTCCTCTTTCTCTTTCTCCTCTTTGGCTTGCCTTTCAAACCAACATCCTCCGAAATTGAGGAGGTGAAGAAGCGAATCATTGGTTGAGCAAATAACATCTTCTTCTAACCGAACTTCTCTTTCATTTGGATCTGCACTTATGGCCTCTTCATGCATCTCCATGTCAACTCTTGTTTCCAAAAGTTCTTCCCTTGAATCTTCAACTTGAGACTCCTTAACCAATGTTGACTCACTATTCTCCACTATAGAAAACATGAGTACCTCATTAGACTTCAATGCTTCTTCTACCACATTACATTCTTCTATAGAATGCTTTGATTCTTCATGCATTTCAGGAACTGCTGTGGACATATTGCATTCTTCTGTAGAATGCATGGACAAATGCAAATCCGTAGACACCCCTTGAACATTTGCTACGAATTCAAAGGGATTTAAACTTTCATTCCCTCCCTCAGCATCAGAAATCTCCTCTCTGTTCTCAACAGTCTTCATCAAAAGAGGTTTCAACTTTTCTTCACATTTATGGAACAATCCTTTGACTAACACATTAGCAGTGGGAGAAATCTGCTCTTCACGTTCATAAGCATCCATGAGAAGAGACTGGACACTTTCTGGAAGATTATCAGCTTCTTTGATGGTAAGAATTAGAACATTCATGACAGCTGCAACCACCCCCTCATCTTGCTCACTCCAAGTCGAGGTGAAGAGATAATTAAACAAAAGATAAATCTGATTTTGCATCTCCAACTCTATCAATAGGATGCAAGCTCTAATTTCTGAAAATGTCTTCAATATTGCAGCCCTTCTTGGAAACAAATTACTTCCAGTTTCATCCAAATCTTGAAGACTCTCCACTATCATATTTAAAATGATCTTCATAGTTTCTTCATCATAGGGTAACTGGGGTACCTCATTTCTTATCACTTCCATGAAGCAAGAAGAAATCAGCAGCTCAGTTTCTTCATTAGGATGCCTCAACCAATAGGGTTGATTCAAAAAGGTCACTACTAGTGCTAATGCCAACTGCATTATCTCATAAGGTAATTGCTTCACCTGTCTCAAAACATTGTTCCAACAAATGAAGAATGTTCTCTTCATCTTCTCTTGACTGAAATTCTTTTTCAAGTCTTTTTCCAGCCATATAAAGTGTCTTTGCCAAATTCATCTCTTCATCAGTAGCCATGCCTTAATCTGACAAACTCGGTTTCTCAAATCTTAAAGAATTTGTGACAACTTATGGAAACCACAAGGAGCTAAATTAGAATCTGTTTTGACTTTTGGTGTAGTACCGGAGATCATTGTCACTCAATTGCCAACTGAACTCTGATGCTCACAGGATGGCATGATCTTAGGCTCTGATACCACTGAAATATGCCCCTTAAATTTTTCTTGACTTTTTTCAACAATGAGCACCCGTTAAGGATTAGCCCAAAATCTAAATCAACTGAAAGAAACCTTCGCCAAGAATGTTCACCAAGATCCTATTGAAGGCGAGGTGATAGCATATGGGAAGGGATCGTTAGCAACCAAACTGAATGAATTACAAGCTAGAAATGAGAGTAGGTAGTGATCCATCCATGAAGATTCCACACTACCACTTGTTCAGTGGGGGGAAAGTTATTACAATGAAGAACAATTCATCTACTTTTCAGGAGGCATCCACATAACAGTGGGGATTCTCCACTTTAACAGTGGGTGAGAAATGAGAGATACAAAATGTTTATTCCTCCACACTGGCGATAAACCATCCAAGGGTTACAATGTTTGAATTTAAAACACAAATAAATGCAGTAATTAAAATGATTGAAACAGTACTACTGTTTACAACCTTACAATGAGTCATTACAATGAATTTCATTAGAAATCTACTCCATATCAATTGCAAAGTTTATACTATATCTCCAGTTACAAATAAGAGTAGAAAATCAAAGGAAACATAGCATGAGAGAAGAATATCCAGGTCTGATTTATAGAAGCAGCAAACCAATGTTCAGACCAGCAAGTAAAATTACCCCAAATCACTCAAAAACATCATCCATACTTCACCAACTCATCTGAAACTTAAAACATACCTTCTCAATTTCTGAATTGCAGTCCCAAAACTGAACTATTGTAAATCTGATATGTAAACCAGCGACTGTAAATCTCATACAGCAAATTAGACACACCAAATTGCATAAAACTCTTACCAAACTCCAACAAATCCATTGAAACTGAAATTACATTAATTCCAAAGCTGGGCAACCAAGTAGCAACCACTAACCAAGCACAAATATCACCAAAAATAGCCCAGCTTGAATCCCAAAGCACCAAGTACAAGGTATGGCCCTAGGATGGAGTCGACCTTGCTTAAAAAATCAATCTTTCAATGATAAAATCTGCAAATACACAATTAGGGGCACCAAGAGCAAAGACATTGAATAATCAAACACCCATAATGAAATTAAATTCATACCAAGAGCTACAATTGAATTTTCGCTTTAGCCATTCAAAAACCAGCAAGCTCAAAACTGGAAATTATCACCAAAATCTTCGGCGATGAAGCTCCATCTACACTTCTGAATGGAGCACACTCCCAATTGACCATCTAGGGAACCATAGTTTCAAGCCCGAAGAATGGTGTTGATGCTAAGCTCCCCCTTAATCGGGTTTTGAATTCAATCCAGCAGCATTTCAATAAGATAAACAATAGATGATGAATGAATGAAAAAAAACCTGCTTATAAAGAACTTGAAATGACTCTTCAGCTTCCACCTTTTCCCTCCAAAAGGGAAGCCCATATCACTTTTTGAAATATTTTAATTTTTAAAACATTTAATTCGCCTTTTCTAGGCATCCAAGACTACAAGAGGAATATTTACTTTTGAAATATTTAATTTACCTCCTGATGAGGCATCCACCCTCAAGGGCCCCTCTTTAAAACAACTTAAGTCATCATATTAGGCCAAGGGGGCAAATTCACATTATAATAATTAAATGACTTAAATAAATCATTTTACCAAAATGAGTCTCAAAATGCTGAAAGCCAATTGTGCTCCAATTGCACTGCCGAAATGGAAATTGAACTGACTGCTGATGCTACTGCCAAAAATGGTACTGCCAAAAATAGAACTTACTAAAAATAGTAAATTCTGAAAAGTTGTCCAATGCCTTTGCATGCCATATCACTGCGAAGCTCTCTAAAAACCCAAAAAGAATCCGCAGTCCAAATCTTTAAACTCCAACGTACAGGCTAAAAATAGCAAATTCCGGGAAAGATTGTCAGATGGAGATGCATGTTACACCATTCTGAAGCTCTCCAAAAACCCAGAAAACTCCACCAGACATGCATCAGAAACTCTTACATGCAAACCTTCAAAAATGCTTCAGAACCCCTATAAAATAAGAAACCCTAATTTTACCTCTGACGAGCCTACGAGCTTCTGGAAATAAGCTATCAGTCACCAAAGAGTGTATGGCTAAAATGGGGACATTACAATGAATTATCAAATACTAACGTTAACCCAACCTCCATAGTTGTAGAAGATGAATTACAATTTGTCATCCCAAAATGCTCTAAAAGATGTGGCATATTTGACTTGAACCATGAAGATACAATGATCAAACTACCAAAAATCAACTCCTACACAAAAATGTAGAAGGCCCAAAATAGACATTTTTAAAACTGCACACTTTTTATTTTACTTATCAAATTGTAATGTCTATGCTTCCCATGATGGCAAGATCATGAAAATATAACAATCACTACCATTGTTTTTGACATAAAGATTTGGATTAGAAAGACTCCTAAACCCAAGAAAAATTATATATTTATAAATTGAGGTACCAAGCTCAAGAAGTCTACTTAAGCTTTTGTACACAGTCTTGATCAATGTGCAAACAAGATGTTCATGAATAGGATACTAAAAACCCTTAGGTTACACCATATAAACCTCCTAATGCAACTCTCCATTCAGGAAAGCACTTTTGACATCCATCTAATAGATCATCCAACCAAACTAACTAAAGAGAGGAGCAATTGAAATGTTCCATCTTAGAAGTAGGAGAAAAGACTCTTCAAAGTTTATCCCCTCCTATTGCAAATATCCCTTAGCAACTAGACATGCCTAGTACCTATCCAAGGAACCATCATCTTTGCATTTTGCCTTATAGACCTATTTGCATTCAATGGGATTTTCACCTAGAGGCAATTTGACCAACTCCCAACTACAATTCTTCATCAATGCATCATACTCAATCTCCATAGCAATTTCCGACTTTAGTTTCCCTTTTGCCTTAGAAAACTTATATGGTTCAAAAACCTAAAAGAGATTAGATGATATAGCAAAATAAACATGCTCAACAACTGAACCAACAAACGGTTTTCTTTTTCTCCAAGTTCAATGATCCGATTGTGGAAGTTTGTTCTCATGTACACTAAAGTGGAATAATATCACTTAGGTCTAGCATGTGCCTCAAGCACATGTTATGAAGGCATGATATTTATGGAAGCCTAAGCCAAAGTGGGAACATTTTGAATCTTGTGTCTCTGATAGACAAGCAAAGAACTAACCAAAGACCAATGAACAAGCTGCCCTCAGGGTTCATCTTTCAAAGGTACCATTATACTAGATTCATGAACTCCATTGACCTCTTGTCGAACACAAGAAAAATATGGCTCTATTTCTTTGAAATAAACAAACATCCTAATTAACATTGAGCTATTGGAAAAATTGTTGTCATTGATGTCAAAGGTGGCCAACCCATAGGTGAAGAAAAATTCAAAATTAAATACCTTGTGGACCAACCTCCACCAATTGTGGCACAATTTTGTAGTAGGGTTAAAAATTAAAATAAATTAATTTTATACTTGCAAAGAGGGCCAACCCCCTTGGAGAGGTGCACCCCACCTTGGGGAGTAAAAATAAAATAAATAAAAAATTATTATTGGTTGTTGGGCCGGCCCCTTTTGAAGAGTCACCCCTCTTGGGTGAAGAGGCATTTTGAGAGGTAAAAATAAGAGGTTGTACAAGGGTTTTATTATCAATAAATTCAAGGAATAATTCTTATATGAAGAGCAGAAATAAAAGTCTATTCAAGCAGATTCATGAGACATATGTGAGCAGATTTATAACAGCAAATTTGTGAAAGGAAAACTAGTGACACAAGCAACATCATGGCAACTTATGAGCAAATCTTATGTAGACATTTTAGTGTCGTAAATTGTCACCCTTGACAATTTCACACTATGTTTTGCTCCCCTTTAAGTTATTGGACCTAATTAAGCAATTAATTTCCTAAATTATGCATTCCACAACTTATTTTAAACATTTTCCAACAATTTGCAAGCATAAAACAAATGCTCTCATTTAATATGTCTAGCAACTCCACCCCCGACTCCTTAAACTCCAAAAAATAGGTTTGGGACACTAGCGCTTAGGGCACCTCTGTCCCCCTATTTTGGCTCCAAATTCAAATATGTCAATGTCAGCATTTTATTATTTGAAATTCAAATATCTAAAGTCGGCTATTGGGATTTAATTATCGGGAAATTAGAATAACAGCATATAAATACCTAGTTATTGCATCATTTGAAATCTATCTAGCATGAACACGAAAATTATTGGAGAACTTATGATCAAGAGCATTATTCAGCAAGTATAGAGAAGAATTTTAGAGATTTATTGCAGCAATTCAAGATCCAACATCATGTCAAAATGTATGTGCATTTATTCATGTTTATGTTTTCATATTGTTTGTGAAGGCTAATCTTTGTAGGTCTCCAAGAAATTCAAGCCATTCAAGCAAATCAAGCAAGAAAGATCAAGACCTTGAGGAGATGTGTATGACTTCAGTCCTTCAAAGAAGCCATTCAAGGGTGGTGAGTTGTAGCACTTTGTGGATTCATCATTCCTTCCTATCATTTATACATTTATCATTGGCATTGCCATTGTGGAAATGGAAACACTAACATGGGGTTTGACCAAGGCAAGCCCTAAATGGCACACCCTTTCTTCTCTCTTTGAATGTGTAGGTTTCAAGTCTGAAAAATATTAAGGAAGATTGAAGATCCATTATTTGTTGTTGCAATTGAAACCCTGTACCTTGACAACTCACGGAAACTCGGTTACAAAATTATTATTGATTGTTGGGCCGACCCCTTTTGAATTTTCCCTACAACTACAGTGGCACCTAGGGCGCTTATGTCCTGCCTTTTCAGCTCCAGATTTAAATCACAAATACATAGTGTCCTGCTCAGTCCATTTTTGCAATCTGATTTCTTCTATGACTTTCCAAATCTTCTGTATTTGCATCATTAGATCAATTGAATCATTGCATTTCATCCTTAAGACATTTCCAAATTTGGTTAAGGACTGGTTGACTCACCTATCAAGCTGTAAGTCAATCATACACCTTGTCCAAATCCATCAAACCCCCACACATCACACACAAATCATATCACATGAAATTTGGGGAAAGGTGTCAAACCCTAAGGTGAAAGCTCTAAGGTTTTCCGTTCCCTACATTTCAGACATTATTGCAGATTTTATGAGGACATTGTTGCAAAATTTGTTAAGACATTGTTGCCGATTTTGAGAAGACATTATTGCTGAATTTGTGAAGACATCATTGCCGATTTTGTGAAGACTATATTGCAAATCTACGAAAGCGGGTTTGGCAGATTTGTAAGGTGTTAGCAGATCTAAGAAGTTGCAAACAAAAATTATTAATATTATTCTTGTGGAGGTTGGAGCCTCCTACTTGAGGAGATCATGAGGTTGGAGCCTCTTGTTCAAGAGATTGGATTCTCTTGTTGAGTTGGTGCTTAGTGGCGGGGATTGGAGTCTCCAGTGGGTTGGTGCCTACGGATTTTGTAAGATGTTTTATGCTAGCAATATTTTTCCGTGGTTTTCTCCCATAAGGGTTTTCACATAGAATTGTGTCTCTTGTGCATGTTCTCAAATTGCTACATCTTGCATGAATTATATTGATGTGGATAATTAGGGCTTGAAGTAATATTGATATGCTTGATTGAGTTAAGGAGTAAAGTTTTAATCATGACCTTGATAGTAGAAATATCAATTAGTTTATGTGTCTTAGATTGTTCACTAGAACCAACAAAGAAATATCTCATACTTCTGGAATCTAGCTTATGTCTAATCTGCTCAAGAACTAAAGTGTATGCAGCTGAACCAGAAATGCGAAAAGATATTTACCTCGAATGAGTTACTAGATCAAACTTCATTTGGTATGATTTTCCACAAGGACTTTAATTTAGGATATAAATTGTTGTGCTCACTTGTCCCCAATACTAGTAGACACACTTTCTATGCATCATGCAGCTTGCCAGCTCCATAAGAGTCCTATTAACCACTCCATTACGCTACAATATATGTGTAATTAAATGGGATTGAATTCCTTCTTTTTCACAAAATTCTTTAAATTGAGTGGAGGTGAATTCCCCTGTTATCAGACCACAAAGTCTTGATTCAACACCTTGTGAATGTTTCTGCCAATGCCTTCAATTTTAAGAAGGCACCATCTCAATCAAACTTCTTTGTTAAGAAGTAAACCCACTTCTTCCAAGAGAAATCATTCACCAATAGAAAAAAGTACCTCAAACTATTGACAGTGGGAGATTTCTAGAAAGGCTCACAAAGATCTGCATAAATGAAATCCAAAAGGCCCTTGGCACACTACGCACTTTATGTGGGAAATAACTTTCTTTTCTGCTTTCCATCCAAACACCCAACACACAAATCATGTTTTTCCTGTATAGGAGCCAGCCCTTGAACCATATGTGCTCTACTAAGTTTGGCCCAATATTGAAGATTCAAATGACCATAACTTTCATTCCAAAGAATACTAGCATTATCTTCAACAATTAAGACATGCAAGTTAGTTGTGGCATGATCAACAAATTGATACAAACTCCCTTGCCCAATTCCCATTATTTCTTGTTTCCCATCAAACACAATGCATTTGTTTCCATAAAACTTGACTTCGATGTTAGAGTTTTCTATAAGCTGATTAATAGATAATATTTTTTTGTTCATGAAAGGACCATATATAATGTTGCATACTAAAAACTTGAGAGAACCATTTAATACAATCCTAACATCTATAACTTTAACCATATGCCATCTATCATCACCAAGTGAAACCATATCTATATGACTAGAATCAACACTGAACCTTGCCAATCCTTTTAACACGTTAAGTGTTTAGATGCCACTGAATCAAAGAACTAGTAATTGATGTCAATGTTATCTGAAAGAGATGCCATGAGAGTAAACTCACCATCTGAATCATGCTCTTCCTCAACAGGGACCACATTCAATTCACCTTTTTCTTTGGCTTAGTGTAAAAAAAGTGTCAATAAAAAAAAATTGAGATTTGACCTTAAAAAATGTGTAATCTATGATGTTTTCCAGCATTCATACTCATAAAAGAGCATTTTTGTTTTTATAATGTTTTGTATTGTGTTTCCCAATTTGTGACATTTTTGTCATGTAGTATCGTATTTCCCTTATTTGTGATGTGATGTTATTTTATCAATTTTGGTAATTTAGGATGATCTTCTTTTAGGTAATTTAAGAATAGTTTGACTTTGTATCCAATGGATAAGGCACAAATCTCCAAGCTGAACTAGAGATTCTGTGAATCTTCTATGCCACAAGTATACACAATGGTTCCCAAACAAATTCTATATTTGTTCCTAAACAAAAAATTGATGTAGTGTCAAGTTTCAAGCCAAAGATCATTTTGGTAAAGATCACTTCTGGTGTAACAGCACAATTTCAAACTGATTTGTAGTCTTTCTAAGTATGAAGAAGGAACAGTTTTGAAGGGTTTCAGCAAATTCTGAAGGGCAGAAATCAAAAAATCAGGTCAAAAGTATTGCAAGAACATGCTGTAGACGGTAAAATAAAAACCCTAGTTATCAGTCATGCACCCAGCAACAAAGGAAAATGCAAATCTCACACTCAAAATCTGCAGATTAAGGCAGAGGCACACACAAGATATATAAGGAGCAGTTTCAAAATTTTAGCTGTCATCAAGAGCCAACTAGCTGATGCATTATTTTTTGCCATCATGTTTTCAAAGAAACAAGCTATTCTTAGAAGGCTATTTTTAGATGACCTTCTAGAAGGTCTATTGTTAATTTGTAGTTATCCTCATCAAGAATCTAACTGAAGATTGCCTAAGTTAGATTTAGTATTAGTGGACAGAATTTTGTAATAAAGGTTGCTTTGCATGCAAGCAAAATTTTATAGTTTAAGAGCTACAAATAGCTTTTTTATTTTTTCTCATGCAATTGTTTAGTAAACATTATAAATTAGTGCTCTGAGCACTTAGTTTCAGATGTCATATTCAATAGAATTTAGTATGCCTATCATGCTTATAAAGTTAGGATATTATGTGTTATTCTACTTTATGAGTTGAATATCACTTACATTTACTGAAAGCTTTGCATTGCAATAGATGTTAGGTTGCTCAATGTAGCTTCAAATGCAACTACAATGTTTAGCTTATAACATCTTGTGTTGAAGTAAGTTAAATTGTTTTTCAAGAGTTTGCAAGTTTTGTATTGCAAGTTTACTTGAAGTTAGAGATTGCTATACAAATTTTGTATTCCGTTTTGTGTCGCACTATAAAGTGCAAATTGAAATGACAACAGGTATCTAGCTCAAATTCTGTTACAAAATGATTCTTATGATCTCCTACTGTATATTATAGTCATCATATGTAAAAGTGGATTAAGACAATTAAATTGTGTCTTTTTTTTTCATTGAAGCAAATATCTCTGCAAAGAAAACCGCAAGAATATCATACTCAGTACCAAACTACTAACCTTGGAAGCAACAGAAACATGATCTTTAACTCCTGATCTTCCTCCCATAACAACATAATCACCCAATCTGTGAACTCATAACAAGAAAAATGGAAATCAATAACAAGTTGCACTCAAAATTTTGCACATCATAAAATTTGTTGGTTTGTCCCTGATGTCACAAGAGTCAACATTTTTCCAATAGAGAGAGTTCATACTTCCTCTTAAATTGCAAGAGCCGAAGGAAATATCAAAAAACAAAATGAGAAAAGTTGCATACGTTGCAGAGCCTGCAATACCAGCTTGCCCACAAATCATGCAACACTCCCCAATGACCACATTGTGTCCAATCTGCAAGTCAAACAGTCTACCATTCAGAACATTGGAACAGAAGCATTCTAAGCAACAGTCATCCATCATAAAACAAACTTCACAAAAATAAAGAACCTCCCTAGCAGCATCTCAACAGTCAAAACAATGTACCTGAACTAGATTATCAATCTTTGTGTGATCACCTATTGTTGTATCTCGCCAGCTGCAACCAGTGATATAATCAGCAATTCCATGGTTTTTGTTACTACAGTTTTCCCTTAAGCAAATTTATGACACAAGCATGTGAAATATCTTACTACATTTAATGTTAGTGATAGGATTGATTAAAATAATGTGTTACTAACAGATACATAATTAATAACAAGTCCATCCTGCCTAGAAAGGAGGTGGATAGGAAATGTTTCATCAACTGAACTGAGAGATTAGGAGCACTTCACCTGCCTCTGTCAACACATGTATTGGCTCCTATTTCCACATGGTTTTCAATTTTAGCATACAATAACTGTATTAAATAGCCAAAAAATTGTAAAATATCATAACAAATAAGAGATGAAATGAACATATTCTGCAACGTATCAAGTCAAATATCCCTAACCTGGGGTTTCTTCACCATCACACCCTGTTCATCCACAAAATGACCAAATCCTGCTCATCAATATATGCCATGTTAATTTCAATGTATTTTAAGCTCTAAAGACACTGAAAATCAAAAAAACCCTACAGTAAAAACACAACATCATCCAAGTTTGATGGAATCAACTCCAGTTAGCTGTGATATTCTACTTGTTTTAGGGCTCATGCACTAAGCAACGATGTGTGTTTAATCCTTTGACAAGGACTTGAAAAGAGATTCCAATGATCGTCCTACCTGTTTGAAATACCAGGGTGGCCTCCAGCAGAAGAAGGCAAGTTCTTATCACATTTACAGTTCAAAAATAGTACTTAATTTTCCTATTTTTTGTTTGGGAACTAGCATTTGGCATAGGGATCTCCAATCAGTTAATCATAATGAGGGTGAAGGTGGTGTCATTTGTGTTAATGTTCCCTAGTTAATTTCTTCAATAACTAACAAAGGCAAAAATATTTAGGGTTAGTACAGATTATATTTTGTTAGGTATATGCACTTTATGACTCAATTGAAAAAATGTAGTTATGGAATCAGACTTCCCACTCTCTTCCTGCAGGCTTCCTGAAGATGACTTCAAAATGGTTAAATGACAAGATGATAGAAGTGGACATAAGTTAGGTATTTTAAGTTCTATGGAACAACAATCACAAAATGAATCAAAGAGGTCTATCAGGGTGCTAGATTAATATGGAACAAAACAATTCAGCTACTCGTTGCTTGCTTTCTTGGTCAAACAAATAAAACTGTCACAATATTGTTCAAGCCAGGCAAATCAATTTTGTACCCAATCTCCAGTCTACCACCTATGGTGCTAGGAAGGTAGATTGGTGCGTGTAAATGATACTATTAAAAGCTCAGATCATCAACCCATATCCACATGCCTTGTCTTAGGAACTGAGCCAAGAATATATGGCAATGCATTTGAGGAATTGAAGAAGAAGATAAATACATCAGTCCTTACTCTACCCAATTTACACACAACTTTTGAGGTAGAGACAGATGATAGTGATTATGACATGGATGCAGTGCTACTACAGGGAGGTAAATCTGCTTGCTATCATTTTGAGGGCCCATGCTAAACTATAGCACTTAAAATAAGGAACTATATGCTCTGGTTTCTGTGGTGAAGAAGTGGAAGCATCACCTCGTGGGGAAGGAGACCTCTAGTGCACACAAACCATAAGCCCTTAAAGTACTTGCAAGCACAAACAAAGTTGCAGCCATCCAGGCATTATAAATGGTTAGAATTCCTTTAGCAATTCCATTCCATGGTCAAGTATAAACATGGAGTAATGAACAAGGTGGCTGATATGCTGTCTATATCACCCCTTTATTTGCGGTAAGTAGCTTGTCCAAGCTGGATTCTCGTTGACATGAAGCACATGTACAAGGTTATGAGAAAGATGCAGATTTCATCAAAGACTGTAAATGGAAAAAGGCACGCAAAATTTTGGGCCTCATCAAGGCTACTACTATAGGAAGGACTTCTATACAAAGCAAGTAAATTTTGCATGCCAAAAGAACATAGGATTTTGCTGATGCTAGAGACACATACATCATGTATAGTGTAATGTCCCCATTCTCGGAGTGACATCTTGGTGACTTGATTTTAGCCCATCCAGCATTCCCGTGGGTTAGATGGCGAGATAAGGGAATGATGTTGGCCATCAGAATCATAATTTTGGTAAGATGTTTTTAGAGATTTAAGAGGGGAATTATCCTTAACAAAAAAAAAAATAAAGCATAATGTTGATCATATTTTATTATTATCTCATGGTCCACTTGCAAGTCAAAGCAAACAAGGAGTTGAGTTTTAAAATAGATAAAATATTACTATCCTCCTTGGCTGGTCGACCCACATCAAATCAAGTCTAATTAGCTTCTAGAAGGTCAATTCTCTCTCCTTGCTACTAGAAGGTCAATTCTCTCTCCTAGGGCGGTTTAGGAGACTTAAGGAAGAAGGCAACCAATATTTTAATGAGGTAAAATCTAATCTTCCCCAAGGGCGGCTTAGATGCCTTAGTGATGAAGGCAATGAATATTTTAATGAAATAAAATCAGATCTTCCCAAGGGCGGTTTAGGTGCCTTAGCAATGAAGTTATTGAATATTTTAATAAAAACAAATTAGATTCTCCTTTTAAGGGCGGTTTGGACTAGAAGCCTTATTCAAGAAGGCATGGAGGGCTGTGAGATTATTATGTTGCATTGATATTTTGAAAAAACATTGTGAAGAGAGTTCTCTTGGCTGGAAGTGAATTTCAGTCGATTCAAAGTGGTATTCCCTTGAAACAACAATGGTTTGGTGATGACCCCATTCCACCATGAGAGGTGAATTCGCATGGAATTCATCATAGAGCCTAATTGACATGCTTCTGTGGAGTTAGGACTTTGAAGATAAGGGTTTAAAGACTGGTTTTGTTGCAGGTCCAAGAAGGAATCAAGTAGATTGAATTGTATTTTGTCTTCAAGGAACAAATCGCCCCTTTGTCATATTGGGGTTTCATTTTGAAGAGTTTTTGCATTGTGGGTTGGCTGGAAATCCATATCAGATTATCACAGGTGGCTAGAAATCAAGTTTCTGACTTGATATCAGTCATATTTCAGCCTTTTTCAAGCGTAGGAGGCAAGCTAGGCGAATTCACTACCTTTTTGAGCTAGGCGATTTCATGAGTTGAGCTATTTTTGCAATATTTGATGAGCTTCAACATTTCTAAGTCATCTACAAACAAGTACAGATTGCACACCAACTATTATAGAGTTTTATCAGTCATATCAGACCACCAACAGTGCTGCAACAGTCTTACTTCAATCATAGATTGAAGAGTAGTTCATCAAGACTACCTAGGGCTTCATTCTTCAATCACTTGGCTAGGGTTTGGTATACATTTTTGGGCTATTTTGTATGTTGTATGTAATCTGATTTTCTAAATCAAATTATCTAATTGTAAGCTATAAGCAATCCTCTATTTGTAATCAGATTGTTCATTCAATAAGAAGCCATCATCATTTTCTGGGTATGTCATGCTTTGATTGATTTGATTATAACTTCATCATTGGGTATTTTGTTTCATGTTATATTTGAATCTTTTTATCTACATCAAAATATTAAGCCAGCAAGGAGAAAAAATTTGGGTTGAGATTAGGTAGGCTTCTTACAGTGGTATCAGAGCCATATTCCTGTCGGCCTGTTGGGTAAAGATTGCGTTCAATTGGTGTGAAATCAATTGCGCACAAGTCAGTTTGGATTTGGTTTTCAGTTGGGATAGCGAAAAGGGTCACCATAGCAAAGTTGTTTAGCAATAAACAAGCATGGAAAGAAATTGAGCAAATACAACACAAGACCATACGAAAATTGCAGCATTTAGATGATTCACTTTCAAGGTTGGGACTCTCTAAAGGATCATCCTCACTTTCTACTACCAAAATCCTAACACCACAAGACAAAGAAGCAGTGGTTATTAGCATATTTGAGGAGTATAGCATTCTTCCTCAACGTGTTAAGAAGAAATTTCCTTTCAAGGACTACATGGACATGCACCCGAATCTTTGCCACAAGACTGAGCATGCAAGGAAGGAATATCACACTATAGCTTATGGATTGTTTAGAGAATCTTCACATATAGTTGATACAACTCTTCATGAGAATGATTGGGTGTCTTCAAGTTCCAATGAGGTATTCAAAAATTTATATGATAAATTTGATAGACATGTTGATTTGAATCAAGAAGGCATTAGGACAACCTTGAGTAATGATTTGTCTACATCATCCTTGCAAGAGGTTTCACAAGAGACTCCTACATTAGAGGCTAGCATAGTTCATGCCAATGCTTTGGATAGCAATGGTATGAACTCTTTGGGTGATCATAAAGCATCTTCTAGTGTGATAGTTGATTCCAATAATGCACCTACACATGAAGAAAAATCAAAAGATAGCAAAGGTAGCATTGGGAGAAAGGAAGAGCATGATCATGAACAGCTAACACTAGAACCAGCAAATGATAGTAACAAAAGTTCTAGGATTTCTTATCTTTCGGGAGCTCCAAAGTACAATCCATTTATCTTTGAAGGCATATTGTTTGGTTACAAAGTTTTGGCACTATTGGATAGTGGAGCTACACATAACTATATTGATGAAGGTTTGGTAAAGAAAAGAGGCTTGCATTGTGATGATTTTGAGCGATTTGATGTGACTATAGCAGGTGGACTTACTATTCTTTGCAAAAAGAAAGTAAGCTTAGCATTATCTTTGGTGAGTATACTCTTTGTGATGACTTTTATGTACTTGATTTGAAGGACAATGAAATTATACTTGGTATGTAATGGCTACATTCTTTACAAAGGGTCATCCAAGATTTACAAGTAATGGAGTTGAGCTTCATACATGATAGGAAACACATTATTATGAAAGCTCTCAAATATACTTTGCCTCATCAAATAGCATCCAAATCAATGATAGCTTTGGGTCATGATTGGCTTCATGAAGGTATACATCATGCATGTGAAGAGAATTGCATTGAACCGGTACTTGATGGTAAACATTTGAATATTGAAATGAATGACAAGTTTATGGATTGGCATGACATTATACCTGATTTGTTTGAGTACAGCAGTCCTATGGTTTTGCATTCTCATGGAATAGACATGCTAACACCTTTGGATGATAATACCATGGAGTCTTCTATAGATGGCACTCAAGAATTGGGTGTTGAAAATGGGTTTTGTGGGATGAATTCAAATCATAAGAATTCTGATTTTTTTAATCAGACTTGGGAGGATGTGGAAAAGACACAAATTTTGTGCGATATATGGTCACAAAGGGCCAAGGAGGCTAAGTTAGTGGCTGCCCTTGCAAAACAGCATCTACTATAAGACAAAGAACAAGTGCACCATTTAGATCAAACAAGACAACAAAGGGAGGCTTATCTTAGATCTCCTTTTCCAAAGAATGGTGTTAATAAGGGTGAACATGTCATGAACAAATCTCTTATGACAGCCAAACACAATGAACAAATGAATGTGTATAAATCAGAAATTTCATGTTGTTCACATGTTTCTAGTGATGAGATTAATGAGACATATCATTTGGATGGTTTAGTGAAGACTTCAAGCATGATGGAACGGGATAGAAGAATGCCTACATGTTTTGACACATGGATAGATGAGGATAATTCAGAATTTTCAGTTGATGTTGGTAATTTACATGATAGTGTTGTTGACTGTATTGATGACACTCATAGTGGATCAGCCACTCAAGAGTTGTCCTTGGTTTGTAATGAAGACATCCATAACTCATCTTTGGTTATATCACAAATTTCTTATGATATGGCAGCTATCTACTTGTTGATTGGTGACTTAATCTTCTTAGATTCTTCATTGGTTAGTGGCTGTCCTACTTGGGTTTCCATTGCACATTCAGATTTGACATGATTTACATCAGCTATTCAGTTGCTTGGGAATGTGTGGAGGCATACCTATTTGATGGACATGGAATATGATATGAATTTCTTTAATATGTATTGGTATGTTGACACTTATGACTTCATTTTATTTGTTGGACTGAGTTACAACAGCGGCATTTGGTGGCCTAATGAGTTGATCTATGTGCATATGGGAGTTGCTTTTCACATCTTTTTGATGGTCTACTCATATAGATGGATGATATGTGATGATTGTGTCATGATAGGTATCTATATCTACTCTTATAGCCAGATGGATAGGTTAATTTGGGATCCAGGTATTGACATGGATGATGCATTGGTACTTAGTGATCATGGTGAGTTGCTTCACGTGTTATAGTTATATGGCATGTATATCAAAGTGGAACAGCGGATTGGCATACAATTGCTTCAGGGAAAGCAATCCTGGGAAGGGAGGACTATAATGTCCCCATTCTCAGAGTGACATCTTGGTGACTTGATTCTAGCCCATCCAGCATTCCCGTGGGTTAGATGGCGAGATAAGGGAATGATATTGTAACGAGATTCCCTCGCCATGACTCGGCGAGTCCCGGGCCGAGCCAGCCTGGCCGAGTCTGGGGAGCTCGGACTCGGACACGCCGAGTCCTCTCGCCAGACTCGCCAGACTCGCCCAGACTCGGAGAGTCCCGACCCTGTGACCCGGCCGCGGCAGCAAGAAGTTAAAACACTAAAAAAACATAAAACTAAAAGTTAAAGTTAGTTTTTTTTTTGTTCTATATGTTCTCTCCAACCCTAAAAGCAACTTCATTTCACTCTTTTGGCAAAATAGGAGGAGAAGAGAGAGTTGTGAAGAAAAATAGGAGGAGAAGAGAGGGCAACCAGCAAATTGTTTAAAACAAAAGCAAGGTCATATATCATTTGGGAAGCTTCATACTGCTAAGGAGGTGCATTGAAAGTTCATTGCTAGTGATTGGGAGGAGTTTGCATTGCATTCCAAGCCAAATCTAAGAGGTAAGTTTGATTTTAATGGTTTTTTTTGTGTTTTTTTAACAAATAATTCATTGTAATTTGTAAAATCATTGTTTTTAAATTATTATAGTTTGCATTTTTATTTACAAACCCTACTTGCAACTTAAATAATTTTACAAACCCTACTTGTTATTGCAGCCACATTCATTTGCAAATCAAACCATATTATTATTTTCACAATGTCTCAAACCCCAGTCAGAAAAGACCCTGCTTGGAAACATGCTGAAATCTTTCCCGGAATGAAAAGAGGAGAAGCAAAATGTAAATACTGCAAAACAATATATCATGGAGGCATAAATAGATTGAAATACCACCTTGCACGCATACCCATCCATGATGCAGTGGGCTGCACCCTAGCACCTATTGAGGCTGTTCGTGAAGTGCAGGTGCAATTAGAAAATTTTGAAAGGCAAAAAGAAATTAGAAAGAGACAGAGGGAGGAGTTGGCAGGTGTTGGAGTTGGACAGGGACTTGGTGCTGTTGGAGATGCTTCTTCCATGCCTCCATACCGTCCTAGTGCTAGTGCTTCTGCTAGTGCTTCTGCTTCTGCACCATCTATTCCTATGCGTACTCCTAGTGCTGGTGGCGCTGCTACTGCTAGTGGTAGTGGCAGTATTAGTATTGGCCCTAGAGTTCGTAAATCTAGGGTGGACTCATATTTTGTACCACGCACTACTCCTGGTTCCCAACCGTCGCTTGAGAGCATGGGTTGGAACAAGGATGCACACGATGCAGCAAAAAAAACAATTGCAGACTTTTGGTACTACTGCACCATTCCCTTCCATGTAGCCAGGTAATTCTTTTTTCGTTTAATTGTTTTAAAATTTATATTTAAATTTTATTGTTTTAGAATTTAGATGTATCTCACTATCGAATTCAAATTTAAAGTTAAAAACTTAAATCTTTTCATTTTATGACATGTTTTAGGTCTCCTTTTTGGCAAAACATGGTTGATGCAATAACCATATGTGGGGCGGGGTTCAAAGCCCCCAGCGAAGATGAATTAAAGGGCCCACTTTTGACTCAAAAGGTGGCGGATGTGAAAGCACAATTAGAGGAGCAGCGTGTGCAATGGAGGAGGATTGGTTGCACCATCATGACTGATGGTTGGACCGATAGGAGAAATAGGACGCTGTTGAACTTTCTAGTTTCCTCTGGAGGTAATTGTACTTACCTTAATACATTGATATTTGAATTTGATTTAGTGATTAATAATTTAATAAGGCTGATTTATGTTTTTAATTTATTGAATAATTGGTAATTTGGTTTTGCTTATTTTTTCAGGTGACACTGTCTTCATAAAGTCCATTGATGCTTCCGCCCAATTCAAAAATGCCACATACTTATGTGAGGCTATAGAGGAGGTGATAGCCGATGTGGGGGAAGAAAATGTAGTTCAAGTGGTGACAGATAATGCAGCAAATTATGTTGCTGCTGGTAGATTATTGATGGAGAGGCACCCAACTATATTTTGGACTCCATGTGCCGCCCATTGCATTGACCTCATGATGGAGGATCTTGGCAAGCTCCCATGGATAAAAACATGTATGGAATCAGCAAGAAACATTTGCAAATTTGTTTACAATCATGCATGGGTGCTTAACCTTATGAGGCAATACACGGGGTTGAGGGAGTTGTCTCGTCCTGGCATCACTCGGTTTGCATCAAATTTTATCATGTTGCAATCCTTGATTCGGTCAAGGGCACCTTTGAGGCGCATGTTTGCTAGTGAGGAGTGGTCTTCCTCATCCTTTTCTACAAGCACTGCAGGGATTGCTGTGGCTGATTGCATATTTGATGAGGCAGGGTTTTGGACACCAGCAGATGAGATTGTGAAGGTAACATTTAATTCTTTATTATGTTTTAATTTTTAATCATATCTTACTTTTATTTGTTCATTTTCATTGACAGTCACACTTACTTATTTGTGAAACATGTTTGCACTTTGCAGTTTATTGAGCCCTTGCTAGTTCTCCTACGAGTTGCAGATGGGGAGAAGCCCGCAATGGGCTACATATATGAGGGCATGGATAGGGCCAAAGAGGCCATTAGATCAGTCTATGGTGGAGTTGATGATAAGTATCGTCCCATTTGGGAGATCATTGATAGGAGATGGCAAAACCAACTCCATAGGCCCATCCATGCAGCCGCATGTTTCCTAAATCCGGCCTTCCACTTCCGCCGTGATCTCCGTGCAGATAGAGAAATTCTTAGTGGGCTCTACTCGACGATAGAGAGAATGTTGCCCGCTGTTACTACACAGATAGTGCAGGAGATAGATGCCTTCACTAAGGCACGAGGAGACTTCTTTGCACGTCAAATGTGCAAAGATAGTAGGACAACATTAATGCCAGGTAAAAATATATTTAAGGCAATAATTTTCATCTTTTTATATTATAATTTATTATTAAATGTTGAACTTGAACTTGAAACTTGAAATGAGATTGATTTTGTTTCTTTTTCTCATCTCAGATGGATGGTGGGAGATGTTTGGTTCTGATACACCGAACCTGCAAAATGTTGCCATACGAATATTGAGCCAGCCATGCAGTTCATCCGGTTGTGAGCGCAATTGGAGTATGTTTGAGCACATACACTCCAAGAAGCGCAATAGATTGACAGTGGAGAGGATGAATGACCTGGTATATGTTCATTACAACCTTCGGCTCAGATACAGGAAGGCTTTTGACCACGACAACACCCCGATCTGTTTAGAGGAGGTTGATCCACAGTCTGAGTGGATCACTGAGGCTACAGACGCAGTCTTTAGTGACGAGGACCTTGATTGGGTGGACCAGGCAGAGAGAGAGGCTGAGGTTGTAGCCATGGCTGAGGAGGAGGCTAGAGCACGAGGAGACATAGCTACTGGTGGTGAGAGTGGTATGGGGACTCAGACATAGGCAGAGACTATGGCTGCAACCGCAACATCATCCAGGACCTTTAGACGCCTTCGTAGGAAGGATGCTGGCTCCACTATGCCATAGGCATAGAGTGATAGACTTATAGCTATTGTTTTGAATCTTTTGATATTTCATATTTGTATGGAACATTTGATGTCATGGATTTCATTTTCCATGAGTTTTGTATACATTTGACTAATTTTATATATCAAAGTATGTTATTTCCTTCAGCAGCGCAACTACAATTTGTGTACTTTATACTTATGTGATCATTGTATATTTGTGTATGTGATCAAATTTGCTTTTATTTGTGTTGTATTCAATAAAGGGTGCTTGAAACAAGTTTTAAATCTTTAAAAATCTCTAATTTTCTAAGGTTTTTTCAACTTTTTTCATTTTGCCGAGTCTGCGCCGAGTCCGAGTCCGAGTCGCCGAGTCGCCGAGTCGAGTCTAGCTAAGTCCGAGCCAAGTCCGAGTCTCAGAATTATGGGAATGATATTGGCCATGAGAATCATAATTTTGGTAAGATGTTTTTAGAGATTCAAGAGGGGAATTATCCTTAAAAAAAAATAAAAAATAAAGCATAATGTTGATCATATTTTATTATTATCTCATGGTCCACTTGCAAGTCAAAGCAAACAAGGAGGTGAGTTTTAAAATAGATCAAATATTGCTATCCTCCTTGGCTAATCGACCTACATCAAATCAGGTCTGATTTGCTTCTAGAAGGTCAATTCTCTCTCCTTGCTTCTAGAAGGTCAATTCTCTCTCCTAGGGCAGTTTCGGAGACTTAAGAAAGAAGGCAACCAATATTTTAATGAGGTAAAATCTAATCTTCCCCAAGGGCAGCTTAGATGCCTTAGTGATGAAGGCAATGAATATTTTAATGAAATAAAATCAGATCTTCCCTAAAGGGCGGTTTAGGTGCCTTAGCAATGAAGTTATTGAATATTTTAATAAAAACAAATTAGATTCTCCTTCTAAGGGCGGTTTGGACTAGAAGCCTTATTTAAGAAGGCATGGAGGGCTATGAGATTATTATGTTGTATTGATATTTTGAATAAACATTGTGAAAAGAGTCTTCTCTTGGCTGGAAGTGAATTTCAGTCGATTCAAGGTGGTGTTCCCTTGAAACAACAATGGTTTGGTGATGACTCCATTCCACCATGAGAGGTGAATTCACATGGAATAGATCATAGAGCCTAATTGACATGCTTCTATGGAGTTAGGACTTTGAAGATAAGGGTTTGAAGATGGTTTTGTTGCAGGTCCAAGAAGGAATCAAGTAGATTGAATTGTATTTTGTCTTCAAGGAACAAATCGCCCCTTTGTCATATTGGGGTTTCATTTTGAAGAGTTTTTGCATTGTGGGTTGGCTGGAAATCCATATCAAATTATCACAGGTGGCTAGAAATCAAGTTTCAGACTTGATATCAGTCATATTTCAGCCTTTTTCAAGCATAGGAGGCAAGTTGGGCGAATTCACTACCTTTTTGAGCTAGGTGATTTCATGAGTTGAGCTATTTTTGCAATATTTGATGAGCTTCAGAATTTCTGGGTCATCTACAAACAAGTACAGATTGCATACCAGTTGTTATAGAGTTTTATCAGTCATATCATACCACCAACAGTGCTGCAACAGTCTTACTTCAATCATAGATTGAAGGGTAGTTCATCAAGACTACCTAGGGCTTCATTCTTCAATCACTTGGCTAGGGTTTGTTATACATTTTTGGGCTATTTTGTATGTTGTATGTGATCTGATTTTCTAAATCAGACTATCTGATTGTAAGCTATAAGCAATCCTCTATTTGTAATTAGATTGTTCATTCAATAAGAAGCCATCATCGTTTTCTGGGTATGTCCTGTTTTGATTGATTTGATTATAACTTCATCATTGGGTATTTTGTTTCATGTTATATTTGAATCTTTTTATCTACATCAAAATATTAAGCCAGCAAGGAGAAAAAAATTGGGTTGAGATTAGGTAGGCTTCTTACATATAGTTGGACATTTTTGGAGTGAATAAGACTGTAAGTAATATCCAACATTACTTTTTTTGGTCATGTTTAACAACCAATATTGCAAAGTTTGTTCAAAGTTGGCAGTTGTGTAGTGCGAGTAAGCACAACAATCAGAAGTTGGGCCTGTACCAGCCATTGCCCATGCATAAAAAGGCCTGGAAAGTATTTCCATGAATTTTATTGGAGTTTTCCCTACCTCATGGGGAAGGAGACCATGGTGCATACAGACCATAAGCCCTTATAATACTTGCAAGAACAAACAAAGTTGCAGCCGTCTTGTCATTATAAATGGATAGGATTCCTTCAGCAGTTCCATTCCATGGTCAATATAAACATGGTGTAATGAACAAGGTGACTAATATGCTGTCTAGAGCCTAGACTACCCCTTTTCTTTGTGGTAAGTAGCTTGTCCAAGCTGGAGCCTTTTTGTGGTGAGGCATAGGCAGAAGTTACGAGCAAGATGCAGATTTCATCAGGGTGTATCAGACTGTACATGGCAAAAAGCATGCAAAATTGAGCCTCATCAAAACTACTTCCTAATGGAAGGACTTCTATACAAAGTAGGTAAACTTTACGTGCCAAAGGAGCATAGGATTTTGCTGTTGCTGGAGACACATACATAATGTATAGTTGGAAATTTTGAACTGAATAAGACAGTGAATAATCTCCAATGTTACTTTTTTGGCCATGTTTAACAACCGATGTTGCAAAGTTTGGTCAGAGTTGTCAGTTGTGTAGTGTGAGTAAGCCCAACAATCAGAAGTTGGGGCTGTACCAGCCATTGCCCATGCATAAAATGACTTGAGAAAGTATCTCCATGAATTTTCTTGGTCTCCCTAAGATTAAGTGAGGCAATGATTATATTTTTGTAATTGTGGATTTTTTTGGCAAAATGTGTATGCTGATTGCTTGTAAAAAGATAGTGACAGGGAGTGATGCATCAGAGCTTTTCTTTAATCATGTGTTGGTACATTTTGGTATCCCAAAGAGCATCATATCCGATAGAGATTCTAGGTTCTTGAGCAAGTTTTGATGAATTATCTGGGAATGAATGGACACAAAGCTCAAGTAGTCCATTACCTTCCATCCAGAAAAAGATGGACCAATAGAAGTTGCAAACAAAACTTTGGTACAACTGTTAAGGGGTTATAATTAGAGGTATCCCAAAGGCTAGAATGAAAAATTGGTGTATATTCAGCACTCATACAATATGGCTACTCATTTTTCTTTGAATCTTTCACTTTTCAAGATGTATTTTGAGTTTATGCCACTAAGCCCACTTGATATTTGTTTTAAACAATCAAGTAAGGAGCTAGAAATTGATGACTCTGAGATAAATAAGCTCGTAGGTTCATGGAGAAAGTGAGACAAATACAACTCTGGTTCAAGAGAGACTGAAAGAGTTTCAACTCAAGTACAAGAAGTGTCATGATTAGCACAGGACAGAACATAGATTTCATGTTGGTAGCATGGTCTAATTATACCCGGATAAGGAGACAACAAGGGCCTTCGCGGAAGTGAAATCTCTGTTATATGATCAGTTTCAAATCAGTTCAAATTGCCCAAATAGATGAAGATATATCCAGTAATCAATGTTGGCCTATTATGTTTATTTGAGCCTTCTATGTTGGATGAAGAACCACAGAATGTAATTCTTCCTTCATTGGATGATTTTGCACCTAAGGAGATGGAGTTGGAGGAAGATATCGATTTTGACAAGAAAGTGAGGCAGACCAAGTGGGGAGAAGCAGAGACATGATTGATTGGAGAAAAAGACCAGTTCCCGAATAAGGCTAAGTGGGTGTTTCATGAAGAAATGGGAAAAACAGTTCCCACATTCGATTGTGTCCTAAGGCTTTTAAGGACAAAAAGTCCCTGGGTTGGAAAGGCATGATCTGAAAACGGTGAGTATTTAGGATTGTGAAGGTTCCAAAATTAGGTACATGCTGTAGGAATATGTAGATTATTTGTGATACTGCTATAGGTATTGTATAGGCTGCTACAGGCATCATGCAAGTTCCTACAGACATGGTGTAGGCTGCCACAAGTGAACAAATTGTTACAAGTAATATATCTTGCACTCTAGAAGACATGAGGTGACTTGAGTAGTGTTTCCCAATCTCATACAAGTTGTAGGGGAATTATTCTTCTGCTGGAATCATCACTGGGACATTGCCATTGTTTTCAGCAATATGAAGAATGCTAGGATGAATTGCAACAAGTGTTTGGGTAGAAAAAATGCATCCACAAATCCTTGGTGTTGGTCTCAAACATCATCGAGAGATTTGTGGCACCACACGTCCATATCTTCAATCATTTCAGTTCAGTTTCGGCAGTTATTGTTGTTGAAAACTTTATAGGGCAAAAGACTACAAAAGAGGTAATTATGTTCTTTATTTAGCAGTTGTATGACTTAGGAAAAAGGTTAAGTCCATTGTCACCAGCATTCAGCAATGTCAGGGCAGCAAACTTCATTCCGGTGAGCTGTTATTCCTTCACAACCATATTTATTTGCCTTCTGGAAAGCCATGGTGGTCATGTCGACTTGGTGAGCTGTAGACTTTTGGTATTCTCTATGGAGACCATCAGGGAGACAAGCAGTTCATTTCAGTTCCCATGTGGACAATTTGATGGTTATATAAGGGTGGTTGTTGTTATCGCAATGCAACCAATTCATCTCCTATCATTGCAAATTCAAAGATAGAAAATGGATCAAATATTTTGTTTGAAGGTTCAGTTGGCATGTGAAAAGTACTGTTATTGCTAAGTTGAAACTGAAAGATGGGTAGCATGTTGTAGAGTTCAAGCAAGTACAAGGAGTTGTGTGGAGATAGGATAGGTGTACTTGTACAAACCCAAAAACACCATTGAAATGTCTCAATTTAATTGCATCATACAGTGAATGAGGTGCCACATGCATACTCTTGCTGAGTTTTTTTACCCTTACAAGTTTTCTCCAAGGAAAACTATAATGTTGTATGATTGATTCTTGTGTCGTGATCTGTTATTGTTTGTTTTTCAATTGTTTCATTTATTCAGTAGGCAACTTAGTACTGCTAAAAAAATGGTAATTGCCATTAGGCCAGATTGTCACGAGAGTAGAATAGTGCCAACATTGAAATCCATAGTTGTGTCGTTAGGGTTGAAAAATGAATGATCTATGGATCAATCTAATTAATCTCTATTGGGTCTCATTGATACACTCTTGGTACTATTGATGTCCCTACACTCTCTACACCATTGTATTCCTCCACTACTGCAATCTTGCAGCTAATTTTCCTTCATAGCCAAGAGCACTCCCTCTTGCTCTCTTGCACACACTCCTATAATCCTCTAAGGCTCCATTCTAAATTTTGGAGATCTTCATTGCAACTCCTCCATTGTTGCAAATCAGTCATCACAAAAACTCCATTGACAAGCCCCCTTGGCACACCTTATAATCTTCCATTACCCTACTCTTTCATCCATAGCACTACACACACCATCATTGTTGTAGCAAGCCTCCAAGGGTTTTCATCTGCATCCCTTGCACACACCACATTCACAGCTACACCATAGGAGGCACGCACTAAGACTTTTCCAATACTTGTAGGCTGAAACATGCGACCACTGCCTCTTGCCCATACATGAGTTTGAATGAAGTATGTCGCATCATTAACATGTATTGTGTCTTGTAGGCCAATAGCACTACTATAAGTCACTCCTCTTAGATGTAGAAATTTTAGACCAAGCTACTGATGGATTGTAAGACCTTAAAGAAGGATAGGAAAGTTGTCAGTGATGAGGATGTTAAAAATGTGATGATGTTTATAACTAAGATGAGGATGTTGGTCACCCAATTGCAAGATGACAAAGAATTTTAGCATGTGTGGGGAGCAAGTGCCTAAATTGTGATGATTCATCAAAGCCAAGTTGAATACAAACTGAGTTCAGGCAATAACCATTTTGATAATTTTAGTTCATGTTGTTCACACCTTGGGGACTAATAAGATGCAAGGAATGCAGCCAAATGGCCCTATGCAAACTCTAGTGGAGGCTTCACCAAATTTTCTAGTAAAAAAAATACTTTAATTGAACTTTTCAAGGCCTTGTCTCCAAGAAGAGGCAAGCAAGTAGGTTCATAGGAGACTTTAGCATTTATTTTGGAAATTAATTTTTGAAAATCACCAAATCCAAATTTCAGTTCTTTGTTGGTTGGGAGTTGTAGGCATTAGCATAAAACAACAATGCCATTTGACTAACCACCCTAGATTTTTTTTTGAATATATTGCAACTGGAAATGAGATTACAATGTAATATCTAATCCACTTTTTGATCACCCAGTTCCCAAGATGGGCAAGGTGAGAGCATACAATGAAAGGAACAATATAACAGGCAAATTGCAGCAACTAAAAATGAAGCACTAAGCGGCAAGCCAGCCAATACCACTTATTCAATGGAGTACTTATACAATACTAAAAGAAATACACTTCATACTTATTCAACGGAGTGTTTCAAACAATGAAATAATAGCACTTCCACTTACTCAGTGGGAAGGCAAATTACAATGAAACCACTTGTTCAGTGGGGTGAGTAAAACCAAGCCATCCACTTGTTCATTAAGTATATCAGCACTAAACAAGAGCAACTCACTGGTGGTACTACCATCCAGTGTTACAATGTTAGCTCACATGAAATCATGCCAAAATAGAATTATATCTGCTGTTACAAAATGTTGATAAAGATAAATATTGCAGATATAAGCACTGATATGAAATTAAACTACTGAAAACACCCCCAAAGGTACCCAAAATCATGAATAGACTAACCCAGCTTGAAACAACAACAATATAACTTGACAATTGACAGATATTTTGCTGGTACAGGTTTGTAATACACTGAAAAAGAGGCTGCAACAGGTCTGATATGACAGAAATAGCTCAGCACACACTTCGAGATGCAATTGTACTACCTCCAGAGAGCATATTCATTAAAATGAACATGATCAACAGCAAACTGTGACACTTATTCTCACCCAGCACAATATGAACTACCAAAATGGTCTGATATCACTTAGATCGGCATTGTATGACCTCCGTACGCACTACCAAACGGCTTGCAATTCCATGAATCTTTAAAATCCCAACGCCAAAGTGAAAGGAAAGTGTTCATCTGGGCAAGATGCCATCAAACCCCATGAATAAATTTTCCAAAGAGCAGCGCTTGGTTCAAGAATGCACACGCCCAGCTTCGAGGTCTATTGTACAGCTAGCAAAGGTAATGGTACGGCCCTAAACCATCATGACTTCACTTCTCACCAACAAGACAGCATTACTAGGACTGTACGTCCTGCAATATTGTTAGCATTAGCACTTGAAACAACAAAAGGAGAATATTATAAACTCCAATGAAACCCCAAAATTGTACAACCTAGCAAGGTGTACGGCCAATCATAAAAACTCCTCAAATTGCCCAAAGGGCCTTCAATAATCTCAACACAAACACAATCAAAATCTACAACATTAAAACACTGCAAAAATCTCCATAGCTGCAAATCCAAAACTGAAACTTCAATTTGTAGCACAAATGTAATCCTAAGTTACCGGTTCGGGTTCAGGGACGAGTGCATGTATGAGAACCCAGTACGTGGGTACGTGAAAAATTTTTTTAGGGGTTTGGGTACGTGTGGGTATGTGTGTATATATATATACAAAAAAATAAGAGAAATATACAGAATTGTAAAACTAAATCATTTCATAGTATGATACTTGATCATTGATCAATGCCAAATGCCAAAGATAAATATTAAATGCCAATTGATAATTGAAAAATATTCAAATAAGCCATATCAATGATATCATATACATCTATGTTCACGATTCCAATGGAAATCATCACAATTATTGAATTACAAAATGTAGTTCATGAAACATGATTCAATGTTCATTGTTCATCAATCATCAAAAGGATTATCAAAAAAATGAAAATCATCATGACTTGGATTTTCAGCAGCTTCAACTTCAAGATCATCATCATTTGAACCCAAGGTGGTTCCACTTGCACTAGATGCACCATGTAGTATGTCATCATTATCATCCACATCATCCATAGTGGCTCTAGCAAGATCCTGAATGGTTGCATCCAAGTCAGCAGACTCGGGTGCTACATCCCAAAGTTTCGTTGCCCCCTGCTTGTATTGAGGATCCTTACATGACAAAAGACACAAATTAGAATGAATATACACCAAGTTTTCAGCTCTTTTTGCAGCCAACCGGTTACGCTTCACTGAGTGGATAAAGGAGTATGTACTCCAATTCCGTTTAGCAGCAAAAGAGCTTGCAACCTAGAGAGAAACCCAACAAAATTAAAAATTAAAAATGCAAGATAAATTCAAGAATGTTAAGTGTTAAATTCTACAATACAAGTGGCAAAAAAAAAAAAAAAACTTGTGAGAGGATCTTGATTGCAAGAGGTTGGAGGTACATATAATCTTGACCATGGAGGGTAACACCATGTAATAGCATCCATTTTGTATTGGTCTTTGACAATAGAAGGGGTATGATTTTTTCCTGAGATAAACAATCCAAATTATTTCATAACACTTGTCTACACTTTTGGATCAGTAAAGAGTCTACTAAATGCCCTTTTATACCCATTAGCAACTTCAAAATCTCTATATGGCGGTATTCTCCCTGGGATAGAAAGTATTGTGGTATAGTACCTTGGAGATAGGGCATATGCAAGGAGGTGCAATGGTGTTGTCATCTTGTTCCAACGATGAAGAACGATTGCTTCCGCCCTTTTTGTAAAAGGTGTCTTCAGGATCATTCTCTCTTTTGTATTTCCATTTTTATTTTCTCCAACATCATGTCCATGCTATCATAGAAATCCCCCAAGCATGGCTCATCTGTATCAGTAAACCGAAGCATAGACATGATAGGTTCGGTGAACTCTAATACATAAGTCACACGATCCCACCAATCGTCATCCAAAATCAATGCCTTGACCTTTTGGGCCCTCTCTGAATTTGATTGCTTCCATATACCCCATTGGTTGCCAATAACCATTTGACTCAATGCCTCTTTCACCTTCACAAGTCATCTCAGAACAATTGTGTGAGATGCAAACCGGGTCTCAAAAACCTAAGAACATGTTAATAGTAAGTTAATACCACATTTAAAATATGTAAATAACCCAAAAAAATATTTTATTCAATTATGTAAAACATGACATAAATGAATCTAAATAAATTAAATTTACCTTCAACAATTCCAATCTTGAAAAATTTTTGAAAATTGCTTGTGACATATGGTGGTTTGTCACAAACATCTGGATCTCCTCAGCCTCCTAGTATATTTCTTTCACCCACTCTATTTGGTTGTCAATTGTTTGCATCACTAAATTGAGGGAGTGTACGATGCATGGTGTCCAAAAGATGTGCTCATATCTAGCCTCCACCAAAGCACCTGTAGCCCTGCACACTTTTGCATTGTCCGTAATTACTTGGACAACATTTTCATCACCCACCATATCTATGGAGTCAATGAAAATCCTGGAAATGAACTCTGCATCTTTCACTTCCCCTTCACAGTCAACCGCCCTCAAAAACATTGCCCCTTGGGGGACACTGCAATAACATTGATCAATGGATAGTTTTTGCAATCTTTCCATCCATCGGAAACAATAGATACACCTATTTCAATCCAAGAATCTCTAATTGGTTTCAGTTGGGCCTCTATAGATTTCTTCTCTTTTTGCAATAAGGTGGTAAGCACCTTTTCATACCCAGGACTTGTGAAACTAGGAGGTGCACTATTTATTGCTGACACCATGTCCCGCCAATATGGGGATCTCACCAAGTTGAATGAAAGACCATTGGCATAGAGGCAACGTGCAATTTTTTCTTCAGCAATTTCTCTTGCCTCCATTTTAAATGCCCTCTCCAATTGACCTCTCTTGCGAGTGGTGATTTGTGGTTCTTCATCTTCATCTTTCGTAGAGGGCATAGGCAAGAGGGGATGTTTGGAGGCCGTAACTATCTGAGAGGGTAATGTCATTGTTTTTTCCTTTCCGGAACTATAACCACTTTGTTTTCCTTTTGCAATCAATTTATCAGCATCTTCTTGTTCTTTTATAAATCCTACTATTTGTACAACAAGCAACCCCTACTTATTTGGGCCCTCACACATATTAATCCCTTTACCACCAGGGCCCATAAAATGAAGTTTCACTCGGTAATAGGAGCTATTATATTGTGCATTGCAAAAATTACACTTCCAAACAAACCCCCCACTTCCAGGAAGTTGTGAAATTCTTGTGGTATGTCTCCATAAAGGAGATCCTTTATCAATTTTGAATTTTTGACTTCCCTCCCAACCCACTGAACTTTGACTACTAGCCATTGTTGCAATCTAGAAAAAAAAAAATGAAAAAAAACATACTCGAAAAACTTCTTCACAAACTTGAAAAAATCTATCAAAAACTTGAAAATATTCATCAAAAGACTAAAAAAGAGGGTTTAAATGCATACCTTAAACACTTAAATCTCCTTTGTGGAAGCTATTTGGCACTCCACAATCGATCTCCTTCGAATACAATCACCACCCTTCAAAATGCCAAGATGGAGAGAAAATATGGTGAGAGCAAAATGAGAGGTAAAAATGAAATGTATGTGTGTTTGAAGGCCTCATATTGCACCGTTTTAGGGTTAGGAGGGAAAAAAAAATTTTAAAAATGTTTTTTAATCAAGTTTGGGCCCACTTTTTTTGACTTGGCCCATGGGTTCGCCCAGGTTCGTGTTGGGTGCGCACATGGTGCACGCCCAACACTGTGGGTTTGCACGAGTGCGCAGGTGTGCACATGTGTTGGGCACGCACCATGTGCACACCCAGCACATACCCACAGACGAACCCGAACCAGGTGTGTACCCGAACCGGGTTCGAGTGTGCGCACCCTGGCCAACCCACAATGCTAGGCGTGCACCATGTGCACACCCAGCACATACCGCAGATGAACCCGAACCAAGTGCTTACCCAAACCAGGTTCGGGGCCTGCGAGTACGAACCCTGCATCTTAGATGTAATCCTTGGATGGAATTATCAAGACCAACTAGGAGGATTTTCGTCCCCTAAACCAGTTACTCCAAGAGGGTTTTCATCCTCAAGAAGCTTTGGAAGAACTCAGGTTCATTCCAATAACATAACAATATCATATTCTCAAGTTTGTCTCCGAAATGAGTCCCAACACCACCTTATATTGCTTTTTGGAGGGAAAAATAAAATTTAAAATTATAATAATTCATTTTCCACTCAAAAGACCTTTTTTGAAATATTAATAACATTTCATGTGCAAAGGCCCCCACCTTATCTCTCCTAGGAATCCACTTTTAGAACACTTTATCAGCTTTTCAACAAAACATTACACTTAAGTTGTCACTTAAATATTTAACATTAGAAACTTAAATGAACATTTAAATTATTTTATCCGAGTTGCAAAAAGCATTGAAATGGCATTGGAATTAAACTTTGATCACACCGAGATGATACTAGAGATGCAAGATGATGATCGGAGCCAACCAAGTGACTTACTAAAAATAGACTGCTTCTCCAAGAAGTTTGGAGAAGCCACCAAAAGTCAGAATTCACTTCTAAAAGTGTCATACTAATACACACTACTTATTGAGCTCATTTCCAAGCACCATATTCACTGCTAACCAGCCCAAAGCACTCCAAGAAGTTTAGAGTTCTCCTCATCTCACCAAGAAGCTTACGGGAAACCTCAAAAACCGAGCTAAATGCTCACAAATCATTTTTTCTCAAAATGGGGACATTACATTGACACATGCAATAAAATAAGAGTATGATTAAGTTTTCCTAACCAAATTAGTTTCAATGTGCATCAATGCACTTAACCAAGAATTTTTACAAGTCAAATCTATTGATTATGACTACTATCATGATTAGTAACAATATTGATGTCAAGCATCATAAAGAGTTATGACAATTTGTCTTCTCAACATCAAACACCTATCAATGCTAGCCACTAAAAGTATGTAATTAAGTTTAAAGGTATAGTTTTTAATGTAACCATACAAATATTTCATTATGATGGTCCCGATTATTAGTCATATTGTCTTTCTTATAACTAATATAGCTTTAATATAGATAGTGTGAAATCCATTAAAAAAAAATTGTTTTCCCAATGAATGTATACAATCAACATTAAGAGTGCTTTATTCAACCATACATCAAGATGGCAACAAAATAAAGAAGAAAAGTGGCAATGTGAAGGAAACTAATGGAGGAGCATGTGCAAAGGAGAAGCATGGAAAGACTATCACCTACAAATGGGGATGAATGAACTAATTCTACACAACCTGCTTTCAAGGAAATTGATGATATTGAATGCTCTGGATTGGGAAACAGGTCGGAGTTTACAAAATTCTATCTAACCTACAAAAACACATCAAATCCCTACCACTTCAAGAAAAAATTTGCAAGGATTTGATCTTGTCAAAATATTTCTCTTTTGTGCCTACTCTTATCAAAAAGCCTACCAGTGCCTCCTTCCAACACTAGTCCTTCCACATGAATCATGGAAACTCCAAATCTACCCTTGTTTTGAATATTAAGGCTTTCACTCCAACTATGACAAAGAGATGATTGATGCAAAAATAAAGGCTCTTTATTTGTTCATTGATATCCCTATAATTTTCTCCCCATCCACATCAATGTTAAACCTCTCAAAGCAGGAAATTGAGTCTACTTCTAGAGACTTGGAAGACTGTCATCACTTATAGAGATATATAGGTGGATCAAGGCCTCTTGGCTCTCTATTCGATCCCTTAATAATCATGCTTTCCAATGGGTTTTCTGTTGTAAATTTTCAAACTCCAATTGATAGAGATTGTGTTTAGGCAAATGAACCATGGTTTTCTGGAAAGAATGGTATCTTCATGTGCCCTTGGCAACACCCTCTTCAACCCATCCAAGGTGGTCTTTATGTAGGTCCCATTTTGAATTAGGTTTTATAACCTTTCCCTTGTTTTATAAAATGCAAGTTTGCTGAAACTCTTGGTGGAACAATTGGGGACTTTCATTAAAATGGATCTGGCTTTGACTGATTTCTAGAGCCACAATGTCCAAGTGCTCATTGATTGATTTTCTAAACCTCTCTAGCACTCCATTCAAATCCACTCTTCTCTTAGCCCATGGACTTGGTACCTAGATTGTGAAGGGCTTTCATTATGTTGGTTTCAATACCATCAAATGGGTCATCTCAAACAAAACAATTCCCTCAAGCCTCACTCTACAAAAATTGTTCAACATCAGAAGTGGGCTCCAAAACTTGGGAAACCGGATCCTAATTTTATCTGTAGAAACCATAGTCAGTTCATGGCAAATCAAGAAAAGGGCAACCAAGGGGAGATCCAAAAACAAGAACTATAGCACCTCAAATTTTGCAAACCACTCATGGAGGTTGTCTCTCTAGTGAGGATGATGCTACAGGATAATATGTTGATTTTCTGGACTAAATGATTTTCTAGATGATTTATTGACCAAAGAAACCTTAACAATCTGCCAAATAGCATGCAACAAAACTAAAGAAAACTATGGAGCATCAAGTATGTGTGGGTCCAAGTCAAAAAACTAACAAATTGTAATATCCCACCCCTGGTAGGATATTTACTTTCTTAAATTCGCCTGTCTTTTTTATTTGTTTCGATGAATATTTTGTGATAAATTTGCAATGTTTGATACAACAATATAATGCAGCAAAATAGAAGATATTGCAATAATAATTTTCAACTCAAAAACTGAACATTACATAGGGAATACATAACTAAAAATTCCAGACTTTTATATCAGCTTAGATACTCAGTATTTTCACAAAATATTGACAACCCAGTTCATAAAATATCCCCTATTATCTAAAACAACAATACCCAAAAAATCTAGGGGTTACAAATCATGAACTCACAGATAAGATATGCCTTGAAACCCTTTGAAATAGATGTCACAATGAAGTATAAAGTTTGTAGCAGTATAACAACAACAACAATGATAATAAACTCCAGCAACGATCACTATTACCAATCCCCACGCCTAGTGCAAAGCTGCATACAATTGAATTGCCAAAACCCTTTCCTAGCAACCACCTGTTTATTGAAGTTCTCTTGTAGTTCTCTTTTCTCTTAAAATAATGATCAATATATTTGCATTATTCTGATATTTCATTCAAACCCTTGAAACTTCTGAAAATATTCTCCAATGAAGCTCAGATGTGACCTCCGTGTGAAGCCACCAATTAACTGCAACCCTTGGGTGATCTTTCTCACCTATAGGAAGCACAATCGAAGAGAGGCTACGTTCTTCAAGATTGAAATTACAGCAAAACCCTAGGTTTCACTTCCAAAGCCAAAGCACAAAGCCAAGTTGAGAGAAAATGATCAATCATAATGAAATGAATTCAAAAAATGCCGTTTTATAATATTCCATTTGCATTTGACTTCATCTCATTTAATTTACTTTAATTTCATTTTTTTTCCCTCCTTTTTGGTGCACAACTTTATAATAATAAAGTATACTTTATTATTCACTTATATCTCCCATTTAAAATAACACTTTAACACTTTTTATAAAGTATACTTTTTAAAAGCATTTAAATACCCCTTTTAAATAAAGTCCACTTAATTCATTAATGATATGCACTCAATAATTAATTATTATTAAAGTATAACTTTAATAATAATTATAATATTACAACTCCATCATTAATCATCGTAAATCAATTATGACTTCACCAGGAGGTAGCCCATTGCATTCACTACTAACCAGGGTGCTTACTATAAATAGTAAGGTTGGCCTCTATCACACATTGACTTAGTAAGTATATAAAAACGGAGCCAAAACACCTAAATATCATAACCTCTGAACAAGCTAAGGATTTGGAGATGAAAACACTACCAACTCCCAACTGAGGAGCTAGCTAACTCCAACACTGGGCCCTATAAACACCATTATTAGCCTGTGAGGACCCGATGATAGGCTAAACCACCAACTCTGATGCTTGCTCAAAAAGGGGACATTACACAAATCGAATGAAGACGTTGTTCATGGAAAGCAAGCTACTATGGAAAGACTTGTAAAGGATAAAGATGCAAAGCTTAATCTTGAGGAACTTGGGCTAGAGGAAGGGGAAATTGTGCCTTTAGGAATTGAATCCCCCTTTCTATCCCTAGTGATTTTTCCTACCTCTAACAAATAAAGGAGCAAAAAGTCTGAAGCAGAACGTCTTTGTTCAAAAGCCAAAGATTCTACGACATTAGGCTCTCAAAGGACCATGGCAGCTCTTCTTTTCAAAACGGTAAAGAGGGAGCCTCTGGACCAAGCTTAATCAGCTCTTGATTCCTAATTGAACATGGATGTGACTAGTTTAACTTTTTTATGAGGAATTATGAGTTTGCCAATAGTGACTGTGGAGTAGTACTTTTTGAGGGCTCGAAATTTGGTCTCTTTAGGTCTCCATTTTTCATCAGCTTCTCCCTGGCTCTGGACCAAGCCAGTCATCTATGTAATTTTGATTTGTTCCTCTCTTTTTCTGTCTTGGGTGAGAGCCCCACTAGATTCCCTCATTTACTTATCAAAACAAAAATTTAAAGAGTGCTTCTAATTGAACTTCACTTTGCATAATGGGATATGGCTAAATTTAATGGAAGATGTTAAATGAATTATTTTCCTGTGATTTTTCTACTACATTTAATGGATGGATTATATCTCATGTGTATTTGTCTTCATATATTTTGCATGATTCTTTTGATACATATATGCAGCCTTTATTCGAGCCTGAACCATTTCATAACATTAAGCAATATAACATCTGAAACAAATTGACACAAGATCTGTCAAAGCTATAAAAATTTTGCCAGACTTGCTGGCATACAAGTATGGTGAAAGAAAGACAAAGATAGGAGAAAACCTCAAAAAATGGACAGAGAAGGGCTTGCTGTGCTTTTCTTCATTAATATCAGAAATGAAATGGGTGAACAGATTAAGCAAGAGTGGTAGCTAACCAAATGTCAACTAGCCTTTAATTACAATGTTAATTAAGCATCCTGCCTTATGAGTAGATTTTATAAACCACAATGTGATATTTTCATATTGTGCATTTATTTTCTATCTCAATATATTGTTACAATATAAGTTCTTGACTTACATATATGATCATTATATTAAATATTCTTATACCAGAATATCACAAGACCACAATCAATTTAACCATTACTCTACACTACACTAAAGAACCTGCTAATACAACATTGGCCAACTAAATAGTGCCTTGTTTCCCAACTTGGACTAGTTATGAGACCACATCACAACAAGATCAGAAGAATGTTGATGAAGGATCCACTACCCATGTGGTTGTGGCACAAATCCATCACCTTCTCGTGAACAACCATTTCAAAATCCTTTGAATCTGGTAATCCTTGACATGACCCATAAAAAACAATCAATCAATCATTGACAATGCTTATTCACCCCTCCCACACTCAGCAAAACATTCTCTTGAATACACAACTTGAAGTCCTAACCAAACCTGTACTTGTTTCTTGGTTGAACAAAAAGATAAGTTTATTGGACCTCCCATCCTAAAATTTCAGTCTACTCAACCATTATAGTGGTTGTCTGCCCTTGAAACAGGCTATCCCTTGGATCTTTCAGTTCACAAGAAACATCTCTTGCTCCAAAATCAATCTTCACCACCTTGGGAAGAATACGATCCTTTTCATGTTCACCACATTGGCAAATAGACCATCCATAAACTCTAGTTTGGCATTTATGACAGCTAGGGTGGTGTTGGTGTACATTTTATCATCCACCGAACACACAGAATAAAATGTCCAAAGACACTCTATCGTCTCTTGAAAAACCACCGCGTATGCTAAGATTGCGAGAAGATCATATGGCGATTCCAAGGTTTCTTTTGTCAGGCCTTGATGTGTGGATAAGCTCAATGGACGTTGTGATTTGCTGGTAATACACAAGGGGACTTACGTTAAAGAATTCTTCACAAGTTTGGGACTTA
Source organism: Sequoia sempervirens (assembly GCA_007258455.2). Taxonomy (NCBI): domain Eukaryota; kingdom Viridiplantae; phylum Streptophyta; class Pinopsida; order Cupressales; family Cupressaceae; genus Sequoia; species Sequoia sempervirens. The sequence continues at coordinate 123,353,107 of VDFB02373365.1, forward strand.
GGTGGATTTATCATTAAAAGCTTCTTCAATGGGGACTTTCAATTTGGATCTCAAAAAAATTGCAAAAAGATAAGGGTTTAGAGGATCTATTCTATGCCTAGGAATTTAAGAGACAGTAAAGATTTGGTGAAAGAGATAACCTCACTTTGTTTCGCCTCCCTGGGACAACTACGCAAAGTGGGTGCAATCTTCAAGGGGTGTGGTTATAATTTTCAAGCCTCGAACGAGACCGAAGTTAAGCTTCCCCAATTACAAGCTCAGGCTAACTTTACGCATCAAATGCAAATCATCCATCCGAAGAAAGTATGAGCAATATTTCACCATTGAATCTATACGATCAATCTCGCATTCACTTAACTAACATTCAAAGCAAATTGTACTTAATTTAATTCTAACTCTAATCTATGGTAGAAGAAGTTAAGCAACCTTGCTTACTACATGACAATAAAAGTGATTCAAAGCAAATCATGCATAAGAGCTTTTATTATTGGAAATAGTCTCAATGCAACAATTTCATACACTGTCTCCACACAAATGAAAGTGAGAGATCACCAGTTTAAATAGAGTTTTCAAAATCAAATGAAGGGCCAAGATTAAATCAACATCAATGGCCAAGATTAATACAACCCAACCCTAATTAGGGTTGCCCAAAATAACATAAGTTGACAATCAGTAAACAAGCAATAACAAGCAGTGAAGTGGCAATTGGAACTATCTTCAAGGGAAGGCATCCCTATCTTCTTGGGCAGCATTGTGCTCGATGAATTTGGACATGACTGACAACTTCCTCCATCGTGACCGGCGGCAACATACTAATCTTGAATTCAAGTCCATCCAAATCCTCAGCACATCTGGCGAAGGCGCTTTCCCAATCCGCTTCATGTCTCACAAAATCATTCCAAATGGCCAAGAGATTTGCCACTTTCGCAAAATCATGTCTCAGAATTGGTCCAGTAGCAGAGAAGAAAACTTCCTGAACCTTATGCTTCAACCTCTCTAGCTGCATGTCGTTTTCCTGGACAATTTCTCGGTCAAACATATCTGCAGCTATCATATAAATCTTCTCTCGAATTTCTCTAACTTGATCTTCAACTCTGAGCCAATCCGCTTTTGCCTTCTCCAGAATTTCTCTCTGTATAGTCACTGCCCAAAACCAATGGTGAAAATCATAAGCTGCTCCTACAGCAATCACCTTTCCTTCAACCAACTCTTCCCTTGGAATGAGCCTCTCCCGAATGTTTGGAAGGTTGTCCCAAGTTTCCACCATATCAACCAATCTGGAAAGAAAAGAAGTTCGTCCGTAGGCAAGCGCCAATTTCTCCATGAACAAGGCTATTTCTGTGCTCTCGCTTACCATCCATTCCTGGGCCTCCTTGGCCATGACCATCCTTTGCTCCACATCCTTGGCTATTTCCTACAAGGAATTAAGAAGGGGAGGAGCTACTGCATCACCCTGATTGAGTGGCTGGGTCAGATGCTATATATACTCCTTCAGGCGTTCAACTTCCCTTTTGTATTCCTTCTTTTTCGCCATTTCTTTTTCCAATCTCGCCTTAACAGTTGAGACAGAATTATCCAGTTCTTCCACTTCCTAGCCTTTTGTTGCTGGGCCAAGATCTATAGTGGTTATGGCATACTCCTGTGGAGTGATCTCGTCCTGTGCTTTATCCACTGTTGGTACTGCGATATGTATGGAATGGCCATCGTCCCTTTGGATGGTGGAAAATTTCTTGGCAGGTTTCTTAGTAGCAACCTGTTCCAACCTTGCCAAGAAATCCACAGTATCATCTTCTTCTTGGACCTCTACTGGTGCTTGAATCTTCATCCTCTCTATCAGCCAATCCAGAATGGTAGGCTGCTCGATACCATCTTCCTCCTAAACATTCTCTTCATTTGGAATATCCAAGACTCCTCTGAGGGCGGAAATCATTCCCTCTTCGAAGTCATCATTTTGGACTTCCATCTCATTATCTGAACCTAGTATTTCTGTTTCCGTAGGTGATGAGGGCTCATTGTTATCCAACTGGATAGGCTCATTGTTCTCTTCCTGAATTGCAGAAGGTCTCATCATTTCAGCCAAGGATTCGTCTGCGGTGGCCACCAGCTCATCAATATTCCGAGATGCCGCAGAACGAGATGGTTCTATCCTCTGTCATTTTGGAGTAGGCTCTTTGCTTGGAACTACTTCTTTCCTCTTTTCGCCAATCTCAACCAAATCATCATGATGGGATGCACCAGCATTGGAGGAGTATGACTCTGTCTCGCTCAGTAGATCATACGTGAGCGTTATTCTTTTTTGCCTCAACTCCTAGACATGATGGTCGACCCACCACTGAGAGTACTTGATCACTGGTCTCATTAATGTCACCAAGTCTGAGTGCTCAGGCTCTGACCACTTCACGGAAGGAAGAGGTCGACTTTCCTCGAAGCGCGGTTGGACATAATTTACATCGCCCTGCAACTAATCAAGCACCCGGCAAAGTTCGGTTGCCCTCATAAAGTCTAATGGCACTCTAGACCACAATCTTCTAACTTCGTACTCATCAGCGGCGTTTGCCCAGAAGTCCTCCAATTCTACTCTGTGTTTGTACCTTCTTCCATCCACTGTCCGAATATGATGATGCGGGTCAAAATTGGCCCTGGACCTGTAGGTTGTGAACGGGTACCACTAGATTTCTAGCCTGGCGCTCTCAATTGCTTGCGCTAATGGACAAGACTCTAACATATTCCCAATAAAGAATGGGAATGTAACAGTCGCCTTCTTACTCGGCCTCTGGATGTTCTGGTATTCTTCCAGCTACCTCAGGACTTCAAGTAGGATCATCCGATTTGTTGGATAGATTGGCAACTTGTAAGGATCCTGACATATGTAAATTTTGGAAACTAGATAAATCAGGATCCATACCTACTGATCAAACTTTTTGCCTCGTGACTCAGCTTTGATGCGTTCCTCCCTGAAGTGTTTTGGTGATATACATTAAGAAGGCATCGTGCACCCACCTGAAATGAGATTTCTCCCTTAGCTGAAGTTGCGGGTAGCAATCATAAGGCCTGAGTTCATTTTCTCCGTTGCCAACTTTGCCTTTGCAAACCAGTCCTAGGTATTTATATGTCCTGGCCAACAAATAGACAATGTACGAGCTCATGTGAAAAGACTTACTCTTTTCCAAATTGATCAACTGCTCGTGAAGATTGTCACTTATCATTCGGGACTAATTGAACATTTTCACGCCGGAAGTGATTTCATCTATGAAGTAATACATCCAATTTTCAAAATATGCACCTTGTGGGTTGCCAGCTATTCTGTTCAACATCAAAATGATGTATCCATAATCTTCTTTAAAATCTGTCCGGCGTGGCCTCTTAGGCATCTTCTTTATTGATGTTCTAGGCTTCTCCAACCATGCCTTATTAACATTTGTGGCGCATAACTTTGACTCGCTGTCATACAATCCCTTGGCTTCCTCCTTGGTTTTGTAGACGGTACGGGAATGTGCTGGGATGCCGAATGTCTCTTGAATTGCCACCTCGCCAAGGTGAGCCAGGATCCTTCCATCAGGTGCAATGATTTGTCTTTTCTGAGCATTATAATGGATGGCACATTCTACCATTAGCTCAGCACAGTCCATTGCAAGCGGAAATCTAGCTGCTTGAAAAATTCCATTCCTCACCATTCGTCTGGCAATTGGTGTCGAAAGTCCATCATGTCCATATACTCTTTTCTTGAACTCTACGAAGTCAACATGTCCCAAATCAGTGTCTGCAACATTTTTCCACTTTGAATTTATTTTTGACTCTCGTTGTACCCCCTTGCTGGCGAACTTCATTGGCGCCTTCTTCGATGATTCTCCTGTCGTGGTCATCAACCTGCAGTAAAAATACTAACATTAATACGAAGACATTTTAAAATAATTCATTTTCGTGCCTTGTGTTCGAATACTTTACTTTCAGCTCATTAAATAATTAAACTTTTGCGAAACAGCAAGCTGAAAGTAAATGAATTTAATTGAAATTTTAGCCAGAACTTTAGCCAGAAGGAGAATGATGAATTTATCCCATTGAACTCCAAACCTCGGGAAAGAACTTCTGGCTGCAAATCAGATTTAAACTTCGAGAATTTGATCAAAAATCAAGTGACAAAGTGCACCTGTCTTGTTAAGAAATTCGACTTTCAGCCAAGAACTTCTTCACTTCTTCGGAAAAATTACTTCTTCAGCGTAAAATTATTCCTTCCTTTGAGAAAATCGATCTTACCTGCAGAGGAATTGATCGTCTTACAATTCCGAGAGATTAACTTCTCTTCAACTGTGTCTATGAAAAATGAGTTGTTGAAACTCATTATAATGCTGAAGAACTCAATTTGTTTTAGCAACTACCTCTTTCTCTCTCGATTTCGATTTGTTTTCTCTTCTTCAAACAGGCAAGTTTCCATTTTTTTTCGAAAAGACTCCATGGCGAGCTTATCCAGGCAAATCTCTTTGATTTCCAAAATTCGATTTTCTGATTAGATGTTTATCTTTGATTTTCGAAATTTTGAAAATATTAAATGTCTAATTAAATTCGACTTTTCCAAGTTTTAATTCATGGCTAATTTAATTTTTCCCATGGATTTTATCTTTGTCCGGCACAATTTATTTTCTTCCGAGACCCGTCTAGCGAATTTTATTTCGTCCAAGGCATTTTTTAATGGAAATAAATCATTAAAATATTAGAATATTTAATTTATTTCCAAGCCGTTCGTTTTTGGACCCATGGCTATTTTAATTTTTCTCCTTTTTTCTTTGGCTAAATGTTTATTTTCCAAATTTATTTCAATTTTCGTGTAGCCAAGTTAAAATTTTAGCCATCTCGTCATTAAATGTTATGCCAGATCCTCATTTTCTTCTGCCATGGCAGACTTCAAATTGTGCAAGGCACATTTTCTCATGCCGAAATCATTTATTTTTTTGCTTGAACGAATTTCTCTAGGCAAAGTATGTGTTTGGATGTCTCCCTTAGGAAAAATTCCATGATACTTAGACAAATTTTAACCTCCTTTAGCCAAGGGCGGACTTTCTTGCCTCTTTGCCATGTATATTTTCCTCTGTGCACTTAGCCAAATTCACCAATCTTTGTCTTAGGCATTCATACTTAGGCGAATTTTTTAATCTTTCCTCTCCTTCTTATGCTAGGCAGACTTCATACTTCCCTTTTCCATGGCCTAGGCGGACTTCCTCAAGTTCTTTCCACCTTCCATCAAGGCATGGTGGACTTTCTCAAGCATTTTCCTTTCACACTTAGCCAAAATTCGCATTTCTCCCTCTAGAGCATTAAAATACTTAGCCAAAATTTCAATTTTCCCCCCTTTTAGGCCTCCATACTTAGACAAATTTCGGATTTTCCCTTCAAGGCATCAAACACTTAGCAAAAATTTCAATTTTTTTCCTTTCTCATGCCTTGTGGACTTTCCAAGTGCCTTGCCAAGGCTGGGCGGACTTCAAAAGTGTCTTTCCATTCCTCTCTCAAGCCATGGCGGACTTTGGAGGTGTCATGCCAAGTCAAGGGCGAACTTTCAAGGGTCTTGGACGTCCCTCATTTCTCTGTAATGTCTCCTTCTCAAACCTGATCATTCATGTGACCGTTGGCCTTTTTTCTGGAAACCCGAAGGCTAGTCGGAAGGTAAAATTAGGGTTTCCTATTTTTGAGGAGGTCATTGCTCAGAGATGGTGGATTCAATGGCGGATTCCTTCTGGGTTTTCAGAGGGCTTCGCAGTGGTATGTTCATCTCGGCATTCAGAGCACTTTTTGGGAATTTACTATTTTTAGTAAATTCTATTTTTGGCAACTTTCCAGATGAGTTCAGCTCGGTTGACTTCCTGCTTCAATTTGGTCAGATGTTTGGCTCAGTCTTGGCTTCAGGGCACCTCCGGAGGGATAAGCTAAGTCATTTAATTAAAAAGGCACGTTTAAATATTATATTTTAATGTTGACCTTGGGCCTAGATTAATGACTTAAAGATGTTTTAAAAAGGGGTCTTTGAGGGTGGCGCCCTCATTAAAAGATTATTTTAATATTTCCCAAAATCAAAGCAATGTTCTGAGGGGCGTAATTATCAATGTTGATATTCATTTAAAATATCATTTCTTAAGACTTAAAGAGAAGGTACGCCCATCCTTGAGGAGAGTGGATTTTGACCTAAAAGCGGATTTTAGGGTTTGAGAGGTCAATTGGAAAATTATAAAAGGAAGGAGTTGAGCATCATTTTGGATCTTTGGACGACTATACTGTTATGCTGCCGGATTGGCTCTGGGACTGCTTCGAGGAATGAAGGCCTCCTAGCTTGGGCATCACTTTGTGTTTGGAAGACAACATCTAGTGGTGAATCATTGTACTGTGAGTTGCATTTAGTGTGTTTTGTTCTCAGCTCATTGCATAGTTAGATTCGAAGTTAGCATTTAATAGTTTCAGCTTATTGCATTGTTTTTAAACAGCAGATTGCATGTTTGCTTCATAAATTAGAAAATACCAAAAATATCATTGTGGGTGTTAGCTCATTGTCTGTGTTAGCCTTAGGCGTCCCTATGCTCCAAAGTGCAGATTTTAATGTTGTGAATTGAAATTTTAAAGCCAAGTCGAGTTTCTCAGCTGGGCCGTACCATTTAGTGACATTGGGATTCGTGCATAATTAATATGTGGGCTTTAGATCTGTTTTCAGTGTCTCATCATAGGCGTGTGCTTGGTTAAGAGTTAGTGCATTTGATTTCTAGTCAATCGGAGATCATACGTGGAAGATATGAGCATTTTAGCAATTCCTTAGACTGCTGGTTTAAACATTTAATGAGCAGATTGTAATAAAAATCAGAAATCTGTATCTTGATATTTGAAGGCATTTGGTTTTGGTATTACTATTCAAAGTAAAGGTGGTTCCAAATGATGTAATGCTGATCCTTTAAATTCATAAGACATTGGCAGGCAAAGGCTCCTTATTTGTAAAACTGACAGTAGTACTGGCAGTTATTTCATTATTGCTTAAATCAGGTTGTGTTCTCATTTTCATTCAAAGTTATTGTAATAGTGAGATCTCCGCCCTATGGTCGCTACTATCCCATCCCGGGTTAGCAAGCACATTCTGGGTGTTGAGTAGTTTCATTTCTCAACATTTATCTTTCAAGCATTGTTTTGTATTCACTCCGTCATATGGTCGCCCCTCACTCTGCATTGGATTGGGTAGCACATACTTGGCGTCGAGTTCCTTTTCCAGCATAAGCAGTTTATTTTAGATCCTCTGACCAATGCTCGCCATCATCGGCGCCATTCTGGTTAGAGTTGCTTTCTTGCACGTTTTGGTTTCTTTCTCTAACCTTAACGGGTGCACTGCTTTGTAATCTGTTATTTGAAAAAACGAAAAAAATTTGGCTCGGATTATTTCATTCTCTCCCTCTTCATGGCAAACTCTCCCACTCATACTTCCCTTCTTTCTAGGGCGGACTTTAAAGAGTCTTTGCCATTTTTCTCTAAGGCATGGGTGGACTTTGAAAGGTCTTTGCCATCTTTCCTTTATGGCAAGGGTGGACTTCAGCACCTTCATGCCATGTCCCTCATTTTAAGGGCTGACATCTCAACTCTCTTCTTGATGGCGAACTTACCTTCCCTCTTTTATAGGGCCGACCTTGTTAATGGCTGAATCATGTTCTCTTGATGGTGAATTTTATTTCAGACTTGGGCAAAATTTATCACAGATTTCATGCCTCTGGGTTGATTTTTGGCGATTTCTCTCATGATTTTTGACTGATTTCTCAATGATTTTTCCAGATTTTCCATCGCTCCTTCATGCTTTTTAGTTGATTTTCTCAAATTTTTGCTTGCTTTTCCATGCTTTTCCTAATTTTTTTTACTTGATTTTTTAATTTTCACTTTGATTTTTGGATTTAAAGATGGAAGGTTGACTTTCTAAAAATAGAAAAAGCAAAATCCCTAAAAAATAGGGAACCCTGTTTGGTCCAAAAATGCCAAAAATGAAAAACAAAAAAGCAAAAAAACAGATTCCCTAAAAAATAGGAAGTGTCAGAATTGACCCAAAGCACAGGCGATCTTTGTCTCCTGGACATTCTGAGCACTTCTATGACGTTTACGCACTGATTCAAGCATGGATTATTGACTTGGCTCAGATGATTCTCAAAAAGATTGGCTTGAAACTCTGAAAGAAGTGACCTCATGTAACTGTTGCACGGAGACAAAACCCTAAAAACTAGCAAACTACTGGGGGTACCCATTTGCAATGGGACGATGTGTGAAAAGGTCACAACAGGTGGCAGTACCATTGTAAATAAGAACACAATTGTTTAGGGAGTGCATCACTTCCCTCGAATTCATCTTCTCCAAAATATTCTCCAAAGCAATCTTTCCTATAGAATTACTAGGAATAAAACTTCTTTAATTCCTTTGCAACAATTTTGACTGATAACCTCCATAAGATTTATAGTTTTCTACATGAAACAATTTTTCAATAGGAAGCCAAAGGACCATCCATACTATGCAAATGATTTCAAAACAAGATGTGCCAAATGTTGCCTTGATTTCAAGATTAGTGACTATAGTACTCATCCTTCCATTGCTAGACCTAACAGCACCTCCTTTGCATTTGTAACCGTGATCAAAAAACCCCAACACAACCTCAATCATCCATTTCTTCGTTGACAGTTGATTTCACCATGCCCATTACCACCACCTCTATACCCATGCTTCAAACTTTCAAGATTTGTCATTGTCAACATGAAGAGCACTAAGAAATGACAGTGAAAGGAGTAGAGAATGTGAAAATGGCGATGGAATAATGATGCAAAAAGGCTTGTCAAGGTCTCAATTGTTCATCTACATGAGCTTCTCACACACTTCAATAGACTTTATAAAAATACAAAACAATCATGGCAACATAATTGCCTCTATCTTGAGGTTTTTAATTGTGCCTCGAGGCTCAATGCATTCCTTTTACCTCCTTAGGCACAATGCTCATTATCCTCCAACCAATCTCCTTTAGATTCCAAAAATATCTCCCTTCATTCCATTCTTAGAGAGTCTCACTCGTAAAATCCCAAGGCATTATTCCAGTGTTACCCCAAGTTTCTGGGACGGGGACGGCAAGGGATGGCAGGACGAGTCCCCAAGTTTCCGATTTTTGAGGCCAAATTTGGGGACGGCAAGGGACAGCTATATAAAAATATAGGGAAAATTTTAAAAATATAGGGAAATTTTAAATATTCATATGATAACATGGATAAGGCATGCATAATATACATTATAGAACCTTAACATATAACATTTGTGTTCAACATTATGCCAATACTCAATACGCATTCAAAATTAACATACACGAATCATGAAACAACCTCCAAATCATAATTTATAAACTTATATCAAAATGCCCAAAGGGTACACTGCTGCCATATAGTTTTAAAGTTTGCTATGAAAATAAAAATACATATTGTATGTCAATAATGAATAAACAAAGAACACTGCTGCCCCTAATCATCTCTCATAACCCCATCAAAATCAAAGTCATCCTCTGAGTCACTGCCACTATGATGGATCTCCTCCACCAACGGAACCCCAACCAAACCCTCAGTTGTCTCCTCCTCATCTACCTGGGCCACATCCTCGGGATCAATATCCCACAGTAGAGCTGGAGTCTGTCGATACTCTGGAGTTTGCCGATCCTGAAGCCGAAGAGCACTATGAACGGCCACTAGCTTCTTCGCTCGTCTAGAGGTAAGTCTATTCCTCTTGAGGGAGTGGATAAAGCTATAAGTGGACCAATTCCTCTCTGCAACAGAGGAATTGGCAACCTATGCAAAAAGGCGAGTAGCAAGTGTCTTCAACTGTGGTGTATCCCTCCCATGATAGGTCCACCATGCAATAGGGTTTGATTTAGCTAATATAGCTCTATCCAACCTCGCCTGTGGTTTACTCAAGTTTGGGCCATTAAGAGTTGCAAAGTCTAGGAATTGTGTCCGAAGTAGTGAAGCCTTCTCTGCTAGATAAATCTTTTCAATGGCCCATGTGAACCCATCTAAAACCTCAGGGTCATCACATGGAGGCACCCTACCAGCCCTTGGTGCATACCATTTTGGATTTAGAGCAAAGGAAGCCATATGAAGCGAGGTGTTCATTGTATTCCACTTCCACGTCACAATGGGCCTAATGTGTTGCTCATATAAATCCAAAGTGGGATCCTTTACCAAAATAGTTTGCTTGTTCTTCCCAAGCATACTGTCAAATGTCTCATATATCTCTCCAAGACTAGGAGAGTCTGTATCAGCATATTGGATGACATCTACAATAGGCAAGACGAAGGAGCAAATATATCTGCAAAATGCAAACAAAAAGTTCAAAATAATTAGTTGACAAGTTAATTGACATGTTAGAAACTTCAAAAGTTGGTACATTAGACAATAAAACTAAAATATTAAAATCAGAAATTTAATACGAAAATCAGCCATCTAATATGTCTTACCTCACATTGGCCCACCAATCATCATCGAGGATCTTTTGTTTGATGGTCTTACCTTGAGCAAAAGTTGCATTAGGCCATCTAGTCCACTCTGCATTGACCATCATCAGTTGTAGAGGCTCGTGCACCTCAAGCATCCTCTCCAACAAGATGAAGTATGTGCCATATCTGTTAAATTTAAAGATCAGATTTGCATGCACAGAAACTAATTCAAAAACACAACACAATACACAACATATACCCTGGGAAAACCCTCCTCTTGAGGGAGAAAAACCCATCCAATAATATCTCTTATATTATTGAGTCAATAAAGAAGTCTCCTTTTACAATTTAGGCCAATATGAGAGCCTAATACATGCACAACAGTTTGATGCAACAAACTGAAACAAACTGATGAAGAGCACAACCTGCAATATGATAAACACCTTCTTCAATGGTAAACTCGACTGCCTCAGGAGAACTCGCACATACAGAAATGATATCGAACTTAACTTGATGGTGAATGAATGAAACTCAACAAGTATATATACATGAGACGTTCCTTTTCAATTATCTTCAAGTTGGCCTTAACAAGTAATATAACATTTACTAATTAAGAAGTCAGCCACCAATGAAGTCTCTTCATAGATAATCGCGCCTAGAGGAGTGAGAGGTCGGCCTCATAAAATGTGACTCTTCATTAATAAAAACCATGCCTTTTGAAGTTTATAAATTAAATAGCTTCATTTGCTATTATTTAATTTATTCAATCAAGAACAATTGATAGGCTGGAAAAATACGACTGAAGCTGTAATATAAGCATTAACACTCCCTCTCAGCTACGGAGGATACTTCCAACTGCACAAGACAAATCACCTCATCGTGATAATAGATATCGCCTCAACACAATATCAACCATAATGGCTACAACCATACTATGGTGTGTACAAGTGTTCATCACTTGCGTGATGTTGTCACCTCAACATGACTTTCACCATGGCTCTCCCAGAGCGTGAAAGTTCCATAGTAACGAGACTCGGACTCGGCGATGGCAACTCGGCACACGACTCGGCGACTCGGGACTCGACCTCGACGCAGACTCAACAAAATGGAAAAAGTTGAAAAAACCCTAGAAATTTAGAGATTTTTAAGGATTTAAAACTTGTTTCAAGCACCCTTTATTAAATACAACACAAATAAAAGCAAATTTGATCACATGCACAAGTATACAACGATCACATAAGTATAAAGTACACAAATTGTAGTTGCGCTGCTGAAGAAAATAGGATACTTAGATAAATAAAATTAGTCAAATGTATACAAAACTCATGGAATATGAAATCCATGACATCAAATGTTCCATACAAATATGAAATATCAAAAGTAAAACAATAGCTATAAGTCTATGACTCTATGCCCTATGGCATAGTGGAGCCAGCATCCTTCCTACGAAGGCGTCTAACGGTCCTGGATGATGTTGCAGCTGCAGCCATAGTCTCTGCCTGTGTCTGACTCTCCATGCCACTCTCACCGACAGCAGCTGTCTCCTCGTGCTCTAGCCTCCTCCTCAGCCATGGCTACAACCTCGGCCTCTCTCTCTGCCTGGTCCACCCAATCAAGGTCCTCGTCACTAAAGACTGCATCTGTAGTCTCAGTGATCCACTCAGACTGTGGATCAACCTCCTCTAGAATGATCGGGGTTTTGTCGTGGTCAAAAAGCTTCCTGTATCTAAGCCGAAGGTTGTAATGAACATATACCAAGTCATTCATCCTCTCCACTGTCAATCTATTGCGCTTCTTGGAGTGTATGTGCTCAAACATACTCCAATTGCGCTCACAACCAGATGAACTACATGGCTGGCTCAATATATGAATGGCAATATTTTGCAGGATCGGTGTATCAGAACCAAACATATGCCACCATCTATCCGAAATGAGAAAAAGAAACAAAATCAATCTCATTTCAAGTTTCAAGTTCAAGTTCAACATTTAATAATAAATTATAATATAAAAAGATGAAAATTATGCCCTTAAATATATTTTTACCTGGCAGTAATGTTGTCCTATTATCTTTGCACATTTGATGTGCAAAGAAGTCTCCTTGTGCCTTAGTGAAGGCATCTATCTCCTACACCATCTGTGTAGTAATAGTGGGCAACATCCGCTCTATCGTCGTGTAGAGCCCACTAAGAATTTCTCTATCTGCACGGAAATCACAGCGGAATTGGAAGGTCGGATTTAGGAAACATGCGGCTACATGGATGGGCCTATGAAGTTGGTTTTGCCATCTCCTATCAATGATATCCCAAATGGGACGATACTTCTCCTCAACTCCACCATAGATTGATCTAATGGCCTCTTTGGCCCTATCCATGCCCTCATATATGTAGCCCATTGCAGACTTCTCCCCATCTGCAACTCGTAGGAGAACTAGCAAGGGCTCAATAAACTGCAGAGTGCAAACATGTTTCACAAATAAGTGTGAACGAAAATAAACAAATAAAAGTAAGCTATGATTAAAAATTAAAACATAATAAAGAATTAAATTTTACCTTCACAATCTCGTCCATTGGTATCCAAAACCCTTGCTCATCAAAAATACAATCAGCCACAGCAATCCCTGCAATGCTTGTAGAAAAGGATGAGGTAGACCACTCCTCACTAGTAAACATGCGCCTTAAAGTTTCCTTTGACCGAATCAAGGATTGCATCGTGATAAAATTTGTTGCAAACCTAGTGATGTCAGGACGAGACAACTCCCTCAACCCCGTGTATTCCCTCATAAGGTTAAGCACCCATGCGTGATTGTATACAAATTTGCATATGTTTTTTGCTGCATCCACACATGCTTTGATCCATGGGAGCTTGCCAAGATCCTCCAACATGAGGTCAATGCAATGGACGACACATGGAGTCAAAAATATAGTAGGGTGCCTCTCCATCAATAATCTACCAGCAGCAACATAATTTGCTGCATTATCTATCACCACTTGCACTACATTCTCTTCCCCCACATCAGCTATCACCTCCTCTATAGCCTCACATAGGTATGTGGCATTTTCGAATTGGGCAGAAGCATCAATGGACTTCATGAAGACGGTGTCACCTGAAAAAATAAGCAAAATCAATTATTCAATAAATTAAAAAACATAAATCAGCCATATTAAATTATTAATCACTAAATCAAATTCAAATTTCAATGCATTGAGGGAAGTACAATTACCTCCGAAGGAAACTAGAAAATTAAGCAACGTACTATTTCTCCTATCGGTCCAACCATCAGTCATGATGGTGCAACCAATCATCCTCCACTGCTTGCACTACTCCTCTAATTGTGCTTTCACATCTGCCACCTTTTGAGTCAAAAGTGGGCCCTTTAATTCGTCTTCACTAGGGGCTTTGAACCCCACCCCACATATGGTTATGGCATCAACCATGTTATTCCAAAAAGGTGACCTAAAACATGTCATAAATAAATTAATAAGTTACATAACTATTGTAAAATGAAAAGTTTTAAGTTTTTAACTTTAAATTTGAATTCGATAATGAGTAACATCTAGATTCTAAAATTTAAATATAAGTTTTAAAACAATTAAACGAAAAAGAATTACCTGGCTACATGGAAGGGAATGGTGCAGTAGTACCAAAAGTCTGCAATTGTCTTTTTTGCTGCATCATGTGCGTCCTTGTTCCAACCCATGCTCTAAAGCGACGGTTGGGAACCAGGAGTAGTGCGTGGTACAAAATATTAGTCCACCCTAGATTTACAAACTCTAGGGCCAATGCTAATACTGCCACTACCACTAGCAGTAACAATGCCACCAACACTAGGAGTACGCATAGACATAGCTGATGCAGAAACAGAAACACTAGCACAAGCACTATCACTAGGACGGTATGGAGGCATGGAAGAAGCATCTCCAACAGCACCAAGTCCCTGTCCAACTCCAACACTCACCAACTCCTGCTTCTGTTTCTTTTTCATTTCTTTTTGCATTTCAAAAGTTTCTAATTGCACCTGCACTTCACAAACAACCTCAGGAAGTGCTTTAGTGCAACCCACTGCATCATGGGCAGGTATGCGTGCAAGATGCTATTTTAATCTATTTATGCCTCCATGATATATTGTTTTGCAGTAGTTACATTTTGTGTCTCCTCTTTTCATTTCGGGAAAGATTTCAACATCTTTCCAAGAAGGGTCTTTTCTGACTGGGGTTTGAGACATTGTAAAAATAATAATATGGTTTGATTTGCAAATGAATGTGGCTGCAAAAGTAGGGTTTCTAAAATTATTTAAGTTCCAAGTAGGGTTTGTAAAAAAAATATGCAAACTCAAAAAAACAGTGATTTTACAAATTAAAATGAATTATTTGTTAAAAAAACACAAAAAAAATCAATTAAAATCAAACTTACCTCTTAGATTTGGCTTGGAATGCAATGCAAACTCCTCCCAATCACTGGTAATGAACTCTCAATGCACCTCCTTGCTGGTATGAAGCTCCCCAAATTATATGACCCTGGATTTGTCTTCAACAGCTTGCTGGTTGCCCTCTCTTCTCCTCCTATTTTTCTTCACAACTCTCTCTTCTCCTCCTATTTTGCCAAATGAATGAAATGAGGTTGCTTTTAGAGCTAAGGAGATAATATAAGTAAAAAAAAATATAAAAAAACTTTAAGTTATGTTTTTCTTGGCCTTTTTGGCCTTGGCTGCGTTGGACGCGTCTAGGGCTCGGGACTCTCCTAGATGCGGCTCATCCGACGCATCCGGCGAGTCTGGCCTGGACGCGTCTGGACACAGCGCGTACACAACAGTGCTCCCAAGACTCGGCCAGGGGTGCGCGGAGTGCTACTCGCCATGTCCGGGCGAGTCCTATAACTATAGGTGAAACACAAGTACAAAATATGTCATGGAGTCTCACACATGACATCCACCATGACTCTCTCAGAGGGTGGAAACAAGGGTTCTCACCTCAAATCTCAAAGAGAAATGCATTAACAAGGGATTTCACCTCAAACTTCTCTCACAGAGAAGAACCCATTAAACAAGGGATTTCACCTCGAACTTCTCTCACAAAGAACTCATTAAACAGGCTCACTGATACTGATACACTTTCTCAATTAAGGCTGGATTCTCCACCATACCAAGCTTATCTCGAAAGTACACAAACTTTATCATGGAGAGAGGTTTGGTGAGAATGCATGTCGTCTGCTCATCAGCGCTGATATACCTCAACTGTATAGCCTTCCGTAGTACCATATCTCTAGTATAGTGGTACTTGATCTCAACATGCTTGGTTTTGTCATGAAACACAGGATTGACAGAAAGCTTCACGCAACTCTGATTATCACAATGAATGATAGTAGGCTCCATTGATTGTCCAAACAATCCTGCAAGGAGCTTACGAAACCATACTGCTTCCTGAGCTGCCATACAAGCTGCAATATACTCTACCTCTGTTGTACTTATTGCTTCAGATGACTGCTTCCTGCTGCACCAAGATATCATAGCAGAACCCAAACTAAAGCAACAACCAGAGGTGCTCTTCCAATCTGTGACACACCCTGCCCAATGAGAATCAGTATAACCATGTAACTCCAAGTCTGCATCTGAAGAATACCTCAACCCATATCCAACTGTCCCACACAAGTATCTCAGGATATGTTTAGCTGCAACAAGATGTATCTGTCTCGGCTCACACATGAACTGACTAAGTGCACTCACAGCATAATAGATATCCGGTCTAGTCTTAACTAGATACATCAAGGACCCAATCAGTTGTCTGTATAATGTAGGATCCACCAAGTCTGAACTAGCTGCAGCCTCCTTCAATTTATATAGGTTGGTCTCCATAGGTGTAGACATGCATTTGCAATCCATCATACCAAATCTCTTAAGTATATCAATGGTGTACTTTCCTTGACTTAGAATCATCTCATCTGGTTTCTGCCAGACTTCTAATCCAAGAAAGTAATGCATGAGCCCAAGGTCCTTCATCTCAAATTCGAAAGTCAACTCCTTACACTTGAGAATCAGGTGATCTTCTCCAGTAAGAATCAAATCATCAACATATAAGACCAAAATTAATGCATCACCATTGATTACCTTGAAATAGAGATTAGAGTCAGCATCATTCTTCAAGAAGCCCAAACTTGACAGGTACCAATCAATCCTTTCGTACCATGCACGAGGAGCCTGCTTAAGACCATACAAGGCCTTCTTCAGCTTGCAAACATGAGACTCCTTCCCATGAACCTCAAATCCATCAAGTTGCTCAATATAAACTTCTTCCTCAATCACACCATTCAGAAATGTTGTCTTCACATCCATCTCGTGAATTTTCCATCCTCTGGATGCAACAATAGTAATGATGGTTCTTACAGAAGTATAGCGAGCAAACGGAGCAAATGTTTATTTGTAATCAACTCCCTCTTTCTGAGAAAACCCACAAGCCACAAATCTTGCCTTGTACTTCTCAATGCTCCCATCTGCAGCATGCTTGATCTTGAAGAGCCATTTTGAAGATACCACAGACTTGCCCTCGGGTCTAGGAACAATGTCCCAAACATCATTCTTGAGAATTGATTGGTATTCCTCTGCCATAGCATCTCTCCAAACCTGTTGACTAGATGCTTCCTCAACACAGGTAGGCTCGGATTCAATAATCTGACTCATTAAGGCAACATAACTAGAGAACTTATGTGGCCTTTTACTTTCTCTGAATATGCCTCTAGGAGCTGCAAAACTTTCAGCCTCTTGCATAGTACGCCTGGCCCATAGAGGTCTCTTTCTCCCAGTAACAAAGTCAGTAGGCCCATCAGTAGGTTCCAAGGGTTCAACTGGATCAAGATCTTCCTTCGGTTCCGAAGTCTCCCTCTAAATCTCAGGAGTATGGTCAACTTCCATATCCTGAGGAGACTCTTCATTATCAATCTCCATATGAATACCCCTGGATCTCCTGAATGCAACATCTTCCTCGAATGTGACATCCCTACTGATCTCGACAACTTCTGTCCTGGAATGTATATCCTGAAGGCTTTCGATGTTTCACTATAGCCAACAAATATTCCCTTCTTGTCAGAAGGTTCCAACTTTGTTCTCTTTTCCTTTGGAACATGAACATAGACAGGACATCCAAAGATCCTCAAATGACTAACTTCAGGCTTCTTTCTTGTAAAGGCTTCTTCCGGAGTCATATTCTCCAAGACCTTTTGAGGACTTCTGTTCTGAACATACACAACCGTTCTGGAAGCTTCTGCCCATAAGAAGGTTTGCAAATCTTGGTTATGGATCATGGCCTTCGTTGCTTCCATGATCGTCCTGTTCTTTCTTTCTGCAACACCTTTCTATTGAGGATTAAATCCCTAAAGCTTCCAGAGGTGTGTTCTCCACTATTATCAAATCTGAGGACCTTGATTCTTTTACCAGAAAGATTCTCTACCAAAGCTTTGAACTCCTTAAACCTTCCTAACACTTCCTCAAACTCTTTAGTTTTCAAAAAATAAATCCAAGTCTTTCTAGAGTGGTCATCAATAAATAAAACATAGTACAAAAATCCACTCGAAGACGGAACAAACATAGGTCTACATAAATTAGAATGAATAAGGTCTAAAATGCATTTAGATCTATTTTCTCTACTATGGAAAGGAGCTTTTATATTCTTACCTAATGCACAACCTTTGCAAGTTCCTTCATGCTCCTGATTGAACTTAGGAAGACCCGACACCATCTTCTCCATGAAAGGTAAGGCTCGGAATTTTAGGTGAGCCAATCTCTGATGCCAAAGATCACATAGACTTGAAGAATCTTGGACCAATGCTTGTAGAGGACGTATGCAAAGCCTGTAAAGACTTTCATGTCTAACTCTAATTACTTGAGCGTCCTTGAAGCTAGAATTCTCCATCCACACTAGAACTTTTCCTTTGGAGAAGGCACCTTGATATCCTTTATCTTCCAAGGCTGAAATTGAAATGAGATTACGCTTGATTCCTGGAACATAAAGAACATTGCTTAATTGAACTGTGATGCCGAAATCCAAATGAAGTGTAGAGGTCCCAATCCCTTTCATGGAGTAGCTAGCATCATCTCCAATGATGACTTGTTCGGATGAATCTCTCTCCACCAAGCTTGATAAGTGCTCCTTGAACCCCGCGATGTGTCGTGAAGCACCACTATCGATTAGCCAAGTGTTGGTGTCAGTAGGTACACTGCTTAACAATGCCGAGTAGAATAAGTATTCACATGTATCCTTCTACGGAAAAGCATCATCAACATCTGCAACGGTGGCTTGTTGCTTAGGTCTAGTTGGGCAATGCTTAGCAAAGTGGCCAAACTTATCACACCTAAAGCATTGAATCTTGGAAAAGTATCTCTTTTTCTTGGAAGGGGGAGCACCATCATTTCCCTTATCTCGATTCCTCTTGAAGAATCTTTTGTTTCCATCTTTTCTCTTCTTCTTCGAAGCTTGGGAGGCAAGAACATCAAGATATTCATTAGACAAACTT
Organism: Sequoia sempervirens; assembly: GCA_007258455.2. Classification (NCBI taxonomy): domain Eukaryota; kingdom Viridiplantae; phylum Streptophyta; class Pinopsida; order Cupressales; family Cupressaceae; genus Sequoia; species Sequoia sempervirens. The sequence continues at coordinate 123,372,074 of VDFB02373365.1, forward strand.
TGACCAACGCCTCTAGCCACCAATCTTGACTCTTCTTGAATGCAATCGGCGCTCAAGCAATCAAACTTCAGAAGTTTGGATCTTGCACTAATTCCTTGAATATAGGACTCCCATGATAATGGAAGACCATTGAGAGCAAGCATCGTTAGATCTTTATCACCAACCACATGACCAATTGTAGAGAGCTAATCTCTCAACTCCGAGATCCTCATGAAGTAGGCAATCACTGTTTCTCCTTTCGCCATCTTCACATGGTGTAGTTGTTGCTTCAGTGCAAGAGTCCGACTGGTGTTGTTGATTTTGTACATCTCCTCTAATGTCTTGAACATCTCCCTTGCAGTCTTCAACTTGGAGACAATCGGAACAATATGATCTTTGATGAAATCAACCAACAACTTCTTCACCTTGATGTCTTTCTTCCTCCATTGCAACTTCTCTTCTTCTTCAAGTTCGGAACTTTGGTCTCCACAAACTCAGCCAAATCATTCTCTTCCAATGTGAGCATGATTCTAAACCTCCATGAAGTATAGTTGGATGCTCCCTCGAGTCTATTCTCGATTTTCAATCCGTTCACCATCTTGATTGATTGTAGAGATAGACAAAGGAATTAAGACAAAGAGAATAGAGTATCGCTGTAGTATCAAATCTGATCACGATCTCCTCAAACTTGCTCTGATACCATGTTAAATTTAAAGATCAGATTTGCATGCACAGAAATTAATTCAAAAACACCACATAATACACAGCAAATACCTTGGGAAAACCCTCCTCTTGAGGGAGAAAAACCCAGCCAATAATATCTCTTATATTATTGAGTCAATAAAGAAGTCTCCTTTTACAATTTAGGCCAATATGAGAGCCTAATACATGCACAATAGTCTGATGCAATAGACTGAAACAAACTGATGAAGAGCACAGCCTGCAATATGATAAACACCTTCTTCAATGGTAAGCATGACTGCCTCAAGAGAACTCGCACATACAGAAATGATATCGAACTTAACTTGATGGTGAATGAATGAAACTCAACAAGTATATATACATGAGACGTGCCTTTTCAATTATCTTCAAGTCGGCCTTAACAAGTAATATAACATTTACTAATTAAGAAGTCGGCCACCAATGAAGTCTCTTCATAGATAATTGTGCCTAGAGGAGTGAGAGGTCGGCCTCATAAAATGTGACTCTTCATTAATAAAAATCGTGCCTTTTGAAGTTTATAAATTAAATAGCTTCATTTGCTATTATTTAATTTATTCAATCAAGAACAATTGATAGGCTGGAAGAATACAACTAAAGCTGTAATATAAACATTAACAATATCTACACTAATTGATTCAATGATTCATTAAAAAATAAAAATTTAAAACAAAATCAGATTATGAATACAAATTGACAGTGAAACAAAATGAAGTGGCATACCTTGTCTCAATAGGTTTGAGAAACTCCTTTGAAAATGTTTTGAAGAGAGCAAGAGAGGTGTGGTGATTGCAAATGAACATCTAAATATCTCTAGCTTTTGCCACCGTTTGCTTCACCCAATCCAACTTCCCTATGTCTTTCAATGCATTGTTCAATGCATGAACACAACATGGGGTTCAAAATATGTGCCTATAAGCACCCTCCACCATCAACCCAGCCGATTTGCACACACGTGTTGAATCGGTGATCACCTACGCCACATTTCCAGCCCCAACCTCCTCTATGGCATCTCTCAAAATGGAAAACTGGAAGTCTACATCCTTACATCTCCCCGAACAATCTACGGCTCTACAAAAATAAGAACCAGCAAGGCATGTGACTGACATTGATGAGTGGCCGATATCTAACATCAGTCCAGCCATCCATCACGATAAAGCACCTCGTCCTCATCCATGTTTGCCTCATCTCCTCCATTAACACATTAACTTTGGAGTACTCTTTGTCCAAGAGGGTGGTGTGTAGCTTATGATCTCCAGGGGGTATGAATGAAGGACCAACAGTGGCTATGTCTTTCACCATTTGTCTGAAATAAGAGGAACGGGCCACATGAAATGGGATGGCATGGGCAAAAAAGAATTTGGCAATGGAAGATTTAGTGTCTTCTCGTGCTTGGTTATTAAACATGGACTCAACTGAAGATGCCTTCCCACTACCACTCACCTTCCTCTTTCCTCTTGAGACAACTCCACTACTACCAACCGTGGAAGGAATAGGATTAGGCATAGATGATTGTGAACTTGGGAAAGAAGGTGACCCACCTTGAACCCCACCATCCAACTCCATTTGAATTTTTTGGCACTCTAAAAATAGTTTATCTGTTAATGCAAGACACACTCTAACACCATGGCCCACCTCACCCAAAAAATGAGACCTAACTCTTGTGTAGCTGCCCCTAAATTCCTTTTCACAAACGTGGCAAAACCACACCCTACTCCACCCTAAATTTTTTGTTCTTTCACCCATGGGTGTAACATATTGAAGGAATGGTTTTCTTTTGTTTAATGGGTGTTTTGCATAGTGTTCCATGGTATTGGTATTGGTTGTTGAAGGGCATTGTATTGGGTTTCTTTGCTCTCCACTAACACCCCCACCACTTTCCCTTCTAGTTTGCACTTCAACTTCACTATCACTCCCATCCTCACTACTGCTCATGTTTTTGTATATTTAGAATACAAGTTTTAACTGAAAATGCAAAAAAATAAAAAAAACTGACAATGTATGCTTGAGATTTTGCAAAAAAAATGAAAAAAACAAAAAAGGGAAAGGAAATGCATACCTCTTTGGTGGATTTGCACTCCCAACAACACTAATTTCAACCTCCTCTCCTCCTTCAAGCTGTTGGTCCTCCTTCAATGGCTGCAACTTCTTTTGCTCTCAAACCCTTGGCTGCTCAAACAAACAAATGCAAAAAACGAAGGTTAGAGAGGCCTTTTTTTCCTCATAAGAGAGTCAAAAACAATGGGGCCCACTTATGCCACGTAGGCAGGGGCGTGTGTTTTTTATTTTGAGTTTTTTTTTTTTTGAGTTTAAAAGCACTTTATATGTGGGGGACGGTCGGCTGTTCCCTAGACGATCAAGGGACGGCTCAACCGTCCCCCATCTGGTCAACATCGTCCCCTCGTTTCGGGGACGGTTTCCTATTTTGGGGCAAAAAAGGGGACGGTCCCCTGGCATCCCCTAGCCATCCCCCTATACCCGGGACGTCCCGGGGACAAGGATGGGGCATTTCAGGGGGGGGACGCATCCCCAGGTTTCCTTGCATTATTCTCATATCCTTAAATGGAGCACCTATACAAGATCCAATCCAATATAACAATGCATGGTCCAATTTTACCCAAGCTCAAAATAGTTCTTCCCTTGGATGCGACATAGTTGAAACTACTAACACCACTTGGTGTGAAACTAGATTCCCTAACAAAGCTAATCAAAGTTAAGAAGATTCATTAGATTCCAATAGAATTACCAACATAGAAAATGGTGCCGATGAAGATGCCAACCCTATTCATGAAACCAAATTAGGACTCACACTTGAAATGGTGTGATTAATTGCAAGGCAGTCTTTCAATGCAAGATAAATCCCCCTAAGAGCTTTCTTCTGACATGAAGCTTTTGAATATCATTTCTCAACTACTAATAGTTCTAGAGCAATCTATATTACTGCTCCTATGCTGCTAGAGTTGTTGCTTCTCCTTCCAAAGAACACCACTATAGTTAAGGATGAAGCAGAGGAGGATACTAAGGAATTGGACTAGAAGAACAGTTTGAATAATGTCAGGGTTCTAGACCGGATGGGTCAGAATTGGTTACAATGAAGGCCAATTTGAGAGGAGTGAATATGGACATAGACACTCTCACTACATTCCATCAGGATCTGCAAACAATGGTTAAGTACTTTCTTTCTTCTCACAACAAAGGAAGCTTCCAGTGCATATGCCCTTCCTTGTCTAATGGGTGGAAAGGTGATGAGAGCTCAAAAAGAACAGAGATCATTCATGTGGTCAATTTTGAGGGTATTGATAACCCTACTAGCAATGGCAATGTCAAGCTCAAGATGGTAGTGGTAGCACTTGATGGATGGAACAGCAAAATGTTTGATCATGGGTGAGTGTGGATACAAGTGTTGGTCATTGGGGGATTTCATTCCTTCTCTGAATTTTCTGGTTCAAGATGTTTCAATTTTGGTGGATTTGCAGTTCAGGGTTGAGTTTGTATTTAGTATGTTCCTTTCTTTGCCTGCTATGCCCCTTCATAGGTTGTTCACGCACGCTTTTGTTAGTTTATTATATAGTTGTGTACTCTTTTGTTCATGTTTTGGATTAGATCCCCATAGCATATCTAAACAAAAACATGGCATATGTAGATCCCAAGGGAAACAGTCTCCTTGCCTTCACAACATTACACTTCAAGCAAGGTTGGATGAAAGTATAAGCCCGAGTTATTGCCTAAAGGTTTGTTGCTTTGTTAGCCTTACAACAATAGTGGACAAAGTTGATGTTGGGAAAACTGATTTATCAAAGCTTTTGCAGAGAATAACTTTATGGTGCCAACAAAATATATTCTTCAACAACACAGCCCTCGTTAGGATGTAGGAGTCACTCTCCAAATTAATTGTCTTCACAAAGCATAAGCCAATAAAAAGACCATTGCTCCAATGTCATGTTCAAGGCTCTTTGTATGCCAAATGAGTAGACCACAAGGAGCAATCCACCACTGATCTGAAAGATGCCTCTCGCTCCTCTGACTCCTTGGATCCCTCTAGTTGCACAATCAAAACTTAATTTGATCTGCCCTAGGCTTGGGGTAAACCACCTATCATTCCCTCGACTTTTCCATACTACTTGAAACCATTATCAATGGTATCCTTTGCAAGGTGTTGATTAGAATATAGAATCTTGTACTATGCTGAATTTATTATGAATTAATCACAGACCAAAACCAGGATTATTGGATGAGCTTAGTTGCAGAGAAAAAAGTTCCTTGAATGAACATGAATCTTGTGCATGCATCAATGAGCCAATACTTCTATACTAAGGACCTAAGTATTCAAAGTCGCAACTTACCAACAAAATGCAATTCTCTCCTTGTATGTGTAATAGCAGAGAAAACATTTGTCTATGCAATACTTATTATCACTTATAGAGAAGAAGGAAAGATAGAGAAATCACCATCCTGCCCAATGCAAACACCATTATGGATAAGGCAGAAATCACCAATAGAACAATTTTCGAGTGAAACATTGTACCTGCATTTAACATGTTTACAACAAGAATAAGTTCAAGTTGTAGATTATTAAGAGAACACACGTAAATTTGAAACTCATATGAAGTCAACATCAATCCAATAAAATTTTGATTTAGAGATAAATATAGTATGTTAAAAGTTTAATCAACAAAGTGGTATTTCTTATTGTGATAGAGAAAGGTTATCATGGCTTTTGAGATCACCACTTTGGTAAATGACTTTCTAAAAATGAGAAAACTCGTGAGATCACAAAATGGACACATGAATTTAGAATTATTACATCAAACAAACAAGATGCTTGACTACCTTAGCAACAATATAGCAAGGCAATTGAAGAAAACTAAACCATTCCAGTTTTGATCTTTATATCATAGTATATCACCTCTCTGCCCAAGTGCATATTACAGTTATCACTAGAAGCCAAAATATTGAGGTTTGCATGCCTATTCTAGGAAATATTTCAGCCAATACCTCCTAGGTACCCTTACAAAATCTTTTTCAAAAGGTTGTATTTTGAAGAACTTGAATATTTCTTCTAACTCGAGCAAGGTCATTTCTTTACTTTCCTCTCTTAAATGAGAGGACATTTACAAGCCTTTTTAGAGCACCCAAACCCTCCATTTAACCTAGAAGAAACATAAAAAGGAGAATGAAAATTTGTCTTAAAAACCTCTCATTTACATATCCTTTGGTGGTTGTCCAAGTGAACAAGACAAATATGCCTAGGTCACAATGAACTAAAAGGCAATGGTGGGATTGAGATTTGATTTTTACAACAAGCTATTTCATCACAATTTTGAATTTTCCTATCATGTTCCCTTCTTGAGCCTATGTTCATTGATGACCCTTAGCCTATTTTTCGCAATTTTTCTCATAGGCTAGTGAGGTGGTGAAAAAAGAGAGATTAATTAAACAATTGAATTAAGTTGTCAAAAAGAAACTTTGAGTTATAAATTAAAAAGATGAGTTATAGTTAGTTATTTAAAAAAGGTATTTTAAGTGATTAAATAAAGTGTTGCTAGACCAAGGTGCAAACAGATGAATAAAAAGGGCACTTTAATATATTTTATAACTTTGATGAAATAATTGTCAAAAAGAAAATAATATTATTTTATTTTCCTTGAAAAATTTATAAAAGAGAGGAACGTTTTGAGAAAGGATCTTTCTACTCATTCAAACAATTTCAATTTCCAAGAATGAACGTGTGTTCTTTCTTTCCCAATGAAAAAAACACTCCTAGCCTTCTAGTGCAGTTTTACTCAAGAATTGCCGATGAACTACATTAGGTAAAGATTTCCAGTTTGTAATTGCACATTTTTGGTGTGAAGTTTTATGTCTTTCCATTTAATGTTTCAATTTTTGGGTATGAATATTTAATAACAATAATGTGGATTTCAATATTTCAATGAGATTAATCATAATGCAGGCCGTGCCAATATGAATATTTCACAATTTGCAGGTCTAAATCAGGCTTGAGGAGTTTCAGTTATTTTTATGTGTTGTACCATTGTCCTTCTGGTGACAACTCTACTTGCACTAGATGTATACTTTGAAAAAAGGTTTTGGGATGTCCATACAATTGTAGTTGGACTGTACCATTACCAGCCATGTGCACAGGTCCCAAGTTTGATCACTGCAATTTGAAAACAAAAAAATCCAGCAATGCCAATCTACATGAGGCCATAACAAGTAAGTATGGGCAATATGAAGACTAAACCAGAATTAAATAATGATTTCCTTGCTGATCATACAACTTGTTTCTAATCGCAGCCTTCTTTACCTCATTCAGACCATACATTTTGAGTTCCTATGGTTCTACAGGCCATACATATCTTTGGGAAGGTAGCATCTAGTGTCTGGAAAGGTTTGACTGTTATCAACACCAATCGCAGCTATACAACCTTCAATAACAGTTATCTCAATCTACTTTGGAGTTCCAAAATTGGATCATCTCATTTCAGAAATCAACCTTTCCAATTGCAGCAGTTCATATCCAGCTTTCAATTTAATACTCAAAATTTATTGGTAGTGGTATTAATTTATTTCCAGTTTCAAAGTATTGTTTACAATTATTTGGATTTGGAAATTGATCATTGTATTACTCTTGCTTGCAAAATCAAATATTGTAGAAACTAGAAGATATGCCTTCAATAGTTTATTTTATTTCTGAAGATCCTAGACAGTTCACCACCAAATCCTTGTTTATCATTGTAAAAGATTCTGGTTGATTTATCTATTGGATCCTTTTTTTAATTTTTAATATATTATCTGACATGCTTGGCATGTATCAGAATCAGGTGATTTAATTTGCCATTTTGGCATTGACTCAATTATGCTTGCATTCAACCAATTTGGCTTCATCAAAATTTGCATTTCACTATTAGTCATTTTGGCTTCATCAAAAATTGCATTTCACTATTAGTCATTTTGGCTTCATCAATTCTATGACTTTTCTTATATTGTAATTTGGTTGGCTAGCCACCAATAACTTTCAATGTAATTCCATTGTCATCGTCCTAGTCTCCATATGCTCTCACCTTGCCCACATCAGAAACTTGGTGATCAGAAAGAACTAGGATTCGAGTGATTGCAAAAAAATGTAGTCAATTTGAGCTAACACTATGTAGAGGTTATTACATTTCCTCTTTGAAAAGGACCCTAGCTAAATCTCCAAAGAGGATCCATGGTTTTTCAATGAAGTTGACATACTTATGAGGTTATGCAAAAGGGTTTAAAACTACTCCCAAGAAAGCCAGTAAAGGTTGCAATTAGAGTGAAATTGTATTGAGGTGATTATGAATTCACTACGACAAAAACTTTCAAGATTGTATGTGTTCACAATAAATATAGACCCAAAGGTCTAGATCATTTATGTCAAAAAATTAAGCCAATGTGATACAATAAGGAAGAAAAAACAAATGCGGTAGATTAACACAAAAACCAAAAGAAAAAATTCATTCATTCATACATAATAAGATAGGATCATTCATATCATCAGTCTATCATATATCATTTCATATTGCAAGATAGATCCACACATCACACATGCTTGGGCGATTCACTAGTACATAGATGTTCGCATTACATGTTATTTTCTTAGTCCATCGAGTCCTATATCGTTTGCAATATAATATCTTACTATTGTAGCCTATCCATATGTAGGGACATGTCCCTAAAGTTAAACTCATCCTCATACATCTTTGACCAATAGGAGGTACCACAAAGCATTTGATACTATTGCAACCTGCTTTCTATGACCTGCAATGACCTATGCCTTGTCTTATTCTATGGAAGGATAATCTTGTAAGACTTAGCTTTTGGCACCCTAGCAGATTTCCACCATCAACCTCCATTAAGTCGCCCTTTTGGGTCTTCACCCTAGTTGGCTTTTTGGGTTTTTAACTAAATCTATCAAGTCATCTATCAACTCTGTAACCTTCCAACATCATCACTCAACTTAAGCTATGCCTCATCCATGAGAAATACTAACTCTAATTTCAAAAATATTTTCAAAGTTTGAACCATTGCTCCAACTACCATACATTCCATTTGTCTACATTCCTATATCTGAAAACAAAACTTCACAAAAAGGTAAAAATTCTTGTCACTAGGAGAGTAAAACATTCTTGTGTCTGCCCTTTATTTGTGTATATAATGTTGTATCCCAACAAAAAATCACCTATTGAATGCTTCACACATAGTCCAAGATATCAACATAAACTCTCTGAATGAGAGTCAAAGTAAAAGGTTCTAAGAGAGTAGGAACCAACTATTTTAACTCCCTAAATAACATTAGTCAATTGTGATAAGTGAATATCTATTATCATACTAAGCTCCTTCATTTGTACAATAGTATTTGGTCTTTGTTCATTCATTAGGTTGTATTGGGACTGCATAGTTTACAATTGTTGTCTCCACAAGCCATCCAAATCAATCACCCAATTGTAGGATACAGAATTTTGAAGAATTCAACTCTCTAGGTTATCAATCTACATTTTTTGGGTTAGAGTAGTCTATGGCCAATTAACACAATACTGATATAAGAGTGGATGTGTTGTTGCATGTGTCCTCAAGATGTATTTGTTTGTTCAATTCCTTATGACCGTTTCTCCACTTTGTTGCATTCTACCTAGTTCCTCCATCTCATTATCTTTAAGAACTTGTTCTTTCATTTTCCTTTTTTCCAACTCCCAATTTCTTATCTATCCCAATAAACCTTGCACGACTACTTTGAATTTCTCAATTACTCTTGCAGAGTCAACTTGTATTTGTGGCATATATTTGTAATGTCCCCATTTTAGCCCTACGCTCTTCATGTGGTTTTAGCCTGTTTCCAAGAATCCATAGGCTACTCAAATGTGCAAATTTAGGGTTTCCACTTTCAATAAGTCTTGCTTCCAACTCAGTTCAGTTTTCTGTTGGTTTTGATGTGAACTTACTATTTATAGCAGTTGGCTATTTTTAGTAAGTCTAATTTTGGCAGTGGCATCATCAGCAGTTCAGCTCAAGTCATCTTGCTATCCATCAATTTCAGTATTGGCATTGGTTTTGGTTATCTCCATGGACTGAGTTTTATACTTAGTCAATTTCATGTTTTTCAGTTGTACCCCACGCCTAGGCTTAATAACTTCGTGTTGTTTTAAAGAGGGGACATTAAGGGGTCATGTTGAGCATTTAATGATTTAAATAAATGTTTTATTGCTGTAATATGGAAATGGACGCCTAAAAGGGAAGTTGAATAATGTTTTATTATTTCAAAAAGTAAATGCTTAAAAGTGGCGTCCCTCTTGGAAGTTGAAGTGATTCGACTTCTTGGAATTTGAAGTGTTTCATTTGCCAATTAAAACTTATTTATTGCTGCTATTTGAAGAGCTCATCACTTTGGAAATATTGTAAAGTTATGCTGCAGGTTTGAAATCCAAAATCCGGCTAAGGGAAAGCTTAGCAATTCCACTCCATTCTTCGGGCCTCAAACTATGGTTCCATAGATGGTGGATTGAGAGTGTGCTTCATTCAGAAGTGCATATTGTGCATCAAAGTTGAAGAATTTGGTAATAACTTTCAGATTTGTATTTGTTGGTTTATCATGGCTGAAAGTGATTTTTGAATACAGCTCTTTGTATGAATTTTAATGCATTATGGGTATTGAAGCAATGGTTTTCTAAGGCATGGGCGACCCTTCTTGCAAAAGTTGGGAATTTATTTTGAAGTAATGATTTTTATAGAGAGGGTCATACTTCTTCAAGGCCGTACCATTGCTTGTTGTCTTGAAATTTGTGCAACAAATAATATTCAGCTTCTTGAAGTGGTTTCAGGGTTGGAACTTGGGCGCCATTCCCCTTAAAAGCTTTAGCAATCTATTTAAAGTCATTTGGTGGAGTTTTGTAGAGTTGGTGAGCATTGTGACGTTGTTAGTTTACACTAGGTTGAAAGGAAATTTTGTATACAGCTTTAAGGGAGATTTTTATTTGCACATGGGTATTGACTCCTTCAATTAGTATGCTAGAGGCGCCCCTTTGGGTGCATTATCAGAATTTATTGTGGAGTTGCTGGTTTTATCTAAGGAAATCGCCCTCTAGGAAGGCCGTACCATGCTGGGGTCTTCTTGGAATTCATGCTTAATTAATACTCAAATTTTGGTTGCAGTTTAGTCATTGTTTTGAGGTGCCAATCTTCCAGAAAGCCATTGCAATCAGTTTCAAACAATTTGGAGGTAATTTCATGAAGTTATGAGAATTTCTTTGATTTCCAGCTTGTTGGTTCACAGTTTCAATCTGCTGGTTTTTGTTATAGACTTCATTAAGTTTAGATTTTGGCCTCATTTTCAGTCCTTGGGAGTTTTAAACATTGCTATAATCATCCTTCTTATATTTGCATTCATTCTATTGTTATAACACTCGTAATTTGCAGATTCTTTCAATTGTAAGGTTGAGAATTAGTAGTACTATTCCAACCATTATTATTATTGCAATTACTTGTGATTTCTAATGCAAATACTTTAACCCCTGGATGGTTTACAGCCAATGTGGAGAATAAACTTTGTAACTCTCATTGTACCCAATGAAAAGTGGAGAATTCCCACTCAAGAGTGGATGCCCGCCGCAGCGGATGAATTAGTTGAATTGTTTGTAGTATTCCCCCCACTATTTAAGTGGTTGAGTGGAAATCTTTATGGCTTGTTCACCGCCTAAGTTCTTTCAGTTTTGTAATAAGTACTCCGCCATATGTTAGCACCTCGCCTTCAAAAGGATCTTTTGTGCACATTCTTGGCATGGAGTTTATCTTCCATTTTCAGTTGTATCAATTTCAGTATTGAGTTATTTAGATCCTAGGGATCCTCTGACCATATGCCCGCCCCTCTTCCTTCAGTGGTTTTAGGGCGCATTCTTGGTTAGAGTTATTTTCCGCATCGTTTTGGTTATGGAGCTAACCTTAACGGGTGCATGTTGCATTGTAATTGATATTGAAAAATCAAGGAAAAAATTAAGGGGCATATTTCAATATTGATTTATCAAGTTAAGCATTTTGTCCATACTCTCCTCCAAAGATAAACATCCTTGAGAAGAATCTTTTCTAGTAATACTTTGCAATACTTCACTTATATACATTTTCTAAATTGGTGTAATTTGGGTCAAATCTACTTGTGGTCCTACTAGTGTGTGGTAATAATAATGTTTGGGCCTAATATGTTACCACCTGAGCAATCTATTTCTACTTTGCCATATATTCTTTTATTTTCTCAAATGGATCATTGAGTTGTTGGTCTACTAAAGTCATCAATGTCTATTTAGAGTTATGTTCATCCTTTTCCTCTATCTCTCTCCTTTTTACTTGAGAACCATCCTCAGTTCCTTCTCCTAATTCCTTCTCCTCTATTTTTTCTTTCCCTAATGTTGATTCTTTCCTTTCCTCATCACCATCTTTTCTAATTTCCTCTTTTTCCTTATCCTTAACTAGGACTACTTCTTCCCATCCATCTTCTATAAGTGGTTCTAACTATCCTTATGTGATGAGGAGGGTGCTTTATCAAGTTCTTTTTATTTGCACTTTTTCTCCTTTATTACTATCCCATAATCCCTCTTTTCCATTAGGACTACCTCCTTATATAATTCCTTTTTTCAATTAATCATCTTTCATATTGTCCATTAATGTGTCTCCCCTCCATTTTGTTCTTAGTTCTTGAGCTTAACTTAGAGTTTTAGGTGACAGGTTCAATGTCATGATCCCAATATTGTAACTTATGGAAAACGCAATAACTCAATAAATTAGATATCAAAAGTTTAAAACTTAAATTTTATATATATTTATAATAATGTTAAATCACCAATATTATTTATCAAATAAGATAAAGACAAATTAGATAGAGAAACTATAAATATTAGAAATTTAATTATAATTATCCCAAGATAATATTATAATTAAATCATCAAAAAAAACTTTGAATATAAATATTCAAATATAGAATCATTTAAATATTATAATTACACTAGAAATTACAATTAATATAAATCTACAAGTATTAAGCGATTATCTTAATGGATAAAAAGGAAAATAAAATAAAATATAATAGTTAATATTAAAATATGATATAAAGGAACAACCAAAACAAAAGCAATCGTTCCTTGCAAGAGACTTGTTCTATTCCGTCACTCTCCAGTCAGATATCTCTGTCGAGGCCAGAAGATCCCCCGCCACATCGCGGCTCAAGGGCAAGATGAATCCCAATAAGCGCTCATCAATCACAGAGCCGCGATTAGGGAAGACGCCTTAACGGGTATGTCTATTCAAGGTAACGGCTCTACACCGAATGGGCACATCCTTTCCCAGTAAGACAAAGCTATAAAGAGGCACCGATGAAGCAAGAGAAGAGGAGAAACGGGGGTCAGAAATTGAGGAAGGACAGGAGAAGCATAGCGGCTCAGGTGAGAGTTTTCTCCACTTAGCCCTTAAACATTCTAGCGTTCAAAATATTCATCACTCAGCCATAAGAAGATACGTGTATTTTAAGAATTCCTGCCAGTTCATTTACTGCGTGTATAATGGAAGCACGTTAGGCCCGATCTGAATAGACTCCATACGATGAATGATCCCTCACTCCATCCTACCAATACAAACCCGTTTTGTCAGTTCGGCTCCAACTGCAAAACCGATCCCTGAAACTGATCACGTCATTCAACCCCAGTGTATCTCCTTCGTGTATTTCGTTTATTGCATGACATGCTTATACGATTCTGTCTGTGATTAAGGGGCATTCATATCTTTATTATTATTTAGTCTAATCTTCTTTAAATGGCAAATCTGTACACTATGATGAGAATAATTGGTATATTATAAGAATACATAATTTTACATGATCAGACCCTTTATAATCGTATAGATCAGGATTCCTTCATTATGGCTTTTAGCTCATACCTGTTCACATGTAGGGGAAAATCAAAATATTGAAAAGACTCACATTATGCATATATCTATGTTTAATTTAGAATTGAATATACAAACTAGTTATGCTTATCTGATTATTAGTACAAAGATTTCTTTAAATATTCTCATGATTATAATTGTTATAGGAATAGATTATGGTTTCTTAAATATTATCACAATTATAATTGGTTTATGAAATGATTTGATAAAAATCAATAGTGAATGCAAATGTATTTGATTGTATGAATGTCTTCTATGTGTTTTAAATCTACTAAGGGGGAAGGGCCTGAGAAAAGTGGTGCCTAAAAACCCCACTTAACAATCCGCTGCGGCCATGGAGGGGTGGGGGTCCCGCTTAACAATCCGCTGCGGCCATGGAGGGGCGGTAGGCCTAGGCCACTTATAAGCTCCGCTGGCTTCCCCCAGTGGGTCATGTGTCTTCCGAGGTGATGACGTGGGTAGAGAAAGTGGGTGCAAGTGTTGCCACTACACACGCCACTCATCATATATCTTTATTATGTCTTATGACTGCGTTTATATTCTGGATATCTAGATATTAATGCTAACAAAAATGTTGTTAATATGATGTATACAGGATTCAAATCTAAAGATTATTGAGATAGGAGAAAATTCATTTGATAGAAGAACCCATAAACATAATCAACAAGCGAATTCTAGGACAGGCCCGGTAAGGGACATTACAGTGGTATCAGAGCAACTTTCTTGCCATCCTGTGGGAAACTATGAAAACCTACCATAGGAAAGGCTCGAGGAACAACCTTGAGAACAATCACGATGGGGATGACCTTATAGGTGACCCCCTAAGGGACGAGCTTAGAACCTTTATGGAAAGTAGTGAGAAGAAAACCCAAGCCCTTTTGGAGCAAAATGAAAAAACTAACCAAGCTTTACTTCAAGCCCTCCAAAATCTGAGTAGCAGTAATAATAAAGAGGCCAACTCTAAACTTTCCGGAAACAATCTTTTCACTCCCTCACGGGACATGAGCTCTAGACCCACCCAACCTCCTTTCTTGCAAAATGAAGAAAACCATATCAATGGGCCCCCCGTAATGGATGTGGATGAGATTGTGGAAGCCTACTATAGGTTAGAACCTGAAAGAAGGGAGCTGGTGTCTTTTAAAGACTATTGTGAAGCCAAACAAAGAACTATTCCAAGGAGGGTGGAGAGGAACTCAATTGATAATGAACTCAAGAGTAGAGTAAGCAAATTAACCCTCCCTAACTTTAATGGTGAAGACAAGACCACTGCTCGATCATGGGTTCAGAAATTAGATACTTATCTCTCCCTTAGCCCGATGACGGAATCGAATGCAATCAAATTTGCCGTGTTACACCTAACCGGAATGGCCCATGATTGGTGGCATCACGGTCTCATAACTCAAGGACATCAACAAGTCAAGACCTATGATGACTTTACTCAAAGGTTGATCAAACGATTCGACCAAAAACACCCCGAGTGGTACTTCCGTGAACTTACTAGAGTAAGGCAACATGGAACTATTGAAAACTATGCCGCTGAGTTCCAAAGGCTAGCAGTAATGGTCCCTGAAATTTCCCAAGAGAGACTCACTTATTTGTTCATAGAGGGCTTAAGGGGATCAGTTAGAAGCTTAGTGAGTGCATTAGAACCCACTCGCCTAGATGAAGCCATTCAAAAGGCTATGAAGTTCGAAGAAAGTGGACCGAGGGACAAATCCAAGAACTCTTCCTCATCATCCAAACCCCCTCGCAAGGAGGAAGGGCCGAAAAGGGAAGATTCACTAAGGACATGTCCTTATTGTAAGGGGAAGCGGGATCATGGACATATGTGTCAAGCAATGAAAGACCTAAAAGAAAAGGGGTTGTGCTTCACCTGCAATGGACCATGGGAACGTGGTCATCGATGTAAGAGAAGGGGCCAAGTCCACAAGATAGGAGCAACCCCTGAGGATGAAAGCAATGGACAACCAAGTAAGAAATCAAGGTACAGGGAGAATGATTTCAAAAGTATCCAATCTTAAATAAGACAACGAACAAATGGAGTTTGTGGAAGAGAAAGTCTAAGTGGGTATAACGACATCAACGATCGAAGCAACGTACGGATCAACCAATCTTTCTAATGAGAATTGGAAAAAATTCTTCATAAGAGCATTGCATAGATATGAGTCACACTCCTAATCCTCTTCTTAAGTTCTTATCTTAGAGGACATCCATGATACAAATTGGGGATTGCTTGAGGGCAAGCAAATTTAAGAGGGGAGGACTGTCATGATCCCAATATTGTAACTTATGGAAAACGCAATAACTCAATAAATTAGATATCAAAAGTTTAAAACTTAAATTTTATATATATTTATAATAATGTTAAATCACCAATATTATTTATCAAATAAGATAAAGACAAATTAGATAGAGAAACTATAAATATTAGAAATTTAATTATAATTATCCCAAGATAATATTATAATTAAATCATCAAAAAAAACTTTGAATATAAATATTCAAATATAGAATCATTTAAATATTATAATTACACTAGAAATTACAATTAATATAAATCTACAAGTATTAAGCGATTATCTTAATGGATAAAAAGGAAAATAAAATAAAATATAATAGTTAATATTAAAATATGATATAAAGGGACAACCAAAACAAAAGCAATCGTTTCTTGCAACAGACTTGTTCTATTCCGTCACTCTCCAGTCAGATATCTCTGTCGAGGCCAGAAGATCCCCCGCCACATCGCGGCTCAAGGGCAAGATGAATCCCAATAAGCGCTCATCAATCACAGAGCCGCGATTAGGGAAGACGCCTTAACGGGTATGTCTATTCAAGGTAACGGCTCTACACCGAATGGGCACATCCTTTCCCAGTAAGACAAAGCTATAAAGAGGCACCGATGAAGCAAGAGAAGAGGAGAAACGGGGGGTCAGAAATTGAGGAAGGACAGGAGAAGCATAGCGGCTCAGGTGAGAGTTTTCTCCACTTAGCCCTTAAACATTCTAGCGTTCAAAATATTCATCACTCAGCCATAAGAAGATAAGTGTATTTTAAGAATTCCTGCCAGTTCATTTACTGCGTGTATAATGGAAGCACGTTAGGGCCCGATCTGAATAGACTCCATACGATGAATGATCCCTCACTCCATCCTACCAATACAAACCCTTTTTGTCAGTTCGGCTCCAACTACAAAACCGATCCATGAAACTGATCACGTCATTCAACCCCAGTGTATCTCCTTCGTGTATTTCGTTTATTGCATGACATGCTTATACGATTCTGTCTGTGATTAAGGGGCATTCATATCTTTATTATTATTTAGTCTAATCTTCTTTAAATGGCAAATCTGTACACTATGATGAGAATAATTGGTATATTATAAGAATACATAATTTTACATGATCAGACCCTTTATAATCGTATAGATCAGGATTCCTTCATTATGGCTTTTAGCTCATACCTGTTCACATGTAGGGGAAAATCAAAATATTGAAAAGACTCACATTATGCATATATCTATGTTTAATTTAGAATTGAATATACAAACTAGTTATGCTTATCTGATTATTAGTACAAAGATTTCTTTAAATATTCTCATGATTATAATTGTTATAGGAAT
The DNA here is from genome assembly GCA_007258455.2 of Sequoia sempervirens. Classification (NCBI taxonomy): domain Eukaryota; kingdom Viridiplantae; phylum Streptophyta; class Pinopsida; order Cupressales; family Cupressaceae; genus Sequoia; species Sequoia sempervirens. Next base: position 123,389,340 of record VDFB02373365.1, read on the forward strand.
AGATTATGGTTTCTTAAATATTATCACAATTATAATTGGTTTATGAAATGATTTGATAAAAATCAATAGTGAATGCAAATGTATTTGATTGTATGAATGTCTTCTATGTGTTTTAAATCTACTAAGGGGGAAGGGCCTGAGAAAAGTGGTGCCTAAAAACCCCACTTAACAATCCGCTGCGGCCATGGAGGGGTGGGGGTCCCGCTTAACAATCCGCTGCGGCCATGGAGGGGCGGTAGGCCTAGGCCACTTATAAGCTCCGCTGGCTTCCCCCAGTGGGTCATGTGTCTTCCGAGGTGATGACGTGGGTAGAGAAAGTGGGTGCAAGTGTTGCCACTACACACGCCACTCATCATATATCTTTATTATGTCTTATGACTGCGTTTATATTCTGGATATCTAGATATTAATGCTAACAAAAATGTTGTTAATATGATGTATACAGGATTCAAATCTAAAGATTATTGAGATAGGAGAAAATTCATTTGATAGAAGAACCCATAAACATAATCAACAAGTGAATTCTAGGACAGGCCCGGTAAGGGACATTACATTCAACTCGGTGGCTACTTGTCCAATTGCATAGCTCTCAATAGAAACATGAACTTTAAATGCCTCCTCTCTTTGTGCGGCCATTTTTTTCCTTTTCAAGTCCTTTCCTTTTATCCCCCTTCCCCTCATGTTGTGTGAACTTTTGTGCCAACTCCTTAATGGTTTCTTTCGGTTTGAGTCCCTTATCTCAAATTTTCCCTTTTACAATGGGGTTTTCCCATTTGAGGATCCTATTCTTTCTAATCTCCTTCCTTGCTCTTTTTCTTTCTCTCTTCCTTGTTTCTCCTCTGTTTTGGTTATGCCAATTATTTTTGGAGTTGAAGGATCTTCAGTTTTCTATGTTTTATTTCTTTCTATCTTTCTTGGCTTTTTGTCAATATACTCTTTCTAAGTTCCAAACATTTTTGTGGTGAGGTCCTTTGGTCAAGCAAGAAGATTGTTGTTGTCCTTTCTAGTAATTTTTCACTTGCTTTATAGAGAAGCTCCAAGACCAAAAAGGTCCTTGGTTCAACAACATCTAAGTGAATGTAGTCTTTATCTACAACAAAAACATCATTCTCTAGTTTCTTCGCAACCTTTAAACTCAACCTCTCCCTCTCTTGCATATTTGTATGGAATTTTTTCAAAACAAGTCATAGCCAAATTCATAAACCGTTTAATCAAGAAAACCTTTTATATGTTCAAGGATCTACCCACCCATTGATTTTTTTGATCTCCATATGCATTTCCCAAATCCAAGCAACTCACTCATAAAATAGAATGTGAGGCATATTATTAAGGACCCATAACTAAATTCATGATGGTTCTTTTTGGTTTTGTTGATATTGTCCATGAGTTGTTCCTATAGGGTTTAGCAAAGATCATATTTTTTCCCAATTGTGACCATCTCATATGCGGTGTATATGCAAGTAGCAATTGAGGAATCATCTATGTTGGTATGTTAGATTTTGTAGACTATACTTTTTGTTGTGTATCTAACTCTTAAGGTCGCAAACTTTGCTTACTACTAAAATACTTACATCAAATATTGCCCCTATCAAAGCTGACATATTTGTTCTTCACCCTTTTAGGCTGTTGATGTTAATAACAGTGTCAGTCATATTCTTCCAGCGATCTCCTTTGCTTCATGTTAATAAATTAAATCATAGCTTAGAGCTATTTAATTTATTGAGACATCGATTCACTCAAGAGGCACGATTTATTGTTGAGTTGCAATTGTTTGTTAAGGCCGACATGTTGATTAATGAAGAGGCACGTTCAATAAAGAAATACATTTGTTATCAAGCCGACCTTGAAATGGCGCAATTCCTTATGTGGCCGACTTCTTGCTCATTGGATACAACTTAATGAAGGGGCGCCTTCCTCTATGATGGCCAACTTGATTTGAAGAGTGACAACCTTTCTATATTGTATATATATTCAATGTTTCTCTCTTTGTTGATCATTCATTCCATTCAAGTATATTCGTCACAAGTTGAGATCATCAAGTGCGAGTTTATTTACAAGTGCAGATCATAGCTGAAGGCTGAGTTTCTCTATCAGCGAATTGTCTCTTTGTATTTCTGTGTTGCATCATATCTGATGCTTATATTCTGGTCTGCAAATTGACCTCTTGTAAGGAGATCATTGTTGTTGAAATTCAATATATAAGTGATATATTGTTGCTGGGTTTTTTCACGCTCAAGAGGAGGGTTTTCCCAGGGTATCTGCTGTGTTATTTGTGTCTGATTTTGAATTAGTTTCTGTGCATTTAATCTGACCACCAAATTTAACATAGGCAATTCTCGTCTACCCCATAAACCATGACTACCTTGATTGATTCTTTGGTTATGCAAAATGATTGATCCAAATACATGAAGTCTCTATGGATCTAACTCAACACCAATCTTATCCACTTGTGCTCATCCTCGAAGCTCAGAAATTCTTCCCCTATGTCAAGCTTCAACTTGCCAATGGTTGTGTATTTTGCTAAATGTTCATCACTATTACTCGCCTTCAGTATTTTACCCTCCTCTACAATTCCAAAGTGGTCCATCTCTATTAGCTTCAAATATATATACTTTCTTACATCCTCATCATTGATCACTCCTCCAAGTATATTTGAGAAGGCCTCTTCAAGGTTATTCTCCATTGCCTTCCATGAGAATGGTTTGTAAATGAGTTGTTTGAAATTATTTACCTCTATGAGTTGTGGTATGGAAGTACTTGCCATTGATCCTTTTTTATTTTCCTTACTTCACCATTCTTTGTTTAACTCTAGCTCACAAACCCTCAAATTTTCCCTAATTGTTTAGCTCACCCACTACTTCACACTTTGCATTTAAAAAAAATTGGTGCTTTACCTTCCACTCAACCTCCTTTTATAATTTTTTTGCTCACTTTGCTAACATCAACGCTAAGTTCATTATTGCTTTTGTCTATTTTATGTTAACTTTCCCAATTTGATTTTGAGAGGCTTTTCTCCTCTATGTGATGAATAGATTGAAACTAATTATACATATTATAATATACATGGTACACATTATACATTGTGTTCCTTTCACACTTACTACCTCATTTTAGCTTTGATCCTCGACATTATAAGGTTTTAGCCAAGCACCATTTACATAACCACTTAACAATTCACCAATTGAAGTTTTCAATTTTATAGCCCCTATCTTTTGTATATGAGTTTATGGGATATGGGTGAAGCCACCACATTTTCAATTTTCCTAGATTTGCAATCTTGCTATTGTATAACAAAACTACATCTCTAGTTTCCAGCTGTTCATTCCTAATATTGTGGTCATGCCATGTTTTTTGTCTTATTTTCTCTTTTGGTGATTATAAGCTGCAATTAGTCTTTTCTCATCCAATTTTTCCAACTCTATCAACCTTTCTCTTACAAATTCTTCTTCATTCAGCCTTGTAGAGATTGCTAACCTTGAATTGGGAACCATATATTGTATTGGCCATGCCACATATAAACAATATTCTAGCTAAAATGGAAAATTTTGTGAGCCTTTTATATGTTGTGTGGTAAGCACATAGTATTGCAAGGATCTTTTGGTCCCAACTTGTATCATTTCCATCACATACCTTCATTAATATATTGCCCAAGATTTTGTTGAATGTGTCACTTGCACCATTTTCTTGCAGGTGATAAGGTGTACTTTTGTTACAGTTGATCATGAAAGTTTCCAAAAGTTCTCAAATTGTTTCATTTACAAAATGTTTTCCTTGATCACTTGTAATTCTTAAAGTGGACATCCAAACCGTCTAATGCTCTTATATATCAACTTCGTCACAATCCATGTTGTGCAATCCTTTGTAGGTTCTCCTTCTTCCCACCTAATCAAATATTCAATGTTGGTTATAATAAATCACATGTCGAAGTTACAAGAAAGAGGATTTATTGGGCCAATGAAGTTAATGGCCCATTTTTCTAATGGTACAAGAGACAATACTAGCCACAATAGCATTTCATCCATTGCAATTAGTTTGCCAACTCTTCAACAAACATCACATTTCCTTCCATATTTGTGACCACCTTCAACAAAGTAAGCCACCAAATCCCTACAAGTAACACCTTTCTTGCTATATTGTCACTAGAATTATACCCTCCAAAAATCCCTTCATGAGCCTCTCTAAGAATATTTTCTCCTATGCTCTAAAACCACCCATCTCAAGAAATTTCATCTCTCCTTATAATGTACAATTCACTACCAATTATTGTATGTGGAACGACTTGAGCAGTAAGTATCCTTCTTTCTCTCCAATTCTCCAAAAACTCACCAGATGACAATTCGGCAATATTTTTCAACTTGTTTGGTATTGCATTCACCTTAAATAGATGTGTTACTAGAAAATCATCCCCCATGGGCCTCCCTCTTCTTTGTTTTCAATTTTGGATAAATAATCAGAGCCTTGATTTACATTTCTTAGTTTTACCATTATTTTTGAAGTCAAACTCTTAACAACATCAATATTTGACATGTGCAACTATGTATGACCAATCCATTCAAATTAGGTACTTAAGTGGGTCATTGTCAATATAGAAATTGAATGGGGCTTCCAAGAGGTACTATCTAAATTTCTATAAAGAAAATACCATTACTAGTGCTTCCCTTTCAATTGTTGTATAGTTTTTCTCAACCCCCATAAGCTTTTGGCTAGAAAATGCAATTGGATCATCTTTTTTCCTCTTGGTTGTGCAAGTATTGCACCAATTGTTCTACTCGATGAATCCACACGAAAAATAGAACAATTGTTTCCAATCCATAAAGTTCAAAATGAGAGCTTCTACCATCTTATTTTTCAATACATCAAACAATTGCTAGCACTTCTCTATCCATTCAACTTTTCTTTTGTTTTCTTCTTTAAGAATTTCTCGATCAATTTAAAAAAAGGTAGCATAGTTTCTAATGAACTTGCAATACTACCCAATGTACCCCAAAAATGTCTTAATCACTAATGCATTCTTTAGGGGTGATAAGTTCAAAATTATGGCAACCTTCAATAGATCTACCATCATACCTCCTTTAAAAATCATATGGCCTAACAAAGTACCAAAGGGAGTTGCAAATCTGGCCTTTTTCAAATCGAAAGAAATTCTTGGGTTGTGACACCTTTGAAACATTGACGTCAAGACAAAGATATGAATTTTTAGCAACCTATACACTATCCAATTATCTAGATATACCTCTAAGAAATCATTAATGAAATATCTAGAATGCATTCACCATAATCATGCTAACCACTACATGTGCATTTTTTAACCCAAATGACATTGCCATGAATATAAATAACCCCCACTTCATAGCAAGAGTAGTTTTCGGTTGATCCTCTCCTTTTTTCATTTGGTGGTAACTAGGGAATCCATTAGTGAATGAATACACTTTTTTAACTGCAACTATCTCCAATATTTTTTTTTTAAAAGGAATTGGAAAAAGATTGTGGATGCATGCTTTGTTTAATTCCTAGAGATTTACACATCCTTATTTCTCCGATTTTCTTGTTCTACACCACAATAGGACTGGTCCATTCAACATCATCAACTAGTTTAATGAATCCTCCGGCAATCATCAACTAATTCTTGTATCACCTTCACTTTTACATAAAGATTCAATTGATAAGGTCTCTTCTTCTAGGGTTTCGCACCTTCTTTCAATTGAATCCTCATTACTCATGTTGGAATTGATTGTCATTGATGTCAAAGGAGTATGAGAGAGTTACAAAGTAGTTGTCATTGATGTGAATAAACGAGATTGTTGGGTGGAGTCATTGATGTTAAAGGCATATATTTATCAATATATAAGGCCATGCTTTGGCAAATATAGCAATTGTTTTTGAAGTATATTATGCAGCAACTCTATATTAGTGTGATATGAATGACCCTATTAAGAGGTGACTTTATTAATATATGGAGTAAGTTAATGAAGTTGCTAATAAAAAAGAAGAACATTGAATATCATTACATAAGTGCAGCGATTATATCCAAATGGCAGCGATTGCAGATTTAAAAAGAAGATTAAGAAGGAAACAAATATAAGGAGCAGCCAATAATATCTAGAGAGCAAAAATTATATAAAATGATATTGATAATAAACAAAGGCAGCAATCACATCATATAAAAAGCAGCGATTGAATTAACAAAAGAGCAGCGATAAAGTTTCATAAGAAAAAAACACAAAGTCACATAAGACAGAATAAAGAAAAAGACAAAGTTAAAAAGGACAGCGATTGTATTTAGTGGAGTATGTCTTAATGAAAAAGCAGTGATCAAAGAAGATATTAAAAGTGGCTATTGAAGTCTTCAAAGGGTGTGATTCATTAAATGCAATGATTACATTATGAAAGGAAGCGAACCATTCATTAAGAACAATGATCATAATTAATATAGGATAATAAGGAGATGGCGATTGGTAAAGGAAGGGTGCATTTCTTTGTGAAGTGGTGTCTCTTTTCAAAGGAACATGAAGATATAAAAAGGAAAAAATTGTGTGAAGAGTAGGAGTGTGAGAGATGAGTATGTGAGAAAAGAGTGTGGGAATAAGTAAGAGATGTGTCTATGAAATAAGAGAAAAATCAAACAGACACCTGCATATTTCTGAAGGATAAAAGAAGTGAAAAATGAAAATATAAGAAAATCATTAATGCAGATATAAAAGAAAAGAAAAACTGGAACGATAAAGATATAAGAAGATCATTAAAGCAGATATACAACAGATATGAGAAGAATATGCATGAAAAGAATATGAAAAATAGGTGCAGATCTTTATGAAGAATATGTGCAAATTATGAAAAGAGGATAAAGGTAGTGATTGAGTTAAAACAGATTTGTTACTGAATGACATGACTATTCAAATGGTTGTATTCATTTCAAAAAGTAGCATCCATTCATAGAATTATTAAAGATATAAAGGTAGATCATTCATGTGGAGAAGAAGTGTGGGTGGAGAACAAACAATACATCAAAACACCAGCAAGTGAAGAGAAAATTATAAAGAGTTAATTTGCAGATTGGATGAAGAGATGGTAAGAAATCATATGGGAGATTTGCAATCAGATTTATGTCAGATTTAAGAAGTATTTATGGCAGATTTATGAAGAAGGATTTATGGAAGATTTGTGAAGAAAAATACATAAAGATTTAAAGAAGTTTATGCGTAGAAGATCTAAGAGCAGATTATAAAAATGAGATTTATGTGAGATATATGAAAGAGATTGAATTGTCCATCATTTGTTGAAAGAGCAACATAGAAGGTGGTACTTTGTTTTGGAAGTTGGTTCTTCCTAAAGAAGACATTGATGTCTCTCTGGTGGGTTGGTGCCTCTAGTGGGTTGGTGCTCACAAATTGAATAGGGGGTTGGTGCCTCTAGAATTTGTAAGAAGAATTTTAATAAAAGCAATAATTTTGCAGTGGTTTTCTCCCATAAGGGTTTCCATGTAAATTGTGTGTTCTACTTGTGTTGCATAATTGTTTCATCTTATGTTGTTGTTATTAAGCAATTGATATTCTCATGGTATTAAGTTGAAAAAGTAAAAAACATTGTTATACTGATTCACCCCCCTCTCAGTATAACTATGTGCTCATCAATTGGTATTAAAACCAGTTCCTTCAAAAAAGCCTAACTGCTAGAAGGTAGATTTTGGAAGCACACATGACAAGAAGAAAAGGAAATAAGGGAAAAGGAAATACCAAGCAGGGTATTGATGGCAAAAAACCAAATGCAAATAATAAGGCGATAAATAGAACACCCTTGGCAGCAAAAGATGAATTCTTCGAAAGAGAAAACCATCTTGTGAGTAAAGAAGAGATGAACTTAGAAGAGGAGTCAGAAGAATATCATGAGAATGTTGATATGAATAGTGAAGATGATGATGAAAGTTTTTAGGAAGAACTCTATCGCGCTAGAGATGAGATTGAAAACCTTATAAAGAAGAACCAAAAACTTGCACTACAACTTCAAGAGTCAAATGAATCTAATGTAGAGTTAATAAGAAGCCTTGAAGAATTTGAGAAGATAATTGTTGAGCTAAAAAAATAGTTTCAAGAAGAGTGTAGATCAAAGGCCAAAATTCTTGAAGAATTTGAAAAGGTGATCATTGATTTGAAAGATGAAATAAAAGAAGCAGAGCAAACAATCATTGATTTGAAAATTCAAATTGAAGAAGAGAAAAAAAATCAAGAAGAGGTAAAAATCCAATTGAAAGCAAAGGAAGAAAATTGTGAAAGGCTAGAGTGTGAAATTATTTTCGTGAGGAAAGAATTGCAGAAGACAACCACCAAGTTAAACACAAGCCTCAAGTTTGGAAAGAGTGTTGATGTTCTAGCAGCATCGAGCTGCTTCTTCCAGATCCACGTGTGAAGATAATTCAAATGTAGCCTTACGGCTATTTGAATTATATATTTATGATTAATATTGGCCGACATTAGATGCATGAAGAGATGCGTCTTTCTCTAAATAATGCTGAAATGAAGAGGCACGATTTATAACTATATTTAGTTATAGAAGAAGCGCAAATTAAATGAAGAGATGTATTCTTATTGAGGCCGACCTTATACTCCTTGGGACGCGATTCAATGAAGAGTTGCATTCTTCTATGTAAGCCGACTTGATTGTGAAGAGTCACGACCTCCTCTCTATATTGTATATATATTCATTGGCATTCTCATTGTTATTCATTCAAGTTAAGTTCGATATCATTCATTGAAGTGCGAGTTCTCTATAAGGCAGTTCAAGTTTATCATTGGGAGGAGATCGACATATTGTTAGCTGAGATTATCATTATTAGATTATCTCAATCTGTTATTCTGTTGCATCAGATTGGAGTGCATGTGATAGGCCTTCATATCGGCCTCTATTGTAAAAGAGACTCTATTGTTAATCAATATATAAGTGATATATTGTTGGTGGGTTTTTCTCTCTCGAGTGAAGGGTTTTCCCAGGGTATCTGCTGTGTTTTAGTGTCTGATTTTTGAATTAATTTATGTGCATTAAATCTGATCATAAAACTAACATGGTATTAGAGCGGGTTTGAAGAAGATCGTGATCAGATTTTGTTATCGCAGCGATACTCTGCATTCTCTTTTCATATCTTTGTCTATCTCTATTTTAGTCAAGATGATGAACGGTCTTAAAATTGAGGATAGACTCGAGGGAGCATCCAACTATACATCATGGAGGTTTAGAATCATGCTCACCTTGGAAGAGAATGATTTGGCTGAATTTGTGCAGACCAAAGTTCCCGAACCAGAGGAGGAAGAAGACAAGTTGCAGTGGAGGAAGAAAGACATCAAGGCAAAGAAGATGTTGGTTGATTCTGTTAAGGACCATATCGTTCCTATTGTCTCTAAGTTGAAGACGGCAAGAGACATGTTCAAAACATTGGAGGAGATGTACGAAATCAACAACACCAATCGGGCACTTGCACTGAAGCAACAACTACACCATGTGAAGATGGCGAAAGGAGAAACAGTGATTGCCTATTTCATGAGGATTTCGGAATTGAGAGATCTGCTCTCTACAATTGGTCATGTGATTGATGATAAGGACTTGACCATGCTTGCTCTCAATGGTCTTCCTTTATCATGGGAGTCCTCCATTCAAGGAATCAATGCAAGATCAAAACTCCCTAAGTTTGATCGGTTGAGGGCCGACTGCATTCAAGAGGAGTCAAGGTTGGTGGCTAGAGGCGTTGGTCAAAGTTCAAACAATGAAGGGATTCATGTTCTCGCCTCCCAAGCTTCGAAGAAGAAAGGAAACGATGGAAGGAAAGGATTCTTCAAGAGGAATCGAGATAGGGGAAATGATGGTGCTCCTGCACTCAAGAAAAAGAGAGACTTGTCCAAGATCCAATGCTTTAGGTGTGATAAGTTTGGCCACTTTGCTAAGCATTGTCCATCTAGACCTAAGCAACAGGCCACCATTGCAAATGTTGATGATGCTTCTCCGCAAAAGGATTCATGCAAATACTTGTTCTATTTGGCATTGTCAAGCAATGTACCTACAGACACCAACACTTGACTAATTGACAGTGGTGCTTCTCAACACATCACTGGTTTTAAGGAGCACTTATCAAGCTTGGTAGAGAGAGATTCTTCCGAACAAGTCATTATTGGAGATGATGCTACCTACTCGGTGAAAGGGATTGGGACCTCTACTCTCCATTTGGATTCCGGCATTACACTACAGTTATGTGATGTTCTTTATGTCCCAGGAATCAAGCGTAATCTTATCTCCATTTCAGCTTTACAAGATAAAGGATATCAAGTTGACTTCTCCAAAGGCAAAGTACTTGTGTGGACAAAGAATTCCAACTTCAAGTCTGCTCAAGTAATTGGTATTAGACATAAGAGCCTTTATAGGTTGTGTACTCGTCCACTTCAAGCATTAGTTCATGACACTTCAAGCTTGTGTGATCTTTGGCATCGAAGATTAGCTCACCTTCACTTCCGAGCTCTACCTATCATGGAGAAGATGGTGACCGGTCTTCCAAAGTTCAACCAGGAGCATGAAGGTACTTGCAAAGGCTGTGCAAAGGGTAAGAATACAAAAGCTCCATTTCATAGTAGAGAAAGTAAATCTAAATGTATTCTAGATCTCATTCATTTTGATTTATGTGGTCCAATGTATGTTCCTTCTTTGAGTGGTTTCTTGTATTACATTCTTTTTATTGATGACTGCTCTAGACAGACTTGGATTTATATTTTGAAAACTAAAGAGTCTGAGGAAGTGTTAGAAAGGTTCAAGGAGTTCAAAGCTCAGGTAGAGAACCTTTCTGGGAAAAGAATCAATGTTCTGAGATCGGATAATGGAGGAGAATAGACTTCTGGCAGCTTTCGGAATTTCTGTGTTGAAGCAAGGATTAAGAGGAAGTTATGTATTCCCTAAAATCTTCAACAGAACGGTGTTACAGAGAGAAAGAACAGATCAATCGTGGAAGCAGTAAGGGCCATGATCCATGACCAGGATCTGCAGATCTTCCTATGGGCAGAAGCTTCTAGGACTGTTGTCTATGTTCAAAATAGAAGTCCTCATAGAATCTTGGAAAGCATGACTCCTGAAGAAGCCTTTACTGGAAATAAGCCAAAGGTGAGTCATTTGAGGATCTTTAGATGCCCAGTCTATGTTCATATTCCAAAGGAGAAAAGAACAAAATTGGAGCCTTCTGGCAAGAAGGGAATACTTGTGGGCTACAGTGAGACATCAAAATCCTACAGGATATAAATTCCAAGACAAAAGTTGATTGAGGTCAGTAGAGATGTCACATTCGAGAAGATGTTGCATTCAGGAGATCCAAGCGTACTCATATGGAGATTGATAATGAGGAGTCTCCTCAAGATATGGAAGTTGACAATACTCCTGAGATTCAGAGGGAGATTTCAGATCCAAAGGAAGATATTGATCCAGTTGAGCCCTTGGAACCTACTGATGGGCCTACCGATATTGTGATTGGGAGAAAACGACCTCTTTGGGCTAGGCAAACAATGCATGAGGTAGAAAGGTTTGCAGCTCCAAGAGGAACCTTCAGAGAAAGCAAGAGACCTCACAAGTTCTCTAGTTATGTTGCTTTGATGAGTCAGATTATTGAGTCTGAGCCTTCCAGTGTTGAGGAAGCTTCTAGTCAACAAATTTGGAAGGATGCCATGTCAGAGGAGTATCAGTCAATTCTCAAGAATGATGTTTGGGACATTGTTCCTAGACCCAAAGGAAAATCTGTGGTTTCTTCAAAATGGCTCTTCAAGATCAAGCATGCAGCTGATGGGAGCATTCAGAAGTATAAGGCAAGATTCGTGGCTAGAGGGTTCTCACAAAAAGAGGGAGTTGACTATGAAAAAACATTTTCTCCTGTTGCTCGCTACACTTCTGTCAGAACCATTATTGCCATTGCTGCATTTAGATGGAAGATTCATCAGATGGATGTGAAGACAGCTTTTCTAAATGGTGTGAGTGACGAAGAAGTTTATATCGAGTAACCTGATGGATTAGAGGTTCATGGGAAAGAGTCTCATGTTTGCAAGCTGAAGAAGGCCTTGTATGGTCTTAAGCAAGTTCCTCGTGCATGGTACGAAAGAATTGATCGGTACTTGTCAAGCTTGGGTTTCTCTAAGAATGATGCGGACTCAAATCTGTACTTTAAGGTAATTGATGGTGAAGCATTAATTTTGGTCTTGTATGTTGATGATTTGATTCTTACTGGAGAAGATCACCTTATTCTCAAGTGTAAGAAGCAGTTGGCTTCTGAGTTTGAGATGAAGAACCTTGGGCTCATGCATTACTTCCTTGGTTTAGAAGTTTGGCAGAAGCCAGATGAGATGATTCTAAGTCAAGGGAAGTATACTATTGATATACTTAAAAGGTTTGGTATGATGGATTGCAAATCCATGTCTACACCTATGGAGACCAACCTACATAAGTTAAAAGAGGCTGCAACTAGTTCAGACTTGGTGGATCCTACGATGTACAGGCAGTTGATTGGGTCCTTGATGTATCTAGTTAACACTAGACCAGATATCTGTTATGTTGTGAGTGCACTTAGTTAGTTCATGTGTGAACCAAGACAGATACATCTTGTTGCAGCAAAACATATCCTGAGATACTTGCATGGCACAGTTGGATATGGGTTGAGATATTCTTCAAATGTGGACTTGGAGCTGCATGGTTTTACTGATTCTTATTGGGCAAGTAGTGTTACTGATCGGAAAAGCACCTCTGGATGTTGCTTCAGTTTGGGATCTGCTATGATTTCCTGGTGCAACAGGAAGCAGTCATCTGTAGCATTGAGTACAGCATAGGCAGAGTATATTGCAGCTTTTATGGCAGCTCAGGAAGCAATGTGGCTTCGTAAGCTCCTTGCAGGATTGTTTGGACAATCAATGGAGCCTACTATCATCCATTGTGATAACCAGAGCTATGTGAAGCTTTCTGTCAATCCTGTGTTTCATGACAAAACCAAGCATGTTGAGATCAAATACCACTTTATCAGAGATATGGTATTGAGGAAAGTTATACAATTGAGGTATATCAGCACTAATGAGCAAACGGCAAACATTCTCACCAAGCCTCTCTCCAGAATATAGTTTGTGTACTTTCAAGATAAGCTTGGTATGGTGGAGAATCCAGCCTTAACTGAAAAAGAGTCTCAATATCAGTGATCCTCTATAACGAGTTATTCTCTATGAGAGAAATTTTGAGGTGAAATCCCTTGATAACGAGTTCTTCTCTATGAGAGAAGTTCGAGGTGTAATCCCTTGATTAATGAGTTCTTCTCTATAAGAGAAGTTCGATGTAATGTCCCCAATTTTGCGAGCATCAGAGTTTGGTGGATTTAGCCTATTCTTAGCCCTCGTAGGCTAATATGTATGGTTAGAGGGTCTCTTTTGGAGCTTGGCTTGGCTTCGATTGTCAGAACTTACTAGTTGGCTTTCGTTCGGGGTCATTCGAACATCATTTGCCTGACTTGCTATTTTTAGTAAGTTAGGTCATTCAGCAGAACACCCCTGCTATTTTTAGCAGTATGGTTTGGTCAAGTGCAAAGTTAATCACTTATTTTTCAACTTCAGACGGTTCGTTAATCGGACATAAATTGAGAAAGATATTAATATTTTAATTGTCAAATTAAATATTAATTATTGAAGCTTATAATATAAAGTTATAATATTATTTAATATTATAACTTAAGTGATTTCTTGAAGGGTTCGACCAACATTGAAGGGGGCCACTTTTTAATTATAATTTATAATTAAAAGTGCGTTCGAGACTTTGGAAATATTAAAAGATAAAATTCAATTTTATTTAAATGATGCCTTTTTGAGAAAAGTCGACCCTCTTGAGAATATAAGTATTTTTCATTGTGAAGAAAGTTCATTATGTTATGAAATCAATTTTTGATCAAGTATTCTTCCAAAGAACGGAGCCAAGGGTTCAGTTGTCTACAGGCATTGGAGAACGAGCCATCTTCAGTGTTGCAATTCAGAGGCTGTGAAATACCAGCTGATCTATTGCTTCAGAGAGATATCTTCATCCAGAAGTTATCACAGAGCTTCACAGTTAAAAATATATTCAGGGTTTTTCAGTGTGGGATTCATCCAGCAGAGATTCTTCAGTTAATGCGCCTATTTCTTGAGATCTGAACACATCTTTCCAGGGTTTTACAATCTGCTGCAAATACCAGGTTTTTACATCAATAATATTGTTGCCTTTTAAGTTGCATGTCATCAGATCTTGCTTGTAATCAGCATAGTAGATCAATAAACCTATTGGTATCAATAAATCAATCAGTTTCCATCATTTGTAGATGTGTGGTATTTTATTTAATTCTTATATGCAATTTCTTTCAAAATCACACTTCAATGGTTTATTCAAATTAAACGTTCAAAAACAATCAAAACAAGCAATTTTCAGAACCAGGGGAAACAAGGGGTTTCTACATTCGAGGTGTAATCCCTTGATTCCACCCTCTGGGAGAGCCATGGTGGATGTCATGTGTGTGACTCCATGACAGCATCATGTGAGAGAGTCCATGATGACTTTTGTACTTGTGTTTCACTCTCTGGGAGAGCCATGGTGAAAGTCATGTTGAGGTGACAACATCACGCAAGTGATGAACACTTGTACATACCATACATGGTTGTAGCCATTATGGTTGATATCATGTTGAGGTGATATCTAATATCATGATGACGTGATATTCTTCTTTTCCACTTATGGTTGTAGCCATTGTGGTAGACATCACGATGAGGTGATATGTCTTGTGCAGCTGGAAGTATCATCCCTAGCTGAGAGGGAGTGTTGATGTTCTAGCAGCGTCGGGTTGCTTCTTCCAGATCCGCATGTGAAGATAATTCAAATGTATCCTTACGGCTATTTGAATTATATATTTATGGTTAATATTGGCCGACATTAGATGCATGAAGAGATGCGTCTTTCTCTAAATAATGCTAAAATGAAGAGGCACAATTTATAACTATATTTACTTATAGAAGAAGCACGAATTAAATGAAGAGATGTATTCTTATTGAGGCCGACCTTATACTCCTTGGGACGTGATTCAATGAAGAGTTGCATTCTTCTATGTAAGCCGACTTGATTGTGAAGAGTCACAACCTCCTCTCTATATTGTATATATATTCATTGACATTCTCATTGTTATTCATTCAAGTTAAGTTCGATATCATTCATTGAAGTGTGAGTTCTCTATAAGGCAGTTCAAGTTTATCATTGGGAGGAGATCAACATATTGTTGGCTGAGATTATCATTATTAGATTATCTCAATCTGTTATTCTGTTGCATCAGATTGGAGTGCATGTGATAGGCCTTCATATCGGCCTCTATTGTAAAAGAGACTCTATTGTTAATCAATATATAAGTGATATATTGTTGCTGGGTTTTTCTCCCTCAAGTGGAGGGTTTTCCCAGGGTATCTGCTGTGTTTTAGTGTCTGATTTTTGAATTAATTTCTGTGCATTAAATCTGATCATAAAACTAACAAAGAGCACTGAAACCCTAGATGACATCATTAATGGGCAAAGGTCACTGTCAAATAAAACAAGACTTGGCTATAAAGAAATCAAAAATTCAAGGAAGATTCCAAAAAGACACCTAAGAAGACAAATGAGGGAAAGACAAAAGGTCTTGAAGATACTTTCAAAAGCCCTATTAGAAATGAAGGTAGCAAGAAGACAAAGTCTCCTCCTAAAGCTAACAAAGACAATCTCAAGAAGTCCTTTCCCCCGAGCCAAGCGCATACATCCAAGTTCCAACATTCTTTCTATGGCTATTGCTATTCATGCAATCATTTTAGTCACAAGGTAAAAATTGTAGAACACATATGAGATATAATGATGGATGGAACAGACAGAAATTCTTATGGATGAACAGGTAGAAACTACAATTCATATGTTCCTCTAGTGAACTATAGTGTTGTATGCTACAAATGCAATAACTATGGACATATTGCACGATATTGTAGAAGTAGCTTTGTGAAATCACCTAGACAACACAAGATGGAAGATACCATGACCAAACAAAAAGGAAAGTCTATAAAAGTTTGGAGAAGGAAACAAGAACAAGACAATGAGAAGGATAAATCTATGATAGTGCAAACTTTATTACATGCACAAGAGATATCTCCTAGTCCATAAGGAGAAGCACAATTTCAAGGGGAGTTAAGTATAGCATTATTCTTCAGCCCCATGGAGAAGATAATTCAAAAGATGAAGTATCATAAAACTTGAAGTGAAGAATCCACTTGTCCAATAGATTGGTATCAAGGGAGAGTAATGAATTGGCATCTACATAATTGTGGGAAATGTTCAAGATCCTAGATGATGAAAGATTGCATAGCTTTAACTCATACACATAAATATGGTATTTACAAGTATTTCCATGAGATTGAAGAGAGATGATGCTAAAGTTTAAAGAAGTGAAAATTATCTTGTACTGATTTACATTAGAGAAAGAGAAGATATGGATAGAAGTAAAGTATGTCAAAGGAGAATCCCTTCACCATTGATGTCAAGAGGAAGCATGTCACCCAAGCAACTTAGAAGTCAAGGGATGAAGAGTTAGAGAAAGAGGAAAGCTTCAATGTGAACAACATCAAGAGATAGATTATTTATAGTCTATAGAAGGTATTAAAAAGGGAGAACAAGGAAGTAAAAAGAGGAGTTACCTTTTGAGAGTAAAATAATGAGGAGGAAGAATACACGCTTGTGCAAACTGCACCTCATGCAGAAATTTGAAGAGAAGCATGAAATCATGGGGAGCCAATCATTACAATAACTTTTAAAGCTCCATGGAGAAGACAATTCAAAGATAGATCAGCTGTTGCACATTCCTTATGAAAGTTATGAGCATCCCATTACCATCGTTTTTAGAAAAGGAAGACTATTAGAGAAAGAAAAGATATAGTTGGAGAGAAGAATTAATGTCAAAGATGATAAAGAGTATGCTCATATATTTGCATTTGACAATTTTGCTAGAACATGTGTTGGCAAAAGCAAAAGAAAGTGATAGTGGAAAGTTGAATGATTGTGTTGATGCTTATGTTCAACCTTACATTAATGGAGTTCTTATTGATGTAATAATACCATAGAAGACATGGATGGAAGTCCCTTTACCATTAATGTAAAAAGGGAGAAAGTTATAGAAAGAGGGAGAGTTATACGGAAAGGAAAATGATGCCATTGATGTCAAAAGGATGGCATTCTTCATTTACCAACCATGGATAGAGAAGGAAGAGTTGAAGATGTATAGAGCAAAATGAGACAACTAAACAAACTCCTGCTCTATTAAATTTAAGAAGATGATCCAAATTTTACACCCAAGCAATATAGAAACAAATAATAGTAGAGAAAGGGGGAGCATAAGAGAATCTTTGATAGGGGGAGAAGTTATGTGAGTATTGACCACAATAGGAATGGATGTTTTCATGATCCATTTATAAAGAAAAAGTATTTCAAATAGGGGGAGCATCACAAAATGGAGGGAGTATCACATCATGCAGGAGAGAAGCATGTTACATCCCTTTGCCATTGATCTCAAAGGGGGAGCAATGCAAAAGAAGAGAATTATGGTAGTGTCTCCATCAATGACAAAGGGGGAGATTGTCGGAATTGACTCTCATTGATGCCAAAGGAGTATGAGATACAGTTACAAAGTAGTTGTCATTGATGTCAATAAACGAGATCATTGGATGGAGTCATTGATGTTAAAGGCATATATATATCAATATGTAAAACCATGCTTTTTGTTCATTTCATTCCCATGCCTCTTCTACATCATCGATTTCAGTTGATGACTAACCACTTTTAACAATTATTTCTCCCTCTAATGTGAGTTCACCACCCCCTTCCTTTCTTGGGATTCTACCAATTGTATAGATGTAGAAACCCTAGTTTCCCCTGTTTCTCAAATCTAACTGTTTTTGTTTGTTTTTAGTGTATTTTGATTTTTTTGATGTTTTTGCATGAAATAAGATAGTGCGATTTTTGAAAAGAAATACTGAATAAATTCAAATTAAATAACACAACTCCGGAAATGATAGAAATTATTGAATCTCCAGTTGCTAGTCTATTTAATAAACTTCTAAGATGATTACAATAAAGATCCAGTTACATGCAATCAAAAGGCAACACTTTATTTGATAAAAACCTGATTTTTCTTGCAGCAATAAATGAACTTCTGGTAATGGTACGGCTGAGATGATGGATAACTTTCCCTTGCGCCAGAAGGAAGAATCCCCTGCAGTGAATATATGCGCCCCTGGTATTGAAGCCTGACTGCCAAAGATGGAGGCGTTTTGCTCTGTAAATAAAGGTACGGCCTTCCTTGAATCGTACGGCCAGGTACAGCAGAAGTACGGCCTGGTAACAGCAGCAATGAATAAATAAAATGTACGGCTCTTACTGGAATCTCCAGATCCAAAAGAAATAGGCGCCTCAACTGTATAATCCCTGCTGCATGAATAGCTAATCAAAACCCTGAATATTTTATTGTCTATGATGCTCTGTAATTTCTTCTGAATGAAGAAATCTCTTTCCTGGCAATAAATCAGATGATATCTCACACCCTCTGAATTGCTTTCACTGGAGATGGCTCATTCCCCAATGCTCTGAGACTGAAACCCTTGGCTTTCGTGCTCTGGTCAAGACTTGATCGATTTTCAATTCACAATAACATAATGGCTCGAATTTCCAAGCAAAGCTTATATCTCCTTTGAAAAGTGCGAATTCCTTAAAAATAGGGATCATTAAAAATATTCGACTTTTATTATTTAATTTCTCAATAGTCTCTGATCAAATTTTAATAATAAAATATAATCGTCAAATGGCCCCTTCCATGATGGGCGACCCCCTCAGCTAAAATCACTTAAGTCATAATATTAAAATATTACAACTTTATATTATAACTCCAATTAATTAATATTTAATTAATTCAATTAAATATCAATATCTCTCTCAATATTCACCCGATGCACAAGCCGCCGTCTGAAGCTGACGAATAAGGAAGTGATTATGCACGTGATCAATCCATACTGCTAAAAATAGCAGGGGTCCCACGCTGAGTGCCAAATACTGCTAAAAATAGCAACTCAGGCTAGAAGTGTCCGAATGAGCCCGAACGAAAGCCAACTGATCAAATACTGACAACTGAAGCTGAGCCAAGCTCCATCAAGACCCTCTATCCA
Organism: Sequoia sempervirens; assembly: GCA_007258455.2. NCBI lineage: Eukaryota > Viridiplantae > Streptophyta > Pinopsida > Cupressales > Cupressaceae > Sequoia > Sequoia sempervirens. The sequence goes on from VDFB02373365.1 coordinate 123,408,569, forward strand.
TCCCATCAACCTACGAGGGTCGCATAATAGGCTAATCCTGTGCTCTGCGAGATGTCAACTAGAAGGGGACATGACAATAGAGTACTTTGACTCTTCCTTCATCTTCCTCATCATCATTCTCAATAAGAGTTTCTTCAATATATATTCCTTCCATTTCTCAGTTTAGTGCCATGTGTACTAATTTTTCATTTCCTTATAAAAATAAGTTCTTCCTCTGCAGTATCAAATATACTGTTATTATCTACAAACCATTCGAGGTCTAATAGAACAATAAAGGGGTCAAGGGTTTTTTTATGCATCTCTATTACTTCAAAGTCCAGTCTTGTTTTGATCCCCATAAAATTCACTTCTACATCCATCCATGAACCTAGGGGGCATATAGGAGTCCCATCTATCAATGCAATGTCATAAGGTGTTCCATAAAGTTCTAGTTCACCTAACGCCTTCCAAATCCTCTTTGGAATAATGTTTATATCAGCTCCCAAATCTAGCAATGCTTCTTTAACCAGCCTACTTTTAATATTTAATTCTAACATCCAATAAGCTATTCTTTCCATTGCTTTGGATTCTTCCTCATATTCCTAACTTGAAGCCCTCTCCTTTGTTCTACATTTTGTTTATTCCAATGCTTGGAAAACCATCTGACATTTTTTAATAAATCTTCTACCAAATTGGCCAATTCTTTTAATCTTTGTACATCTTTTTTTGAGAAACGAGCCTTATGGTCCCCCTCTCTCCTTTGCACCTTTTCAATTGATTCTTTTAATTTAATTACTACTGCATCATGCTTTTTCTTCTCTGATATTTTTCTTCATCCTCACTTTCCTCAAATACTTGTATTTGTTGCTTCTTGCTAATGGCAACCCTTCCCCAAGATCAATGTAAAAGTGATAAAGCTACCTTCAAATATTCTAGTAGATTTTGGTACCTTGCAATCCATTTAGTAATCTCTTCTAGTGATGACTTCATCAATACCATGAAATGTAGAAAAGGGATTTTTTCCCCAAAGCTCTATTGAGAGAGTCACATATATCAAAACTAGCACCAATTTCTTCTTCTTTGCTAAGGAAAGTGGGTCCAAGGGGTTTATCAATAGATCCAACCATTATTCTCTGCTTATTGTCATCATCACCTTTGTTCTAGTCACTATTGGCTCCTGAAGAGCTCATTCCACTATACATTAAATTTTGAAGAATGATCCCATGATTCACAAGCTAGCAGGAAAACCAACTCTGATGCCACTGTGATGTCACTAACAAATATCTATAAAATTATTAATTAAAGCCCTCTGTAGATATTAATTTAAATCAACAACTCTAATACCACTACATTCAAGGCAAATCAATTTCTGATTTGAATCTTTTACTAAAACCCTTGCAACAACCCAAAAATTTCCCCTCACCTTTACAAATAATATTAAACCCTAATATATAGGTCAAGTTCACCAATGAGACAAATTACAAATTTAAATGTCTACCCGCTCTTGCAAACCCTAGATTTCTCACAATTTACACATTAATACTAATAACCTAGCAAAGAGATTTCGAGTTTATATAATTTAGTCAAATCTAACACAAACCTAGATCACAAAACACGATTTATGCATTAACATAAATTACCTAGGTTACAAATCAGGCCCGCGAAGATGCAAAGTAGGTTGCAAAGTATTTCTTACATTGGTAGAAATAACTGGAAACACAACAATATACACCAATGATAGAAATAACTACACAACTGCAACTGCAAGCTGGCAATACAATACTAGAACACACGACAACTATGATGTCATGCAAGCTCACAATCACTAAGATCCATTGCCATGAAAACTCACAATCACTAAGATTCGCTGCCATGAAAGCTCACAATCTTTAAAATCCGCTGCCATGAAAGCTCACAATCACTAAGATCCGCACCATGAAATCTCACAATCACTAAGATCCGCTGCCATGAAAGCTCAAATATGACCTCTAAATGAGATCACTCCTTTGGCCAAGCGGATTTTTTTCCTTTCACTCTTGCAATTTTTAAGGTTTTCATCCTCGAATCCAAGCATTTGAACACAATTTCTTAGAACAGTTTTCTACTTTGAATTTCTAAATATTTTTCATGATCCTTCTTTTGTTCCAACTCTAAATCCTTAATATCTACAAAAAGAATGTTAGATTGCATTAAATGCCAAGATCTCATGACTAGGACATGACAAAGAATGCCCATACCTAATGAGCATTTTTTTTCCCTTAAATCATGCTTGAAATCATACCACGAGTGCTTGGATGTACCCAAGAGGCATGGGGAAAAGTTTTTTTGCAACCTACAATGTCCTCTGCAATAGTGGCGAGAGGTCCTATAGATTTCAAACCCTAACTATCTTATTAATGGCAGCCATGATTGCCTTCTTTATTTGCATTGTTAGATGTACATGTGGATCTATACCCTAATATTAAATAATGCTTTTTGGGAGAGAGAAAACCCCTTCTAGAAGTTGTCACATCAAATTTGAGCATCAATGGTACTCTAAGACAAGTTGGGAGGTAGGTGAGATGAACAATGCAAAATGGACAGGAGTATCGAAGTTCTTGAGTCAAAGATATTTCATGACTCTTACCACTAATCAAAGATTGGAGTTTCAGCAAGAGGCATGACGATAAGGAAAAGTACAAAACTCCGACAAGGCAAGAGAAAAGAGTGAGGTTTGGAGGAAAGGGATGATAGGATCAACAACTCCAATAGCCTAACAAAATAAGGAAATGAAAGCAGGGATGGACGTGAGGTATCCCTAGATGAGGAAGTCCGACTTCCCAACAAAAGCTAAGAAAAGAGCAAAGATGGAAGGAAAAGCATGTCAGGAGGAGGAAGACTAAAAGACCAACAAGCATAAGGAAAAGCAAAGTTGAGCAGAAAGGCATGCCAAGATGGTGAAATCCGAAATTCTAGTGGTGTAATAATCAACCCCATTTTTTTTATTTTATTTTTTTTCCCTGTTTGGTCTCACTGCTGTATGTAGTTTTCTGAGTATGTTTCAACATTGTTTGGAGTTTTTTCTCACATTGCCATTCAATATAAAATGATCCCAAATGATGCATAAACCAAACCAAAAGTAACTCTCAAATAACTAGCTGGAAATGTCTTGCTTTCACTACAATAATCAGATTTTCAATGAACATTCAAAGAGCAGATTTACAAGGTTTATATCAGAAATCTAAAGAACTTTCAGACCTGGGAAAAAGCCTCACAGCAGCAAGAAAGCCACCATCCAAACCCAACGACCAGCACCTATTAATGAGCCTTCTTCCTCCTTTGTTCAAGAGTGCTCCCAACGCAGCAAGGAGCAGAAATATCAACCACAAACGCCAAAGAACTCAGGTCACAAACTGAAATCTCAACTTCCAAGGGTCGTCCCTCTCCTAGGTGCGATTTTGCCTTATAAATTCAAATCTTTCTTAGAAAATACAAACCACTACTCATTCTGATCACCATGAGGAAAGGAGCCTTTCTAATCAATACCCATAATGATCTAAAAATCCTTCTCAAAAATATGAGCCAAAATATGAGTTTCAAGTTCAAGATAGCCACACCTGGAAAGCTTAGAAATCACACCAAAAACCAACACCAAACCCATCAAAAATACTGATAAATCTTCATCCTTCAAGCACAGTTGTGATCCCTGAATGAAATCACCCAACACCAACCTGAACAAGGTCTTTCATTGCCAAGACTAGTCTTAGAATCTGAGAGTTTTCGCCCTCAATCCCGTCCTTCAATCCCTGGTTTCAAACCAGCGACCAACAACCCTAAAATCCACGCCATCCTTCAAAGAGCTTTGATTTTAAATTATTTTTAATACTGTCCCTTCATCACTTAGGCGCCCAAGGAGAAAATAATAAGATATAACTTTAAAAACAACTTTAAGTTGTAATAGTAGGCGCCATGGTCACTTTTTAATATGTCCCCTTATGACCCCTTTAATTAAGAAATATAAAGTCACTTTTATTAAGCACATATTTCAAGGCTTAATTTAAATATTTAAATGATTTCCTCAAAGTAATTTTATCAACTGAATATGCTGCACTGACAAGCCTGACCTAGTCCAATGTTCCAAAAATAGACTTACTATTTTTAGTAAGTACTAAAAACAGTAAGTTACCTTCCAAAGGTTCAAACTGAAGAGAAACTGACATCGCCCCAAGGCTCCCTGTGGACAGTGAGCACCAAATTGGCCCCGCTAAAAAAGGAAAGTCTCCTGGCAAACGACAAACCCAACTCCCAAACTAGAACTGAGTCCCCTTAAAAGAACCTCTTAGCCAACAAGGACTCCGGAATTGGCTAAAAGTGATGACCACTGCGCAGAGGCTAGGAGGGGACATTACAAGCAGGGACAAAGGAAAGGTCAAACTTGGACGAGGAGGCATGCTTAGACAAGGAACTCTAAACCTCCAATGACTAACAAATACTTAGAAGGTTGGGCATGCCTCCATCCTTGGAGACTTCGAGAACCTTAGACCAACATAGTGGGAAAGTAAAAGAACACACATAAAAAATTGGACTAGGGGAGACACATGAATTTGGAAATGGGAATTTCGGTCCTTAACACAAGTTATTACAAAAAGGGGATGTGACATCAATAGCCTATATAATTGTTATAGGAGGGAAAATGATTTACTTCCATTCCCAATAGAAACCACCAATATTTCCTTGGTCTAATTTTCTATGGAAGCTCCATCATAGTTAAATTTTATCTTGCCCTGGTGAGATGATTTCTCTCCTCTAAATAGTGAGACTTTGAAATTATGAAATAAAATCTAAACTTTGTTTGTCAATCATTTGATATAGTGAAATTATTCATATTCTAGGACCATAATTATTTTTTGCAAGTTTTGATCACATTGTCCATTTTCTAAATGTTGCCTTGGGCAATCTATACAAATGTGATTCATCGTGTTTTCTTCATTCTCCAAGATCCTTCCATTTCTCTCCTGCCAAATTTGCCATAGCACAAAGGATGGAACTAGAGTAACAAGGCCTTGAAAGTGTTGTAGGTGAGATAAATTGGCTAACTTATACAATTTATTCAATTTTTTGCCTACTATCCCTTCAATTGGGATTATGAACATGAAGGTGAAGGCAATGGTTTGCTAAATGTTCTTAGCCAAAGAGCATTCAAGAAAAATATGTTCAATGTTCACTTCTCCCTTTGGGCAGTTCAGACAAACCAAATAGCCAATCTAGCCCCATATTTGCAGGCTTGCTGTAGTTAATACTTTTCCATGAAAGAAGATCCATAAGAAACAATTTATTTTTTGCCAGGATTTGGCATTCCAGATTGTTTCCCATTTAAGATATTGGTTTCTGGTAGAGGGTGACAGTCAAATAGACTGTGGCAGTCATATATTCTTCATTGCTTTTGTTGGCCCATTTGCAAGGATCTATTTTTGCTAAAGAAAGGATTTGCCTATGGAGAAGTTATTCTTCAATCAAGTTTGTTGACAAGCATATTCATTTTGGTAGACTTGGAAAAAATCTAGATTCCAATTGCAATCTCCCAGCATACATTTGGTGTAGTCTACCACATATATAAACTTGTATTTCCACATGGGCAATAGGGCTATAATTGTGCCAAGAGTCAAACTAAATTTTGGTTTTTATACCATCCCCAATCTTCCATGTTGTGTCATGCCTCAGCAGCTTCATGCCCTTTGGAATGAACCAACCCATCAATGATAAGCCCATGTTACAGTCACTTATTAGAATACCAAATTTTATGGCCAATGATAGTTTTGTCTAATTATATAAGCCCAAGTATGGTGGGAGCTTTCTGTAATGTCCCTTTTCAGTATTTTTAAGAACCCTACAATTTTTCGAGATTCCTATCTATGTAATACTTAAATATATATGAAATTTTGAATAGCATCAACTAAACACCAATATTTATTATTGAAACCCTTAACACATCAACATCATTATTATTGAAACAAGTTGGGCACTTATAAAATACTAATATAAACAACAAAGTTACAGCCAACACCCTCATGCATAAAATGTTTAAAATAGCATAGATAAATGGAAGCAGTAGCAAAGACTCAACTCACAAATTTTCCACAATGATGAGTTGAACAAGAGTAAGACTGCCAAGGTACAGAAAATACAAGCAACACCACAAATATAATAATTCTTGCAGCAGGAATCAACACCAAAATCGTATTACAAACTATTGTTCTAAATATAATAATTGCTGATACAAATTGTTGTTATGAATACATATCACAATGACAAGGTACTGTAGTGGCACTATAGCAGCAATACTATAGCAACAGTACAAAATAGAATTGTAGCAATGGTACTATAGCAGTAGTACTATAGCAAACTGGAAATTAAAAAAGTTGCAATTTTCTTTGCACAACTATGATTCCTAAGTGAAACTGCCTCAAAGGACAAAAGGTTTTCATCCTTTGCTCTTGCCTGGAAACCAAGAGAGTTTTTGTCCTCTAAATCTCTACGCTCCAAGATTTTCGTCTTTAGGAGAAATAGATGAACACAAGTGCTCAAGCTATAATATAAAAAGGGAGTTTTGATTTCATGAATTAGATGATCTCCTTTGAGTAAATGCCTCTCTTTTATAAACTCCAATTTGGCGCCCAAATTTTAAATTCTCTTTTTCCTCTGAATGTTTCCCTCCTAAAGTGCTCACTTAAAAACATTTTAATAAAATATTACACAAGGACTTATTATGTCCTATTCAAAGAGCCCACATTATTAAACTAATAATAACATTTAAATTGTCCTTTTACAATGTTTTAAAATAATATTATTAGGACTAACTTCAAACATTATTATTAAAATATTTCCCTAACTTTATCCTTTAGCCTATCGGAAATTAAAAAATAGGCTACAGAATTCCCAATTATTTTATTTTTGAAAAGAGGACATGATAGTTCACCTTTCCAAGAATCGTTTGTCTTCAAGCAATACAAAATTTAGCAGCTCTTACTCTTCCCAAATGGCAACCTCTATAATACCAAGATCCCAAATCATCATTGACAATTGCCAAATTCATGTCCTCAATTCCTTGTGTGATGTAGTAGGTTCCTCCAACTGTATAACTTTTGTTGATGTCTATTCATGCAATTCCCTTGAAGATTGCAATTTAGATTTGAGGAAATAAAACTGCAGATTGGCTGAAAGTATAATAATTGCATTTTTTTGTCTTATTGATGCATATACTTTGCCTTTCTTGTTCTCAAATTAATTTACTTGTCAATCCATACTCCCTTGCAAATCTCTTGTAGACTCTTTAGTTGTGCCAGTAGCATCGTAAATTGTCACCCTTGGCAATTTCACTCTGTGTTTTGCCCCCCTTAATTTATTGGACCTAATTAAGCTCCTCATTTCCTAAATTATGCATTTTGTGGCCCAATTTAAAATGGTTTCCGACAATTTGCAAGCATAAAACAAATGCTCTCATGTAATACATTGCCCCGAACTCTTTAAACTCCCCAAAATAGAGCTCAGACAATGGTGCCCTAGGCGCCTATGTCCCCCTATTTTGGCTCCAAATTCAAATATGTCGATATCAGCATTTTATTATTTGAAATTCAAATATCTGAAGTCGGCCATCAGGATTTATTTTTTGGGAAATTGGAATAATAGCGTATAAATACCTAGTTATTGCATCGTTTCAACATTAATTGAAAAATTGAGAATCAAGAGAAAGAATTATTGTCAAGAGCAAGTCAAGAGCAACCATTAGAGATTCATTGCAGCAATTCAAAATCCAACATCATGTCAAGGTGTATGTGAGTTCATAAGTTCATATTATCATTGTTTTGTTAAGGCTAACCCTTGTTGTAGGTCTCCAAAGCATTCAAGCAAACCAAGCAAGCAAGATCCAAGACCCTTGAAGTGATGTGTATGACTCCAGTCCTTCAAAGAAGCCCATTGAAGGGTGGTGAGTTGCAGCACTTTGTGATTTCATCATTCCTTCCTATCCTTTTATCATTCTATCATTGACATTGCCATTGTGGAAGTGGAAACACTAACATGAGGTTTGACCAAGGCAAGCCCCTAAAATGGCACAACATTTCCTCTTTTTGTGAATGTGCAGATCTCAGGTTGAAGAAAATTGAAAAGAAGCTTGAAGACACTTTATTCATTGTTGCATTCAAAATCCTAGGCCTTGACAACTCACGGAAACTCACTTACAAATTCAATTCCAATTCATTTCCAAGACCCTAAAAGATGCAGATCCAAGTCTAATTGACTCACCTTCATGGTTGAAATTCAATCCAATCACCTTGATTTGCATCTTAATGTTCCTTTGAAAAGAGACTTGATCCTAGTGTTCCATGTATTGGACCTAGGATCCCTTTTTCATCAAAACAGTGCCCAACCCTATTGTTCGTTTTGTTTCTACAACTTCTAGCTTTCCCACTGGATGACTTATGTGAAAAATGAACTCACCACCTTGATTTTTTTGTGGCACTCTAATATATCTAGGAGCTAAAAATCTGCACCAGATGATACTTCTACAACTATGAAATTTTTAGTCAAACTTGTTCCTTCATAGAGCTCAAAATTACCTGAAGTTCTTGGCTTTGATATTGCATAAGGAGACATGGGAAGAACAATTCCCACTTTATCTTTTAGTATGTTATGAACTATAGCCACAATCATGTTTGATTCGCTGCCTAATTCAAACTACACATTTTCATGCTTCTTTGTTTCTACTACAAGTGAAAACATTTTACCTAAAATCTCCAAATGAGTATTAGGGAAAGCATCATTATAACTTTCTTGAATTCTACATACAACAAGCAAGGATGTATTGGAGTTTCTATCATGCCTAGGATGTATCTCAACATTTTCTGAATTTTTTATAGCTCAGTTTGTCATTACCACCGAATTTGAAATATAGATATGTGGCCATTGTTGTCAGACTTCTATAAAAACTTCCTAGTGTAGCAATATTTTAAGAAGCTTTCATGGGAGAATCTTCTAATTTATTCCTTAAAAAGTTAAGACCTTTGATTACTTTAAAATTATTTTGAATTTTCTGAAATCTTAATCCATTAGCAATCGGCTGAAAATTTAACTATGAAAAATGATCAATACGCAATTGTACCTTCATTTGTCCTTTGGCTGCAAGCTTCTTCTTGTTGCTGATATTTGACTTCTACAGGTTGGAGCTCTCGCCCTTCAAGTGGATTTATCATGGAGTAGAGTGCATCATAAACACGCACTTGAAATGAACTTATTTGAAAGCACTCAAAACTTTCATTTATACCAATTCTTACATTTTTTGTGCAAGATGTTTTCTTCTTGTTAGTTGCTTCTTGTTGTTGACATTGCCCACCTTTGTTGTGCTCCTCTTTCCTTGGGCCTCATAGATTATATTTGTGTCAACTTCCATTTCTTCAACAAGAAAGATATCTTTGACTTTTGCAACATATTCTTTTTCTATCTTTTGCTGAAACTAATCAGTTGTAGCAACATTCTTACTACTAGTCTCATTCCTAATGTGAAATCTAGAATCTCTATTGTATTTGTAGGTGTGAATAAAGTCTTGTACCTAGCTAATTCCTAGTAGGGGACTTATTCACATGTTAAGTTTACTTAAGTCCTAAGATTCTTTCTAAAAGACTTAGTTGTCATCTCTAGATCTTATCTTATCCTAGGTAGTCATGGTAAGTTCTCATGTTATAGGATTAAGACACATGTCATGATCTTGCCTAATCCTATCTCTCACCTTGCCTTTATAAGCAAGGCATCCCTTGTGATGTCCCCGTTCTAGTCAGTTCTCGGGAACAGTGTGTTAGCCTATTTTTTGGACCCTTGTGGGCTAGCTGGATTGGTTAGAGGGTCAGTGGTGTTTTCTGGAGGAGTAGATCGTTCTCGTTTCCAGAGCTCAGTGATTGGTTCACAGCAGGCGTTAGCAATTCAGGAGTTGACAGCTCCTGACGGCACAGAGATATATGGAGTTTCGAGGAAGTTATGCTTATTTTAGTGATTTAAGTTATTAATTAACTTAATATCTTATTATAAAGTCAAAATTGACTTTATTACTTTATATCACTTAAATATTCATAAAAAGGGTGATTTTAAATTAAATCATTATTACATTAAGTGGGCACCAAGTATTTAAGTCAAAACTATTGAAAATGACTTAAATGTGTTTTAAAATATTTAAAACTTGAAAAGGGCGTATCTTCTTGGAAATGCGTGCCTTTTGAGATATAAGGCTTTTTGGGCAATGAGAAATTCATTCATGATTATTTCGACTTTGCCTTTGAGGTTTTCTCTGTGCTTTCCTCTGTGATCAGGGTTTGTGCAACATTTCCATTGGAGAACGATATCTCTTCGATGTTGAGCATTTTTTAGACTGTGAGAGACCAGTCGAATTAGTGCAACCATGAGGGCTTCATTTAGAGGTTCTACATGATTCTATCAGAGTTTTATCATTCAGTATTTACTTGACTGCAATAAGGAAGGGGGTTTCTTTATCAGAGGCGCCATCTTCAACAGATCTCAGTTTCTAGCTTGTTCTTTGGATTTCTTCCTTGGCCGTACCATTTACCTTGAAATTTGTGCCTTCTTGGAGGATGGCGTGTGAAGCTAGAAGCTAGGGCGCTTTCTTTTTTATTCCTGTTTGAGTTTCATTCTTGGCGGCTACCTCTATTAGCCCATTGTATCCTGTTTCAAAGTGGGGAAAGTCAATTCTAGAGGCTAGGCGTCCATTTATGCCAATTTTCACCATTCTTGGCTGGCGAGTTGGCTTACTTCTTTAAATAAATAATCTGGAAGTATTCTGGTATGTTTATCACTTGTGATCTATTTGTTACTGTTAAATAATACCTTTTGCATTTCCATTCTGTAGAAAATAGCTCAGTTTCTCAATTTATGAGCTTTTATATGATGCGCCCCTTCCCTTCTGTCTACAAACTTTCTCTTAAAAAACTAAAAAACACAATAAGATTTAAGAAAAGTACAGGGGTTTGAGTTGTGAGCCAACAGGGCTCATCACATCCCTTGCATATTTCACATCTTGATCAGCCCTCGAGACCCCTAGGATAGGTCTTTAGGTTAGGTTCTTGGTCAAAATCTCGAAAAACACCTAAAAATTGGAAAATCGAAAAATCCCAAAAACATCAGAAAATCAAAATAAAATCAAATCAAAAGGATGATGCTCTTCTGAATCATGGGTTTATCACATTAAACACAAATGTTCAATTGTTGTACTTTGATTTTTGTTATCATATCTTTGGAGCCCCTCGATGATGTATTGAACTAGAGGAGCTAGAAAAGAGTATGATTTTTCTTTGTCTGTTGTTTGTGAGTTGATCATTATTATTGTGCAAATTGTCACGAGACGTGCTCTACAAAGTATCATTAATGACATTCCGAATTTGCATAGGAAAACAATTAACTCTTGTCTGTTTACGCAAGCAATGCTAATGTCATCTCGGTTTAATTATACTTAGATGCTTGTGTTAACTTGCACTATCAAACATCATGGTCTAAATATACCATTGATGCTTGTACTCACCTTCAACATTTTAAAGGCCCAATGATGATAAAAAGCACGACAAATCGGCTGTTACGAATGACAACTTTTGCATACGAGATCTGCATGGTTAGAGTAGAGTGCATCCATGTTAGTTTGCATCTGTATTTATGAGATTTCCAAAGTTGCAACAATGATGTTATCTCTTGCATTGAAGGATTGACTACACTTGACATTGCCAAGAACACAACATTCTCATTTAGTTGCATATCAGTTGCATCATCATTTGCACACATTGGAAAACATTATCACATCATTCATCCATCCATGCATCACATCATTATATTTGCATCCGAAAACACAAAAAGAAGTGCATTCCATCTCACTTGCATAATCGTAATCATCTCATTCATTATTAATGGATTGAGAAATTGGTCCATTAAGAAGATTGAAAGACATATCCAGCAGAGTAAGAACGAAAACATCTCTATTTTAATAGGGGCATAACTGAACTTGACACATCTATGATTGAACTAAATGCATCACTGAAATCATTTATTCCTTTAATAAAATGGATCTTGAATTCAAAATTGAAGGACATTCCAATAGAGTAAGATTTCCAAAAGAATTGGAAAATATGTCAAGTTTTGTGAAGCTTAATTTAACAAAGAATCAACTGACGACAACCTTCCCACAACTCTTGGAAGGTGGATAGATTCACTCATTTAAGCTTAAGACCCTAGAACACAATCATCTGCATAATCATTTCCATCACATAATCATCATTCATCATTACAAAACATCACACATCATTTGCATCACATAATCATCATTCATCATTACAAAATATCACACACCATTTGCATCACATCCATACATAATCAATATGAACATCACATTTCATCACATATCATTATTGCATAATCAAATCCATTTCACATAGCATAAATCCATAAAACATATAGAATCATCCATCATTACATTATCACAATCATATAATCATTGCTTACATTCTCATAGAATTAGGTACCATCATACGATCATTTCATATAAACATTCATTCACCCATTGCATCCTTTATTTGTATCAGAAAAGAACAAAAATGTAATGTCCCCATTTTTGCGAGCATCTGAGTTCGTAGGAATTAGCCTATTATGCGACCCTCGTAGGCTGATAGGATGGATAGAGGGTCTTGCTGGAGCTTGGTTCAGCTTCAGTTGTCGGTATTTGATCAGTTGGCTTTCGTTCGGGCTCATTCGGACACTTCTAGCCTGAGTTGCTATTTTTAGCAGTATCTGGCACTCAGCGTGGGACCCCTGCTATTTTTAGCAGTATGGATTGATAGCATTCAGAATCACTTCATTGTTCATCAGCTTCAGACGGTTCGTGCATCGGGTATATATGAGAGAGATATTAATATTTAATTGATTTAATTAAATATTAATTGTTGGAGCATTATAATATAAAGTTATAATATTTTATTATAACTTAAGTGATTTCAGTGAAGGGGTCGCCCATCATGGAAAGGGGCCTTTTGACGATTATATTTTATTATATAAATTTAATCAGAGACTATTGAGAAATTAAATAATAAAAGTCGAATTCTTTTAATGATTCCCTATTATTAAGGAAGTCGCACTTTTCATGAGTATAAGGCTTTTTCATGGGAATTCGAGCCATTATGTCATTTTGTGAATTGAAAAATTGATCAAGTCTTGAGCAGAGCACAGAAGCTTTAGGGTTTCAGTCTCGAAAGCATTGGAGAATGAGCCATCTCCAGTGAGTGCGATTCAGAGGGTGTGAAATATCATCCGATTTATTGCCAGGCAGAGGAATTTCTTCATCTAGAAGAAATTACAGAGCATTCAGAGATCATTTACCATCAGAGTTTCGTTAAGGGTTTCATCCACAGGGGATTCCTTCACCCAGGCGCACATTCTAATTGAAGTCAGAGATCTTAAGGAAAGTCGTACTTTGCATTTATTGCTGCTGCTGCAGCCGTACTGTTTGTACCAGGCCGTACCATCATTGGAAAGGGCGTACCTTCAAGATTAAGCAAAACGCCTTACTTCTCTTCAGTCTTTCACCACTGACAGGGGCGCCTATATATCTGGCTTTGTTCTGGACCGTCAGAAGGAGGGAGAAAGGAGTTTACTTGCAGCCGTACCATCTCAATCTCTTTACCAGCTTGCTGCAATTTCCAGGTTTTCAATAAACAATCATTGCTTTTCTATTTGCATGTATCTGGATCTTTATTGTAATCACCTCAGAGGAGTAATAGATAGACTGACATCATTATTAGCAATAGAATCTACCGTTTACAGTGTTGCTTTATTTTTATAGAATTTATTTGCAATTTCTTTCAAAATCGCCATCTTCATCATTTATGCAAAAAACTCAAAAACAGTCAAAAAACCAAAAACCTTCAAAAATATCAGAAAAACTGTCAGATCCGGAGGATAGGGGAGTGGTATCAGAGCTAAATCCTACCATCCTGAGGGTTTAGCAGTCTTATGCAGCCAGAACAGATTGGGTCTCACAGGTATTACACACGCAGACGAGCTCTGATTGACAGGCAGCAGGGTTCGATCCACCAACCAGAAAACATGGCTGACAGAACAGATGTACCTAGAAATGATATTCCTCAAAACCCTAGAGATCAGGACGATGCAGAGGTTTTACATGCACTCAGAGACTTACGAGCAGGTCAACAGTAGTCTAATGATGTATTACAGCAGTTGACAGTAGCACTTCAGAGATTGGGTACTTCGAGGAGACCGTCACCAGATTGTGATGACAGGAGTGATGCAGGATCACGGAGAGCACCTAGGACTGCTTCTCGAATAGCAGACAGACCCACAAGGCCTACGTTCGTGAGACAGGAGGCCGATGAGGCCATGGTAGGTGAGGAGCATGAGGAGTTGTTCGCTGATACACTTATGGCAGCGAACGATGAGTGGGAGTTAGTACCACCTGAGGTCAGAGGAAGGATTACCTTTGACAGAACACCACAAAACAAAGAAGAAGAAGTGATTAGCATGTTTAAGGAGTATAGCACTCTTTCTCAAAAAATTAAGAAGGAACTTCCTTTCATGAATTACATGGATTTGCACCCGAGTCTTTGCCACAAGACAGAGTTTGCAAGGAATAAATATCACACTATAGTTCATGACTTGTGTACACATGAAATGGATAGAGAACCTACACATAAAAATGATACAACTCTTCATCAGAATGATTTGGTATCTTCAAATTCTTATGAAGTATGCAGAAACTTATATGATGAATTTGATAGACGTGCTGATTTGATTCAAGAAAACACTAGCACAGCTTTGGGTAATGATTTACCTACATCATCCTTGCAAGAGGTGACTCAAGAAGTTTCTACTATGGAGGCTACTTTTGATTTTCATGACAGCGATAATGAAACTTCGCGTGAGCATGAGACAGCAGCGATTTCACATATGCAAAGTAATCCTATTGAGTTGTCACATGAAGGGACTCAAGAGTTGGGTACTAGTGATGCATTTGGTGTTGAGGATTTATGTCATGGTGAGTTTGATTTTCCAGATCAAACCTTTGAAAACAAGCTAGAAGATTCATATGTTGATATGGGATCCCAGGATCGTGCTTTGGATGGGCATGCAGTTATTTTGATAGTGGAAGTGTGTGAAGATACTGTCATACCAGCAACTTCTACCTTATCAGTTGAGCCATCCTTTGAGGTACAAAGCAGCAGTACCTTAGATGTTGAGGTGTGCACGGATGGAAGCACACATGATGCTGCTTATCATGTAGTGAGTGATGATGAAACAACCTCATATCATAGTGTAGATTGTGAACCGGAAAACTTGTATGGGGGTCATAAGCTACAGAGTCCTCATCATTTGGTTGGGCAACTAAAAGTGAATGACAATATGATTGCCACAACCATTGAGCATTTTGATGTTGCTCGTCAGATGTTGGCTATCTATGGTTGGAGTACTCCTTTGACCGATGAACACGGTGATAGTGGTCTTTCCCTTGCGGAGATACATGCACTTTGAGAAGCAATTGGAATGATGAAACAAAACTACCTAAAACTACTTGCGGATAGGGATTTTCTTCTCGAGTGGGATTGCATTTTTTATGATACATTGAAGGGAAAGGAGGAGCAGGTCGATGAGCTCACTCATGAGCTTGAGGTGACTATGGACTCATTGCAGAGCACCCAGTTGGCCCTTCAAGAGTCACAGTTACAGATTGAGAAGCTTACCGTGGCGTTGAGTTTAGCACAGTCTTCACCATCTTTTGATATAGTTCAGATTTCCATGGCAGCAGTTGGTGAGGAGCATACACCCATGGTTCATAGCAGTGAGGGATATGTTGAGGATGTGGTTACATCCATCACGTTCACAGGTGTAGTTGATACAGATGGGATGAGTGCACTGGCTGAGAGTTGCCGTGAGCCACGCGTTGTACCAAATTCTCCTGAGATTAGTCCCATGATAGGTGATGCAAGGCAGATCATTGATAGTTCCTGTGACATGGTTGTTGATTCACCAGAGAGTTGTGTGACAACTCTCGACACTTGTCCATCTTCACAGAAGATATCCAGAGTATCATCCAGTTGGGAGATTGGTTCTTATGTCGATTTGTTTCCCTCTCCTGGAAGCAAATCAATCATTTCATCTGATGCAGTTGATTATGATCGGCAGCTGGTTGAGCCAAGTCAAGAGTACAATTCAATTTATTATTCCAGGGATTCAGAAATGGATGATTCAGATCAGCATGGAGTGATTGTGCAGTTTGTGAATAATCCATTGTTTGAATTTGATGGTGGTTTGATTTATGATAATCCACTCTTCGAGTTGGAAGCTGATCATACTCCTGATACTAGTTCTGGGTTGGGTGATAATCGTAGTGTTTGGGATTGTTCCAGTGCATCGAGATTCCAAACAAGACTCACAAAGGAGTTTAATGGGGTGTACACGGTGAGGAGTGCTTACAGTTCTTTCTTTGATCCACCTGTACATGATTCGTATTCGATGCACAATCCTTGTGCACAGGGTGATTCTCTTGGTGCAGTCGAGGGGAGTAATTCATTACTGTGTGCAGAGTTACCATCTTCAAAAGATGGGATTTGCGGCTGTAAGTACTCGACTCAGTTGTTTGTGGGGAATTTCTTGCAGGGACAGCAGTCAGTTATCCATCTTGCTGATATGTATTCGACAGGGCTTGCTACTTCTATGTCGCAGATTTTTCATATGGGTATATGGTTACAGGGCGACTATGGTGTTAGTAGGCATGATGGCTTGGTCAGTTATCACATCCATGAGGTTTTAGCAGAGGACAGGGAGAGATTCGGTGTAGCAAATGCTTCTAGAAGTTCTTATTTCCGCATGACAGATGGATGTGAATTCAGATTGTATTGGGATCCCGGTGTCGACGGTTTTGGCACCGAGCATTGGATGGGTCCCATTGGGTTACTTCACTATTCTCAGCATGGTGAAGTTGGAGGCAGTAGAGCTCAGTGGCAGCCTGAGGATGACAGACACGACAGACTTTCACTCTGGGTTTGGGATCCAGGGATAGCTTGCGCAGTTGAGTTTTGTTGATGCTACAGGAGACAGTTAGAGATGTGTGGGCATTTCACAATTCTTCTTTGGGGCCTCCCGAGGATTGGAGTTTCTTTGCAGTGGAGATTGCTTGGGGACAAGCAATTTCAGGGAGGGCGGACTGTAATGTCCCCATTTTTGCGAGCATCTGAGTTCGTAGGAATTAGCCTATTATGCGACCCTCGTAGGCTGATAGGATGGATAGAGGGTCTTGTTGGAGCTTGGTTCAGCTTCAGTTGTCGGTATTTGATCAGTTGGCTTTCGTTCGGGCTCATTCGGACACTTCTAGCCTGAGTTGCTATTTTTAGCAGTATTTGGCACTCAGCGTGGGACCCCTGCTATTTTTAGCAGTATGGATTGATAGCATTCAGAATCACTTCATTGTTCATCAGCTTCAGACGGTTCGTGCATCGGGTATATATCGAGAGAGATATTAATATTTAATTGATTTAATTAAATATTAATTGTTGGAGCATTATAATATAAAGTTATAATATTTTATTATAACTTAAGTGATTTCAGTGAAGGGGTCGCCCATCATGGAAAGGGGCCTTTTGACGATTATATTTTATTATATAAATTTAATCGGAGACTATTGAGAAATTAAATAATAAAAGTCGAATTCTTTTAATGATTCCCTATTATTAAGGAAGTCGCACTTTTCATGAGTATAAGGCTTTTTCATGGGAATTCGAGCCATTATGTCATTTTGTGAATTGAAAAATTGATCAAGTCTTGAGCAGAGCACAAAAGCTTTAGGGTTTCAGTCTCGAAAGCATTGGGGAACGAGCCATCTCCAGTGAGTGCGATTCAGAGGGTGTGAAATATCATCCGATTTATTGCCAGGCAGAGGAATTTCTTCATCCAGAAGAAATTACAGAGCATTCAGAGATCATTTACCATCAGAGTTTCGTTAAGGGTTTCATCCACAAGGGATTCCTTCACCCAGGCGCACATTCTAATTGAAGTCAGAGATCTTAAGGAAAGCCGTACTTTGCATTTATTGCTGCTGCTGCAGCCGTACTGTTTGTACCAGGCCGTACCATCATTGGAAAGGGCGTACCTTCAAGATTAAGCAAAACGCCTTACTTCTCTTCAGTCTTTCACCACTGACAGGGGCGCCTATATATCTGGCTTTGTTCTGGACCGTCAGAAGGAGGGAGAAAGGAGTTTACTTGCATCCGTACCATCTCAATCTCTTTACCAGCTTGCTGCAATTTCCAGGTTTTCAATAAACAATCATTGATTTTCTATTTGCATGTATCTGGATCTTTATTGTAATCACCTCAAAGGAGTAATAGATAGACTGACATCATTATTAGCAATAGAATCTACCGTTTACAGTGTTGCTTTATTTTTATAGAATTTATTTGCAATTTCTTTCAAAATCGCCATCTTCATCATTTATGCAAAAAACAGTCAAAAAACCAAAAACCTTCAAAAATATCAGAAAAACAGTCAGATCCGGAGGATAGGGGAAACTAGGGTTTCTACAAAAAACATCAAATACATCACATATCATTGCCATAATAAAATCCATCCCATGCATCCTATAGGCATCATTCATAAAGCATCATAGAATCATAACACATCAATTGTATCATCATTTGCATCCATAACATATCATATCACCATCATGCAGAACATCACATAGCATCATAAAATAGAAATCAAACGCATCCATCATAATCATCATGATCATCATCATTATATAAACATCATATAGACACATAGATCATCATCATCGTTGCATATCATATATATCTCAAAATAATGTCAAGTGTACAAGGATATCCAAATATCGAGAGGTACATCATCAAAATGGCAGAAATCGTAATGTCTCAACTGAATCAGTGTATACATCAGGTCTCGGTACATCATCAAGTCTTAGTACATTAATCAATCCTATACTAGGGCATATCAATCAATCAGAGAAGTCAAACCACATCACCCAATCAAATCTGAATCCGCCTGCACCAGATGCGAAAATCCTCCTATGATCATAACATATCGCAAATCAGCAATCTTATCAATCAATTCAACCTCGCCTATCATGAGGTTTATCAAATCAATCAATCCAACCTCACCTATCATGAGGTTCATCAATCAATCCAACCTCGCCTATCATGAGGTTCATCAATCAATGCACCTTGCCTATCATGAGGTCCATCAATCAATCAAACTATCACTGATCCTCGCCTATCATGAGGTCAACCATCAATCTATCATTGATCATCGCGTATCATGAGGTTAATCATCAATCTATCATTGATCCTCGCCTATCATGAGGTCAATCATCAATCTATCATTGATCCTCTCCTATCATGAGGTCAATCATCATCATCTTATCATTGATCCTCACCTATCATGAGGTCAATCATCAACTATCACATCAACATCATCAAATCAATCGACTGAATGCGATCATCAAACACAAGGAGGCAACATAAGGCATCAATTAATCAATCTGGCAGACTCAATATTCTTTTTCGGGAGATAAATCATTTTTGCATCGTCACATCATTGCAAAATCATCAAATCATCGACAAATCATCAAAACTTTCAAAAATTTCAAAAAATAATAAAAATTCCAAAACTCACCGATTTATCTCCCGAGGGGGCATATATCCCTCAATATCTAAAAATCAACGTGTGGGGCATCGAAAACTTTTTTAAGCATCGGTATCAAATTTTTCTTTGATGCAATGTGTAAACTCATTACTTCAAAGAGGGGCAAAATGTATACACCTAAAAACGGTCATCACCTTTAATTAATTAAATACTAGCTATTTGATTAATATTTCAACTACGTATAAATAAATTCTCAATTTATTTATATTGTTCACCCTTCTCTAATTCTCCAAATCTAAAACATATTCTTCTAAATTAATTAAATAGACAAAGTTCCCTAAACTTGTTTTATTTAATTAATCTTCACTATATCCAATTAGGAATTAGAGCACATTTCTACAACTTTTTGTGCCACCTCACCAAGGTCACATGAAAATAAATAACTCTAATTTTTAATTAGAATTATCTTCAACTCATTTTAAAAAGCACATGGCTCATTCCTCACACTTCCACCAATTTTGGAGCACATCACTTATTCCTCCCACACTTCCACCAATTTTAAAGCACATGACTTATTCTTTCCACACTTCCACCAATTTTGGAAGCACATGGTCTTCTCTTCCTACACTTGAATCTTCCATCCAAATGGCATGTTGCCCATTGGTCAAGAGATTCTTCCATCCAAATGGCATGTTGTCTTTGGTCAAGGGGACAACATATTGATTCTCTTCATCTTCACCATCCATTCTTCTTATTCGAATCTGGACCGTTGATTATTGCCACTTCACTATATGCTTGGAAAAGGC
The DNA here is from genome assembly GCA_007258455.2 of Sequoia sempervirens. Classification (NCBI taxonomy): domain Eukaryota; kingdom Viridiplantae; phylum Streptophyta; class Pinopsida; order Cupressales; family Cupressaceae; genus Sequoia; species Sequoia sempervirens. Next base: position 123,429,037 of record VDFB02373365.1, read on the forward strand.
TATAAATACAACCCTTGGGCCTTGTATTTGATATCCACATTTGAAGTAAAGTTATCATGCAGGTTTTATCATTAGAGCTTGGAGCATTTTGGAGTCTTATAGCTAGTCTTTATATCATGTCTTACTTTGCATTTACATCTTAGCTTTAATTCTAGCATCATAGTTGCATTTTATGTCCCATCTTCCATCATAGTTGCATTTTAGATGAGTTCATTTTTTAAGTTTGCATTTAAGCATATGTAGAATCATGCATAGATCATTCTAGTTCAATACCATAGCATTCACCTCCACTTGTTTATTTATCATAATCACCATCATCCCTTCATCATAGCATTCATCATCATTGTTTGCATATAGTTTCATGTAGGCATTTAGTTGTCTTGCATGTTGAATACTAATCTCATTTCTTAAGTGTCATTCTAATAGCCTTTTTGCACATAGAAATCTAAGGGCCAAAAGGTTAAAAGAATCATTAAGAATAGAGGACAATGAGACGTTCTTGAAATATTTAGATTGTTGCAAATTAGAATGACTTGTTTGCTTTGAATCTTTAATGTAAATCGTTTCATTAAGGTTTGTGTTGATAGTAACTTTACACATTTAACACACACGCAGTAGGATATATGGAAGTTCTGGAAATATAATTGCTTCAAGTAAACAAACAAAAGGTAATGTAGTTCATCTGAATGCTGCTAGTGAAAGTGTAATAAGCCAACCAAATTTTTTTTATTTTTCAATGAACAACTCAATACAACAAACACCCGTTAAAGTTAGCCCAAATCAAAAATCAACTGCTGGAAAGTAACTCTACGCCAAGAATGCACACTCAATCCCAAGATGGAAAAGGTATTGTCATATGGCGCTGAGGATTGTCAGTAGCAATTGAAAAATTACAATGCTGAAAGTAACCCAACGCCAAGAATGTGCACTCAAGACATGAGGTGGGTGAGGTGCTAACATATGGCACTGGGGATCTAATGCATTGGTGACGGCTCAACCGATCAGCAGTATGAATACTGAAAGTAAAGAAGGGCGACAAGCCAGCCCCAGTACAATATGCAAGACGACGAGGACTGTCTCTTCCACCAAAGGTGGGAATGATAAAACTTAAACAAAAGTAAACAAGGCGGCGAGGCCAGCCTCTTCCACTAAAGTGGGAATACAAAATGTAAAGTGCAAAAAGTAAAGACCTGATCAGTACTACTGATTCAGCGTTACAATATGTTGAACAATCTGCAAATACAATGAGATATAGATAACCATTGATCTCCAGAATGTTAGAAAATGAACTCCAAATAAGTACAAGCTATTTGACATATGAAATATAGCAAAAGGGACTGAAATATCAAAGTCTGATATAAAATTGCAGCAATCAAAAAATTCATACAAGCAAGCCCTAGAATCACTAAAATGATCATAATTTCATCAAAACACCTCTGAATGATGTGAAACTGAATGCAAATGAGAGCTAGGAGCTGGGAAACCAAGACCAAGCCAAGAAACTCCTCCAAACAGCAGTGATTAATTTATGCACGCTTCCCAATGCAGACTCAAAGAAGGTACAACCTCCAGAAATGGTTGACCTGCAAGATAAAATCCAAGACACCTCCAAAAAATCTAAAAACTTGCAAGGAGGGATGCCCAAGGTAGACTAAAGCATAGGGCCAATACCCAGAACCACCAAAAAACCGTGCAAGGACTTCTGAGCAAATTTCTACTTCAGCAAAACCCTAACCAGCAAATGCAAAACTGACAAATCTCTAAAATCTTCAACCTTGATGCTCTGTCTGCTAGTCTGGATGAGAAGCAGTCTCTGAAAACTCAACTAGATGCTATCTTTCAAGCACGAAACCAAGAGAAAGAACTAGGAGGTATGCATTCCTCGAAGCAAACTCTGAAAGCATTTCAATAACATAATAGTATGATAAGCAACAATAGATGCAAATGAGAGAGCAAGACCCTCCTTAAATAGACTTGAGGTGACATTTCCAGCACCTTCTAGAAAGTGCGCCCAATTTAATTGAATTTCAAATCCACTTTTTCCACTTGCATTTGCATTTTATTTAATCTTCATTTATCTCCTTACTTGGGCGTCCAAACATGAGGAGATATAACTTTTATTTAATTTGCAAATAAAACATAAGCTTTGGCGTCCCACTTTATCAAGTGTTAAATATATTATAAAATGTATTTATCTCCTCTAGGCTAGGCATCCAAATGAAATATATTAAAATGACTTGATTTCCTCTTCAAATAATTCGTCCTCCAAGCCTTAGCCAAAATATTAAAATATAAATAATAAAGTATTAAGTGAAATACCATATAAATTAAAATCACTTATCTCTCCACTAAGGCGTTCACCTAGCCTTATAAATATTTCACTTAATTTAAATATTTTACCTCATCAAGAGAAATGCCCAACACAAGTTTAGACCTGCCAAAAATAGCCCAAGAATGTTGGATGACCAACTGCTCAGACTGACCTGCCTGAAATAGCCACTGCACTGAACTGTTGAGCTGCTGCTAAAAATAGCACTGCCAAGAATAGTACTTACTAAAAATAGCATACTGCTAAAAATAGTAAGTTGTTCCAAACTCATTTTGAGCACAAATCGAGCAACCGTCATGACTTACTAAAAATAGTAAGTCCGGAAAAGTTTTCTAATTTAGTTGTGTAAAGTGCCTAACCAAATCTGATATAAAAACACTGATTTGCAGCCTTAGTAATTTTGTCAAACACTTGTCTTGTAACCTTCTTGGTTGCTGATTTTGTTTTCAGTTTGTTGTAGAGTGGTTTTTGATGCTTGTAAATGATGTAGAATGCTTGAAAATGAATGTAAAGATGACTAAGCAAGTAATTAAAATGATATGCAGCTCTTTTTGTATTTTTTCAAATGCATATACATGAATTTCTAAATGCAAATGCACACCTACAGCCAAGAGGCATTTTCACTAACACTTGGCATGAAAACTAACACAAAGTAATGTAATTACATGTAAAGACATTTTGTCAAATAAATGACCAACAAACTCCTTATATCTCCAATATGATATTGCAATGAAATAGAAATGATTACAAGCTGTAGATGAAGTGCAATCAAACTTATTACAATATAGATATGACTGAAACTATCAATGCCGACTACCATACTCATGACAGCCTTACTGTGATGTCCCGTTGCGGGCCCCTATCGAAAGGTGACGTAGGTCTGTCCGAGCGGTTTTCCTAGCCACGTGTCCGGGGTCTTCGGCGGGAGTACCTATCCTGGGGATGCCCCCTTAACACTAAGAGGGGTGTCGTTCACTGCCAGTCCGGGCTTTTGGTGCAACGGTAACTAACTTGGTATCAGAGCTGGAGGTCTCGAGGTCGAGACTCGCGGAGCATGGTGGGCTGTGATGTCCCGTTGCGGGCCCCTATCGGAAGGTGACGTAGGTCTGTCCGAGCGGTTTGCCTAGCCACATGTCCGGGTCTTCGGCGGAGTACCTATCCTGGGGATGCCCCCTTAACACTAAGAGGGGTGTCGTTCACTGCCAGTCCGGGCTTTTGGTGCAACGGTAACTAACTTGGTATCAGAGGAGGTCTCGAGGTCGAGACTTCGTGGTGGCTGTGATGCGTTGCGGAAGGTTAGGTCCGGTTTGCCTAGCGTGTCCGGGGTCTTCGGCGGGAGTACCTATCCGGGGATGCCCCCTTAACACTAAGAGGGGTGCCGTTCACTGCCAGTCCGGGCTTTTGGTGCAACGGTAACTAACTTGCCATGTCCCCTCTCAGTGACATCTCTCGAGCACAGGATTGGCCTATCATACGACCCTCGTAGGCTAATGGACTGGATAGAGGGTCATTTTGGGAGCTTGGCTCAGCTTCAGTTGGCGAAGTTTGATCAGTAGGCTTTCGTTTGGGCTCGATTGGAGACTTCTTGCAGAAGTTGCTATTTTAGCAGTTCCTGGCAGGCAGCGTGGGACCCCTGCTATTTTTAGCAGTATGGCTTTGGCAGCGTTCAGAATCACTTCAGTGTTCGTCAGCTTCAGACGGATCAGTCATCGGATGAGTAACGAGGGAGATATTAATATTTAATTATATTAATTAAATATTAATTATTTGATGATTATAATATAAAGTTATAATATTAAATTATAACTTAAGTGATTTTATTGAGGGGTCGCCCATCATCAGGAAAGGGGCCAATTTGGCAATTAATTTATTATAAAATATTTGAGCTGAGACTATTGAATAATTAAAAGGAAAAGTTCGAAATATTTTAATGAAACCCTATCTTTGTGGAAATCGCACTTTTCAAGAGATAAAGGGTTTTGCATTGGGTTTTGTGCCATTATGTGATTATTGAGTTTGGAAATTGATCAACTTTGATCTGAGCAAGAAGCTTTAGGGTTTCAAGTTCGAATTCCTTGGGGAACGAGCCATCTCCATTGGAAGCAATTCAGAGGGTGTGAAATAACACTTGATTTATTGCCAGCAGAGGTTTCTTCATCCAAAGGAAATCATTGAACTTCACAGGAAATAAATATTCAAGGTTTTCAGAGAGTTCTCTGTCCAGAAGTCATCTTGCAGACTAGGCGCACCTTATACAGAGTTCAGAGATTGATTTTAAAGGAGCCGTACAATCTGCATTTATTGCATCAGCAGGCCGTACCATACTGTCAGGCCGTACCAGCAGAAAAGGACGTGTTTCTTCATCTAAGGCAAAACGCCTTACTTATTGGTCTTCTGTCTTCCTTTTTGGAGGCGCCTACATCCTTGGATCAGTGTGCAAACTTTGGAGAGAGGGAGAAGCTGAGATTGGTGTGGTCGTACCATCATCTGGAGAGTATTCATTGCTGCTACAGAAATCAGGTTTTTACAATAAAAATCTTGTTTTAGATTTGCATGTCAATAGATATTTCTTGTATCTGTCTCAGAAGTTTAAATCTTGATCAAGTATCAGTATTGGCAAGAAATTATTGCATTTCCGGAGTTGTATGAATTTCTATAGATTTTATATTATTTATTTGCAAAAATCGTACCTTTTCATTTATGCTCAAAACCCCAAAAAAATCAAAAATTGCCAAAACAAACAAAAACTCAGTCAGATTCAGAAACAGAGGAAACTAGGGTTTCTACCGTTGCACCAAAAGCCCGGACTGGTAGTGAACGGCACCCCTCTTAGTGTTAAGGGGGCATCCTCAGGATAGGTACTCCCGCCGAAGACCCCGGACACGTGGCTAGGCAAACCGCTCGGACAGACCTACGTCACCTTCCAATAGGGGCCCGCAACGGGACATCACAGCCCACCACGCTCCGTGAGTCTCGACCTCGAGACCTCCAGCTCTGATACCAAGTTAGTTACCGTTGCACCAAAAGCCGGCACCCCTCTTAGTGTTAAGGGGGCATCCCACGTCGTGGCCCACCACGCGATAGGGGCCCGGGACATCTCTCGACCTCGAGACCTCCAGCTCTGATACCAAGTTAGTTACCGTTGCACCAAAAGCCCGGACTGGCAGTGGACGACACCCCTCTTAGTGTTAAGGGGGCATCCCCAGGATAGGTACTCCCGCCGAAGACCCCGGACACGTGGCTAGGAAAACCGCTCGAACAGACCTACGTCACCTTCCGATAGGGGCCCGCAACGGGACATCACACTTACATATGCAATTTGATTGTTCATAATATGACTGTAATTACATTGCTATGATGCTGATTATACCAGCAAATGATCCCTAATGTAATGAGACACTAAATGCAAAATAACTTCAGAAATGAAGACCCTGGTTTTGTAGCAGCACCCACAAATAAGCTTGTTTCTCTTTAATCAAGCTGAATTTGTGTCAACCCTTCTCTATGCCCAGCAATGCCTCACAAATTTAATTAGGATTTATTGTGCCTCCAAAACTAAAATTGCCCCCTTGCCAAGAGGCCGCCCCTGGTTTTGCCTGGCAACTTTTTAGAAAAATAAATATAGCAGTATTGGCCTCCAAAATTGTTATAGAAATGATTGTTGACCTCAAAGCAATTGATCCCTCCAATACCCATAAAAATCTGACCACTTATTTGTGAGTTGGGAATGAAAATGCAAATTCCTCCATGGCTGATCTACAGACTAAAGCAAAATTACAAACCTCAAAATATCTCATAAATCTCTCCAAAAATGACCTCCAATGATTGCAATAAGTCCAATGAGAAAGACTGAAGTATCTTCCTCCACTATCCAACTAGGGTTGGTGTTGCACAACCGAAATTGGCACTTAACCAGCGAGGTTTGGTCTTTCACAAACGAAGACTGGAAAACAATAAGCTAAGCATTCAGCTTCAACAGTGTAGTAGAAAGTGTTTGCAACTCAAGATGTCCAAATGCATAGCCCAAGCCTCTTTTTATACTTTTTCAACCTCATCACCAAGAGACTTCTAGAAGATTCTTGATTATTCCTTAAGTGACTTTATTATTTTATTATTTTATTATTAAGTCACTTAAGTCACTTTTTATTATTAAATTAATTAAATAATAAGTCATCCCTTTTGATATTTTATTTTATGGGAATAACTTAATAAATAATTAATTTAATAACATCTCTTGATTTAATTAAATCATCAATTAAGCTATCCTCATGAAATATCAATAATTTGGACAACTTAATTAAATAATTTAATTAAATCACCATACCTCCAATTCGGGGACATGACAAGTTGCATGTCACACAATCGTGAAGCTCTCTGAAAACCCATAATGAATCCAGAATCAAAACTGTAAAACTCCAACATGCAAGCCTCCAAAACTATCGAGGAAACATTCAAAAATGCAAGTCATTATACCGTCATGCATGCTACCACATTCTGAAGCTCTCCAAAAACCTAGAAAGCTCCACCAGACATGCATCAGAAAATCTCGCATACAAGCCTTCAAAACCTCCTCAAAAAGTGGAAACCCTAATTTCAGCTTTTGACTGGCCTACGGGCTTCTGGAAATAGGCTATCAGACACGGAAAAGCATATGGCTAAAATGGGGACATTACAGTCCGCCCTTTCCAAAATTGCTTGTCCTCGAGTAATTGCACCAAACTCCAACTGATCTCAGGGTCCCGTGTCCATCTCTGCAAAGACCCACCATGTTGATGCTACTCCACTCTAAACACATCAATGAAAACATTGTGCCAAAACTGCACTAACCTCCCTTGTAACTCCAAAATGTCACCATCAATGAAACTCAAGCTGAAAACTCTAGAAGGACTAAAATCAATATCATGCAGCATCTCATGCCTAAAAAACTCTAAGGAATCAATATCAGCAATGTCAAAGTCATTCACCATTCCGAGAACAAAGAACAACTCAAGAATATTCTCATCAACATAACTCCTCAAAGCATCAAACCGAATCACAACAAATGCGACTCCTTCATAGCTATTTGCAAAGGAAAAAACAGTTATTTGCAAAGTCATAGCAACCTCATTCTCAAAACTCTCCAAGGATGTACAATGCCTCCTCTGAATAATTCTAATATATCCAAGAAGTCTTCTGAAATCTTTCACCAATCTCTCTTCAAGAGTCTCAAAAAGTCAAACCATACCAAGCATTGGTTCGCTGCTCCAAGCATATGTACAAGAAGTACAAAGATAGCCGCTAAGACGAACTTGAACACCATCTAAATGCAGGTTCAAATCACTCCAAATCCTTATCTCTCCCATTTGAGGCCAAAAATCATTGCTAACAAGAGATTGGAAGGTCTGAAAATGAATGCACCAGCTACCAAACAAGGCTAAAGTGGTCAACTTGAGATCTGATTTAAGGAAAATCAATATCGAAGGAGATAAACAACTGCTGCAAAACTGAGAATCAGCATTCAAAATATCACATCTGCTCATATCCAAGGCTGAAAACACCCTCTCAAGAGACTCCAACCCTACATAAAACCACCCTTTGCTCGAAATATCCCTCCAATCCACCATATGATGAGCAAAAGGAACCAACGAATGATTGATAAGGATGGGGACAGCATCAAAGAATCTGAAAACTAAACCCTTACTCCTCCAAGAATTCATCTTTCCACAAGTACTTAGCTCCATTAAGCCAAGTTGAGGATCCCAAGCATGGATACCCAACTGAAAATAATCTCCAACACACCGGAAAGAAAACTTAACACACCTCTGAGTGTTGGTCGAAACCAAGTGCATACTTGTGAAATTGGTGTCCCCTCCAGTGAACCTTTGAAACCAATCCATGAAAGCTTCAACAACATTGGAGTATAAAACATAAGATGGCTTCAATTTCATCTCCCAAGATTGACTGGTATGAGCTAAAGCATCACTCAACCAAAGGATTGGATTGACAAGAGTCCAAACACCATATTTCGGTGCATCTTCCCAGGTGAAGACTACATCCACAATCCTCTTAAGCATTCTTGATCAAACATTCTTCTTGGAAGATTACCAATTGCAAGGAACGAATCTCCCTCATGTTTGGCTTGCAAATCTTCAATAAGCTGAAAATCACGTTCCATATTGTGTTGGGAAACTTCATCAGGATCCCATTTCGTGCTATTGTCAATTGATGTTTCATCTTCCATCACAAAAAGAGGATTATCATAAGTTTCCTCAACACCCACTTCAAAGAGAGGATTGTTAAAAACTTGAAATTCATTCCTTTCATCTTGCTGCTCCAAATCTGCACATGCAACTTCTGATTTTCTTGAGACACTTTCAAGATCAAACTCCTCTTGAAGACTATCAAGTTCTCCAATCACTTGCTTGATTTCTTCAGCTCTTTGTGCATCCTCTTGCTCCTTGAAAAGTTTGAAGTCAACAAACTGGTCTTCAACCTCCGTTATAGCCAACTGAGTTTCTTTCAACTTGTCCTTTGTTGATTCGAGCTCCAAAGTGAGCTCATCAACCATACTCTCCTTTTTCTTGAAAAGCACAAATGGTCCTTTTTGCAACTTCAATGGCATGATCCCGACCTTCAATCAAGTGCACGTACTTTGGCTTCAATGTCTCCAAAGAGTCTCTCGTAAGTTGCAAGTTGGGAAGAGCAACTTCATCCTTAACTCCACTTTGCCTCTCTTCAAGTTGAGCCTTCCAGTAAAACTCTTCAACCAAGCTATGTGTGCGATCAAATTGGGATAGAACTCGCACTTCCCTTTCAAATGACTCCAGGAAATGATCTTCCCTCTCAAAAGATTGCGAAGATGGTGAACTACTGATAGGCTGCAAGAAAAAATCAGAACTTGGTTTCTTGCCTTTGCCGCCCTCATTGCTGCTCCAACAATCTTGTCTTTCACCATCAACTAGCAAAGAATGCTCAATGTCATGGAGAGGAACATACTCCACAGTTTCTTCGACTCTAAGTTTGCAATCAGCTTCTTGAATTGGAAAATCAGACTTGTGTTCAAAAACCTCTTTAAATCTTTCTTCTTCAAGAGCCATATGGTTTTCAATGGGATCAAAGGGAAACTTATCCCACACAAGTTCTTTGTCATATCTTGAAGCCAACACACCCGGATCCCAAATGCTAATGGGTTGATTGAGATGGTCAACAGAAAAGTGCTTATCATGCTCCTCTTGAAGTGTTGACTCTTTGAATGAGTCACTCCCCTTTTCACTTAAATTGATATCTTCATTAGTAGCTTCCTCTAAGAGCTTAGTTTGATGATCAAACCCAATACCACCCATGTCACCATCATTGTACTGGGAATAAGAGTCATCAAAGCTGGCTGCTTTGATTTCTTTGTCATTTTTATCTTCAACAAACCCATCATGAATAGGTATGTTACTGATATCTTCATTAGCAGCCCAATGAATACCAAAGAGGTCTTCTTGGCTATTTGTCATAAATTTGTCTTGTGAAAACTCTTGAGAGGTTTGAACAACAGCAAGAGGGGAATAATCCTTCACCAATTCTTCAACAAGAAAAGGTATAAACACATTGGAATCACTACCAACATCACCATGATAATGATCATAAGTTGGTTCAAAGACACCACTAGTATTTTCTTCATCTTGCTCTTCTTCAACGAACTCATCCCACACAACAGTACTTCCAACATCTTCTGTGAAGCCCTTAATCTCAAGACCTTCATTGGATAAATCTTCATTAGGACTCAAAACTGCTGATATGTTCTTTTCACTGAACTGATCTTCATAACTTCCTATCACTTGCAAGTCTAAGGAAGTATTATGGGGTTCTTCCACACACTCTTCAACTGTCAAAGTTTCTTCATCAAACTCACGATCAATTTGAGCTGACATGTGCACCTTGCTTGTACCATATTCAATACTAGAAGACTGATTTATTTCTTCAACTTGCTTATTTGTGGGCTACAAACCACAAACATGCACTTCTACTTCTTGCTTCCTTGATCCTACAAACAAGGCATTTTCTGCTTCTCTTTTAATTTTTTCCCTGATGTAGTTGACCACACCCAATTTTTCAGGTTTCTTAATCAACACACAATTCAAGTAGCAATCAAAAGAAATACCATTCTTAAACTCATCAGGCATGTTCTAATATTCCTCATGGAGTATAGAAGCCTCATGTTCACATTGCCTCTTGTATTGACATTCTTCATTGACCTTTGTCTCCGCAATGGAAGGTGACCTTGCCAAACTTCTTTCCTCTTCAGAAGCCTTAATCACATCTGTCTTCTCATAGTTCCTGGACTTCAAAAAACGTAACATCTTCAGAGCTACTGAAAACTGAAGCTAAACTCAGTTCTGACCTCTGGTGTAGAATCTGATTTCTATGTCACTCATCTGTCAATTGACTCTGTAAAGAACCGGACCAATTTTTTTTCAATTTTTGATTACAATAAGCAATACAACACACATCCGTTAGAGTTAGCTCTTAAACCAAACAATGTGGAATACAACTCTAACCAAAGATGTACACCAGGATCCCGAGTTGGGTAAGGAGTGAGCATATGGTCAGAGGATCTCTATGCACTACTAAACTGAGTAACTCTAACCAAGAATGCGCCGAGAGATGGCGAGCATATGGTCAAAGGGTCCCTACAAGCTACCAACTAAAAGTAACTCTAACCAAGAATGTTCCCTAAGACCCGAGGTGGGAGGAGGGGCGAGCATATGGTCAGAGGATCCATGAAATGCAGTGACAGCTCAGCCGATCAGCAACATGATATTACAATGCAAGTTCAAAATGTAAATAGGCGGCAAGCCAACCTCTTCCACTTATTCAACGGGTATTACAATGAGCAAAGAAGGAAGAGTAAGAATGCTGACAGTACTACTGTTCAGCTTACAATATGATAGATTTGCCTGCCAAGAGCCATGAGAATAGTGCTATATCAATGCCATGAAGGTGTATATTGTTCTTGCCTAGCTCCACTGATTCTACAAGACTTCCCAAACATCACTCAACTCAATAAACAGACCTCCAACAAACTAATAGGACTGAACATGGACTGAAAAAGCATAACCAGCAACACAGAACTCTACTAAAATGCTCTTGACTCACACTAGACTCACCCAAATGACTCCAAATCAAATGCATTAGCTTCCTAAGATGATGGCGCCCAAGTTACAACCATAAAATTGACCCAAAGACTCATGTATAATTTTGCACGGAATTCAAAGCAAGCTTAGAATGGTACGGCCCTCTAGGAAGGGCGATTTCTCTCTAGAAAATTCAGTTCTTGATCATAAAATCTGCAACTTGTCAAGTATGGTCGCCCCAAACAAGGAAACTCAATGGTTCAGTACCCAGAACAAGAATATTTTTATTTCGAAAACTATGAATGAAACTTACAATCAGCTATGATAATCAGCAACTCCAGAATTTGATAGAATATGCAAGAACTCAACTCCAACATGCAAAACTACCACTACAAAGCAAGAGCTCACTACAAAATCACACAACTACAGCGAACTCTCCACTAGTTGCTATCTTTCAAGCAAGAAGTCGAGCCAAGGCTAGGAGGCATACATTCCTCGAAGCAATCCTGATACCATTCCGGCAACATAACATTACTGAAGACATAAGATACCAAAATGAAGAGAAGAAGTCTCCTTATAAAAATTCAGCAAGGAATCTCCAGAGGCTTCTAGAAGGGGCGCCCTAATTTTCAAATTTGAAATAATCTTTATTTCCCTCCAGGAATGGCGTCCCTTTTTCTTCAAGCAATATTTGACCTTTTAATAATTTAAAAATCCATCTTGTCTCTCAAGTTGGCGTCCCTTTTCTCAAGTTGATTTTTGACCTTAGAAAAATATAAAATTACCTCCTGATGAGGCGTCCACCCTTGAAGTCCCCCTTTTTAAAAACAACTTGGAGTGATGAAGCTAGGCCAAGGGGTCAACATTAAAATATAACATTAAATTATAACATTATTTAAATCAACTTACTTATCTCTCCAAAATGCATCCAAAGGCCAAAAATTAGCAAACCAACTGAACTGGCTGAAGAAGTGAGCCAACTGCACTGAAAACCACAGGACCACTGCCAAAAATAGAATTTACTAAAAATAGTAAATTCCTGAAGGTGCTCGGATCACACTGCATGTCATACCACTGCGAAGCTCTTTGAAAACCCAGAAAGAATCCGCAATTCAATCTCCAAACTTCGAGCAACAACATCCTTCAAAACAGGAACCCTAATTTTACCCTCTGAGTAGCCTACGGGTTTCCGGAATAGGCCAATGGTCAACTGAATCAATCACGCTCAAGAAGGGGACATTACAGACTCTGTCTTTCTCACAGGATGACAAGATCTTGGCTCTGATACCACTGTAATGAGCCAACCAAAAAAAATTTATTTTTCAATGAACAACTCAATACAAGCACCCGTTAAGGTTAGCCCAAATCCAAAATCAACTGCTGGAAAGTAACTCTACGCCAAGAATATACACTCAATCCCAAGATGGAAAAGGTGTTGTCATATAGCGTTGAGGATCGTCAGTAGCAACTGAAAGATTATAATGCTGAAAGTAACCCAACGCCAAGAATGTGCACTCAAGACCCGAGGTGGGTGAGGTGCTAACATATGGCACTGGGGATCTAATGCATTGGTGACGGCTCAGCCGATCAGTAGTATGAATACTAAAAGTAAAGAAGGGCGACAAGCCAGCCCCAGCACAATATGCAAGACAGCGAGGCATGTCTCTTCCACCAATGGTGGGAATGATAAAATTTAAACAAAAGTAAACAAGGCGGCAAGGCTAGCCTCTTCCACTAAAGTGGGAATACAAAATGTAAAGTGCAAAAAGTAAAGACCTGATCAGTACTACTGATTCAGCGTTACAATATGTTGAACAATCTGCAAATACAATGAGATATAGATAACCAATGATCTCCAAAATGTTAGAAAATGAACTCCAAACAAGTACAAGCTATCTGATATATGAAATATAGCAAAAAGGACTGAAATATCAAGTCTGAAATAAAATTGCAGCAATCAAAAAATTCATTCCAGCAAGCCCTAGAATCACCAAAATGCTCATAACTTCGTCAAAACACCTCTGAATGATGTGAAACTGAATGCAAATGAGAGCTAGGAGCTGGGCAACCAAGACCAAGCCAAGAAACTCCTCCAAACAGCAGTGATTAATTTATGCACGCTTCCCAATGCAGCCTCAAAGAAGGTACAACCTCCAGAAATGGTTGGCCTGCAAGATAAAATCCAAGACACCTCCAAAAAATCTAAAAACTTGCAAGGAGGGGTGCCCAAGGTAGACTAAAGCATAGGGCCAATACCTAGAACCACCAAAAAATCGTGCAAGGACTTATGAGTAGATTTCTACTTCAGCAAAAACCTAACCAGCAAATGCAAAACTGACAAATCTCTAAAATCTTCAACCTTGATGCTTTGTCTGCTAGTCTGGATGAGAAGCAATCTCTGAAAACTCATCTAGGTGCTATCTTTCAAGCACGAAACCAAGAGAAAGAACTAGGAGGTATGCATTCCTCGAAACAAACTCTGAAAGCATTTCAGCAACATAACAGTATGATAAGCAACAATAGATGCAAATGAGAGAGCAAGACCCTCCTTAAATAGACTTGAGGTGACATTTCCAGCACCTTCTAGAAAGTGCGCCCAAGTTGATTGAATTTCAAATCCACTTTTTCCACTTGCATTTGCATTTTATTTAATCTTCATTTAGCTCCTTACTTGGGCGTCCAAACATGAGGAGATATAACTTTTATTTAATTTGCAAATAAAACATAAGCTTTGGCGTCCCACTTTATCAAGTGCTAAATACATTATAAAATGTATTTGCCTCTTCCAGGCTAGGCGTCCAAATGAAATTGTAATGACCCTGCTCAAATCTGATTGAAAACTTCTGATTTTTGGCCTTAGTAATTTTGTCAAACACTTTGCATACAAGGGTCATATGACTGATATAACATTTCAGTTTGCTTTAATGGATCTTTTCTTCAATTAGCATCAATGAGAATGCTTACAAATGACTCTAAATTGTCTAAACAATGACCTAACATGAATGTGCAATTTATTGTGGCAATATCCAATGCATATATATGAACTAAGCATGAAAAATGATCACCTACAGCCAACTGGTATTTTAACAAACAGTTGGTATGCAAACTAACAAACTGAAAACAAATGATATTGAATTGCTCAAATGACACCAGCAATTTATATCTCCTTAATTGTAATGAAATATCTAATACAAAGCTCATACAAATGGCCAAGACTCTTGGCATTTACATTAATTTCAAAATATGATAATGCTGGTACAATGCACACCTACAGCTGCAAATATAACTATGCTAAATGCAATGCTAGAAGATGATAGAAATGTGAAGAACCTAGCCTCAAGAAGTGCCTTGGATGAAAGATGAAGTAGCAATCAACAACAAGTTCAAATGATATTCTCCAAGCCCAAATCGAATTGCTCAAGTAGCCGCCCCTGTTCTTGCCTGGCAATATTTTAGAAAAATAAATACAGCCTCTAATCTCCTCGAATTTGTCCTTGAAATGATTGTCTCGGCAATAGCAATTGAATGCAACAATACCCAGAACCATAGGATGCTTCGATGATGAGATATGAACAAAAATGTCTTGCCAATGGTGCCCTTGCTGTAGTATATCAGACCACTGAAATTATTTACCAGCAACCTGATAGCTATTCCAAAATACTCCAAAATGATTGCCAAGCTCTCCCAAGATGAATGCTCAAATACCCACAAAGAAACAATACACGAATGAGGCCATACAAGCAAAAATCTGAATATGATATGCAAAATTCTCCTCCATTAAAATCTGAAAATGACTAGTAACTATAACAGCAATGTGCAACAAATGAAATCGACCCAATGATGAAGTTCCAAAGCTCCAAAATGCCTCCAAAATCTGTAATGGATTTCCTCAAATTGATACAACCAAAATTTGGCCAAAGGCCATAAAATTTTGCTTTGAAGTACAAGTAGAAAGTCTGAAGAAACTTCCTCAACTTTGCAATAATTCAAGTGATATTTCACACCCTCAAAATTGCTTACCAATTGAGAGTTTTCGTTCTCAATGGCCAAAGACAACTGCAGAAACCCTAGGCTCCACAACCATCAAACATCAACATCAACATCAACAACAACAAATCTGCATGATGAGAATGAGGCCCATGATGTTAATTTATACTTTTTCCTCAAGAGGTCGGCCTCCTTCTAGAACTTTCCCAAGTCACCTTCTAGAAAGAATATTATAATATTATTTTATTTTATTATTTCATTATTGCACTTTATAATAATACAAAATATTAATCAACCCCTAAAGTGCAATATAACATTATAATATAAAAATAAGGTTTCCAAAAATAGAAATATCCATGATGATACTAAGAAAACCTTCATGAAGTCACAAAATGAGCCAACCAATCAACTGGGTATCTGCCAAATGTTCCTCTAATTAAGCCCCATTAGCCTACGAGGATCAAGAATAAGCTAATTCCTCCAAAATCCATTGCTCATGAAAAAGGGGACATTACAGAAATATATTAAAATATGACTTGATTTCCTCTTCAAATAATTCGTCCTCCTAGCCTTAGCCAAAATCTTGCCAAAATATTAAAATATAAATAATCATCAAGTATTAAGTGAAATACCATATAAAATTAAAATCACTTATCTCTCCACTAAGGCGTTCACCTCGCCTTATAAATATTTCACTCATCAAGAGAAACGCCCAACACAAGTTCAGACCTACCAAAAATAGCCCAAAAAAGCTGGATGACCAACTACTCAGACTGACCTGCCTAAAATAGCCACTGCACTGAACTTCTGAGCTGCATCTAAAAATAGCACTGCCAAGAATAGTACTTACTAAAAATAGCATACTGCTAAAAATAGTAAGTTGTTCCAAACTCATTTTGAGCACAAATCGAGCAACCGTCCTAACTTACTAAAAATAGTAAAGTCCGGAAAAGTTCTCTGATTTAGTTGCATGTCACACCATCGCAAAGCTCACTGAAAATCCAAAAAGAATCCAGAATCAAAACTGTAAAACTCCAACATGCAAGCCTCCAAAACTATCAAGGAAACATTCAAAAATGCAAGTCGTTATATCGTCATACATGCTACCACATTCTGAAGTTCTCCAAAAACCCAGAAAGCTCCACCAGACATGCATCAAAAAATCTCGCATGCAAGCCTTTAAAACCTCCTCAGAAAGTGGAAACCCTAATTTCAGCTTCTGACTGGCCTACGAGCTTTTGGAAATAGGCTTGTTGATGCGTGTTTTATGACACAACAAACATTCTAGAATAAAGTGTCCAAGACGCTCTATCCCCTCTTGAAAAACTACCTCATATGCTAAGATTGCAAGAAAGATCATACGGCAATTCCAATGTTTCAGTTAGGTGTGGATGAGCTCTGTGGTTTGATGTGATTATGCTGGTAACACAAAGGGACTTACGCTAGGCTTGTTCAATTCACAATGAAGGTTTAGACAATGAAGATCTATGGTTTGGGTCATGGATCAAACAAACTGAAAAAGGAGATAAAGGTTCAGAATTTCTAATCTACCCCTAAGAATTCAAGAGACGGTATTGACTTGGTGGAACCAATAACCACTCTTTGCTTCGCCACGCTCAACGACAACTACACAAAGGGGGTGCAATCTTCAAGGGAATGTGCTTATGATTTTCACGTCATGAATAACTACCATCAAATCGAACAATAATTATCTAGACAGAAGTTAAGCATCCACAAAATAAGCTCAGGCTAACTTTACGCATTGAATGAAAATCAGCCATTCAAAGAAAGTATGACTAAAAAGTTTCACCATAAATCAATACTTATCAAATCTTGCATTCATCTTACATACATGAAATAAAATCTAAACTATGATGAGGGATAAGAACCATGCCAACTCCAAAATAAGAGAAGCAATCACCATCAAAACAATGCATGCATTACTTATTACTTTGGTAGTCTTACAACAATTGCTTATCTCAACATATTTTGCAACATGCTCCCATGCTTTACAAATGAGGGGGGTGAGCTCAATTTATAGGCTCCCCAATTACAATTCAATGGCCAAGATTGATTTAGGATCAACGGTCAAGATTACAAATAAAACCCTAATTAGGGTTTGCTACCCCTCGACCAATGAGAAAATTACATTCGAGGACACTTGTCCTTTTTGCTAAATATGAACCAACAGATAAAATAGAAAGTTGTTGCAATTTTAATTTGATTGGTTGGAAGATGACGAGGCGCCACCTCAGTGTGCTGGATGTCTTCTTTGATCACTTTGGTTTTGTTCCTTAGAATGTTTTCCTTGCCGATGACTTTATCTTTTGTGCTTCGATCTTGGATGACTTTGGCTTCTTCTTCTCACCTCGCCTTGGAGCACCTGTTTAGACTTGAAGTCATTAAGTCTTTCTTTCCGGATTGCTTTGGAATTCCTTCACGTGCCATGAATTTGGAGAGGAATTCCCTTGTGCCTTCGCCGCAGTGAAGGAAAATTGGAACTTTTCTGTAGAGAATTTCCCATACTTAGCCAAATTTTGGCTACTTTGTAATACCTTCAAGATTTTGGCCATTTTTGTGCTCAAATAAACTTCGTCGATAGGTTTGTCTTCAATTTTGAATTTGGCTTGCGTAAGTGGGATGTACTTGACGATGTGCCTGCCGTCGTCTTCATGATGCCAAATTCTTTTCTTTCATCTCCCTTCAAGTCGGACTTTACACTTTCTTTGCCATTTTCTCCTTTGAAGATTCGCCTTGTGTAGTCATCCACCTGCAGTAAAAAAGATAACTTTTTCAGGATAAGCTTTGAAAGGTTTTTATAAATTTCATTCTCCAAAATGGCTAATTTATTTGATTTTATCTTTTAAATTTAGCCATGGCAAAAATTATTGGATGAAGATTTTCATTTTCTCTCTCCTGGCCTCGTGCTGAATTTCTTAACATTCTCTCTCCAAGTTGGGCTTGGTGAACACTTTTCCATGGCGGACTTTGAGAGTCTTTTTTCATCTATCTTCAAATGTTGGAGGACTTCATGTCAGGTTCTATGTTCAAATTTTCTTGCCGTCCATTTTATTTGGCCATGATTTTCTTGCCGTCCAATTTTATTTGGCCATGATTTTCAATCGTCCAAAATTATTTGGCCATTACCTTCCTTCATCCAAAATTATTTTGCCATGATTTTATTTAGACATTTTAATGTTTGGACTTAGGCGAATTTTCTTTCCTTTCAAGCATGGCGAATTTCTCAAAGCCCATACTTAGGCAAAAAAATTTAATTTTCACATTTCCCTAGATAGGCGGACTTTGCTTATATTTAGGCCATTCAATTTTTTCTTTGGCCAATGTTTAGCCACTTCACTTCTTTCATATGGTGGACTTACCTTGTTTCCAAGCCACTCTCCTAGGGCGGACTTCAGCCTATGGCTTACCACTTTGTGTTTTATCCAAGGCGGACTTGCTTAAATTTCTTGCCATTTCTTCATGTGGCTGGGCGGACTTGCCTCATTTCTTTGCCACCTTCTCATCTTGCTAAGGGCGGACTTCATCACTTGTCTAGCCCCTTCAACCTTTTCCTTGGCTATGCCTTAGACAATTTCTTCTTTTCCAAGGGCGGACTTCATCACTTTTCTTGCCACTTGGATTATAGTGGGCGGACTTGGTAACTTTCCTTGAAATTTAGTTGAGCGGACTTCATCAAATTTCATGCCATTACTCCTTTTGCTCAAGGGCGGACTTTGCTCTATGGATTGCCATTTAAGGCGGACTTCAGCTTTTGGCTTGCCATCTCATTGCTTGGTCAAGGCGGACTTCATACATTTCCCAGCCACTCCACATTTTGTCCAAGGTGGACTTCCTTCTATCCTTTGCCATTGGAGGGCGGACTTTGGCTTTTGGCTAGCCATTGCATCTCTTTTACCTATGGCGGACTTCCTTCATGTCCTTGCCACTTCACTTTGCCGAAGGCGGACTTGCCATGTTTCATTGCCATTATCTTCTTTATGGCTGGGCGGAGTTTGCTCATAGTCAAGCCATTTTCATTGTCTGGCTGAAGCTTTCTGATGTTAATTCCTCCATTCTCCATGCTGGTTGGACTCCAATTTGTCATGATTGCTCAGATTTTTCACCATTTTTCTATGATTTTCGAACAATTTTTTAGATTTTTTAACTTTTTCTGTGATTTTCCAGAATTTCACCATGAATTCAAAAAAAATTTCAAATCCATTTTTTGAGAGTTTCGTTGATCTTTTCGAACTTCTGAGTGGATTTTTGAAACTCGAGCCCTTTCCAAATATAGAAACTTTCTAAAAATAGAAATTTTCCAAAAATAGCAACTTCCTAAAAATAGACCCTAAAAAAAATAGGGATCTCAGAATTGCCCAAAAGTGCCAAAAAAGTAGGTCCTAAAAAATAGGGGGCCAGAGTGAAAAAACCCTAAAAACTGGGAGGTGTCGGAATTGACTGAAATGACAGTCGATCTTCGTCTCCCAGGCCTCCTAAGCATGGTGATGACGCTTGCACAGTGATCTAGGCTCAATTTCTCCAACTGACTCGGGTGACCGTTCGAAACTCAAACTCCTCATTGCAAAAAGATTGGTGATAAGCAGTTGCGACGCCAAGGCAAAACCCAAAAGCAAAAAAAAAAAAAACGAAGGGTCCCCATTTGCAATGGGGCGATGTGTGAAAAGGTCACAACAAGGCTATCAGACACAAAGAACTGTATGGCTAAAATGGGGACATTACAAAAAGTTGTTTAATTGCTCAAATAGATGAAAGCTGGTTATGGCATAGAAGGTTGTGTCATTTGAATTTTGATAACATTGTCAAAATAAGTTCCACTCAAGCAGTAAGAGATCTACCTAAGCTAGTGAAGCCTGCTAGCACAATTTGCAAGGAGTGTCAAATGGGAAAACAGACTAAAGTCTCTTTTCAGAGCAAACAGCATCATTCAAATCGATTACTGGAGCTTGTGCATACTGATCTATGTGGTCCTTACAGAGTCAGAAGTCTCCATGGTGAAAGGTACTTTAGGCTGCTTATTGATGATTATTTTAGAATGATATGGGTTGCTTTCTTAAGAGAAAAATGTGAAGCATTAGAGAAATTCAAAAGTTTCAAAGCTATGGCAGAGAATGAGAAAGGTCTGAAAATCAAATGCTTAAGGTCAAACAGAGGTGGTGAATTTACCTCCAGGGAACTTAATTATTTATGTGAAGAGCATGGAATCAAAAGACAGTTATCTGCTCTTTGAACCCCTCAACAAAATGGAGTTGCAAAGAGGAAGAACAAAACAATTCTAGATGCTACTAGAACAATGATGATTGAAGGAAATGTGTCTCACATCTACTAGAGTGAAGCTATAAGCACTGTTGTGTACACATTGAACCGGGTAAATGTAAATGGTAATTCTGGTAAAACTCTTTTTGAACTATGGTTTGGTTATAAGCCTACTGTTAAATACTTCAAGATTTTTGGAAGCAAGTGTTACATCAAGAGAGATGACGATATAGGCAAGTTTGATGTAAGAAGTGATGAAGGAATCTTTCTAGGCTACTCTACTAGAAGCAAGGCCTACCGGTGCTATAACAGAAGACTGAGAAAAATGGTTGAGAGTGCAAATGTCAAAGTTGATGAGGATTCTGCTAAATCATCCAGATATTGTGGATATGATTCAGATGAAGACAATACAAACAAAGGGAAGAATGTTCAGACACAAAATCAACTTCAAATTGTGCCTTATGTTCCGGTAAGTCAACTTCAATTTGTTCCGATAAATCAAGGTAGTCAGGAAGCAAAGACAAGTGCAAGTG
Source organism: Sequoia sempervirens (assembly GCA_007258455.2). Classification (NCBI taxonomy): domain Eukaryota; kingdom Viridiplantae; phylum Streptophyta; class Pinopsida; order Cupressales; family Cupressaceae; genus Sequoia; species Sequoia sempervirens. Next base: position 123,450,261 of record VDFB02373365.1, read on the forward strand.
GAGAAGAAAGAACAGAAGAATCAAAAGTTCGAGAGAATCCTAAAAATCTGAGGTATGTAAAGCTAAATCATTCTGAAAATCAAATTATAGGAGACAAGAATAAAGGTGTGCAAACTAGAAGAAAGATTGCAGAAGAGTATTGCCTAATATCCAAGATTGAATCTAAAGATGTCAATGAAGCTTACAATGATGAACACTGGATGGAAGCTATGAAGGAAGAATTAATGCAGATTGAAAAGAATAATACATGGATACTTGTTTCTAGACCTAAAGATAAAAATGTGATTGGTACTAAATGGGTCTTTCGGAATAAACTGAATGAACAAGGTGAAGCGGTTCGGAATAAAGCAAGACTAGTATGTAAAGGGTATTCACAAATGGAAGGTATTGATTTTGAAGAAACTTTTGCCCCTATTGCCAGAATTGAAGCTGTAAGGTTGTTTCTTGCTTATGCTGCATATAAGAACTACAAAGTCGATCAAATGGATGTGAAGTCGGTTTTTCTGAATGGTGAAATAGAGGAAGAAGTATATATTGAACAGCCGGATGGATTTCAACTGACTGACAAGGAAGACATGGTTTGCCGATTGAAGAAAGCTCTATATGGACTCAAGCAAGCCCCCAGAGCCTGGTATGCTAGACTCGACAATTACTTATTAAAGCTTGGATTTAATAAAGGTACTGGTGACAACAACTTGTATTTCAAATTGGATCATGACAAAGAATTAATTATTGAGGTCTTTGTAGATGACATTATTTTTGGAGGAGATGACAATCTATGTATGAAGTTTGCTAATGAAATGAAGAATGAATTTGAGATGAGCATGATTGGAGAGATGAAGTTCTTTTTGGGATTGCAAGTTACTCAGTTAGACAAGGGGATCTTCATATCTCAATCCAAATATGTGAGAACTGCTAAAGAAGTTTGGCATGGATAACTCAAAACCTGTTGGTACTCCCACGGTAACCGGATGTAAGTTGACACAGAATGATGATTCTCCTAAGGCAAATCAAACAAGATACAGATCAATGATTGGTGGATTGCTCTATTTAACTCAAACCAGACCAGACATTATGAATGTTGTATGTATGGTTGCTAGATTTCAGGCTGATCTATAAGAGTCTCATGTGACTATTGTTAAGAGAATCTTCAGGTATCTAAAAGGAATAGTTGATTTTGGACTTTGGTATCCTAAGGATGATCTTACTTTGAATGCATATACTGATGCGGATTGGGTAGGAGATGTAGATGACAGGAAGAGTATTAGTGGTGGTGCCTTCTTCCTAAGGAAGAAGCTGGTGTCTTGGTTGAGCAAAAAGCAGAATTCCATTTCTCTATCTACTACTAAGGCAGAGTATATTGCTGTTGAGTATATTGCTACTGCAAACAACTATACTCAAGTGATGTGGATGAAACAGATGCTGAAAGATATCAAAGTAGTATATGATGAACCTATTGCCATATACTGTGACAACTCAAGTGCAATAAACATATCAAAGAATCTGGTGCTACACTCTAACACCAAGCATATATCAATCAAGTTTCACCTTTTGAGGGAAAAAGTAAGTGAGAAAGAAGTCAGACTGGAGTATGTACCTACCAAAGAACAGATTGCAGACATTTTCACAAAGCCGTTGCCGAAGGATACTTTTGAGTATCTCAGAGGGATGCTAGGGGTGATTACCCTCCTGATATAAACTAAAGATGCATTTGCTTGCATCAATCTGTGTGCTTCATAGACATTTCCTGATCCGGATTGATGTTTTTGTGGCTACTACTCAGGGGGAGTAGTCAGATGTGCAGATATGTGGTTAAAAGCTTGTATGTGGGAAGATAATGCTTATCTTTGCCATTGATGTCAAAGGGGGAGAAGAGTCATGTGAAAAACTGTTGCTTACCTGGAGTGAAGAGTCATGTGGGGAGAAGATCATATAGAAGAGGTCAAGGAAGAAGAGTCAGAATCTAAGGAGAAGTAAATGCTGATTGAGAGTTGGGTTGATGGTGTTTTTCACATCATGTGTTGCCATCAATGCCAAAGGGGGGAGTTCGTTGGATGTTGTGATTGTGTTGCTGATATGTGGTTGTCATTGATGTCAACACTATTAACATTTGGTGTATTGAAGGTTGTATATGTTGAGGATATTGAGAAAATTGTAAAAGAAAGTGTTACAAGTTCCTAGTGGAACTGTAAAGGTCATGAAGGTGTCTTGTTTTGTACGTTAAAGATCAACTGTTGTGGACTAAAGGGTTTTTTGTTGAGTGTATCTAGTTCATCCACCAGAAGTTTCAGAGGTCCGCGTGAAGATTTATTCGAGTTATGAAGATCTGTGTTCTGACAGTATTTTTGTGGGTTATGTCATTGTTCTTGATTAAAGTTGGTATAATTCTGGTAATTCTAGTTGTTGCGGATGTTTCTCTGTTGTTTCTTGGTGCTCGTAGATGTTTCTAGATTGTGCTCTATCTTTGTGGTACATCCGCATTGATCGGAGTGCTCGTGGTTGAAATTTTTTCTCGGTATGTTCGGTTTTTGTGTTCTTGGCCGACATGGTGGTTGTGGCATGTTGTGGATCCTTAAAGATTTAATTTTGAATGTTTGGCGCGCTCGAGGATATTGTTTTGGGTCGCATCATGGTATTGGCCGACGGTGTTTAATCCACATTGAAAATTTATTTGTAAATTTGGGCCGACATTGAAAATATGTTTTATATTTTTAGCTGACTAAGTTGTTGATGTAATTTCATGTTGCGGATATATAAGAGCGATTGTTTGGGCAAAGTTAGTGTGTGCATAAGTGTGAATGTATGCCAGAGAAAGTGCAAATGTGCGAATAGTGTCCAAACCATTCAATTGCAGATCAGAGTGAGAAGAAGTTTGAGCGAAGTGTGAAGAAGGTTTTTTGTGCTTAACTAGAACTATAATCAGGCTTTTGAAGAAGCTATTTTCTCAGTTCACAATTTGGATGGTTTTAATCCAAACCTTTCTTTGGACAGTGAGTCATCTTTTGTATTTGAGTAGTGAGCTCTAGGCAATGTGCCTGAATGCATGTGCATTCCCATTATTTTCCATTATACTTTTAACAGGGTATAATATTGTGGAGTAACATCCACCGTGGTTTTTCCCCTAACAGGTTTTCCACGTAAAAATCTTGGCATTCTCTATGTTTCTGATGTGTTGATTGTTTATGGTTTATTGTTCATTCATCAGATCTGAGATTAAGTTAAGTATAGTTTGAAAAAGTTTGAATAATCTGTGACAACTGATTCACCCCCGCCCCCTCTCAGTTGTCTATCCTTGTTTTGCCAACAATTTGCATCTTGCATTTGCTTTACAAAACCAATAAAATGTTCCATAATTTTTTCCCTCTAATTTCCCATCATGATTCACAAGTTGACAAAATCAAAACTCTGATGCCACTGTATATCTCATTTTAGTATTTTTAAGAACCTTGCAATTTTGAGACTCCTATCTATGCAATACTTGAATATATATGGAATTTCAAACAGCACCAACTAAACACTAATATTCATTATTGAACACATCGTCATTACTATTGTTAGCAAGTTGGACACTTATAAAATATTGATATAAAAACAAAGTTTTAGTTAAAACCCTCATGCATACATTGTTTAAAATAACATAGATAAATGGAAGCAATAGCAAAGACCTGACTCATAAATTTAATAGAACAATGAGTTGAATAGGGGTAAGATTGCTAAGGTACAACAAATACAAGAACAACACAAATATAATAATTGTTGTGGTTGGAATCAACACTAAATCGTACTATAAATAAATATAATAATTGCTGATACAAATTGCTAATATAAATACTATAGCAATAGTACTATAGAAAACTGGAAACTAAAAAAAGTTGAAACTTATTCACACAACTGCAATTCCTAGATAAAATCACCTCAAAGAACAAAGAATTTTTATACTCCACTCTTGCCTGGAAACCAAGAGGGTTTTTGTCCTCCAAATCTCCAATGAACACAAGCACTCAAACTATTAAAAAGGGGATTTTGATTTCATAAATTGGATGATCTCCTTTAAGCAAAGGCCTCTCTTTTATGGATTCCAATTCAGCATCCAAATTTTAAATTCCTCTTTTTCCTCCAAAAGTTCTCACTTAAATATATATATATATATATTACATAAGGCCGTGTTATATCCCATTTAGATGGCCCACTTTATTAAAGCAATAATAATATTTAAGTTGTACTTTTACAATGCTTTGGAATAATATTACTAGGACTAATTTAAAACATATTATTAAAATATTTCCTTAGCTTTACCCTTTAGCCTACAGAAATAGAAGGATAGGCTACAAATATCCCAATTATTTTATATCTAAAAAGAGGACACAACATTTTTAGCATTCTTTATGCAAGTTTCATGGCTACAAATTGATTTAATTATGTTAAATATTTTTTGTTAAGACCTACAAGTGCTCTTGCATTTTAAATGTCTTCCAAGTTATTAGAGGAAACTTGAAAGAATTTTATGTTCTTTGTCAAAATATCTGCCAAACAATTTTTCCAATGCCCTTTTGAACCATTAATAGAAGAACCACTCTTTTGAGTTGTGTTCATCCTACTAAGGTGAGCCAATGGTTGGTCTAGCAACCAAGCTTGTTTTGAATTTTTCTGTACGTTATGGTTCTATACCTCTTTTCCATAGAGGCTGTTGAGCAGGAAGCCAAGGTATTGCTAAGGGGCAGTTTGTTCCTTGAATTCCAGAGTGCTAACATTTCTAGTCTTGGTTGTGGGTCATATTCATGAAAATAATTCTCGACTTGATCTTGTTAACGAGCTGTTCCAATGCAAGTCAATAAGTTGTTAATATCAATTGAATCCTTCTTACTTTAAAGAACATGGTAGAAGAGAGGAAAAGAATATCATCAGCAAACTGGTATCCTGTATACCTTTTTCCCCTTTCCAAAAATGGAAGCCCATGTAGTTGCCGCCATTGTTGTGTGATGATGAGAATTAAGGAGTTTCGTTCATGATAATAAAGTGGTAGAGGTTTCATGGGTCACCGTGCCACAATCCTTGATTTAAGGCAAATAAAGGCTTAGGTACCTATTGGTTAGACTCTAAAATTGGTGGAATTGGAATGAATAATGGATCCATCAGATTATCTGCATGTTGAAATTCAATTTTCTGAGTAAGAAAATAATTCTTCCAGATACAGCACTCAAAGGCCTTAAATATATGAAGCTTAATTAGAAATCCCAACCAATATTGAACCTTTGTAGAGTGGAGTTCCATAGCTTTCAATCTCCCTTGATCTGAATTACAATTAACTATGACTGACTTCCTAAATATTATTGTATTATGTTGACCCATCTATTCATCATCCCCGGCAGGTTTTGCATATCAGTCGATTGTTTTTTCTAGTGATCAGAATAATTCCATAGATATCTTGGTCAATCTACAATGGCCATGGTGTGTGAGGGTGAAAAATATTGAAGTGGCTCCAATACTACTTTTAGACTTTTGCACACTGTCACACTTGCACCTGCATGCAGCAACATGATACAAGGAGGATCGTTATGTCATTTGCCTGTACATCCAACACCAATCAGCAAAACAAATCAGGTCTAGTATGAACAGAGACCATCATCAAACCCTATCTGGCAGACAAGCATCATTTTATATTAATTGTCAAACACCTTGTTAATTTGGGACGCAATACTGTTTTCATCACTCAGTCAATTTTAAGATAGCTAACAAAATAGTGCAATAATATACTAAAGTCTAATTCATTCTTTATACATTCATTCATCATTGCATCTCATCATATTTCACTTGATTTTTCAATTGTCTCTTATAGGAGGGTTAGTTACCCAATCGCCCAGTTAACATGGATGTTGAATGTTCTTCAAAGGTACCCAATCACCTAAATGTCCTAGGCCTTCATGGGTTTTCATATTCTAACCAAATAGCATGGGTATTTACTATTTTGTATATCAAAGATCTCATACTTTTGGCAATAGTCAATAATATTTAGTCAAATCAACCCAAATAGTAGACTCAACATTTTGCATGAAAAGTAAACATGTCATCAATGAAGTGCAACAATACTTCAGTAGGATTATTATACCTTTCAAGGGAATCAATTGAACAGTCAAATACTTCAATAAAATTTAGAGAATCAGATGTACTTAAATCAAATAGCAGTTGCAAAAGTCAAACCAGTCAAAGCTGAAACTTCTAATCAAACACTTCTTTAGCAGGTCAAACATAGCAAAGTTCTTCCAAAATATGTCATTGAAGTCAATGACAGAAATCAAATAATTAAACTGTTGAAAAACAAACACTGGTCAACACTACTCGAAACACAAGTTTAATAACAGACTTGTTCATGACTGGCTGCAAACTAGCAAAGAAATTGACTATCCCTTTCCATTACAACTTTTTGCGGATTACAAACAACTCAAATGCAAAGTAGGGTTCACCACCAAAACATTGGATCAAGTTGAACTTTTGTTGGCATACAATAAAGATCTTGGCAAGTGTATAAACATTATCACCAAATTGATCGCATGTCATTCTTGTATTATCCTCATAAATGGCATAGGATTCAGAATCTTGCAGATTGAAGGTGACTGCCAAGTGTTCATTCACTTAAGAAATGGTGTTACCTGAAGCAACCATCAAAATGAACAGGCGAAGTGTTGCTCAATTAGCAAATGGCTAATATCATGAATGATCTGGTTCATGCACTGTCAGCATTTAGGTGTCAAAATTGAGCACCCACTCAGAGGCTTCAATCAAGTAGCAGGATATGCTAGCTAACAATGCTATTACTAGCCAGCTGAAACAAAAGTTCACAATTTACTCCCATCTGACTGAACTGCCAAATCCCATCCAAGCAAAGACAGCCTTAGAAATATCTCCCAACAGCACAACCGACCAGTGAACCTAATTCTCTAATAAGTATGCCAATGCACCTAATTCAAGATTTTGACTACTTCGAACCATTATGGTTACCAGAAATGCACTTTTTATGTTGGTAATTCTTCTTTTATAGAGTTTTTGTTGTACCTCATATTCTCTTCTATCCACTTATCATACTCACAGCTTATACCACCCATGTTATTAGGGCCACCCATATACAATGTTTGTCTCTCCTTTCTTGGACTGTTTGTCACATCCCCTTTTTAGAATTAAAATATATGGAAAGACCTGTAGCCTATTTCTTATTTCCCATAAGCTAAGGGGATAAAGTTAAAGAAATAGTTTAATAATAATATTTTAAGTCATCTCAATAACTTTATTTTATAACATTGTAAAAAAGGACAGCTTCTGTATTATAATTATTTTATTAATGTGGACCCAATGAAATGTCTTATTAGAAATGTTTTTGAACACCTTTGGAGGAAATATTAGGCAGGAAAAGGAAACTCAAACTAAAAAGGTGAATATAAAAAGAAGATTTTGGCACAGAAAAGGGCATCTATTGTTATTGTTATCAAACGCTTTTTATAGAGCTTGAGTATTTATATTCATCTCCACAGCCAAGGACAAAAATCCTCTTGGTTTCCATTTTAGATTGGAGTACAAAAAACCTGTTCTACATTCGAGTTGATTCCACTTAGGGATCACAATTGTGCTAAAAGATTGCAGTTATTCTAGTTTCAGGTTGTGGTTGGAATTTCAAGTTTGTTGAAGATTTCAAAATAAGTCAGATTTGAGAAGTTTTTTTTGAGTAAGATACTTTATTTGATTTTAAGTAGCAAATCTTGTTATTATTATTATTACTGGCCATACCTTTCTCGGGGCCATATCAATCTATTTTTCCAGCCATACCTCTTTTGGTAGTAGTCGTACCTATAATATGCTGGACCAATTTTTCAAAGAAAATTTTTGCAACTTCCCATAGTTTCAATACACAGACATTCCATCAAACAGTTTTCTTGTAACAATTTGAGAGCTTGATTAAATATTAATGGTTCACAACTTACAAGTCCACAACATTCACAGTCCACTTCTACTTCATTTAGTGATAACAAGAGACTTCTTGAAGTAAATAACTGAAAGTTTATCAAAATAGGACATTTATTGTGTAAATCAACAGCTGCTGTAATAGATTCATGATTTTAATATCATTTTCAGAATTCCTCGGAGTTACACATTAATAAATTTCTGACGTTTTTAAACTCCAAAACAGATGGTGAAGCAGCTCCAAATACTTATCTCCATGCTCCTTCATAAGCAATGCCTTCCATAAACAGTACGGCGCCCCTTATACTTGTACAGCCTCACTCAAATATCATTCGGCGGATAATATGTATGAAGTCGACCCCCTTAAGGTGGTGGCACTGACCAAGCTAATATTCCCAAGTGCTGCTTAGGCATTTATAAATATATCTTAAGCAAATGGCATCGTACCTCCTTAATGACTTTTATTGGCCCCATGTAATCTCTCAATCCAAAGTCTGAAATATTTAGAAAGGTGCGGCAGCTATTTTGCTAAGTTACCGGGTTCGCCCCTACAGGCCCTGGGTCCGGTTCGGGTTCGATTCGGGTCCGGAATTTGGGTCCGGTCCGCCCAAATTCACCAAGGGTTCGAAAATCCCTTTGTGGGTTCGGCCAGGGTTCGGACCCCTGACTGTGGGTCCGGACAGGGTTCGAAATTTTCGAACCCGGGCAGAATTTCGCACCCAGGCACACTTTTTCACACAATTTTGCATTTTTTTAATATTTTTTTGACTCTTTTTTGGTGATGCAGATCACTAAAGAACCAAGGATGCTTCTATATTGAACACCCTAGGTAGAAAAAGACGAGTTCCAGCTCATGAATTTGGAATGAGTTCAACTAACAACTAATCTTTAATGGATTCATCCATGTAGTATCTTTAGTTGCTTTGCCCTTCCACTTGACTAGATATTCTAGTTACTTTTGGTAATCTTTATCTTTTGTCCTCTAATGACTTTGGAGTTGATAATTGAGGCCATCTTATGTTTTTCACATATGAACCAACATCAACTTCATTTGGTTGACTCTCATAGAAAGGGAACAAGTTTACTACATTAGTCATTAAAGATAGTAACTCATCTCATATGCATTTAATGAAAATTGTTTCAACATCTTATATAATCTAATCTTCTTCCATTTTAGTTAATTGTAGGTCCTTCTCGAAATCTCTCCTTCCTCCAATACATGAGAAGTAGAACCAAGTCACCCACCTAAAATTTTACTTCCCTTATCTTCAAATCAGCATATTGCTTGAATTTGGTGGTACTTTACTTGAGTTGTTCATATACTTCTTTAATGTATCCTACAAACTCCTCTGCACTACACATGTTCACATCAACCATATCTCACAACTCAGTCACTCCCCTTGGAATATGCCCAGACACAATTTGGAAGGGTCTCATTTCAATGCTCTTATTAATTGAATTGTTTTAGGCAAGTTTAGCTTGCATAGGACTAAATCCCAATTGCTTGGTTTGTCTTCTGCAAGGGTCTCATTTCATAACTTATGTTTGACTATCAAGTTGTGGATGGTAGGTTGAGCTGAATTATAACTTAATGTTTTCTTTCTTCCAAAAAGTCCTTAAAAAATGTCCAACAAATTTTGTCTCTATCTAAACTGTTAAACACTATGCTTCTTGATAACAAATGCAAGTGAACTACTAATATAAAGTGGTGGTGAATTTTTGCTATGTTATTTGACTATTAATATGGTGGTGTATTCTGAACTTAATTACTGCTGCAAATATGTATATACTTCTGATTTTTATATGTTTTTGTATTACCGAACCCAACCCCAAACCCAACCCCAAAAAAAAAATTTCCCGAACCAGCGAACTAGGTTCTCGAACCCAAACCCGAACCCAAAACCGAACCGGTAACTTAGCTATTTTGAAAACGCTACGCCATAAAGAAACACTCCCCACACATATCAACTTCCTTAACTGGCACAATAACATTAATAACTCCCTCAGCATGAAAGGTGCAGCTAGAATAAGTGGTATGGCTAGGACTGATAATATAAATTCACTGAAATTCCTTCTAAACTTTAACTATGTTATTTCAACAATCTTCCAAAATCTCCAAACTCAGAAATTTGTCTTGAAACAAGACTTCACAAATTTCATAACTTTCCAATCGTTAAATCCAAGTGCGAAATCTGTGTGACTCCGCTTGTAACCAGCTAGGGTAGGTCTTCCACCACCGAAACTGATTTCCCTTAGGGTTTTCGTCCTAGGGCTTGCTCCACAAAAAGCTCTCAAAATCAATAATAGAGAAAATAAAATCCAACATGAGCACATGAGCTCTCAAATTCACTTTTATATTTTCCCCTAGAATATTTTCAAAATGTCTTTCAAATTCCTGCTTTTAAATATTTCATTAAAATACATTAATAAAGTGACTTTTAATATTTCCTTTTAATTTTAACTTAAGTCACTTTATCAAATTAATTAAAATAAAGTTATATATAAAATATCCCTTTATTGGACAAATTTAAATAATTAATTTAACTCATTCCCTCAAGTTCTGGCATTAGCCTACAGGAATAATATAGGCTAAACAGACTCTTCCGGCTACTCTTCAGAAGGGGACATTACAGTACCATTTGTTGTTGATTATATTGTTTGAAGGAGGACCGCCATACATTTTGGATGATACACATTGGGCTGATTATGGGCGCCATACTAGTCTAAAGGAGGCAATATCATTCAAGGGGTAATATATTTTTATTGGCTGCCATACCAAGCCAAAAAGAGGCTGTAACATTTTAAAAGTGTTTTAAGTCTTGTACTAGTAGCCATCATATGTTTATCCATCAGCTGCAGTACCTTTATCCATCAACTGTCGTACCAATATATCTTATAGAAGACTTCAGATTGCTGCTATTCTCTATTTTATGAGTGGCCATATGGCCAAACCTATGACTAGGCTTCTATCACTGGACTTGTAAGTAGTCTACAGCATGATTTGTAATTTATTATTAATTGAATATTCTGAATATAAAAAAAAGGTTTCTACAGTGTGAAAGATTGTCTTTATCATCAGCATTTTGTGGATTTCAAGCCATTTTAATTAAGATTTCAATTTGGCTTAAAAGAGTTTACAATATCAATGTTGTGTGCTGCTATTTAGTATTTTGTTAAGATTCCAGTTTGCAAAAGATCACAAAAAAAATTGTTAAAATATCAGAAAGGGTTCATTACACTGTTAAGAGTCTTTGGACCAGAAATCTGCAGGTTTTGATTGCTGAATTAATGTGGTTCACAGGTTGGAAAGGCATATATATTCTCAGTCCTTCGATCTGAAAATTACCAAGGGGCTGGAGCTTTTAGGGCTAAATACTCCAATACTAGAACAAACAACTGCTTAGATTAGCACAGTAACCTTTATTTGCAATACAATGGAGTTAGACTTTGACAACCAAAGAGAAATGCAACCATAATATTTACTACATAATGTATATGTTCATTATTTAAACTGAAGCTTGTTGATTTTTCTACAGTAATAGACAAAAACCTCAGTGGAAATTACCTGTAAAAAGCTAATTTAAAAATCTGAACAATAAAAAGTATACCCAATTCTGGTAGAAGAACCAATGCTGACAGAAGGCCCCACAACCGTGCCTGAGCCAAGATGGACATTAGGACCTACTTTGGCATGCGCGTGAACTATTGCCCCAGATTCTATGAATGCAGTTAAATCTATGTCTGCAGACACATGGAACAGACCACCACCTTGTTTCCATCTTTCAAGCTTTGTAGAGTCCTCATTACTAAGGCTTCCTTCAGATGAGAAGGTCACCACTGCCCCTGTTGTTCCCAATGAAAAGAAGAAGAAATTGAATAAGCAACAGAAGGAACCTCAGTCCATCACTCTCCACCTGAATACAGATAGAAAACAAAGCATAAATAAGAGAAACCAGCTGTCTTGCAATCATGATCACCAATAAGCCAAGAATGGTATGACTTCAAGATGCTTCTCCTGTGCTCAAACTAAGTTTATCCATGGCAAAAAGGCTGAACATTAAATCAATTGCAGATTTCTGAATTAATAAACAAAACTAATTGATGCAATAAATCAAGTCCATGTAGCTTCCTGATTCATTGCATAAAAGACAATAATTATAAGCCAGGCCATGATAACTTATAACCGATAAGAGGTCTGTGTATCCCAAAGCATAAATTTTTAGGCAGCATTCACAATGTAGCCATTGTCTGCATTGTATTATATATCTGGACGTGTTTAACAGTTCTAAAGATTATCAAAGTTGAACATAATTTTCTGATAGGAACTTAAAATCATAAGTCCAATCTTTGGGGTTCGAAAATGTCACATTCCACACTCCCACCACATGGAACTCAAGGAATTTGAAGACAACAGCAATTAATTACTGCCAATGCTATTTCTATTTCCAAGCCCATTCTCTCTGTTACTTTTTCCAATCTATCAGTAACTAGGCTGGGCAGAGAGGAAAGGAAAAGAAGGAGAACGATTTCAGATATTCTGAAACAGCCATCATTCCAGAAACATATTCCACAGGGAGACTGATGATACTCTTAAGTACGATTAAGTGTAACTTGGTACTAAAAGGCATCTACAATATTTCTGGTGTGAAGAGGACAAATTGCTCCATGGATACAAATTTCATTAGGAATCTTTGTATTTTGATCAAAAATGAGGAATTACTCACTTGGATCTTGGCCAGAATTTTAATTACTGAACATATTCCATCAGAGGCTAAGTTGAAAAAGCTGAAAGGAAAATAGGCGGATAGAGAAATCCAGGTAGAATTCCGGGTGAGAAAGAAATCCTTGTTATCCAGCAAATCTTGTGTTTTCTCAATTATAGGTTTGAAACACTAAAAAGGCATTACGTGGAGAAGATTAGCCATGTGAAGAGAACTGATGGTTATTAAAGTTGATAATACTCCCATCCTTCTCATCACTGAGCCACTTGAAATTTTCCCTCAGATATTGTCAGTGGGCCATGGTAAGCCAAGTATGGATAGGAAAAATTTCAGTGGCCTACAAAGGTAAATTTCAAAGAAGATGAAAAACCTGAGGAGGTAAAGTACCTCCTATGACAGAAGAATTGAAGTGAAAGTATAGTCTGCCTAAAATAGACCTGCAGTTTTTAAAGCAAGAACTTTGGTTTCACTGAGGTGGACAGGCTGCACAAGCATGAGCAGGCCATCAAGGATCAGTCTTCCAATTCAGGCATGGCACCAAGCAACAAAACTATTGGCATTTGTGTCACTGGTGGAGCAGGAGTAGATATGCTGCACCCATCCCCTGAAGATTAATCTACTCGTAAGTTGGTCTTTCTAAGTACTTTAGTTACTTGTAGACCTAATCTATGTTAGGCAGGCCTCTTTTTGTATATTTGAGGCATAATTGAGTACATTTATATAGTTTTGTGGCATCCACTATTATGTTATTTTTTGTATAATGTACTATGATAGTAATGAAAGAAGCACCTATATTATATTCCTTACAATTATCTCTTTCTGTACAATGGTTTTTTTAATTTTATTTAGGGCTGGGGGACTCATTGCTAACACTTTATTTACATAAAAATAAAAAATCATAACCTAAGAAAATAAATATAGTAATGGGGGGAATCACTGCTATATGCAGTTGCACACAGTTTGAGAAAGAATTCCTTGAAAAAAAATTACAATACTAAATCCTATAAAGGTCGACCTAGCAAAGAATTGAGGGAGGGCATAACTAGACATTATTCAAACGTTGCTATATAAAAAGCAATTATGTAAAGTCAAGCACAAGAATTAATAAATAAGAACAAAGAAAATATCAAAATAAGTGAACAAAATGATGATTTTGTCCATGCCATACCACAGCCACCATTAGAATGATTGTGCAAGATGTATGTAGTAGTAGTAGATGAGAAAAGATGCCATTTACGAGACTTGTATGCAAAGCCACCATTTGGCCATACAAAGAATCCCAATGAGTTATGAACAAAGATAATCAAAAGTCACCTAGGCATATGCAAATAGCCATCATTTGGCCGCACAAGCATGTTGGAGTTAGTTTATTACACCATGGTATAGTTGGTGATTACATAATGTTTGGTTAGAAGGATAGTATTTGTAATGTCCCCTTTTTCTAGGCCAGGTTAGTCCATCACTTGGTCCCCATGGACTAACAGGGTGGTTAGGGGGCCCTTTGAGGGTGTTGCAGACTGGTTTAGTCAACCCTTTTGAGCTCAGTCAGTGTGTTCCCAGCTCAGTGTTTACCAAGGGTTCTCGCAGTGTGCTCTCAGAGGCTTATTCAAGCTTGTGGACCATACTTACTATTTATAGTAAAACACTAGGGTCTCTGGTACAGTTAGTTGCCAGTGTTACTATTTTGGGCTGGATGGCGGATGTATATCTTGGAGTTATATTGGTTATTAATGGTCCTATGCACTTAATTTAACTTTATGTGTTATTAATGAATTAAAAGGGAAGTAAATTAAAAGGGAATATAAGTTATTTTAAAAGAATACCTTATAATATAAAGTACGGCACCCAAATTAAAAAGGGATGAATGGCAGGAAATTAAAGTAAATTAAATGAAATGAATTTCAAATGCAATTGGGCATGGAGTTTGGGAAAAATATAAAAGGGTATCAAGGGCTCATTTTGCTCATTCATTCATGTTGAAGAAGATTATTTTGCTAAGGGTTTTGCAGGAGGACTGGAGAGTCTGGAAATACTCAACTTCACCGAGGACAAAAACCCTCATGAGTAAACAGCTCGGTGCAAGAGTGAAAGTGTCCCAAGCCAGCTCACAAACAATTCCATTTCAGGGATTGTGCTTGTGCTCCAATTGATTTACAGGAAAGATTACAATTTCAGGTTTGATGATTTAACAAGAAATTGGAAAATATATTGATTGAATTTGAAGGATTTACTTGCTGATGTATAAGTCAATCCTTGCTGGTCTGGACATGGGGTTTCTAAGGGTTTATTGATGAACACAAATCTGATCATGGCTCTTTGAAGGGTTTATTGCTGCACTTTGCTGGGTCAATTGGTCTGTTCTAAAGTTTATTGGCAGACATTTTGTGGCTGGTTATCATCTCAGGCACCATTCTTACCTGGGCGTGTGAACTCCTCAGCTGGGTCGGGAGTTTCTTGGTGATTGGAAAAGGTGTTGAAGTTGCAGATTTACCAGTGCCTAGTGTGATTTATATCTGCCTGTTGAGGGACGTGATTATGACATTCTGAGTCGTGGGAAGTGAGTCAGAAGCTGCCGCTGAATGTAATGCATCCCTGCTGCTAGGCGTACTCACATTTCCTACGCCATCACTGCTGACCTGGTCGTGGGACAGAGTTTATGCTTGCTGTACAAAGTCTGGGCTGTGTGGAAGACTTCCTTGGAATTGTGAGTCTGATTCATGGTATTGGTGTTCAGTTCTGGGAGCTGCCTTCAATCCAGCACTAACATTGGGACCTCTGTTGGGCATTATAAACCATTCTGGGCATGAATGTATGAAGAAGGACTGACATTAAGCCTGCAGCAAATCACCTTACCCAGCTGTAGAGTTTTCTTAAGAGTTCGTGGCATTTACAGCAGTGCAACTTGGTATTTATATTACACACTATTATTTGCATTTTCTGATATGTGTGTAAAGAACTAGTGGTGCACAGTGAATAAGGGTTGAAGTGTATTTGCCCATCTTAATACTGATATGAATTGAATGTATTCAATCTGAAATCTGTTATGTTGCTGGGATATAAGCATTGAAGTCCGCCAAGACTTGTCCAAAGAAGTCTAAAGTCCGTCAAGCATAAAGAAAAGATGGTGAAACCACTAACAAATCCGACCTTGGCACTAAGGGAAAAATGGCAAAGACAAGGAAAAGTCTGCCTTGCACAATGGCAGACAATTGACAAAGTCCGACTTTGCTCAACTGAGGAATGGCACAAGCATGATAAAGTCTGACTTTGCCCAAGGAAGGATGTCCAAACCTTTATAAAGTCTGATTTGGCACAAGAAGAGTAAAGTCCGACCTAGGCCTAGAGAAGAAAATGTCTGAGTCCAACCTTGGCATGAAAGAAACAAAGTCCGCCTTGAAGAGAGATGAGAGATGAAATGTCTCAGCCCTCATAAAGTCCGCCATGGCAAGAGGAACAGAAAGTCCGCCCAGCTAAGGAGAGGATGAGAAAATTGGCTAAGTGTTGACACCTTGGGGAGAAGAATTCAGAAAATTGACTAAGTGTTGGAAAGAAAACAGGAAGAATGAAAAGGAATAAAGAGGAAGCGAATAAAATCCTTATCCAAGGATGGAGTCTGCCCTACTTAGCACAAGCCAAATTCAGAATTGAAGGCAGATTTGTAGGCAAAGTTCATTCGAGCATGAAGATGGCCAAAATCTTGGCTAAGTGTTGAATGGTCCACATGAAGGTGTTACAAAATGAACTTGAATAGCCAAAATTTGGCTAAGTATGGGAAATACTTCACAGAGAAAGTTCCAATTTCCTCCATTGTGGCGAAAGCACAGGGGAGTTCTTCTCCAAATTCAAGGCACTTGAAAGAAGCAATCAAGGCAACTTCTTGAAGGATTTCATCTCCTGAAGAATTAAAGACAAGCTTCCAATCAAAATCAGATGGTGACAAGAAAAGTATTCCAAACAAATTTCCATTTTTTGATACAAATTGGAATCCAAGATCAAAGCTAGGAAGGAACAAGCGCAAAGGACAGAGTCGTCGGCAAGGAAAGATATTCTAACGCAAGCATGTGGAAGAAAAACAAAGTGACCAAGGAAGACATCAGCACACTGAGGTGGCGCCTCGTCATCTTCCAACCACTCAAATTGTTCCAAATCAACATGCAACAACTTTCTATTTTATTGTTGGTTTATATTTAGCAGAAGGACAAGTGTCCCTAGATGTAATTTTCTCATTGGTCGAGAGGTAGTTGGTTGTGACAAACCCTAATTAGGGTTTATTTTTGTAATCTCGGTCGTTGATTCGAAATCAATCTTGGCCATTGAATTGTAGTCGAAGAGCCTATAAATTGAGCTTGCCCCTCATTTGTAAGAGGTGAAGAAAGTGTATGAGATTGTTGCGTATTGCTACTTCTGATAATAAAAGCTCTTATGCATGATTTGCTTTGAATCCCTTTTATTGTCAAGTGTTTTGCAAGATTGCATAGCTTCTTCAACATTAGATTAGAATTAAGATAGAATTAGATTAGAATTAAGATAGAATTTGATTTGAATGTTTGTTAAATGAATGAAAGATCTGATAGTATTGATTGGTGAAACTTAGCTCATACTTTCTTTGAATATATGATTTTTATTCAATGCGTAAAGTTAGCCTGAGCTTATGATTGTGGATGCTTAACTTCAATCTGGATAAGTATTGTTCAAGACATGAAAACTATAATCACACCCCTTGAAGATTGCACCCACTTTGTGTAGTTGTCCTAGGGAGGCGAAGCAAAGCGTGGTTACCAGTTTCACCTAATCTTTACCATCTCTTGAATTCTTAGGGAGTAGATTAGAACTTCTAAACCCTTATCTCCTTTTTTTAGTTTGTTTGATCCAAGACCCAAACAATAGAGCTTCACTATCTAGACCTTCATTGTGAATTGAACAAGCCTAGTGTAAGTCCCTTTGTGTATTACCAGCATATCACAGCGCCCATTGAGCTTATCCACACGTCATGACCTGACAAAAGAAACCTTGGAATCGCCATATGATTTTCTCGCAATTTTAGCATACGCAGTGGTTTTTCAAGAGAGGATAGAGTGTCTTTGGACATTTTATTCTGTGTGTTCGGTGGATGATAAAACATACACCAACAACACTCTCTCTCATGGGCCATGGTAAGGCAAGTATGGAGAGGAAATATTTGGCCAGTAAATGAAAGTATATTTCAAAGAAGATGAACTTAAGGAGGTACAGGACCTGTCAAAAAATTTATACAGCGCTTCCATGATAAAGAAATCCCAAAGAAAAAGTATAGCCCGTCTGAAGCAGACCTGCAGTTTTCAAAGCAAGGAGAACATAGAAGAGTTGTAACACAGTAGAGGGGCTTCAGTTTCGAGAAGTGGACAGGAATTCAGGAGCACAAGCCGGCCATCAGGGTCAGTCTTCAAATTTGAGCAAGGCAACAAAGCACAAAAACTCATGGGAATCATGTTACTAAGTACAGCAGGGGTGGATACACTGCATCAAACATTTAAGATTAATCTACTAATAAGTTGAGCTTTCATAGTTATCATAGACCTCGTCTATGATACATAGGCCTCTTTTTGTATATTTTAGGCATAGTTAAGCATGCTGTTGAATCCTGATCGCAATATCACAATTTGATACGCTGTGGAATATCTCCTACTTATCAATAGTTAAGCAAATTTTTATAGACTGTATAGGTTGTTAATCTTTGTTGTTTGGGTTCATAAAAAGCTTTCCTCGTGTTGCAGATTGGTGGCATCCTCTGTTATGTTACTTTCTGTACCAGCCTTAAGTTTCTGCGACAGTGATAGAAGAAACACTTTATATTAATCCCTGTCTCATTCTGTGCAGCATTTTTTGATTTAGAGCTGGGAGACATGTTGCTAACACTTGAATTACTAATTTCAAAAAAATCATAGTAAATTTCATAGATTTTACAGACCCAGATCCAACCAAACATCTCCAATGTAAAAGAATTCAGTAGTTACATTTCACAATTGAATTGATGTTCTTTATGCCCAACCAGTTACCAAAATGCAAAGAAACCGAAGACATTCCAAGAAGATTGGTTACATGCATGCAATTAGAGGAAGAAATTCCCAGAAAATTCTCATCATACTAAACCCTACAAGGACCAACCTACCACAAAATTGGACAACATATATAGAAACTATTCAAGCTTTATGATATAGAGAGCAACTCTGCCAAGTCAAGCACAAGAATATATATATAAAAAGTGGTCAAACTGATAACTTTGTGCTTATCATGTCACCAGCTGTCATTAGGTTGACCATGCAAGATGTACGGAATTATGGTAGAGAAAAGATGTCAATTATGAGGCTTGTATGAGCAACCACCATTTGACCATACAAGGAATCCCAATGAGTTTTCATAAACATAATCAAGTATCGACCAGGCACATGCAA
This sequence comes from Sequoia sempervirens, assembly GCA_007258455.2. Lineage (NCBI taxonomy): Eukaryota > Viridiplantae > Streptophyta > Pinopsida > Cupressales > Cupressaceae > Sequoia > Sequoia sempervirens. The sequence goes on from VDFB02373365.1 coordinate 123,469,363, forward strand.
CCAGACATCATTTGGCCATAGAAAATATAGGATGATTTTGTGACTGAAATCAAAGTTTAAATGAACAAACTTTGGCCATACAACAGAAAGTTAGAAACACAAGTAAATAAGTTGGACAACATCCCATGTGATCTACCACCATTAGACCTTTCAAGAAGGTTGTATGATGTTTGGATAAGGTCAATAAACAATTTAACAAGATACGATGCCTCTCGTATGGCCAACTGTCATTTGGCCCTGCCCAAAGGCCATATGAGAAATGAAGAAGAAGGCCTCCACGTACACCATCTATCATCACACAATATAAGCAAAGTCAACATAAACTAGAAAACTTAAAACGCTTGACAACATATGGCATGAATTTTAAGGAAAAATAAAGAGACTTTCCAAACAGAAATAAATTTCCCTTTAAAAATTAGAAAATATTAGATTTGCACAAACAATTTGCTTTACAAGTACAAGCACATACAAGCCTAATACAGTAATATCATATATGTGAACAAATATGCCCCTTTCAGGCATGATAAGAAGACTTTTCTCTAGCAACAAATCTGTACAAGCCTGTTCATCACACGGTTCAACAACAAAACATTTGCATGCTCCTGTATGGCTGGGATGTCACTCCAAACTTTGCACAAAGTATACAGAATTAAGGATGAATCAAGGGTACTATTTTACTCCAAAGGTGGGTTGGTATGGCATCATAAATGCAAAAACATGGGATTGTATTGGTAGGAAAAAGAAAATTATTGCCATAAGAGAAGATTAATTCCTTGTTGGCTCCAGAACAAAGCAAAGTCAACTTACTAATGCATGCAAACTGCTCTTTTTCAGTAGATCAATCCGTACATTAGTGGTTTTTTCTAGACAAAATAAAAATAAGGTGCAGTATCACAAAAGGGGTGAGAAGACTCAGGGCATTAGAGGAGATTCATCTAGAAAGTTAATAACAAAAGTTGACCAAGACAAAATAAGAAACACCCAGTCCTCATCATGCCTACTTTTACATAACTTGTACCTTATGCATTAATACTAGATAAGATGATTTTTCTTTGGGAGAACAGATGTAAGCAACAATTATTCATTTTTATATCAACTGGGAATTCAATTTATGTCTTTTGGGCAGTCATATTGTAATGTCCCCGTTGGACGAAAACCCAACAGCCAAGGGAGTACAGTGCTTCCCACATGTCCAACGGCTTGCAAGACTCAAATCCTCCGGAAAGTGGGACGCAAACCCCACTAACCCTTAACGCCAAGGGTAGCCGCCCTCACTACTAGGGCGGTCTTTGGGTGTAGTGGTTGGGCCTTAGTGGTATCAGAGCCGAGGTCTTGAGGTCGAGCCCCGCAGAGCGTGGTGAGTTGTAATGTCCCCGTTGGACGAAAACCCAACAGCCAAGGGAGTACAGTGCTTCCCACGTGTCCGACGGCTTGCGAGACTCAGATCCTCCGAAAAGTGGGACGCAAACCCCACTAACCCTTAACGCCAAGGGTAGCCGCCCTCACTACTAGGCGGGTTTTTGGTGGGTTGGGCCTTAGTCTAAGGCCCACCACTGCACCGAAGTGGGGGCTGTAATGTCCCCGTTTTTAGCACTTCACTTTTGTGATTGGTAGCCTATTCCCAGTGTGTGTTGGCCTAGTGGGGATTTGTTTGATGGTTTCGGATTGCTTGTTGAGTTTTGGATGTTTTTTGGATTCTTTCTAGGTTTTCAGAGAGCGAGGTATGACTTGCAACTGTTTGGGCAACCTTTCCGAACTTACTATTTTTAGTAAGTTATGACGGCTACATCGCTGAGTTTGGGATTTTCGATTGCGGACTCTTTCTGGGTTTTCAGAAAGCTTTGCAATGGTGTCGCATGCATTGCATTCTGAGCAACTTCTTGAATTTACTATTTTTAGTAAATTCTATTTTTAGCAGTGGTCCAAGTCAGCATCAGCTCAGCAGGCTTTCCTTTTCTGGCAGTTCATTGGGTAATTCTGATTTTTGGCTTAAGGGGTTCATTTTGGAGAAATAAGTCATTTAAAGTCAATAATGTTTTATTTTATAAAATAACCCCTTGTCCTAGTAATTCGACTTTAAGTTGTTTTAAAAAGGGGGACTTTGAGGGTGGTCATCTCATGGGGAAATATTTTGATATTTCTAAAGTCAAAAATACTTCTTGGAGAAAGGGACGCCATTTTATGAAGAGGAGATTTTTTATAAAGTCAAAATTGAACCTTATGAAAGGGGGCGCACAAATTGGAGGGAAAAGGAGTCAATTCAAATTTGAAATTAGGGTTTGTTTTCTAGAAGCTTCTGGAAGGCTTTCTCAAAATTATAAAAGGAAGCTTCGGGTCCTCATTTTCTCATCGGATATCTTGAGTATTGTTATGCTGCCGAAATGGTTGTTGGATTGCTTCGAGGAATGAATGCCTCCTAGCTTTGGCTCGACTTCGTGCTTGAGAGATAGCACCTAGTGGAGAGGTTTGCTAGATTTTGAGTGATCTTGTAGTAAGGTTTGCATTGTAGTGTTGTTCTTTCATTTCGAGATTAGTTAATTGCATTTCATGTTATTTTCTGGAGTTGCTGATAACACAGCTGATTGTAGTTTTCATTCATATATCAAAAACAAAAAGGGTTCTTGTTATGGGTATTAATCCATTGAATTTCTATGCTAGGGGCGACCAAGTTTAGCAAGTTTCAGATTTTTTCATTGAGTACTGAATTTTCTAGAAGAAAGTCGCCCTTCTTAGAGGGCCGTACATTTCTGTACTTGCCTTAAATTCTGTGCAAAAAAATATAAGATCATTTGGGTCTGTTTTTTGGGTTTAATATTGGGCGCCATCATCTTAGGGTCGCTTTGCACTTTATCTCATGAGTTTTGGGTGGGTATTGAGTGAGATATGAGCATTTCAATGAGGAATTAGAGTGCTGGTCTGATATTCATGTTGCTGGTCTGTCATATCAGACTTGGGAAAATTGTGTATGAGTGAAGGGTGAGTGTTAGAACTTCATAATTGATCTAGTGGATGACATCTTTACTATTGCAGCACTTTGTGGAGCTCTAATCCTTGATCTTGCAGGCGTTCTTCAACATTTTGTAAGCTGAACAGTAGTACTGTCAGCATTTCTCTCAATTTTGCTTATCATGTTTGTAATTTCCCACTGAATAAGTGGAAGAGGCTGGCTTGCCGCCTATTTACTTGAATTTGTATTGTAATACTTAATATCTCCGCCCTATGGTAGCTCCATTCCCATCCGGGTTTGAAAGCACATTCTGGGTGTTGAGTCTACTTTCAGCATTTGTAGTGGTAGAGATCGTCTGACCATATGCTCGTCCATCTTGGACACATTCTTGGTTAGAGTTACTTCCAGTTGCAGTTCTGATTAAATGTACTGACGATCCTCTTGCCATATGACAGCCTCTCTCTTGTTGAGATTGAGTGCGCATTCTTGGCAAAGAGTTATATTGTAACTGCTGGTTTGATTTATCTAACCCTAACGGGTGTGATGCATTGCTGATTGTAATTTGAAAATTGAAAAAAATTGGTTCAGGTTATTTTAGTGGTATTAGAGCCAAGATCCTGCCATCCTGTGCCCAACAAAGTTCATTTGACAGATGAGTGACAGAGATACCAAACACTACGTACAGAGAGAGATGACTACAGAGAAGTCTCTACTTGAGTTAATGCATGAACTATTTACGCTAATGAAGGATCCTGACATAAGGTGGGGAATCAGAAAGATTTATGCTAGGTCTGAAAGCCGGGATAGCAAGGTGCACATGTCACCTCATATTGATCGTGAGCTTGATGAAGAAACTCTGACAGTTGAAAAGTCTGTGGAAGAACCCAAAAATACTCCCTTAGACTTGCATGTGATAGGAAGTGATGAAGAACAGTTCAGTGAAAAGAACATAACAGCAGTCTTGAGTTCTAATGAAAATACATCCAATGAAGGTCTTGAGGCTAAGGGCTTCACAAAAAATGTTGGTATGACGGTTGTGTGGGATGAGTTCGTTGAAAAAGAACAAGATGAAGAAATCACTAGTGGTGTCCTTGAACCAGCTTATGATCATTACCAAGGTGATGTTGTTAATAGTGATTCTGATGTGTTTATACCTCTTCTTGTTGAGGATTTGGTCAAGGATTATTCACCTCTTGCTGCTGTTCAAATCTCTCAAGAATTTTCACTAGACAAATTTATGACAAGTAGCCAAGAAGACCTCCTTGGTATTCATTGGGCTGCTAATGAAGAAACCAATGACATACTTCCCCATGATGAAGATAATGATAGTGATGTTTTCAAAACAGCAAGCAATGAAGATTCTTCATTTCATTATGATGGTATATTGGGTTTGAGCATCAAACTAAGCGCTTGGAGAGAAGGATTTATGAAGAAATCAGTTCAAGTGAGTAACATGGTGACCTATTCAAAGACTCAACACTCCAAGAGAAGCATGAAGAGTACTTTCCTCTTGATCAAAACAATCAGCCTTTTTCCATTTGGGATCCCGGTTGGTTGACACCAAGGTATGATAACGAACCTTTGTGGGACGAATTTCCCTTTGATCCAGATGAAGATCAAAAATCAGATTGCATGGCAAACTATGAAGTGGCCATTGAAGAGGGAATTGTCTTCGAAGAAGAAGAGTGTTCAAAGAAGCTCCATGATGATCTCTTTGAAGTGGTTGCAGCCACTAAAGAAGAAAATGTTTCTACGGAAACTTTCCGAACAGCGGATGACTATGATCCATTGAGCAAGTTGGATGCTGCTATAATGTTTGATCAAGAAGACAGTGATGAAGAAGAAGAGCTAGAAGACCATATGGCTCTTGAAGAGGAAAGAGTTAAAGAGGTTTACAAACACAAGTCTGATTTTTCCATTCATGAAGCTGATTGCAAACATAGAGTCGAAGAAATCATGGAGAATGATCATCTCCATGGCATTGAGCATTATCTACATATTGGTGGTAAAGTACAAGGATGTTGGAGCAGCATTGAGGGCAGCAAAGACAAGGGGCAAGGTTCTGACTTTCAGTTGCAGCCTATCAGCAGTTCATCATCTTTGAATTCTCATGATTGGGACAGACAATTCATGGTGTCCGTTGACAAGGAAGTGCAAGCTCTATCCCTGTTTGATCACACACTTAGCTTGGTTGAAGAGTTGTACTGGAAGGCTCAGCTTGAAGAGAGACAAAGAGGAGTGAACAATGAAGTTGCTCTTCCCAATCTACAACTTATCAGAAACTCTTTGGTAACCTTGAAGTCCGAGTACATGCACTTGGTTGAAGATCGTGATCATGCCTTTGAAGTCGCAAAAAGGACCATTTGTGCTTCTCAAGATAGAGAGAGGGAGTTTGATGAACTTTCTCTGGAACTTGAATCAACAAGAGTTACGCTAGAAGAAACTCAAATGGCATTTACAAAGGTAGAAAATCAGTCTGCTGATTTCAAATTTTTCACAAAGCAAGAGAATGTAAAAAGAGCTGAAGAAATCCGGCAAGTGATTGGAGAACTTGATTGTCTTCAAAAGGAGTTCGATCTTGTAAGCGTCACAAGGAAATCAGAAGTTGTATGTGCAGATTTGGGGCAGCGAGACGAAAGGAATGGCTTCCAAGTCTTTGACAATCCCTTCTTTGAAGTGGGTGCTAAAGCAATTTATGACAATCCTCTCTTTGTTTTGAAAAATGAGTCAAGTAGTGAAGCGACCAAGCATGAGGTCAAGCATGAACTCCAATCTAATGATGCTTTGATATCACTCCATGAGGATGTGCCACGTATGTTGATTAGTAATGAATGCATAAGTGGGCTTGAGGATGGAGTCTCTACATGGGAAGTGTTGATTCGAGGAGATTTCAACATCTCCGACACCAAGGTGTTAACAAAGCAAGACTTGGTAACTGCCGGTAACTTCATTACAGCAGCAAGGAGCAAAGATTTCAGTTTTGTTACTCATGAAGTAGGGAAGAAAGATGGCCTAGACCTTGGTGTTTGTATGCTTGTCAATCCATCCCTTTGGTTGAATGATGCTTTGGCATTTATTAGTCCATTTTTGGAGTTAGATTTGAGGTCATTTAATATTTCATGCTCCATTGTTGTTGAAACTTTCATGGATAGGCTTCAAGGGTTCAATAGAGGAGGCATCAATCTCTTCAGTATACACTTGATCCTTACTAGCTCTTGGGGATGCATTGAGATTACCTTGCATTGTGTTGAAAATCATTTTCAATTGGGTATTCGTGCTTGGGATCCTCAACTTGGCTTGATAAAGCTTATTACATTTGGAAAGGGCTATTGGAGGAATAAGGATCAAATTTCCAAATTTGTTGATGTTGTTCCTTTCCTTGTCCGCCACTCGATGGGTTTATTTGTTCATCAACAAATGGGTTGGAGAGGAATTTTGAGTATGGGTTGGAGAAATGAACGATTGGTTGCTCTTGAGAGCGATTCTCGGCTAAGACCAGGACAGATTTTGAGACTCGAGCTTGCTGGTTTGAGGCAGACCAGCCACCTTACATGTTGCATTTCTCTCATTCAGGAGAGCTAGTTCATCACTCCTAATCAAAGAAGTGGTAGTTTTCTCATGGAGATGGATCTAGCGTGTTTTCCAACCACTTTGGAGGTGTCACCTTGCAGCTCGATGGTCATCTCACATGCTCACACTTGGGAATTTGAGTGGTGTTGTTGTTTTCCTTTATGTAGGACTCTAGAATCAGACTGCACTACGCTGATCCCAGCCTTGATCAGCAGCAATTATTTGTTCCTTCACACCTTTCCTACTCTCCAAATTCATCTTATGATGGTTTGTGATGTAAACTTTGACAATTTACTCTCAGTGTTGATTCAGGACAGCGGTCTCTCACATGCTTTGGTTCACCATTTTGAGACTCATGGGGTTGGAACTATGAGAGTTTTATGTAGTCTTCATGGTTGTGTTAGTATAATTCAGATGAGGCATAGTAGCTCCATGTGGAGACATGAGTATGAATTTGTTGAGCTCTTGCAAGGGATTACTTTCCTCCTTGCAAGAAGATTCAAAGATGTCACATTTGCAGTCATGACTCCGTTCCTTACCGTATGGTGGTATACTAAGGAGTTCAATTTTGATTTGAGTAGACTATCTTTCCTATTGCTTAGAATTGTGATTGACAATAGTATGGTTGATACTGTTAATTCGGGGCATTGTGGACACGAGACGTTGCATGATCTTGATCTTAGTCCTTAAAGATCTTTCAGTTTGAGTATCATGGACGGTAACACTTTGGGGTTAAAAGGAAGGTTAGTGCAGTATTGGCATGATGTTTTCACTAACGTGATCAGAGTGGTGCAGCATCGGCATGGTGGGTCCTTCCTGAGATGGATTTGGGAACCTGGGATCATACTTGTTTTGGTATGGATCAGTCTTAACTTTTCTAGAGTTATGGTGGTATTGCTTGAGGACAAGCAATTTTGGGAAGGGCAGACTGTAATGTCCCCGTTTTTAGCACTTCACTTTTCAGTGATTGGTAGCCTATTCCCAGTGTGTTGTCGGCAAGTCAGTGGTAGAATTAGGGTTTCCAGCTATTTGATGGGTTTTCTTGAAGATTCAGGATTCTGCTTGTTGGAGTTTGGATGTTTGGATTCTGGATTCTTTCTAGGTTTTCAGAGAGCTTCGCAGAGGTATGACTTGCAACTGTTTCAGGCAACCTTTCCGAACTTACTATTTTTAGTAAGTTATGACGGCTACATCGCTGAGTTTGGGATTTTCGATTGCGGACTCTTTCTGGGTTTTCAGAAAGCTTCGCAATGGTGTCGCATGCATTGCATTCTGAGCAACTTCTTGAATTTACTATTTTTAGTAAAATCTATTTTTAGCAGTGGTCCAGTCAGCATCAGCTCAGCAGGCTTTCCTTTTCTGGCAATTCATTGGGTAATTCTGATTTTTGGCTTAAGGGGTTCATTTTGGAGAAATAAGTCATTTAAAGTCAATAATGTTTTATTTTATAAAATAACCCCTTGTCCTAGTAATTCGACTTTAAGTTGTTTTAAAAAGGGGGACTTTGAGGGTGGTCATCTCATGGGGAAATATTTTGATATTTCTAAAGTCAAAAATACTTCTTGGAGAAAGGGACGCCATTTTATGAAGAGGAGATTTTTTATAAAGTCAAAATTGAACCTTATGAAAGGGGGCGCCCAAACTGGAGGGAAAAGGAGTCAATTCAAATTTGAAATTAGGGTTTGTTTTCTAGAAGCTTCTGGAAGGCTTTCTCAAAATTATAAAAGGAAGCTTCGGGTCCTGTTGATGTGTGTTTTGTGACACACCAAACATCAGAATAAAAATGCCCAAAGACAACTCTATCCTCTCTTGAAAAATTACCTCTTATGCTAAGATTGCTAGAAAGGTCATACGGTAATTCCAATGTTTCGTTTTGGGGGATGGACAAGCTCAATGGATGATGTGATATGCTGGTTTCACAAAGGGACCTTAGATAGTAGATTATTGGAAGTAGGAATTAGAATTGATTTGACGTTGAATGCTTTTATGTTTTTGGGATTTTCAGTTTGGGATAAAATAAAAGGAAAAGGGATGAGGGTTAAGAAACTAGATTTATGCAAAGCTACTCCTACGAACTTAAGAGACAAATGCTGGATAGTGAAATTTAAACCAATCTTTGCTTTGCCAAGCACAGTACTACAACTAGACAAAGACGGTGCAATCTTCAATGGGTTTACGAAAGATGTCCTATTACACAATACCACCATCAATTTGAACAATGCATATAGGAATAGGATCCAAGTTAAACAGTTTCAAAGTTCAGACTAACCTTGCACATCAAATTGAAAATCATTCAATTGAAAAAGGTATGAACTAATTTCACTATTTCCAACACTATCAATCTTTCATTCATCTAAAAAAAATACTTGAAAACCAATTTACTCTATTGAAGAAATCATGAAACCATGCGAGCTCATAAAAATAACAAATGCTCAACTTTGAATCCACTTATTATTTGAATAGCAATAGTAGCAACAATTTCATAAGTCTCTCCCTGAATAAATGAAATGCGTGGGATTTATATAGGTACCCCAATTACAAAGCAACGGCCAAGATTGATTTGAGATCAATGGCCAAGATTATTTCAATAAACCCTAACCCTAAAAGCATAACCAACTCAAAGGACACATGGCACAAGCAGAACAAGCCACTTGGAGTATGGAAAATGATGACACCTTGCGAATCATTCGAGCAAGCGGGAATCCAGAATGCAATTCCCTTTGGACTGCTCCGTAGCCGCAAATGCAAGAAATTTAGCTAACACAGAATCGAGTTCCTCCATTGAGATGTTCGGCACAAAATCCAGTTGCACTCCGTATAACAGCACATTCTTCCTTCATTCCATCATATGTCTTCCTTTTAGCCAACAAGGAATGATACCACCTGCTGAAATCATACGAGGCTCCTTCCTCAATAACACCTTCCTGAATTAATATTTGCAGGGAAACTTCCTTTAAAACCTTCAAACGAGGTATTACTTTGTCCTGTACGTACTGGAAATCTTCCCAATTGTCTTCAACTTGACTAACTTCAGTTATAAGCAAGGCAAATCTGTCATAAGTCTGAGCGCACTTCTCTAAGAATTGCTTCATCTGTTTTGAAATATTGATAACCCAACTCTTAGTTGCTTGACTTGTGATCCTCATAGCTTCTAGAACATCAACGGATTCCGGAGTAAGAGATGATGGTGGAATAAAAGCTTCACTTTCTTGGCGCAAAGGAGTTGTTAGCTGCTAAATGAACTCTATTAGCCTTAGATTTTCTAACTCTAGCCTTTCTTTCTTCTCCTCTGTTTTGTCGAACTTCTCCTTGATGGCTTTGGAAGTGTCTGCCAACTCATGGAAATCCTGATCTATTGTGGTTGGCCCAATGTCCAACGCTGTAACATCATAATCCATAGGAGTAATCTGATTTCTTGGCTTATCAATTTTCGGGACTGCCACCTGTAAGATCCTAGATCCTGCATCATTCCTGGTAATCTGAGAATACTTCTTAGGCTTCTTTGGCGTTTTAGCTTTACCAATCCTTTCTAGGAAGTCTTGCATGCTTTCAACTGGTTGAGCTTCATCCAGTGGTCTGGACTTCTTCATCAAACTTTTGGTCAACCAAGCTGGGATAGTGGATAATTCCATCCCATCTTCTAATTGAACATCATCATTAATTCCTTTTAGAGCAGAAATTACCTCATCTCCTAGCTCTTCATTGTTCTCGAGGACCTCTGTATCTCCTGTGCCTTCAATCATCAACGTATCATCCCCTTCCAAACACTCAGTGAGGGTTTGTTCTTGGAGAGAATCCAACCGTTCTAACTCTTGGAACTCGACTTCTTGCTCATGACTTGGTTCGGTCTCAGCAATGGACACCTTTTCTATTACTCCAATAGATAGAGTACTTGAGGATGATGGAATTTCACTCACTTTTTGCTTCTTATTCTCCAATTCTCTATCAGCTGATTCTTTTTCCTTTGTGTGAAGATCTTTACTCACTACCTTTCGCTTGCTAGGACATGAAAATTCATCAAGACTTTCGCCAATTGCTTCCTCCTGGGTTTCCTTGTTGCTCAATGTGGCATAGGTAAGAGAAATTCCTTCTTTCCTCAACCTGCTGATCTGACTGTCAACCCATTCCCTTGAGTATGCTAAAATATCCTTCATCAATATGTCCAAATCGGTCAACTCAGGTTGTGTCCAGTTAGGCAACAAGATAGGCTTATCTTTTTCCCGTTCAAATTGAGGATGTATGTAGTCCCCGTTGTCTTTTACTTGGTCAGGTATAGGGAATAGATCACACCTTTTTACAAGTTCAATTGGAATTCTGGACCAAGTCTTCTTCCTGACTCCATACTTGTCCACCAAGTTAGACCAATAGTCTTCAATCTGCATAACATGAAGGGATTTCTTCCCGTGAACTCTCAGGTATGGATCATAATCGGACCTTGGATTATAAGTGCTGAACTTATAAAATTGCAATTCTACCCTTGCTGCCTTGGCTGATTGTAACGAGGGGCAGACTTCTAGCATTTTTCCAATTGCAACAGGAAAATCCACTCCTTGTTTGTTCTTTTTCGCCTGAATAGAGTCTACACATGCCAGTTGCCTTGCAACTTCAAGCATAACAATCTTGTCTGTTGGATACCGAGGGAGTCTATGCGGAGCATCCGAGAATCCATGAACTCTTATATATGTAAAGGTCGGAAACTGGATAAACCAAGATCCGAACTTGTCAAGCATCACCATAGCTTCTTTAGATAGCCTCCTTTGAACTGTTCCTTGAAGCACTCGCGTGATATACATAAGGAAGGCGTCATTGGTTATCTTGAAATTGTCCCTGTAATGCAACTGGAGCTACGGGTAACAATCATATGCTTTGAGCTGATCTTTTCGAAGTCCAACTTCCCCTTTGCAAATCAGTCCTCTATACTTGGTGAACCGTGCCAAGATATAAACCACGTAGGAACTCATGTAGAAGGTTTTGGTCTTCTCTAGGTTTCTCAACTGGAAATCGATATTATCACTTATTAACTTCGCCCAATTTATTGCTTCCATTCCCAATACGATCTCCTCCACGTATGAAAACATCCATACTTCGAAGAAAGCTCCTTGAGAAGTTCCCATAATCCTGTTCAGCATATGAATCATATCACTGTATTCTGTTTTAAAATCCGTGCAAATTAATCTCTTTGGCAACTTGGAGCGGTGTCTTTTGGGTTCCTTGATCCAGTTAGAATTGACTATGTCCATACAGGATTCTTTGGCTTGATCGAACATGGCCTGTGATTCCTTTTGAGTCCTGTTCAACATTTTTCGACGATGGGGAATACCAAATACTTCCCTGACTGAGTCTTCCGTGAAGTATGCCAAGGTTATCCCATTAGGTGTTTTGATGGATCTAGTCTGTGAATTATACCTTCTGGCACACTCGACCATTAGCTCACTGCACTGAACTGCAGGTGGAAATCCTGCTGCTTGATGAAGTCCGGACTTAACGATATTAGTGGCAATAGGCGTGGGCATTTCGTTCTGAGTGCCAAACATCCTTCTCTTGTGTTGAATCGCATTAAACTGCTCAAAGTTGGTATCTGCTACCTTCTTCCACTTCGAGGATAACTGGGATTCTGGATAAAATTCTTTGAGGACTTCCTTTACTTGAGCTTTCCTGACTCCACCTCCCACGTTCTTTGGAGAAAACATTGTGCCTGTACGAAGCTCGAAGTTAGAATATTTCAACAAATTTGTAAAAAAGGCGATTTCTTGGCTGGAGAAATTTTTAAAATTAATTTAAAAATCCAAAACTTGATTAAAAGGCTGCGTAAAGAATAAATTCTTGATGAAATTTGATCCGCCTTTATTGTTTTTAAAGAGCATTCATGGAATTTTAAATAATCTTCTGGATTTTTCAAGACTTATACTGAAGTTTTCTCAAATCCAAAATGAAAAAATCCTTCTCCCTTCTTTAAAATCACCAGTAATAACCTTGCAGTTGTTTGAGAAATCTGGAAATGAAGAGAAAAAATCCCACTCTATGTTCTGGAATTAAAAATCCCTTGTAGCTGAAGAAGAAAGACGTCCTTGGCTTGAGAGGGGTTTGCCTGTGAGAAAATTCGACTTTGCAAATAATGGAAAATAAGCTCACAAGATCATCTTTTATAATAAAATCTTTCCATATTGGTTTAGGTCGACCTCTTCTTCCATTGGGTGTCTCTGCTTTAAAACGAAAAAAGCAATCTTATCTTGATTCTTTGACTTTTCAAACAAGGCGTCCCTTTTGGCTTGACAACTAAGTTTCATTTTAAAAATAAAACTTAAGTTATTTATTCTATTTTTGCCCTTTAGTAAAATTCGACCCTCAAGTGGACTTTTCTACTTTTCAACTGGATTTTCTTTACCAAGGCGATTTTGCCTTAGAAAATTTTCGATTCTTTCCTTAAAAAATTCGACTCTCAACTGGAATTTTCTCCTTCCCAACTGGAATTTCACTTCAACTTGAAGTTCCTGAAGTCCAGTTCAAAATTTCTCTTGCCTTAGTCGATTTTCATCATTGTCCAACTGGAATTTCGAACTTTCCAACTGGAATTCCTTGTAGAAGGCGGATTTTGTCTTAATCTTTCAAATAGACGAATTTTAATTGGATTTCTTTTCAAGATTTCGGATTTCTCAACTGGACTTTTCGAAGATTCAGCTGGATTTTTCGAAGATTCAACTGGATTTTTCATGGGCGCACTTATCCAGACTTAGGCGAATTTTATCATGATTTTCTCGCTTTTTCTACTTGATTTTTGAGTGATTTTCTCATGAAGGCGCGATTTTTCCAGTTGATTTTTTTAACCTTTGCATGCGCCTTTTCTAGCTTTTATCATCTTTGCATGCGCTTTTCTCTTGATTGCATGCGCTTTTCTCTTGATTTTATGCGCTTTTTTTAAGACCCCTGCTTGATTTTTGCTTGCTTTTTAATTCCAAAAGTGGAAACTTTCAACTCCACTGCCAGTGACACCTAGCACTTTCTAAAAATAGAAACTTACTAAAAATAGAAAAAAGTAAAAAGCAACTTTCTAAAAATAGTAAATTCCAGATTGGTCCAGAAATGCCAAAAACGAAAAAAGCAAAAAGCAAAAATGCAGAATCCCTAAAAAATAGGAAGTGTCAGAATTGAGTGAAAGCACAGGCGATCCTCATCTGCAGGGTCTTCTAAGCACTTCTATGACGTTTACGTTCAGTTTCGGGCCCAAATTCCCAACTTGGCTCGGATGATGACTCCAGACTTTGACATGAAATTCCAGATACCAAAGACTATGAAATTGTTACTCAAAGCTAAACCCTAAGAGCAAACCAGTGAGGGTCCCCATTTGCAATGGGGCGATGTGTGAAATAGGTCACAACAGGTCCTCATTTTCTCATCGGATATCTTGAGTATTGTTATGCTGCCGAAATGGTTGCTAGATTGCTTCGAGGAATGAATGCCTCCTAGCTTTGGCTCGACTTCGTGCTTGAGAGATAGCACCTAGTGGAGAGGTTTGCTAGATTTTGAGTGATCTTGTAGTGAGGTTTGCATTGTAGTGTTGTTCTTTCATTTCGAGATTAGTTAATTGCATTTCATGTTATTTTCTAGAGTTGCTGATAACACAGCTGATTGTAGTTTTCATTCATATATCAAAAACAAAAAGGGTTCTTGTTCTGGGTATTAATCCATTGAATTTCTATGCTAGGGGCGACCAAGTTTAGCAAGTTTCAGATTTTTTCATTGAGTACTGAATTTTCTAGAAGAAAGTCGCCCTTCTTAGAGGGCCATACATTTCTGTACTTGCCTTAAATTCTGTGCAAAAAAATATAAGATCATTTGGGTCTGTTTTTTGGGTTTAATATTGGGCGCCATCATCTTAGGGTCGCTTTGCACTTTATCTCATGAGTTTTGGGTGGGTATTGAGTGAGATATGAGCATTTCAATGAGGAATTAGAGTGCTGGTCTGATATTCATGTTGCTGGTCTGTCATATCAGACTTGGGAAAATTGTGTATGAGTGAAGGGTGAGTGTTAGAACTTCATAATTGATCTAGTGGATGACATCTTTACTATTGCAGCACTTTGTGGAGCTCTAATCCTTGATCTTGCAGGCGTTCTTCAACATTTTGTAAGCTGAATAGTAGTACTGTCAGCATTTCTCTCAATTTTGCTTATCATGTTTGTAATTGCCCACTGAATAAGTGGAAGAGGCTGGCTTGCCGCCTATTTACTTGAATTTGCATTGTAATACTTAATATCTCCGCCCTATGGTAGCTCCATTCCCATCCGAGTTTGAAAGCACATTTTGGGTGTTGAGTCTACTTTCAGCATTTGTAGTGGTAGAGATCCTCTGACCATATGCTCGTCCATCTTGGACACATTCTGGGTTAGAGTTACTTCCAGTTGCAGTTCTGATTAAATGTACTGATGATCCTCTTGCCATATGACAGCCTCTCTCTTGTTGAGATTGAGTGCACATTCTTGGCAAAGAGTTATATTGTAACTGCTGGTTTGATTTATCTAACCCTAACGGGTGTATTGCATTGCTGATTGTAATTTGAAAATTGAAAAAAATTGGTTCGGGTTATTTCAGGCTCGTGGGGCACATCTCCCACGACATACCACCAGAGCATCCGAGGGCGGGAACCACCTGCCAATTACACAGACCCAACAGACATGTGGCCGCCAGGGCACATCACCCACGCACAGGGACATTACAACCCAACACGCTTTCGCGGGTCTCAACCTCAAGACCTCAGCTCTGATACCACTAAGGCCCAACCACTACACCAAAAGACCGGCCTAGTAGTGAGGGTGGCTACCCAATGTGTTAAGGGTGGCTCGTGGGGCACATCTCCCACGACATACCACCAAAGCATCCGAGGGCGAGGACCACCCCCCAATTACACAGATCCAACGGACACATGGCCACTGGAGCACATCACCCGCGCACAGGGACATTACACATATATGCTAATGGAACAGTTCCTTTATGTCACTGAGAGCATGCTCTACCTATTGTAGCCACTTCCATGAGTGCTGATATGGAAATGCTTAAAAGTCCATCTTAGAATCTTTTGGAAGGATTGAACTCAAGTACTTCTTTTGCATATCATTAAAAAAACAATACATGATTAATCAATTTGTCCCTTGCTTTTTCTGACAGTTGTTTAAAATAGGATTCAGAATTAAGTAATGCGGGAGAGGCCAGCACCCATACTTGGGCTTTACTGCAGACTGGAACGATCCAGCTCAGGCTGGGAGAGGATAGAATGTGAATGAGATGGACTCTAGCTACAGGTCATTCAAAAATATTCACACTAATTGATTATTTATTTCTGTTGCCAAACCATCTTAAGCTCAGGCTCCTGAGACTGATGATCATATTCTGCTAGTTCAAGCAACATATATATTTCAAAATGATTTTGCAATATACCGTTAGTTGTGGTACTTGCAGAGCCAAGGCATAGAATGCGAAAATTTACTACATCCCTTCGTCAGCAGAAAAGGACTTTTTGTGCAAGCAATGTATGCCTAGTATAATCTTGGTAATGCCAAACAAATTCTTCACTAGCACAGTGTTCATGCACTTGTGATGATAAATCAATAGTAGTTTTGTAGCATTCAAATTTCATGAGAGTTTGGACCCTAGACCGGACAAGTTTTGGTTTAAATCTATTTTTTCTTGATAAACTTCATCAACTGCGGAAGCAGTAACAAGTCTTCCATGGAACAGCGGGGTCATCACCTAGGTAGGAGGGGATTTTTTTCATGTGCCCTCTGTGAATGTTTATTCTTCTATATTAGGCTTGTGCTATGCCATAAGACTAATCTTATTTAACTGTTGAGTGTTAATGCACTATAAGCATAAACATAAACACCATGAGCAAATCCTACAAAGATTTTTAACTTAACAACTCAAATGAGAAATCAACCAATCCTCTCAATCACATGTTCACAAATGAATAGGAGACTTGTTTACTAAGGCATACAAGGCCTCCCTTACAACAAATGAGCAAGCCTTAATTACATGTGCATCTAATAAATGCCTATGCAATTATTAATAATTGCACTTACAATATTAAAAGATTTTCCTAATAGATCAAATATGGTGCCAACAATGCAATGATGTGGTACTCACAGTTAAATCTGATGTAGTGTGTGTGCATGAAGTCAGGTTCAATTCTTGGCTGGCTAAATGAACACAAATCCCTCCAACTCAATGCGATAACAAGTATTATAACTGAGTGAACAATAGAAGCAAAGCCCTACATGTTCATGTGCTATAAAAACAGATGAAGCACGTGCGTAAAATCAGGCTCAAGCCTCTGCCCGCACAATAGATGCAATACCTCGATGTGCCACCCAGTGTTGTAACTAATGAAGCGCGCGCTTGTGTGTAAGAAATTAGATTCAATTCTCAGCGCACCAACAGATGCAATACTTGCACATTAATGCCGTTTCGAGTGTTAAATGTGATGAAATGGGTATATATGAAATGTTCAAAATCTTTCCTAATAAAAAGCGTGTGAAATTACTCTCCCCTCTGAAAAGAGATTTGTCTAGTTTTTCAAGAGTATAAAGTTAACACTCCATACATTTGTATAAAACATTAACTGAAAAAATGACACTGTTAATCGTGTACTGGTCCGAAATGAAATGAAAACCACTTAAACGATTCAGCTATAATCAGACTTTTATTTGACAGTCAGGTAGACGTCAAGCCTTTGAACTTTATTCCATCCATTTAATTTTTGTGATATCTCATCTTAAAATGGCCCTCTGTTTACTATACTCAATTCAAAAAAGAACTAGCCATTTAAGCAAAAATCTAAGCCAAGGGATTTTCAAATTACAGAAAATAGTTTGATTTTTTTTACTACAGAGATTATTTAGGCATTGACAAATCTTACTGGGTTTACAGGCGGAAGTTCCCTTAGCAGAAAAATGCCACGAGGTAGAGCGCAACGCTAACATTTCATTGTGCTTAAGGCAGTGCAGGGTTCGAACCCCGGAGAGGACAGATGGATTGACTGGAGTTGAAGTCGGAAAAATTAGAGAGAGGGCTCTAATTGCTCGCGTCATTAGGACGGGAATGGAATTGGTCTGCCGCATTGTTAAAACTGAATTCAAAGAGAGGAAGGTGAACGAGAAGGAAGTGTGACACGACTCGTGCATGTTTATTGGTGCCTCATAACTTTTATGTGAAAAAAACCGTCTTTCGCTTCTGGTATGCAGTTTTGTCCTCTCTTAATTAACCTACTCTATTTTCAAATTTCTGAGAACGTATGTTTTTTCCTTTCCAAATTTTCAATTTCTGGATTGACTTCAACAAGAAGTTTGGTTGAGATATTTGTAAAAAGAATTTAATTTTTGGGATTTCGAAAGTTTGTTTTGCCTTCTAAAACAGATTAGAGAGAGGGAGATACGGGATGGGAATATAGTCATTTTTTTGGGGGTGTTTAGCTGTTCTATTGGTGTTTTATGGTTGTGAATTTTTGGCAAGCAATACATCCAAGGTAAAATAAATAGAGAGAATTCAAAAGTACATGATCACTAATATGTCTAAAATAAAAGTTTCATCTTTTATGAGATTTTACTAGCTGAAACAAGGCTTGTTCTTATGGAAGCCATTGCTATGGTTCAGCTTATAAAATATCTCAAAAGAATTGATTAGGTGGAAGAAAGCAAATGGCCTAAGGTTGTCTCAACAAGATCCTAAGTGAGAGAAAGAAATCATGGATGAAGCAAAACAACAAGTGGATGAACAAGTGAATTACTAATTTACAAGAAAGATATAAAAGGATTTGTCATAGATAAATTTCACAAGGTTATGTGGGGAAGAATTCTATGGAAAAAAAAAAAAAAATTAACCCCACATGTGATCATCAACAAAAAACATATGTAGGGGTGAATATCCCTTGGAGAGCAAAGATTCTAATTGCCCATTTAAGAACTAACTTGTATCAACTTCGACGTGAAATCAAAAGGTGGAAAAGGCCAAAATAAGCTTGGTAAGAGAGAGTATTTGTCTTCTGCTCTTCTAGGATTGTAGAATCAGAAAAACAATTTATTTTTCATTGTGATGTCTAAAGGACATCAAGGCCAAGTATGTTAGTATTTTGGTTGATGTTGCACTACCTAGTTTATTTGTGAAGGGGACATCTAAGAAAGTTAGAGAACTCATTATCACTTTGAACAAGAGAAAAAATAATAGGTAAAAGGCTTCATGGGCATGGTTGGCTCTCCCAAAGGCTATTTTTTACCTCATGGATGTCAAAAGTGTGTGTGTGTGTGTGTGTGTGACTTAAACTTTTAGTGACTTTTTATTTTAAATATGTTCTTAAATTTAGTAAGATTAATATGAAATATTAGAAGTGTTCTCAATTAAAATTTTATAGAAAAATTATAGGAAAGTTGTGTTCATAAAAGAAGATCAATTAATATGAAAGTTGTGTTCATAAAAAGCAAGTTTAATTATTACGAAAGTCATACTTGCAAAGAGTCTACTAGATTCATATTTAATGTGGTTGCACTCTAGTTAGAAAAACTTGTTGGGTTAAACTAGCTCTTGGGTTAGAGTTAGTGGATTAACCATAAGTGGTCTTGAGCACATGGTTTTGTGCTAGTTGTATTGGTCCATGGTTTTGGAGCTCATGGTTTTGGGCCCATGGTTTTGCATGTATGGAAGTCTATATAATGGCTTGGTGACTCCATTGTATGTGTGGTTGGTTGAAGCCTCCAAGCTCAGCCCAGTTGGGGTTGAGGGTTAATATGAAGATCTTCATTGTTGGTTTTTCTCCGGTTTGGGGTTTTCTAGGGTAAATCACTTTGTTGTGATTGTGTTCTTATTCCATGCTTGATTTGTGTTTCTATTTTTATTCTTCATCTGGTTCCTAACAAGTGGTATCAGAGCAAGGTTCTGGGATTTTCTTTTTGATTGCATGTGTAGGTTTGTGAGTTGCATGTACTTGCATGTGTGTTGCATATACTTGCATGGACTCGCATGTGGCTTGCATGTGCTTGCATGTTGATGCATGTAAAATTTCCTGGTGTTTAAGGTTCTGGGTATTTCTTCTGTGAAGATTTCTTAGCTTGACAAGCTTGAGGAAGTCTGAAGGAATTAACTAAAGATTGAGCCTTAGAGAAGTGAGCAATTTGACAGATGCATTGATGAAGAAAGTATAATGGGAGAAGTTTGAGCATGTGTGTAGCTGGAATGTTAACGAAGCAACACGGTGAATGCACTCATTCTAGTTGTGATGGAGTTCTTGTTTGGATTTCAAGATGAAGTTGGATTTCTCTCAATTTTGTCAAGACAGAAAGTTGAGAAAGTCTATGCAAGCTTGCTCGTGGTTGTTGTTGTAGGCATGTTGCCTGGTTAAAGTTGTTGTATGTAGGTGCCCATAGCCAAGGTTGGTTGTAGCAAGAACAAAATTGTAATGGAGTTGTATGTAAAATTTAATACATGTATTTGGGTTGACGGTTGTAAGACCTAGTATGGCTTGCTCAGTCCCTGAAAGGAAAGGCTTGGTAAGAGAGGAGTTCTCCTAGGTGGTAAGGGGGGCTTAGAGTCATGTGGATTCCTGGTTTGATGTTGATCTCGGTGACAGAGAGGGCATTGCACTTGGTGCTTGTGGAAGGGGGGTTTGGTGCTAACCCCAAGACCAAGTTTAAAGGGGGGATTGTTGGGTTAAACTAGCTCTTGGGTTAGAGTTAGTGGATTAACCATAAGTGGTCTTGAGCACATAGTTTTGTGCTAGTTGTATTGGTCCATGGTTTTGGAGCTCATGGTTTTGGTCCCATGGTTTTGCATGTATGGAAGTCTATATAATGGCTTGGTGACTCCATTGTATGTGTGGCTGGTTGAAGCCTCCAGGCTCAGCCCAGTTGGGGTTGAGGGTTAATATGAAGATCTTCATTATTGGTTTTTCTCCAATTTGGGGTTTTCTAGGGTAAATCACTTTGTTGTGATTGTGTTCTTATTCCATGCTTGATTTGTGTTTCTATTTTTATTCTTCATCTGGTTACTAACAAAACTTCATTCCAATTGAAGAGTTGGGTTGATAAATTGAAATGTTATTTTAGGAAACTAAATGTAGTAGATTAGGGTAACTAACTCTTAATTTGATGAGGGGACATGAAAGTTGAATATGCACACAATCAATTTACCATAGACTAAAAATTGATGCTCTTGATAGGCTTATTGTCCCAAAATTGGAAGACTTTAAATCTTATGTGGATCAATCTTGAGCAACTTGATTTTGGCACAATGACACGGATTCAACCTGTAATGTGTAGATCTAAATTGGAAAACCTTAACAAACTTCTAAAACCTAACTCGTTGAAATCTTTGAAGTCTAAATGTTTGTAAGGGTTGGCAATATTTAAAAATACTTATAGAAACTTATCTCTAAGGTCAAGTTCTAATACTTTTTGTCCCCTTTCTAGATCAACTTTTCAAATTTCAAAAAATGGTTGCAAACAACATGCACAAACTAATCAAAAAAATGGTGTTGTTTCCCACCTTTTTTCGTTCCCTTTTTGTCTAATGTTGTAACCATGGGACCAGGGCCCTACCCTACTTATCTAATCAAAAACATGCACAAACTAAGATTCCTTTTACACTCTAAATAAAAAATGCTCCAAGGAATGTTCCTTTTTGCTCTAAATATTCTCTTTTTCATTAACTATCATTTCATATGAAATGGTTTGTGCAACTGAATGTCTTTGAATATCAAAACATAACAAATAGCCATGTAAACATCTATCAAGTTGCCCCAAAGTGATTAGTGAAAAGGAATGAAAAAGTTAGAATTTTAATTTAAAAATTTTAATTTGGGGTCAATATAAGACCATCTAGTGTCATGGGATTAACCTAGCATAGAAAATTGTTGATTTTGATGTGTGGAATGGATGTGTGGATATGAGTGTGAATTTGATGCAATCAATGGCTAATTATGGTGAATGTGTTGGAATGGGTGCAAATAGAGTTGAGGTAAGGTCAAATGTAAGGAGATAGGTGCAAGTGAATGTGAAATGGATAGAAAATGACATCAAGTTATGAATCAAACTTAGCACAAGAGTGTGACACTTGTCAATATGTAATTATATAATTCATTCCATTAAATGTGTCCAAAACTAGATGGTAATTAGCATGGTATGCTAATTTCACTAATACAAATATATAATTTTAAATCATAAAGGACTATTATATTATATCTCTTTTATTTTTATAGCAAACTTTAGACACATGAGATATACAGCAAACTTTGTTTTTATTAATGTATCTCTTTTGTTACTTAAGTTGCCCTAAAATCTAAGGGTCAAAAATAAATCTAATCCAATGGCTAAGATTAAGTGCACATTCAATTGTACCATAGAAAAATGGATCATTGACATTTTCATGGTTATTTAGGTCTTTTTCCTATGATGCTTGGTTCATTTTTCTTAGATTTAATGTTGCAATGTAACTTAAACATTCACTTTAGGTCTTTAATATTCAAATTATGATGTCTTGTGAAGGTGTTGTGAAGTGTTGTAACACATTCTTACACTTTTCTAGACTCTTCTTATTATAAATCATCTAAATATTCTCTTTTTATCCCTTATCAAGTCTTATTTCAAAGTGTTGTAAAGTCTTGTAACAAGCTTTCACGCTTTTCTAGGCATGTCATCACCAATTACACCTTTCTTATGCTTTATTTGGCCCCTTTATGCACTTATAGGCCTTAATTAAGTGTGTTTTTTAATTCAAACCTGACAAACCTCATTAAAAGCAACTTAATTCCCGACGCCCACTTGCAAGCCTAGAGTGGGACCCATTCGCCATGGGTGGCGAATGAGTCCCTCTTGGCTCAAAATTCAAAATAAATTCAAATTTATTTTGGGTTTTTATTCATTAAGACCTTATGTCGGCCTGTGATGTTGTATTTTTGGGTAATTAGGGCATAAGTGTGTATAAATAAGTGTTTTTCCATCCATTTTAACCCCCATTCATCATATTCACTTAATCATCTCATACATTCATTCAAGCATTCAAGCATTATTGCACCCTTCAATCAAGCAATCATCAAGTATCTTGGAGCAACCATTGACATATTTTCAGACTTCAACAATAAGGATTTGGTGAGTTTAGGACACTTGCATGTTATTTATTCATCATTCCTTTCTTACTTTCATTTCATTTCTTTATCAAGGATTTGATTACCAAAGTGGGATTTGACCAAGGCAAGTCCCTATACTCTAACCCTTAACCATTTTTCCCCTCTTTACATGTGTGTTTGTAGGTCCTGTAGGCATATTTTTCAAAGAAATAGGTGTTGGAAAGTGGTCAACAATTCATCAAAGTGATTCAAGTAAACCAAACCCTAATTCAAGCTTGGAGACAACATTCAACCCGTTTTCTGTAGATTTGACTCTGTCAACCCGACAAGAAGACAGTGCAGATCTGGACCCACAAACTTGACCCCTAAATTTGTAGAGTTTTGGAGGAGGATTGATTCATCATCAGTGGCGAATAAGTCCCACTTTCAGACTAAAAAGTTGATTTTGTCATAATTCAGTTCCCGACAGCCGAAAATCAGTTTCAGGTAATTTTACCAGTAGCAAGACTGATTCGCCATCAGTGGCGAATGAGTCCCACTAGTCATCAACGGTGAATTTTTCCAGATTCCAAAACCTTCCAGCATTATCATTTCATCTCCAGGTGCACTATGTTAAGTCTCATTCAATTATGTTTGCATTTGTTTATGTTTTTAGTTCATTTCTGCATATCACACTATGTTTTGAAACATTACACATTTCATTAGTTTTGCATTCACAATCAATCATAGAATTTCTTTCATTCAATCTTTCAGTTGCAGCTTTATCCAAGCCCATGTCCAATATTTCTTTAATGCCATTATCCACCTGTAGCCAAAGAGTCTCTTCTTGCTTATAGTTTGATCTCTTGATCTTAATAGAATTCCTCGATAAAATCAAGTCATCATAGAATTTCTTCAATTTTTTGATCAGAGGACCTTTGGCCTTTACATCTCTTACCCACTCTTGAGTAATTCTACCATAGTAGCTATCTTTTTGTACTTTGTTGACCATTTCTTTCCTAGTAGTAGATTTTGGATCCAAAGAGGAACTGGCCTAGCTAATAGGTTGGGGAGAAGGATCCATTAGTGACTTTAGGTAGTTAGAAAGTAGCTCTACTACCTTTTTCAGTCCATCCTTATCTTGCTTTTCCTTCTTAGTTCTCTCCACTAACCTTGTAGAAGTTACCAAGAAGTTATGTACATCACCATCTCTGCTTGGAGGACCCAAGTCTACCTTTGTCATATTATAGTCAGCTATAGTAGCCTGAATACGTTCCTTTTGTGTGGATGGATGTGCAATCTCTGTAAACAAATTCCTGGAGTTGTATTTCATCAATCTTGAAGTAGTCTTAAGCTTTTTAGGCTTTGGATATTTCTACAATAATTGACCTACAATGTTATCTTCAGGTAGACTAATAGGCACTTTTTTCCTTTTCTTAGATAATGTGTTTTCCAACCATGAAGGGGAGGAAGTAGTACCAAGGGCTTGAGAAGACTCGGGTGTTGAGAATTGAAGGGCTCTCTTTAAGGGAGGGGTCTTCATTACATTTGCAAATCAAAAGGAAAGGAGGTAGGAGATTTACATTTCTGTGTACTCTTCTCAATTATATTCTAAGAGGGATTTGGTTGATCTTTAGGAGAATCAACTTCCATTTCCTCGATTTATTATTCTTGTTCATTCCCTCTTTTCATTTCTTTCTCCTTCCTAGCTTGATCTTCTAACCCACTATCCTTTGAAGGTCCATCAACACATGTCTTCTTGGGGCTTTTTCTCTTCTTAGGTGGTTCCTCTCCATCTCCATTCCCACCTAGTGTTATTATTTATGTGTAGGAGGTGACACTGCAATTGATGAAGTTCCTACTTGGCTAGAATTGACATGTTCACCTGTTCTTTGTCTCCCTTTAGGTTGAACTTTATAAGCTTCACCTTTCTTCTTAGCAAGCCATAGTTGTGTTCTTTTCAAGACTATCGTAGTTCTAGTTTCTAGATCTTTTGGTTCCCTGAGACTCCAATCAATAGGCACCATGGGTTGCATCTATATATGACTATTGTAGATTGGGTTTAGCAATTCAGTTTCATCATCTTCTACACCTTCAATATCCCAGCCCTGTCTGAATGAGACAATTTTTCTTAGAGTCATTTGCATATAGCTCCTTCTCTTGACCTCATAGTCATTAGAGCAGTCAGCCCAATAGTACTCCATGTGTGGAACATGATAAAATCCAAGACCAAGGTGCAAATTGTCCTTCACAAAATTCTTGTTATCAAAAGGAAATCTCATATAATAAGTAGAAATGTTGAACTTCACAATATCCCTCTCAATGTTGAGGGCATCTGATTGAGATTTACATAGGTAATATCTGAGACCAATGGAAAATGGGATACCTACCTTCTTCCTTTCAACACATCTTGTATTTACCTTCATAATTTGTCTAAAAATTTCAATGAGGATGAATTTATCTTTTTCATATTTAAGCAATTTATGGGGAAACCCATCATATCCTCCAACACTAATGTAAGTAAACCTCTAAAATTGAATGAAGTGCCTATCGTGTTTTTTTATGAGTTGGATGGCCTCAAGAGAATTGATTTTCCCTAGATCACCTTGCAATTATGTGACTAACCTCATAGTGAATACATCATTCACCCTTCTAAATTTTTAGTACTTGGATTTTTTCATCAAATTCTTCCATCAGGTGAAGTCCTGGGCAAGGCTTAGTGCATGCCAAGGCATAAAAGAGATATGAGGACATATAAAAAGATTTACTAATAGCAAAGCTAACTATCATATCATGCAATTTTTCACTGATTAAAGTTTCCCAATCCAAGTATTGTGTTCCCACACAAATGATCTAAACAAGGAACATCTATTCTTCAAATTCATGAGCATTTACATTACCCCTCTACCTATGCAAAAAAATAATGATATCAAAAAATTTCATCCTTAAAGTGTGACTTGTGCAAATTCTTGGGTAATTGAGATTTCCATTTCTCTGGAACTACAAACCACTCCCTAGCAATGATGTTTTTGTAATATACCTTCTTTTCACTGAAATGACCTTATGACAATTTAAATTTGAAACCGACAAAAACCTCCTTTTCAAGTAATCTAAAATAGTCATTGATGGTGGCTCTATCCAGGGTTATTAATAGATTATCATCATTTATTCTAATTTCCCTAGTCTTGGGATTATAGTGATTTATGCATTTGAGGACAAGGTCAGTGCACTGTATAGCTATAGGGAATGCATCCGCTTCTAATAGACCACTTTCAACCAACATTTGGGTAATAGGAGCTCTATCTAGTTTCTTTACCCTTTCCAAAAACTCTCCAAGATTTATATCCCCCAGTCATGTGTTTCCAATCTCAGGCAAGGTACTAGTTAAACCAAATAAGTTTTTGTATCCCAAGTATTTATACTTCATCCTTATTTAGATTCTAGCTTCCAATTTTGGCTACCAAATTCTAGAAAGTTTTTGATAAAGTCTCCCCTAGAAATTTTAACTTTCGACTCTAGGAATTTCTTCAATACGAGTGATGAAAGTAGTTGTTTGGATGTTAAGAGTGTACTTACCAGTTTAAATTCCCCATTGGAATCGCTCTACAAAGAAATTCTGCTACAATCCCAGCTAGGTCGTTCAATGAAAGTTTGTCTCCTCGTGCTCTAGAAAACCTCAATTCTCTTGTTCATAAATGTGTAGAATGATTGGATTTAACAACCTTTCCTCTTCATATATTGTTAACATTGATTTCACCTCATTTGGCTCTAACAACAATTAATGCAGGTAGGTGGCTTCCTTGGTGCCAAGTTCAAATTTGTTTAATAACAAAGAGAGTTAGAAATTTGAAAGGTTATTTAAACCTAATCAGAGTCCAACAGTGGTTTCAAAACCTCTATTGATACTCACTTCAATCATATTTCTCCCTTTATTCTTAACTTCATTTTGGAAAAATTAAAGTTATGAGTTATGAGTTGAGATTTGCCAAGGTTGTGAGAATATTGTCATAACCTAACACAGTTTTCACAACTCCTCAAAACACCTTTGAAAATCGAGAAGCAACTAACCATTTTTCCCTTGGTAAAAAAAAATAAGGTTCTTGGTTCGGTGTTGGAGCCCGAAAAGGTTGTGAGAACCTTGTCAGTTCCCGATGATGGTTTTGAAACTAGGAAAAATAGCCACTCTTATCTTTCCTTTGACTATTTTCTCTTAGAAGCGACTTCCAAAGGAATTTTAAGAACCAACACAAAGACCAACTCCTTAAGACTAGAAATTTTAAGAACTCTTGATGGGAATTGCAAAGACCATACTTTATCAAAGATAAAACGAGTTGTAAGAACTTTGTCGGGGTCCTACAAGGTTGTGAAAACCTAGTCGGGGTCTGATAATAGTTCTAAAACTACTTCAAAAGGATGACTTTATGCAAATGAATAAGTATTGAAAGACTTTGGAGTACTTGAATGGTATGATTTACAACACAAGAATACTTGAGGACTCATGGGATTTAAACTTGGAAAATAATGAGAAAAATAGAGATTTTGAAATTAGATATTACAGACCAAAATTGTGGCAACAGTTGGCTCTAACTGGGGACCAAGACTGTTAAGGATGTAGAAGGGACCAAAATCTCTCATTTATAATCCAAGGTATGATAGGATCAAAGGTCATAAATAAAGGACACTACAAAAGGATCAAATAAAAACCAAAAATGAGATGCAAACCAGAACTCCTAGACTAGTAATATACAAAAACAATGGATATCTATTTTAGATTTGGTATAATTTTAGGTCTTTCCCATTGTATATGGCAAGACCGTGACATCTGGGTATGCCAACCTAAATGCATTGTTTCCATACACTTGATTGATCAATTTGGGTTTCTTGTTCATGGTATTTTATTGCATGATCGAAGTTATTGGTTTGAATCAAGTTTTATCATGTGTTTTGAAATGAGATCTTGACATATCCTTAATTGATTTTTCAATAAGATGGATATATTATACATTGCTTTAATGTTCTTTATATTTATATTCCTTTGATATACTTCCCTAATAAGTATTGGCTAGTGGGATGTCTTTGGGACTTACGAAGTTTATTACTTTTGGGTTTTATGGATCTCTAAAATGTTTTTGTTTTCCTTACCACATAGGTTAATTTTCAAGGATGATAGCTATAGGGGAATATTTGGAATAGTTAATGGATGTGGATTTATGGCTCTATTTTTGACAATATACTTGACAATGACTCTTGAATTTGAACAGGGATGATGCTAAGAGACTCTTGGGTAACCATAATTTATTTTTGTTTTATGAATCTATTGCCAATAATACACTTGTACTTGATAAAGGATTATGACATTGGATTGGGAGTGAAGAATCCTCATATTTTTTATTTCCATGTTGATCGTGATCCTTTAATAGTCATCCTTGGATAAAATATTTCATAGATTATTTGGATAAGATAGGATTGGGTGATTAAAAGGATTTTTAATTATATTTTTTATTAGTTTGTGAAGGTTTGGATATTGATGGAATTCGTAAACTCATAAGTATTGGGTTTTCTTTTTGATGGTTTGGAATTTGGATATAAATTGGCTTTGAGGGTATTTTCCTAGAATGGTGTTTCCCTTGTCAAGGTTACCATAGATATAACTGATATATAATTAATTTTGGACTAGGAGATAGCTTGGACCAGGAGATAGCTAGTACTAGTATGTTCTTGGGTAAAGGTTCTTAATCCATAAGGTTGTTCAAGGATTGATAATTAAATCCCAGGGAAAGCTTGATACAAATGATTTCATCTAGGGTTTGGTATAGATCAGCTTGGGAATGACTATCTTTAGCTATAAGCAAGTCATATTTTTCATCGTTATTTTCCTCAATTATATAATAATATCATCATTATTCTCAAAGGGGATTATGTATTGTTTAATAAACTCATTCAACTAGGTATTCATGATGCTTCTTTTGGTTAGGATGGATTTTTCTTATTTATATTTTTGTGGTTTTGCATAGGCTTCACATAATGGGATAGAAGATAAAGTATACAAAACAACACCCTAAGTATTCAAGTGGGATTTTTTGTACTTGCGGGGCCATATATATACCTTGATATAAGCCTAGCGAGTTGGGCCCATGGAGATGTAGTAACCACTTTTGATCCTCAATATTTCTCTAAAGTGTGAGAGGAGATCATACATTGCCTATTATCTTATTTTTAGAGGTACCTTGAGAGTAATTTCTTGAGGCTAAAACTTACCAATACATTAAAAATATGAATGACTAAAGGTTCACTATGATAGGTTTACACTCAAATCTATAGGGGAGTCCTCAATATATACAAAGGTACATCTGGCACAAAATATATGAACTAAGGTATATGCCTAATGGCATAGTTCGATATGGTAACTCACTCTCCTCCTTCACTTAGCAAGATATAAATTTTCTTGTTATCTCAGCCTGAACAATAAATATACCTTGAAAGGAAGAGTCTTTTGATTCTCTACCTGATTCATATACCTTGCCAAAACATGTGGGTTTAAGTTGAAACTTGGTAATGAAATCCAAGTTAGGTATACCTATACAAGAAAATAAAAAAGTGGCACCTGATTTTGATCTTCAAGTTCACTTTAAGTCATGTAATGCCTAATTCTAATTAAAAAAATAATGTGTTAGATACTTAAGGAGATCACAAAGAAGCGATTCTTAATAAAAATACGACCTCAACAAAGGAAAACCCTCCTTCCTGATCTCCTTGAGTATTTGACACCATCCTCTTAAGAAAAAAAATCTACTTTACTATAATTTACTCGAGCACTCGACTAGTTTTGAAATTTTTGCAAAGTTAAGGAATCTAATTTTTAAAATAGATGGCATTTGATACTCAAGAAGATCACAAAGAATTTCTTCTTAATAAAAATTTGATCTCAACAAAGGATGACTTTGGAAAGAAATAGGAAGGTTCATTGAAATCCCAAATGGTTAGGGATGAGAATCAATTGAATAAGAATAAGGAAGATTTTGCTCAAGGCTTAGGTCTGGAAGATTCCTTATCTCTTCTAGGTTTTGGTGT
Source organism: Sequoia sempervirens (assembly GCA_007258455.2). NCBI lineage: Eukaryota > Viridiplantae > Streptophyta > Pinopsida > Cupressales > Cupressaceae > Sequoia > Sequoia sempervirens. The sequence continues at coordinate 123,499,032 of VDFB02373365.1, forward strand.
TGATACTATCCATTCCCCAAGTGAGGTTGCTTTGGAAACTAACAATGAAGAGGAATGGAAACCTGGAAGTGAAAAATAGAGGATAAAGAAAAATCTAAATGTGGGAAGAGATAATAAACAAGGAAGGCCTTCTTAGAGGGAAACTATATCTAGAAAAACTACTAGAGAAGTGGCTTTGGGGAAACAAAGGACCTTGGAAAATCTTTCAACGTCTAAGAAACTAAAGGAAGGACGAGTTGAAAGTAGAATGGGGATGAATCCCCATTTTTTGATCAGCTGACTATCTTAGTTGATGCTAGGATTGTTGTTTTTTTTTCAATTGATTGTTCTAATGTGCATTCTTTCTTGGAATGTTAGGGGATTAAATAGTCCTTATAAACATCTTGTTAAAATTTGTTTTATGGAAAATAAGGTTGATATCCTTCTCATGTAGGATGTAAATATGGACAAAACAATTTTTTCTCAAATTACGATTAAAATATCCCATGTTGTTGAGTTTCGCATTAGCCTTGTTGAAGGAGCTTTTGGGGGAATTGCAACCCTTTGGAATCCTCTCTGATTTGTGGGAAGAAAGGTGAATCATTGTAAGAATAATTTAATGGTTTCCTTTTTATATTTGAATAATAATGAAATATAGAACCTTGTCAATATGTATGCCCCTAACTCCAAGTCTATTAGGAAAAAAATTTGGGAAATTGTCTCTAATTTAATAAGTAGTCAATCGAAGGATAAATAGATGTTGGGGGATTTTAATACTCCCTTGTTCCCTTAAAAAAGTATGGGCGGTTTGGATGATTAGTCAAAAAGTATGGTTGAATTTTTTGAATTTATTTCTCTTTCTAGGCTTCTAAATGTTGAGCTTAAAGGTACTTGTTTTACTTGGTCAAACAAGCGATAGGGAAGTGGCTTAATTCAGGTTAAGTTAGATAGATTCTTGATTTTGAATAGATTGAATATCATTTCTAATTTATCTATATAAGCTAATCCTAGAGTGGGATTTGACCATAACCCACTTATTCTAAAGTGGGAAGATCCCTCAAGCAAAAGTTCATTTCCTTTTAGGTATGAAATAATGTGGACCTCTCACCTAGATTTTTGAAAACTAGTTGCAAGTTGGTGGAACACTCCTATGTAGGGTACTCCAATGTTTTGTCTTCCTCAAAAAATCAAGATTATGAAAGAAAGAGTGAAAGGGTAGAATAAACTGTCTATTGGTAATACATTTAATAAGAAAGAACTAATTGCTAAAGATCTTAAAAATATTCAAGATAAAATGGATAATGGAGACAATGATTTGGAAACTTGTACTAAAGAGAAAGAGTTAAGAGAATAATGACAGAGGCTTATAAGAGAAGAATATATTTTTTAGAAGCGGATATCTAGGATTGAATGGTTGACTGAAGGAGATAGGAATACTAGATTCTTCTACCAATCCAGCCTAAAACATAGGAGGAATTCCATTAGAAGTATGACCCTACAATATGGCATTATTGTAAGCTCTGAGGATGATATTGTTGATGTTGCTTTTTCTTTTTCAAAGAGACCTTTGCTAACATAAACTAGGATTTAAGTGGGCTTCAATAAATTCTTGATGTGATACCTAATGTGCTTAGGGAAAGATAATTTTGAAATGGTTAAGGATATATCTATGGATGAAGTCAAAGATGTTGTATTTTATTTTTGTGCTTTCAAAGCCTCGGGACCAGATGGATTTCCCCCTTATTTTTTTAGGACTTTTAGGAAATTGTTTACCATAATCTTCTAAGGGATACTAGAGACTTTTTTAGGTTGGGTAAGCTTTTGAAAAGAAAATTCTACTTTTATTGTGCTTTTCCCTAAAAAGGAAGAGACCACTTCAATGCTAAATTATAGAACTATTAGCCTCTTCAATAAAATTTATAAAATATTCTCTAAGCTAGTTGTTAATAAGGTAAAACCTTTCCTTCATTTGTTAATTTCTAACAACTAGAAAGGCTTTGTTCTGGGTAGACATACTTAGATGTTCTTACTACTCATGAACTCATTCATTATATGGAAAATAATAAAAAAAATTGTGTGGTGCTTAAGCTTGATATTTTAAAAGCTTATGATAAAGTGGCTTGGTCCTTCCTCTTGGTTATTTTTCAGAAGTATGGTTTCCAAGGATGAATTTTAAATTTGATCAAAGCTTGTGTGATTACTCATAAGTGTTATGTTTTGGTTAATGGTATTCATAGGGGTTTTTCCTCTTGTGGTAGAGATTTGAGACAAGGGGATCCTTTATCCATTTTCTTATAATTGTGATTGAGGTTCTTTGGTAGAAACTTCTAGAAGTTGATTGATTCCAAAATTTTATAAGGGGTTAAAGTAGCTTCTCCTCTACCTCCTTCCTCACATCAAAATTTTATCGATGATACTATTCTTTCTGGTGTTGCCTCTATTGTGGAAGCTAAATATTGGAAGAACCTTCTTGATAGTTATGCTAAAGTTTTAGGATATTATATAAATTATAATAAAAACATGTACTTCTTCAAAACTGATGCTACTCTTCAAAATAAGATTGTAAGAATCTTGGCCTACCAATAGGTTGCCCTTCCTGCTACTTATCTAGGGCTCCCATTATCCACCATGAAATTGTCAAATAATTGTTTGAATAATATTATTGAAAGAATGTAGAAGAAATTGGCAAGATGGAAATACATTTTTTAATTCACACTATAAAATTTTAGTTATTGAAAGCCTCTCTATAGAATATACATGTTTTCTATCTATCCTTCTTTAACATTCCTGCTTGTATGGCTAAACGGATAAAGTGGATACATAAAAATTCCTTTGGACAAGAACAAAAGAAAAAACTTGAATTTTTATGTTCAATTTGGATATTGTTTGTGAACCTAAAAGGAAGGGAGGCCTTGGTATAAGAATATTGCAACTATTTAATAAGGCTTTGATGTCTAAAATTGGAGGGAATATCCTTGAGACCAATAATGATTGGACTCACATTTTGAAAGCTAAGTACTGAAATAATAGGGATCATTTATGTTTTATATCCCCCTCCTCTCTTCCTGAAGGCTTTGTCATTTGGAACAATATGTCGAAAATAATAAATGTGATAAAACAAGGTCTTTTCTAAAGGGTGGGGAATAGAAAGAATGTTAATTTTTAGAGTAATAAGTGGAATAAGGGTCTTTGTTTCCCTCAATCCATAACTTTTATCAAAATAGGGATCTTCTGGTAAGATTGAATTTGAAAACTTACATGGATATATTCAATGGAATAAAATTGAGCCTAGTTGGAAAGATTTTGACAAACAATTGATAGGTGGAAGATAAGATGGTTTACAAGAGGTGATTATACAATTAATGTGGAGTATAGGGGATTGTAATTTTTATTGTCTTGAAATAAAGGATGAATGTGTCTGGATTCCAAATCCTTAAAGAGATTTTTTTGTTGGTTCAGTTTATAGATTAATTACCGATGTCAATGTTCTTCTTTTGATTGGGTCAAATATGGAATAACAAGGTGACTCCAAAAATAAATTGTTTTTGGTTTCTACCCTACATAATAAGATTCTTACAATTGATAATCTGAATAAGAGGGGTTTTTCAGATGGTGAATAGGTATAATTTGTGTTGTGTTGATGATGAAATTGTGGATCATCTATTCTTTCTTTGTGAATTTTCTAAAGGATTTTGGGAGGAGGTCTTGAATAATCTTAAGGTCAACTAGATTTTTCCTTTGACTCTTGATGAGTCCAATTAATGGCTCAATTTTGATAGGGTTTATTATATATTTGTTGTTGATACCATAGACTTTGGCACTTGGTTGTTGACATTTTCCATGTTATTTCCTTAAAACCATAAACCTGGGGCATAAGTTTATCCTTGTGACTTTTAATGACATTAACATGCTATGTGAATTATCTATGTTAATTTTACATGTGGTTGAATGGATGTTAATTTAAGGTAATTGTGGATATGCAATTGTTTGTGTGTGCTAATGTCATTATGCAGGTTTACACTAAGATGTTGATGTCAACGAAGCTTGCAAAGTGAAAGAAACTCCTGCCAGTTGGTCGGTTGCCAAGAGAATAAAAAAGGTGGTCATTAAGAGGTCAAAGGAGGGAAAACTCTCAATGGAGTGAAACTTCCAATGGAGGGAAATTCCTAATTCAAATGAAAGATTGTAACTACCTTTTAATGGTCATGTTTGTTTGTTGAGAAAATCTAGGGAATGTGTTGTGCTAGATTCTTATTGGGGCAAGTCTGCTTTGACCAAATTTGGTGCATGCATAACTTCCTCCCTCTCTTTTCTATGCTTTCAATAAATGGCATCGTCCTATTTTGATGGAGTCAACTTCCTATGTAGTTAGGGTTAATTAGAAGTTTTTCTCTCTATAAATAATGGTCAGATGCCCCTTTTCAGGAGGTTGGATGTTCTGAGATTGTACTTGCATTTTCTAGTTTTATTAATACAGTCATATTGCTGAAATGTTGTAATCATGTTTTCAAGAAATAATATGATATTTTGATTTGCTACATCTGAGTTAGCTCATGGAAGACTCACTCAAGGGGACCCACTTGGTGATAATTCCACCCATTTAGTTTAAAAGTTATTTTTTGTTCAGTAATTAGTTTCAGTTTCAACAATTGCATGTTCCTGCAGCCAAGGAAGACAAAGTAGTTTCCTTTCTGTTTGTTGATATTTCTATTTTTATCTTTCATTTCCAGTTCAGTTGTTAATGTTTAGTGTAGTTGTTGATTCATGCTCAATTCTCAAGTTGATTTATTTCCAGCATTTTGTTTCCAGTACTGTTTCTTTTCTAATTTATGGATGATTGCAATAAAGTTCTAGTGCACATACAGTGCTGACCCATTTCAAGTTTATGTCCCTAGGTTGACAATGAAATGCACCTTCATGACAAGTAAGATAGCTACTTAGTGTAGATGTTCAATCTCTAAGTCACAACTCTATGGGTTTAGTTATTAAACCATTAGAGGAGGCCAACATTTTTGGCGATGTTGTTGGGGATGGTGTCAAACTAGGAAGTTCTTTGGGGTCATTGATAGTTTCTTTCTTGATGTAGTATTTCTAAAGTTTGTTCTTAGCATACCATTCATTTAGAAAAGTAATGACCTACTATTATTTCACCAATTCTTTGTGTGAGTTGGCTGATATTGAGTTGATACCGCATGCATAGAGGAAGGAGAAGAGATGCTTATGGGAGATTCCTTCTTAATGACCCTGACCCATTTCAGCTAGTTGAGCTTCAAAATCTGCCAAGAGACGAAGAAGAAGAAGAGACACATCCTTTTGATGATGCATTTCCCAATTTGACTAGTTCTGAAACTTCCTCTGAAGACCAAAATATTATTGAAAATCCATTTGCTTTGGAACTCCATCAAGCAGGCATGGCTGATGCAAACTGAAACAGACCCAACCAACCATCTTTTCCATTCCCCATCGCTCATCATAATGAAGTTGATAACCTCAAAAACATCCCTACTTTAGTCCTTCCTAAGTTCTATGGGCTTTCCATAGAAGACCCTGACACCTTCTTGTTTGAGTTTGATATCCTCTGCAAAAGCTATGACTATACCATTGATGCTCATAGGCTTAGGTTGTTTCCTACCACCTTGAAAGAAGTTGTATTAAGATGGTTTATGAGCTTAGGTAGGAATACTGTGGAGACTTGGGATGATATGAAAAAAAAAAATCTTGAGAAGTACAAAGAATATTGTAGGGGCAATGATATGAGAGGAGATGACATTTTTAGGATGTAACAAAAGGAAGATGAGAGTTTGGAGGACTACATTTCAAGGTTTTTGTTTTTCCTACAAAAATATCCACATCATACATTCAATGAAGAGTCTCAGAATATGCTCTTCCTTAGAGGGATCAATGAAAGTTGCATTGATGCTTTGGACCTGATGGGAGGAGGAGATATCACCCAAGTTCCTTGGGATGATATTAAGAAGATATGTCAGAACTATTCCAGGGAAGCTTCAAAGAAAGGAAGAGGTTACCAATCCTATATGGGTAAATCATCCACCAATGGAGTCTCAAGGATGGAGATTACTCACTTGTTGGCAAATTTCAAGCAAGTCATCATAAACAATCTGGATACTCAGCTAGATACACTTCAAGCAAAGAAGAAACATGAGGAGGCAAAGACAATGTTGGCAAAATATTTCCTTCATTGCAGACAAAAGAAGGACTATAGATGCAAAATGGTAGATAAAATTGACAGCAAGCAGATTCCACCTGAGTTCAAGCCAATCCAGGGTGATGATGATCAAGTCTACTACATTGCACAAAGGAGACCATGGGCCCCAAGACAAGGTATGCCACCCTATCCATTATCTTTTGTTGGACCTTATTTCAATTCTTATGTATCTAGTAATCAATGGAAACCCCCATACCCATCCAACTATGGAGGATATCCACCTCAGCCTTGGAATCTCCCTCCAAATACTTGGCCTAATCACCAAAACTCTCCACCCCAGTGGTAGTAATCTCAGAGGAATTGACAACCACCTCTAGGAAATTGGCAGTAGACATCCCAATGGAGGGGAGCACAACAATGGCCAAACTAGACAACTAGTTACATGCAACCACCTCCACAACCTCAACATCCTACCATAATTCCCCCTCCTACTAGCTCAAGTTCAAGCACACCTAGACCTACTCAGTTACCTACTCAGCCCACACCTAACCCAAATAACAAACCACAAAAGCAATAGTATATTTTGTAGATCTTAATCAATTTCTTGCATATGTTGTGAGTGTGAGTGATATTCACCTGTGTTTAGAAACCACTTTTCCAGCTCCTTCCACTCCTATCATCACCAAGCTTCCTGTGGAAGAGGAGGAGCATCAAAATGTTGCCATCCAACCAAGTGTGCTTAAAAATCCTAAACCAGTCCAACAGTCTGATCAAGATCTGCCATTTCCTCAAAGGTTAGAAGTTGTTAAACAAAAGGAAGAGAAAGAGGAAACAACCTTTGACATTTTGGATCTGTTAAAACACATATGTGTTATGATACCTTTATTCCAGGGCATAAAATATGTCCCCATATATGGCAAAGCAATCAAGGAAGCATGCCTCAAAAAGCCAGGGAGGAAAAAGAAAGACCCCACTACCTTTCATGTGGTGGGACAGTTGGTAGATATCATGCTTGGGAAAGTTATGATTCCTAAATACACTGACCCAGGTAGTCCTGTGGTAGGAGTTGTTATAAATGGAATCCAAATAAAGAATGATCTAATTGACTTGGGAGCAACAATAAATGTGATGACTAAGGATATCCTGCAACAACTGAATGTTGCAAATATGAGACATACTCCTACTATCCTGCAGCTTGCTGATAGTTCCACTATCAAACCAAATGGTATAGTAGAAGACCTTGTTGTAACTCTAGACTCTTGGGAGTGCCCAATAGATTTTATGATCTTTTTCCTAAAGCTACGTTGGGAGGGTACCCCATCATTCTGGGAAGGCTGTGGCTAGCCACAACAAATGCTTACATTGGATGTTAGTCAGGGGACATGACTATTTCTGATGGGAAAAGCACCAAAAATCTTGTTATCTACCCTCTTACTCAACCATCCCATGATATGGATAACCCCATATGGCCACATGTTTGAGAAGAGGCCGAGGAAGTCAATTTAGTGGCATAACTCATGATGATAGGCAAAATTCCATTCATGTAACTTCAAGAAGAAGATGAAGTGTTGTCCCACATAATTCAAAACCATTGTGAGGTGTATGAAGAGTCGTCCACTCATGAATCTAGTTCTGCAGGTCCAGTGAAGACACTTCTGCCCGCTCTTCCTACAACTGAACTTCTTGCAGCAACTGATATGCTTCATACATTGCTGCCACATGAACTAAAAATGCCAAGCATTAGTGAAAAAAATATGATTGAGTTAACCACACAAGTGCAAGTGTCAGAAGGGAAACATCTGAATATTAACAACAAGTTGAGTCAAGAGCAGTAGTTGTCCTTGACAAACTTGTTGAAGACCCATCAACACGCATTTGCATGGGATTACCATGACATGAAAGGATTGGATCCCAAGCTCTGTACTCATAGGATATATATCAGAGATGACTATACACTAGTAAGGCATCCGCAAAGGAGAATCAACCCTGCATTGAGGGAAATTGTAAAAGGGGAATTACAAAAAATATTGGATGCAGGATTTATCTACCCTATCTCAGACAGCCAGTGGGTGTCCCGATTGGTAATTGTGCCTAAAAAGGGAGATAAATGGAGAGTTTGTGTTGACTACATAGAACTAAACTCTGCCACCAAAAAGGATCATTTTCCCCTTCCCTTCATAGACCAAGTACTGGATTCACTTTTAGGTAAGTAGTATTTTTCTTTTCTGGATGGATTCAATGGTTATAATTAGATACAGATTGCACTTGAGCATCAAGAGAAGACAACCTTTACCTGTCCATGGGGGACTTATGCCTACTTAGTACTTCCATTTGGTTTGTGTAATGCACCTATAACTTTTCAAAGAGCAGTCTCTAGTATATTTTCAGATATCTCACATGATTGTAGGAAGATCTATATAGATAATTTTACTACCTATGGTGCTGATTTTGCATAAGCATTAGAAAATCTAAGGAAATTTTTACAGAGATGTGAAGACCATAATCTATCCTTGAACAATGAGAAATGCTTCATGATGATGTAGGAAGGAGTAGTCCTTGGCCACTACATCTCTCAAAAAGGAATTCAAGTGGACCTAGCCAAGATTGAGGTGATTACCAATCTTCCTATCCCTACCAAACAAAAAGATGTTAGAAGTTTCTTGGGACATGTAGGATACTATAGGCGCTTCATCAAAGACTTCAATAAAATGGAAACATCAATATACAATCTTCTAACTAAAGATGTTGAGTTCCAATGGACAGAGGACTATGACAAAGCATTCTCTTATTTGAAAGTAGCCTTAACACATGCTCAGACTGTAGTCAAAGGCCCTAATTGGGAACTCCCTTTCCATATTCATACAGATGCATTTGATTATGCTATAGGAGTTGTATTGGGACAAAAAGAAATAGCAATTAAGAATGCAATCTACTTTGTCAGTAAGAATCTACAAGGAGCTTAATTTAATTATATAGTGACCGAGAAAGAGATGTTGGCAGTCATCTATGCCCTTAAAAAGTTCAAGCATTACATAACAAGATATCAGATCTTTGTTCATACAAACCATGCAGCCATAAGATACCTTATGAATAAGCCCTTGATTTCAGGGAGGCTAGCAAGATGGTTGTTGTTGATGCAGGAATTTGACATCACCATTGTTGACAAACCAGGAAAGGAAAATGTTGTAGCAAACTTTCTTTATAGATTGACTACATCAAAAGACACTCAAGTCATTGATGACTCCTTCCCTGATGAACATTTGTTCTCCATCAGTGTGCATACACCCTGGTATGCTGATATAGTCAATTATTTGGTTATAGGGAGAGCTCCTCCTCATTTCTCTCCAAAAGAGAGAAGGGTGCTCATTGAGAAAACTTTTCCTTTCTCATGGATTGTAGGATGTTTATTCTACATTGGACTAGACCATGTAATGATAAGATATGTAAGGGAGGATGAAACATATGATATATTACAAGCATGTCACAATGAACCCTATGGAGGGAATTTTGCAGTTAAGAGGACAACAATGAAAATTATTAATACAAGATATTACTGTCCCACACTTCATAAGGATGTAGGCAAGTATACTAGGAAGTGTGATAGATGTCAGAGGATGGGTTGGCCAACTAAATTTGATGAGATGTCTCTTTACCCCTAGGTAGTCATCACTCCATTTGATAAATGGGGACTTGATTTTGTAGGTCCCATTGATCCTCCATCAAATGGAAAATCCTACATCTTGGTTTGCACTGACTATGTGACCAAGTGGGTTGAGGTTAAAGCTATGAAACATGCCAGAGATAATAAAGTTGTAGAATTCCTCTATGAGGAAATCTTCACTCATTATGGGGTTCCAAGAGAGATAGTGACAAATCAAGGGGCTTAGTTTACATCAACCCTTGTCACAACATTAGTTAATGAATATAATGTGAGGCACAGGAAATATACCCCCTAGCACCCTCAGGCCAATGGTTAGTCTGAGGTGACCAATAGAGAAATAGAGGCTATCTTGACCAAAACAATGGCTATTCACAGAAGAGATTGGGCAACTAGATTGCTAGAATTTGTCTGGGCTTATAGGACCACTTGGAAGACAACCACTGGTTTCACTCTTTTTGAATTACTGTATGGGAAGACAACCATGATGCCTATTGAGTTTGAGCATAAAACTCTTGGGACTGCACTAGATCTTGGGATAGATATATCTGAGGCACAAAAGGACGGAATCATGCAACTAATTGCTTTGGATGAGATGAGAAAGTCAACCCTTCATCATATTGAGGTAGTGCAAAATTAGAGGGTCAAATGACATGAAAAATACATAAGGGGAAAGCAGTTCCATCCAGGTGACTAGGCACTCCTTTATGACTCCAAGTATCAAGACAATGCAAAAAAATTGCAAACTAGGTGGTTGGGACCATATGAAGTTGTAGAAGTCTTCTCCAATGGTGTTGTACAACTCACAACCATTGACCCTGTCAAATTCAAACTCTTGGTCAACGGTCACTGTCTCAGGTTGTATCATAAACCAACTTCCAAGAATGAACTCATGTAGCAATTTATTCAACACCAAACCTCTAAACTTCCTGCAGCCAAAGGAAGTGAACCTAGTGTCCCTCCTTCTTACTAATCTAGGTATGCATGCAATCACATCATAATAAATATTTCCACTTTTATGGGAATCCACTTCTCCATTAATAAATCCATTCATCGAACCCATCACCACTGCATTAATTTCTCAACGGTACTTTTAAAGGTAACCGATACTTTCTCCACATTCCTTACAAAAGATACTCCACATTTTTAGGTACATGCATGACAATTTGTTATATCTTAATTATCTTTAGTGCATTTATTTAATTATTGTAAATTAATGTTGATATTTCACATACCATATAATTGTACCCTGCCCTGTCACATCATAATTACCACCTAGCCGATGTGGACACATGCTCTAATTTAGGTTAGGGGGAAGTGTCAACCCACATGTCCATGTGTCATACATGTTAGAAAATTTGAAATAAGCCAATTTGAATGATAGAGTGAAATGACGGCTTGCATGTGTGAAATGACACTGAACCACCACCATTTTTCTTGATGATAACCTTCATTTATGTTTCTTTATTGCCTTAGTCATAATCTTAAACGTCACCAAAAAGGTAAATTTCATATGACATTGGTGATAGCACTACAAAGGAGTTGCAGGAAGAAGAAGGAATTGGGTTTTTAGAGAAAGATTGCAGGAAAGGAAATTTTGCATAAGTGTTTGTTTGCCTGTGGGCAAAGACAATGGCCAGTCAACTGATTAGAAATGAACCTACGGTTCATGATGTGATACCGCAAGATGCACTTTCTTTGGACGAGTTCAATAATTGTGGATGGTTGGATTATTTCTTGAAACTTGATAGCTTCAATGAAGACATTGCGCTAGAATTTGCACTGACACTCTCTGACAGGAAGGCAATGGTAAAAGGGCTACAGGTGATAGCTACTGAGGCAAGAATTGCAGAGGCAATGGGTTTACTTGCCAACAGAGAGCCATACCTTGCTTCCAGAGATGCAATGTCAGCTAGGGAAAAAATTACTGAACCCAGTGACCCTCCGCTAGCTGTAGATAAGCAAGGAACAAAGAGAACTTCTCTACCAGAGAAGTGGAAACAAGTAGTCATCCACATTATCAAGTATATTACTTGTGAGGGACGCTAGTCATGCCTCCATTCTATGCATTTTAAGCTCTTGAACCTATGGAGTGAAATGCAAAGGGAAGAGGAGTGGAAAAAGGAAAAACACAAGCTATAAGAAGAGGTTAAAAAGAAAAATGCAAAAATTGAAGAAAAGAATGCAAAGATTGCTGCCTTGAAGGATAAGGTGGATAATGTGGTAGCTTTAGTACCCCAAATGTTGGCATGAATAACTCCTCCAAGAGTGTATGCATTGCATTTGAAGGAGCGAAATCTTTCCTTCAAGCTGTCAAGGATTATTTTAGGTTCAAGCCCTTCTATTGACACTCCACATGAGTTTTTCCAGGCCTACCAATTTTCCCCACCTGAAGTTAAAAATTTTCTCTGTGAATTATACTTGCATAATTATGTTGTGAATAATGATCATGATTGGAACCCATTACTGTGCATTGGAGATCTTCATTTGAGGGCATTTATGTCCTAGATTCAGAATGAAATTAGTTGGGGGCAACAGTTTAGAACTTACAGGGAAAGATAATTTCATACTCCCTTGCCTCTCAGGGCTGAATCTAGTAACCTTGCAGACATTTACCAAACATGGCATAGAATTTTTTATCACCCAAGCTACAAAAATAAGATCATGCCTGTTAGGGAAGAAGCCTACAAGGATTATGAGAAGATAGTTGAAACTATAGGGAAATCAGTAATGGGGTTCTTATCACATAGGTGGAATAGTTTGACAGATGAGTTGAAACAAGCTGAAACCCACTCTTTGCAAAATTATGCTGCAACATGCAAATGATTTGACATATACATATAGGTTGGAAGGATAAGGCAACATTATTGGCTTCCATTAATATTTCAGCCACCTACTCTATTGTGGCCTGCATCAGATTACAGGTTTTATCGGTATGACATAGCTGCAGAAAGGAAGAGATGAAACAAATTGGAAAACAAGCAAGGATTCTACTGGGACCCCAATTCAGACACTACAGAGACCGATGTGGGACAATTGACAGTTGGTGACTTCAGGGCATTGAATAGCTAAAGAATAGTGCTCCCTCTACTAGAGGACCAACAAAACATTAGGTTGGGGGGAATGATGAGTCCAATTAATGGCTCAATTTTGATAGGGTTTATTATATATTTGTTGTTGATACCGTAGAATTTGACACTTGGTTGTTGAAATTTTCCATGTTATTTCCTTAAAACCATAAACCTTGGGCATAAGTTTATCCTTGTGAATTTTAATGACATTAACATGCTATGTGAATTATCTATGTTAATTTTACATGTGGTTGAATAGATGTTACTTTAAGGTAAGTGTGGATATGCAATTGCTTGTGCGTGCTAATGTCATTATGTAGGTTTACACTAAGATGTTGATGTCAACAAAGCTTGCAAAGTGGAAGAAACTCCTGCCAGCTGGTCGGTTGCCAAGAGAATAAAAAAGGTGGTCATTAAGAGGTCAAAGGAGGGAAAACTCTCAATGGAGGGAAACTTCCAATGGAGGGAAATTCCTAATTTGAATGAAAAATTGTAACTACCTTTTAATGGTCATGTTTGTTTGTTGAGAAAATCTAGGGAATGTGTTGTGCTAGATTCTCGTTGGGGCAAGTCTACTTTGACCAAATTTGGCGCATGCATAACTTCCTCCCTCTATTTTCTATGCTTTCAATAAATGGCATCCTCCTATTTTGATGGAGTCGACTTCCTAGGTAGTTATGGTTAATTATAAGTTTTTCTCTCTATAAATAATGGTCAGATGCCCATTTTCAAGAGGTTGTATGTTCTGAGATTGTACTTGCATTTTCTAGTTTTAGTAATACAACCATATTGCTGAAATGTTGTAATTATGTTTTCAAGAAATAATATGATATTCTAATTTGCTGCATCTAAATTAGCTCAAGGAAGACTCGCTCAAGGGGGCCCACTTGGTGAGAATTCCACCCATTTAGTTTAAAAGTTATTTTTTGTTCAGTAATTAGTTTAAGTTTCAATAGTTGTTTGTTCCTGCAACCAAGGCAGATAGAGTAGTTTCCTTTTAGTTTGTTGAGATTTCTATTTCTATCTTTCATTTCTAGTTCAATTGTTAATGCTTAGTTTAGTTTTTGATTCATGCTTAGTGCTCAAGTTGATTTCTTTCCAACATTTTGTTTCCAGTACTGTTTCTTTTCTAGTTTATGGATGACTGCAGTAGAGTCCTAGTGCACATACAATGCTGACCCATTTCAAGTTTACGTCCTTGGGTTGACAATGAAATGCACCTTCATGATGAGTAAGATAGCTACTTAGTGCAAATGTTCAATCTCTATCACAACTCCAAGGGCTTAGTTATTAAACCATTAGAGGAGGCCAATAACTCTCAAAGATTTTGCTACCAACTAGAACCAAAGCTCTCTATTTTATCACTCTGTCATATGGGAAATTTGGATACAAGCCCCTCTCTTTGTGGCTCAGAGTCTCTAGAAAGAGAGAAATAATATGATCTTTAGAGATCAAAAAAGGAACAACAGAGAGGTGTTTACAAGCATGAGAAATAGTATTCAAGAGAATATAATTTTTTTGAAGTTTGGAAATGCCAAGAGAATGCCTTCATATATGGAACTAAGAGTTAAGAAAACTTGGGGGTTAATAAAGACATCACTAAGGTCAAGCAGGCCAAGGTAATTATGAGAAATGATGTGAAATAACATTTCCATATTAAAGGATGGGTAAACTCAATTTTGATAGTTGTTCTAAAGGAAACGTTAGAGATGCTATTGTTGGAAGTGTGATAAGAGATGATAAAGGCTGGTTAAATGAGGGGTACGTAAAAATAATAGGTGATGTGATGGTGGTTCAAAAGAATAAAAATGTTGGGTTTTCAAAAGGTGGAGATTGTTATTATTAACTTATTATAAAATAATAATCCTCCACCTTGGAAGATCAAGAATATGATAGAAGAGTGTAGGTCTATAATGCAAAGTTTTGATCAATTGAAGACAAGCCACATTTACAGAGAGGGAAATTGGGCAATGAATGTTATTTCTAATTTATGTTTGAATTTCATAGACTTGAAACATTTGAAGTTTGATTGAAATCTCCTGCTCAAAGTCAAAGAGATTCTTTCTAAGGACAAAAAAAAATCTTCTAAATGACTATTCAAAGGAAGTATATTTATTTTATCTTTAGTATTAATCATTATAAATGATCCTTATTTTAGTAAAAATATTTGTCATGGGCAGACTAAAAGGTGGTAGTATTATTATTTGTGGGGATGGTGGCAATCTTATTATTTGTCAGGATGTTTTTCCATTTTTTGATTAGGTGATAAGTGCAAGAATTATGATTGTTTGTTCCTTTATGTGGGATTTATTTGACATTAGTGAGGAGGATATTTTAATTTATGGGGAACTGAAGGAAACATTTGGTAAGTTGTATCGCAATTTAAAATAAATCAAAGAAATGATGGCCCTATCAGTACTTAGCATTGGGGGACGATCTATTTTATTTTTGTCCATCATGTGATGAAAATAATGAAAGGAGGAAAAGGTTAATTACAAGAAAAGGTGGAAAGTGTTTTAAGAATCAACATCAACAGGAATTGTATTTTTACCTAGCATTTCTTGATCTTATATGGTTACTATCTCTATGAGATTGCAATGATGGGTGGTCTAAGACTAAGAACTGAGTTGATTTCTTGTGAAGTGTGGAAGTAGAATGTCTACCTTTGGTATATTTTTGAAAAATGTAGTTGTACTCCATTATTTATGGCTAGGAGAGGGTGTAATGACAAGCTCACTTTAATGTTTGCAATTCTTGGACGAATGGTGAGTTTTTGGTAGTGGCTGCTTCAAAGTGATTGAGGAGCTTATTGTAAGGGTCATGAGATTAAAATATAAAGGGCTCAAGGTGTAAAAGTGAATCAAAGGAAATTACCAAAATTATATTGATACATTCTTTGAAGAAGGTGAAAGAGTGAAAAAATATCAAAATGGGTATATTAAGGAGAATTTTCCAGCATTGTGGGCTACATAAGTTTGCATGTTATGAAGTATTTTACCTTAGAAGGTAGATTTAAAAAATTTCATGGTTACCACTTTCCAATTTTGGACCATCTTAGGCATGGGAATATTATAAATTTACCTTCTTATTTACTCTCATTAGTGGAAAAGTGTATTTTTGAGGGTGTGTATCCACCCTTACATCATTAGGTTAATCATGGATTTATAAAATTTTAATTTTAATCTAATCCCTATGGTCAACCTAACTATTAAAAGGTCCAATGTTAAGATAAAAATGTTAAAGAAAAAGTCCTAAAAAAATAGCCAAAATTCTACCAAACTTTTGAAGGAAAGCACTAGTAGCCCCTCTACCCATACCCCTAAGAACCCTAGCAAGGCTAAGAAAGAAAAAAATAATATGGATTTATTAGATATGCAACCAACTAATGATATTACAATACCCCACTTATGGGGTTGAGGTGAGTGATGTCCACCTCAAATCAGGGAAAATGCTACCTAGGCCTTCATATCCTCACATCACAAACTTTATTGATGAGGAAATTTTGGCAAAACCTATGGACAAATAACCTAGGGAACCTAAGTCAAATCAAGTCAACCCAACATATGTAAGTCCATAACCTCCATTCCTTGAAAGATTAACAGTCCAAAAAAATCATTCACAAGCTAAAATTGATCTATTGGGACAACTCAATGATGTTTACATCAAGATACCCCTCATCTAGGCCATTAAGTAAGTGCCCATTTATACCAAAATAGTGAGAGAGTTATGCCTCAAGAAGCCAAGTAGGAAACATAAGGACCCTTAGATTGTACATGTCTTAGGACAAGTTGTAGACATTATGTTGGGAAACATAATTGTCCACAAGTATGCAGATCTTGGGAGCCCTGTAGTGGATGTCAAAATCAATGGTACTCTCATTAAGAACACCTTAATTGAACTTTGGACAATCATTAATGTAATGACCAAAGAAATTATAAAATTATTACAACTAATGGAGCTCAAACCTACACCTACTATGTTATAGTTAGCAGGCAGGTCTATAGTCAAACCTGGGGGAATCATAGAAGACTTGGTAATAACATTAGACTCATGGGAGTACCCTATAGACTTTATGGTGTTGCAACCTAAAGCTAATCTTGCAAGATATCCCCTCATCTTAGGGAGACTTTGTTTGGAAACTACGGATGCCTTCATATGTTTTAGGTTTGGTAACATGATCATTTCCAATGGAAATGTAACCAAGAAACTAGTCCTCTATCCACTTGCCCAACCACATGCAAATTTGGAGCAAACTGTATGGCCTACCCTAGATGAGGAAGACCAATACTCATTACAAACTCTGATGAATATTGAACATAGAACCTTGTTAGAAAACCAAGATGAAGATGAACTAATTGCAAACATCATGTAGAACAATTATTAGAGGGACCCGCAACAACATGACTATCTAACATGTTTGCAAGACCCTTTTCAGAACATAATCCTTGCCAATACATCTAAGTCCATTTCTCAAAATTTCCGTACCTTATTGCCACATCACTACATTCCCAATATAGAAAGTCTTGAAATTTCATCTATTCAAACATCATCCTTGACTTTAAAGATTATTCCAAGTAAGACATTAAATGTAAACGGCCAATTGACAATTGCATAATAGACTTCACTATTGAATGTGCTACAAGCACATACAACTGCATTTGCATGGGATTACCATGATATGAAGGGAATAGACCCAAACCTATGTATGCATTAGATTTACATCAATAATGGATATAAATCAGTTACGCAACCCATAAGGTTAATGAACCATGCAATCCATGACATAATCAAAGCATAATTGTAAAAGTTGTTGGATGCAGGATTCATCTATCCAATCTCTAATAGTTAGTGGGTGTCTCCACTAGTAATTGTACCTAATAAAGGAGGGAAATGGAGTGTGTGTGTAGACTACCATGAGTTGAATGCAACAACTAGGAAAGACCACTTTCCCCTACCATTCATTGACCAAGTACTAGATTCACTAGCAAGCAAGTAGTACTTTTCCTTTTTGGATGGGTTTAGTGGATATAATTAGATTAAGATAGCCCCGAAAGACCAATACAAGACAACCTTCACATGCCCTTGGGTTACATATGCTTACTATTTCTTGCCATTTGGGCTATGAAATGCACCTGCCACCTTCCAAAGGGTAGTAGTAAGCATATTCATAACTTTTCTCATGATTCCATGGAGGCTTACATGGATGATTTTATAACTTATGGGAATACCTATGAAGAACTTGCAAATTTGGAGAAATTACTATAGAGATGTGAAGATCATCACCCATCCCTAAGCTATGAGAAATGTTTCATGATGATGATTGAGGGAGTAATCTTGGGACATTTTATGTCCAATAAGGGAATCCAAGTAGACCCCAACAAAATTGAGTTAATATCAACACTGCTTATACCTCATAAGCAAAAGGATGTTAGAAGCTTCCTTGTCCATGTTGCGTACTACAGGAGATTCATAGAAGATTTTAGTAAACTTGTAGCACCATTATTTATCTTATTGTCTAAAGATGTAGAGTTTGAATGGACACCTACTTGTCAACATGCCTTTGAAGCTCTCAAGGTAGCACTAACCAAGACCCCTTGCCTTGAGAGGACCAAATTAGAGTTTACCTTTCCATGTCCATACAGATGCTTTTGATTTTGCAATAGGAGCTATGCTAGGATAGAAGGAAAGAAACCTTGAGTACATGCTATTTATTATATCAGTAAAAATATTTAGGGAGCAAAAATCAACTATACAGTAATTAAAAAAGAGATATTAGTAGTGATTTATGCAATCAAAAAATTTAGACACTACATTTATAGGGTATTCTATATTCATACATACTAATCATACAACAATAAGGTACCTAATGAACAAACCAATAGTTGGTGGTAGGCTTGTGAGATGGTTATTTCTACTTCAGTAATTTGATATTACTATTGTAGACAAGTTGGAGAAAGACGATATAATAGAAAAATTTCTCTCTAGACTGCCAACCAAATTAGAAGATGTTGTAGATGATTCATTCCTAGATGAGAACCTATTTGTTTTCTCTTTGCATACACATTGGTATGCAAACATAACCAACTATCTAGTAACAAGGAAAGAACCACCACATCTCTCACCAAGGGAGAAGAGGCAATTAGTTCAAAAAAGTTTTCCTTATTCATGGACAACTAGATATTTATTTTATACAAAGCCTAATAATATAATTAGAAGATACATTCAAGAAGATGGAGTATATGATATCCTCGAAGCATTCCATGATGAACCTTGTGGGGGACACTTTGTAGCAAAGAGGACAACTCTTAATATTTTGAATACTAAATATTATTGGCCAACACTTCATAAAGATGCAGTCAAATACACAAGGAGTTGTGATAGATGTCAGAGAATGGGAAGGCCAACAAAAAATAGATGAAATGCCATTACAATCACAACTAGTAATAAAACCATTTGATAAATGGGGACTAGATTCTATTGGTCTCATCTCCCCAACATCAAATAAAAAAGAATATATAGTTATTTTTATTGATTACCTTACCAAATAGTGTGATGTGAAAGCCTTACAATTTGCAAGGGTGGGAATGTGGCAAATTTTCTCTATGAAGATATTGTTGACATTTCATGCCTCCCTTAGATGACCCATTACTGATATCTGATCTAATAGATCCTACATGGTCCATCTTGCATGAGTTTTCCTTGAGGGTTCCTAAAATTGGCTAAGTCCCAATTTTTTTGGGTTTTCGGGTTGTCTCTTACTTGCTTATCTTGCATTGTTTCTCCATCGCTCTTTCCCTTCCTTCCCTTCCTTCCCTTTTTTCTTCTAAGTGTTTTGGGTTTTTTCCTTCAACCTTACCCTTTACCCCTTACCAATCTCTCTCCTTTTCCATCCTTCCACCTCCTTCATCTCCTTTCTCCATTTTCACCAAGCTTTTGAGGGTTGACCATTAGCCTTCTTCTTTCGCTCCCTTCATCGATAGTCGCTCGACGACCCAAAACTTGACCTCTGACGACCCGAGGCCTGATCTCTGAAGGTTCCTCATCGAAGGGAAAGATGAATATCGGAGTGAGCTGAAGTGTGGTCCCTCTGACATTCTGATGGAGTTGTATTGAGGAGACAATATGATATCGGAGTGAGCTATTTTATAATCTCTTCGACATTCTAATGGAAGGCAAGATCTCTTCATCAGAGGGGATGATGTATATCGATGGGACCTTGATGCTTGTCCCTTCGAAATTCTAGCAAACACATTTTTGGGGGTCTGAACCATTTAATTCACATGTTTGAAAAGGTGATCTTTCAGGCTTGACACCCTGACCTTCTTGCATTTTGACGTGTTTTTTGGGTGACGACATTAATGCTCAACCACTCTCTAGCATCCAAATACAATTCTTGGACTTCAAGGATGACATTCATTGCATTCCATGCCTTCTACAAGTGGATTTCATGGGCACCCATGCCCATTTATTGCTCTTTGTTGACTTTTTAATTGGCGGATCCATGCCCTAGTCATGATTTTCATGAGATGGCTCAGATCTTTCATGGACAAACTTTATTGCTAACCCTAGTTCGGGTTAGGGTTTGATTTGTTGTTCCAAGTCATGCCTGACCTATAAAGGCAAGAAATGTATTCATTTTTCAGGGTTGTTCGTTCTTCCTTTGGCTCCTCTAGGGTTTTTCTTTTGCAGACCTATATTTTACACTCTTCCATTGTAAAGATTGGCTTATGCCTTTGCATTAATGAAGATGATTATTGTTGATGGTTCTCTCCTCTTTTATGTATGATTAATCTTTCATTACCTTCATGTCTAAGTGTTTATTTGCATTTTTATGTATACATGTTTGAGTTAAATTGTTTGTAGTTGCTATGTTGAGAAATTCTCCTTCCTTCCAACACTCTATCAAACCCTAACCTCCATGTTTACCTCTTAAATTAACCAAATAGAGAGTTGTGTGAGTCCTTTGGTCCCCTTCTTTGATGTCCTTTGCAATCTTGGTGAGGAAGAAACAACCTTCTATCTTGGTGTACCACCTTCGTTTCCCTTTCATGCATTCCTTCTAACCCTTTTCCCCTTGTGAGATATTAGAGTAGGTTAGTGGTAGGTTTTCATGTGTTGGGTTGGACTAACACATTGCATTGGGATTGAAAAAGGAAGTCGACCTTCTCCAGAGATTCTACCTCATATGCACATTGGTCCCTCACCTTGAGGTCCTTTCCACTGTGTCACTGGAATGTTGAGCTTCATGCTCAACAAGGTGCAATTTCATGTGGAAAAATATATCTTCACAAGATATGGTGTTCTTAGAGAAATTGTAACAGACCAAGGGCCATAGTTTACATCAGATCTAATCATAAAACTAGTGTAGGAATATGTGATCAGACATAAAAATTCTACACCTTATCACCCTCAAGAAAATGGTCAAGTAGAGGTCATTAATAGAGAAATTGAAAAGATCCTCACAAAAATAGTGAAATTCCATAGGAAGGATTGGGTAGCCAGGTTACCTGAAGCAGTTTGGGCTTATAGGACAACCTAGAAAACAACAATAGGATTTACACTATATGAATTAGTGTATGGTAAAAAGGTAGTACTTCCAATAGAATTTGAATACAAAACTCTGAGGACAACAATCAAATTGGCATGGATTTATCAACAACAAAAATAGAGAGGTTGCATAACTGCAATTCCTTGGATGAAATAATAATGGACACAATACACTGTAGTGAGATCATCCAAAAGTAAAGGATACGTTGGCATGACCAATTTATTAAGACCAAATAATTTAATGCAGGTGATTGGGCTTTACTTTAAGATTCAAGATACAAACATTACAAGGGAAAACTACAAACCAGATGGCTTGGGCCATATGAAATAAAAACAATCTTTCTGAATGGAGTAGTTCAGTTACAAACAATTGATGATGTACAATTTTCATTGTTAGTTAATGACCACAGGTTAAATCTCTATAAATGTCTGTTACAAAATGATGACTTTGTTTTATCACGACAACATCAATTTGAATTAGAGATACAAACTTCATTAACAATAATAAGCAGTTCATTAGAAATATCAATAGATGATCTACATAACTCTCCCATTATCATTTCATAGGTATAATTCTATCACACAACTCAGATACACACACTACATAGGTGGTATTTGGCAATCTTCATTTTTTGAACCAGTAGCAGAAGTAGAAAAACTTGTAGCATCACGCCCCTAGGCAAAAAAATATAGAAGGGACTTATTACTACATGAGCTATAACACTTGCCTATCTATCATTACATATACACCCATTTCAATTTTATATCCATCATTCCATCCATACATTGTAGCAATACACATTTCAATTCATTGCATGCAACTTATTCCCTCCATCAGCATGTAGCCATCATATCACCTTTTCAATTCCACTATACCATGCAATAAATTTTACTTCACTCATAGGGTACTTTGTGTATCCATTTTCATTCATCATTCCAACACCATTTCCATGTGTCACACACATACTACCTTCTAGTTCAAACCATAACTGCACACAATTCATAACAATCATGGAATGCCATTTCAAATCAAGCCGCAAGCGGCAATCAACTACTTCGCATGAGTCATACTTCAATTCAAACAATGCCAAAAGTTACTTTCCACATTGACTATCATAATAATCATTGAAAATTACTAATTTTATTCATATTATCATTCATGTGTGCATGCCAATATCATGTTTAAATTTACACTACTTCTAATTTATGACTCCACCCAATTCATACATACTAAGTAAGGACACTTAACAAATTTAGTCGGGGGAGGGGTATTCAAGGCTATATTCCTTATTTTTTTTGTTTTCAATTTTCTACTATTTCATTTTCTACCATTATCAAGAAATTAAGAGTTCAGAGTAGAGAGAAAGGTGTTCAACAACAAAATTGGGAAATACAATTGAGTAAAATAACATACAACATAGAAGAAGCAGTATAATTAGGGTGATAGAACAAAAATAGAGCATAACAGAACTAGGGAGTGACTATAGATTGAAACATTACAATAGGGGGTCACATTGTGCGAAGGGAACCAAAAACACATAATTTGCTACTGGAAGATAGAATATATTTTCCTATCTTCCAACAAGCTGGCTAGTTGGACCACTTCTTGAGACTCATAGAATTTAAAGAAGTGATGACCCAAAAATTTTCCAGTACCCTACAAAATGATGAAGCATTTGTCAGGGGTTTGAGAGTAGACACATTAGAAGCTTCTATAGCTGAAGTGTCTAGTCTTCCAAGGGTGGGAGAATATTTTCCAGTGAGAGTAGATGTAATTACAACTATGAATGAATTATCCTTGCTAGGGGAGAACTTGGAATCTTCCTCACAAGGTACCAAACACTTATCTTTTCCTTGGCTTTGGGCCTTTGTGTCTTCTCATATTATTAGATACTTAATATGTGATGGAAGATAGTCACTATTCTATACTGTTCAATTTAAATTGCTAAGTCATTTACGCCATGGAAGGCATGTGAATGTTCCCAATTTTTTGTACAATTTGTTGAAAAAAATGTCTTCAAAGTATAAAAGAAAAAGGAATCTATCAACACTATCACATTTTTGTTTAGTTACTTTGCTGGTGAAAAGGAGCCTTAGGGATCAATTTCCTAATTTGTGTCTTGGGAGGATTTTCTGAATTGCAACAATATTAACAAGATCATTCAATTACCTAATGAACAAAATAGGGGTAAGGAACAAGAAATAGAAGAACCTACCATGACACTCCTAAGAGAGAAATTCCCTCTAGTTCCCTTGCTGCAACACCTACCCACAACATCGAGAAACCAGAAGGGTAGGGTCTGCAGGAAACACAACCTGCAGCCTCTGTTGAGTAGCCCATAGTTGAAAACAATTTGAAAACCATAATTTTAAGCAAGAGACTACCAAAAAAAAAGAAAAGAAAGAGCAGGGCTTCTACTTTTGCACCTCTAAAGGGGTAAAGGAATCCCACACAATCCAGGAGGTGATCACATCGCCTAAGAAAGAAGGGGCCCATGAGAGGAACAAATAAAAAGCAAAAAGAATATGTTGTAATGATAGAAACAAATACAAACTCAGAGGGGAATGCCCCTGGTGATGAAGTGAAAACACCAATTGTACAATTGATGTATTTTACCAGCACTTCTGACTCTGATGCAAAAGATATTTTTATTTCCAAAAAGATGAGAAGAAGATCCCCAAAGAGCCCTTTCTTAGAAGGGTTTGTGTATACATATGAAATTGGAGGAATTTTTTTTTTTGAAAAAAGATGAGGAATTTTCTTGGAAGAAAGGAATAGAAATAAAGAGCTGCAAGAAGCCTTGTAGAGGATTAAACAATTAGAGGAATTATTGAAAATATATTAGCAGAAAGAAAGTGAGAGGGATGTAAGAATAAGGGAGTTGGAAGAAAGACTCCATAAATTTGAGCATGGGTCAAAACTGAAAATATTGGCACAACTTGCCATGGTGGAAATGGAAGGAAAAGATCTAGTTCCACATAGCTCAATTGGACCCATAAAAACCCCATTGGATCGACTTTTGTGTCAATAGGTATTGAATTATGAAAGAGAACACAATAATTCTCCCAAAAAGAAAAAGAATGGGAAAGGGAGAAAGATGAAATAATGTCTAATCACACTAGAGCACTTGAGAAGCAAGACACATAGGTGAAGAAATTGAAAGTAACAATTGAAGAACTAGCAGATAAAATAGTACAACTAATGAAATGTAGACCACTTGCTGAAAGAAAGTTGGGTAAGTGGAAACAACTTCCTACACTAATCTAAGTAGGGGAGAGTTACAAAACTTACTTTAACACCTTTACAATTAAAAATTTAGAAGATGCACATATATATCAAAACATATAAATAACAAAAAACCATAACACAATGTTTACGTGAGAAAACCCTTTCGGGAAAAAACCCACACTCCAAATTACACAGCTCAACTTGTATTATCAACAACAATAGAACAGTTACAATACAATCTCAGAGAAATGCTCAAAAGTCTTCACATTATGACAAGAATCTAGCAGAATTTTGGCAGTATAACAACATGCAAGCTTCTTCAAACCCGTCACCATCAAAATGTACTAAGTTTGCAAGTATTTACAACCTCTCAACATAAAACAAGGTGCCCAAAACTTGTCATAACCAATTCCCACGCCCAAGGTGTGAACATGAGTTCATTATGACATGTCATCATAATCAAAACTCATAATTATGACAATCTTCCATAATCAACCCCTATTCCATAAAATTAGCCATCACTTCACATGCAATGAGTCTGCATGCATGCAAATACCTTTGCATGTGTAGGGGCCCTCATCACATGGATCCCACATGTCATAGTTAACTAACAATATGTTATTCTTGACTCTTCCATTGTTATAATTAGTCATAAGATGACATAGAAAGTTGTCATAACCTGTTACATAGTAACTTATGACAAATGCCACCAATTCAGGCATAAATCTAGGTCCTCCAAAGTGGGTGCCTACCTTCACTAATTTAGCTTAAAAATTATACATGTCACTTGTCACATAGGATGCCACATCACCAGAAAGTCCCACAAAGTGACAACTTTGGTAGGTTAATAAACATTATTATATGATTAAATACATCAAATAATAATAAATAAATGCTAGGACTCAAAGATTGAGACACCCTAGTCACAACACCTGCCAGGGTTTATGCCTTGTTCTTGCAGTAAAAGTTTTTATGAATTAAATTTAGTCAGATGATTAGTAACCTACATGTTTCCATGAATAGGAATTTTTTTGTTCTTAGACACTTTCCAAAACTCCACACCTAGAATGTAAGATCAATTGTGTGAGTTTTATTTACACAATTTTGTTCTTTTAGATGAAACTGCACGAAACCCATTTATGTTTGTAGGGAATCTCCAAAAAAGGGTTTTGGCCTCATGTTAGAAATGAGCACCAAAGGGGGAATTTTTACAGGAATATCATAACAAAGAAAAATCCATCCCTTTACAGCTAAGAAAAGAGGTAGTGGAGCCAAATGTAGTCATAGATCAATGGCTAGAATTCCTAGATCACAAAGGAGTTTGAGTAAAAATAATGAACTACGGAGAATAGGATTATAAAAGAATGAAGGGACTAGCAGCATAAGGCATAATCAAAGAGACACTTAACTTTTCCCAAGGTAGATGGAGAGAGCTTACACCAAAACTAGAAAGGAAGGAACCTCATTCCATTTATGTATGTGGTAATAATTGGTAGGTCACATAAGTATAGTAAAATTGCTTACAAAAGTTGAGTTACTTGGTTCCCACTTGCCTTCCATCCTCCTATCCTCATGTTTCCTATACCACATTGGACAAGGAGGAAACAAGGAGAAGAAGAAGTAGTAGAAAATAAAAGGCTAGAAAAAGCTCTTAGATTAGAAAGGCTACTACTTGAAGCAAGGCAAAGGAGTGAACTCTATGGTAGACTTCAGAGAGATGGCCTTGCAATATAACCTTCAAACTTAAAGTTGCGTGAGGAAAATCAAATAGCTTAGTTGGGGGGAAATGATTGGTTTAATTAATGGCTAGTTTTCCTTTACTAAGTTATACTTTTAGCATTTCATCTGCTAAGTTTCACAGACATTCCCAATACTTTATATATCTTTTATACGACTTTCATATATTTTAAAGCAGACTAATATGATATGTTGACATTTGTATGTGTGGATACATGAATGTCTATGAGATTTAGTATTATTATATGCTTTAATTATGATTGTTAATAATGTGGGTGCCTGAGGGATGAAACTAACATCTTACAACTAGAAGGGTTGTAACCCACAACAATAATTTTTTCATCCTGTAGCATAAGGACTACAAATAGTTATAGGGGAAAGGTTAGAATAGCCAAGTGTGACATTTCCAGAAGAAAATAAAGGTGACCATTCAATTATCAACCATGAGTCACCACATCATATTCTTGTTCACCAAATAAGACTACAAGGAGGAGGAGTTTGTTCTAAACGATACTAACTCATGACGTGACTATCCTCAGGAACACGTCTCTGTCATGGTAGTTAACCTTTAGGAAAATAGTTCTAAATTATTTTATCTACTCTTTCTTCATAATTATTGTTTTATGTTTTAAGACTAAGTCCTCTCGCTATCTTTGAGGGAGAGTGGATGGATAATTTATGAATTTAGTTTTAGTCCTAGAGGAATAAGAATCCTCACAGACCCTATATAGTGGGATCTATTGTCAAGGAGTAAATCTAGTTGCTAGTAGTTTCTAATTGATTATTTTCTAGTTAGTTATTTTTTTGTTACCAGTTGTAGTAATAGATATGTGTTATTGAATAAAAAATCTTCAACAAATTCTTGTTGAATTGTATGTAAGAGTTCAATATTTATATGCAATAAAGGGAGTTAGTTCGATATCATGATTTGTTGATTAAGTAGTGAGTGTTTGACATCTTCTATGGAAGTAGCAACTCAAGCAAGGGCCACTTGAGGTATTGTTAATCCACTTCATTTGCTATTATTATATTAATTGATGCATTGTTGAATTTAGTAAAGGTAGTTTCTAGTTATATGCATGTGTAATTCATGAATGTGATTATGTAGTTTTGAATTAAATTTTGTAGCTTCTTATTGGTCTCATACTTCATAGGAATTAGTTACAATTTAGTTTTAGCAATTAACAGTTACAGTCTTGAGTGTTAGGTACCCGTAGCATAAGGTAGCAACTTATATTTATTTCCCCTATTTTATGAATTAGCATTTCATTTCATTCTCCAGATTTTACAGTTTTCTATAATGTGTAATTGCATATACTCCATTTATATATGATGTTTCTAGGATCCATGAATGCATATATTATGCTAGAACTATCTAAAATTTACTAGTCACTGGTTGATAATTAAATGCAACCTCTTGTGAAAGATGAACTGTTTAGTTAGAAATCCAACCTCTAAGTTGTGTCTACCTAGTAGCACCAAGTTAATCAAACATTAGAGAGGCTCTACAAAATATGCATCTTTATTTGTGCTACTATTGAAAGGTTTCCTTGTCACAACTTACCTTTTGAAGGTTAAGAGCTCATTAAGGAAGTAAAGACTAGACGAATGAGGAGTGTGCCATACTAGAAATTATACTAGGAGGTTTTGATTTTCTATAACTTCTCCATCAACTGCTCCTCCATCACCTCACATAGGTCAAAATTCTTCCCTTTAGTGACCATCTGGTATGTATTGTGAATAGCTATGGCTATGGTAGAATCTTCTTTGTTGGTCTAGTAAATTTTATATGCAATCCTCATTGTGGCATATCATACCATATGGTTTATAATCACTTGGACGCTCAAGCTTCACTTGTCTGGTATTGCCCCAGTAAGTGTGGTCACTATGTCATTCTTGACTTCCTTCTTGGTTGGGATTTCTCCAACCATGCTTAGCCCTGTTACCACATGAAATGCCTCTTTTGTTGTTCAATAGGGTTTGTCCAAGTTTATGAACTCGCCATGCACTCTACTCAGAACTAACCTCACCCAATCATGCTTATCACAAAAATATGGATAATCTTTCCAAATATTGAGATGTTTCTTTCCTACCTCCTGATACTAAGGTTAGTAGGTCATTTGGTATGTGGTGAGTAGGGTTTTCCTTAGCTCTTCAAATTTGGTATGGTTAATCTCTGCTATTGGTTCATGAATGTATTTCCTCACATATTCTATGTAGACCACATCTATAGGGATGCTCAAGAATGCCCCATTTTTATCGACCTACATTGCTTTGAATGAGTTCTTATATTTCGGGTGTGGCTTCTCGATTACGTTAACCATGGTTGGGGTTACCATTGTTGTTAGTTGTATTGTATGAGTAGTAGAGCTTAGATGGAACTTCTTCAGTAGAGAATTTGAGTGCAAGTGAGTAGGGATTGGGTGTAGGAGTGTTTAAATAGGTTTTTAGCTAGTAGGTGGCATTTATGTCTTTAGGTTTCATGAGCTTTTCTAACTGTTTGTAACCTTGGACTGTTAACGGTTTGATTTTATTATTTATTGATGTATCATACATACTTTACATAATATACAAGATGCATATTTTAATCTTTATGATTTTCATCCCCCTAGTTGGTGGTAATGTTTAAGTCTAGCGCTATTGAAATATCTTGTGATGTGATTGCCATCTAACTTTCTTAATCTTACCTCTCTCAATTCTGCAATTTCATTTATGTAGTAAGGTCCTAGCCACCTTACTTTTAACTTTCCTTTCTTTTTGAATTTGTTGTCCTTTAATAGGACTAGGTCTCCTAACTGAAAATTCTTAGTGCGAAGGTTTCTATCATGCCAAACCTTTTGTATTTTTATTCCACTTGCTGGTTATCCAAGGCTATGAGCATTTTCTCATCCAATTTGTCCAACTCTTCTATCCTTTGTGTTAGGGATTCATCATTATCCAACCACAACATGAGTGTGGTACATAGGTTAGGAACTATAAATTTTATGGGAACTGTTGCATTATTTCCATATACTAATTAGAATGGGGTAAACTTGTTGGTCCTTTTGTATGATATGTAGTAGGCTCAAAGTACTGCATGTATATTTATATCCTAGTCTAACTTATTTCCATCACACATTTTGGTAAGTGTTGTCCCAATTATATTATTTAGAGCTTTACTTGCTTTGTTTGCATGTGGATGATATTGTAAGTTCTTATTGTGTGTAATCATGTAATTTTGTAGGAGTTATGTAATTACTTTATTGATAAAATGTTTGCCTTGGTCACTTACCATACTTAGTGGGAAACCATACCTAGTGATTATATTCATATAAAAATCTTGTAGTAGCCTTTGTGGTACTGTCCTTAGTAGGTTTTGTCTCTACACAATTTGTTAAGTATTCTACCCCTGTTATTATGAACCTTTGTCTTGAGTGTTTAGTAAGTGGATCTATGTGTCCTATAAAGTCTATCACACATTTTTCAAATGGGATATGTACTAATACTGGTTTTAGTGAAATTTCATCTCTTGCATTAGGTTTTTCCACCCTTTGGAAAATGTCATAGTTCTTTGTATAATATTTTACATCTTTGTGCAGGGTTGGCCACCAAAGTCTTGCTAGTTTAACTCGTTTAGTTGTTGTTTCACTGCAATTGTGTCCCATGCTATTCTTTTTGTGCTTCTCTCAATTTTGGATTGTATTTCATGTTCATAAAAAACTCAAGTCTTATAATTTCATCATGTCCTATGTGGTGTAATTATCTTTCTATCAGTGTATAAGGTAAGGAATTCCACAATAGGAATTCTTTATCACATGGTGAGATATCTGTAGGGAATTATCTTTTAGACAAGAGTATAGAAATATCATGTAGTTCTTTGGGTACCACATTTATTCTAAATAAATGTACACTAGGTAAATATTTTGGCTAATCTTTCAATTCTTCCCCTGTTTCTATTCTTGATAAGTAATCAGGTCCTTGATTGTGCTTTCCCAATTTTACCATTAAATTAAAATAAAATTCTTGGAACAAGAGTAACCACTAACATATTCGGCCTTGTATGATAGGTATATTAAGGAATTACTTTAATGGATCATGATCTATAAATAAAGTAAATGGTGTTGCCAATAGATAGTGTTTGAATTTTTGAAGTGCATAAACCATAGCTAAGGCCTTTCGTTCGGTAGTAGTATATTTTTCTTTTTCTTGGAAATTTTTATACTTGCAAGGGTTATGGGATGATCCTTATTACCTTTAGGTTGAGACAATATTGCTCCTATTGCAATGTCAGATGTATCTACATGTACATGAAATGGTGTATTCTAGTTAGGGAAGATTAATATAGGGGCCTCCACAATTTTTTTTTCAATGTGTCAAATGCTATTTGGAATTCTTCATTCCATTCAATACTTCTACCAATTTTCTTCTTCAATAGTTCCTCCAATGGTGCAAATATTCTAACATAGCCTTTTATAAATTTGTGGTGGTATCCGGTATATCCTAAGAAATTTTTGACTTCTAGAGTTATTTTGGGAGGTGGTAGAGTCATGATTAATGTAACTTTCATAGGGTCTACCATCAATCCTTCTTTGCATATAATGTGTCCTAGTAATGTCCCAACATGCATTTCTTCAAACTTAATGTTATTTGCATACTTTGACATCTATTTAGCATCATTTGAAGTAATTATACATGGTCTTTTACCAAACCATGGACTATCTAATTGTCTAAATATACCTCCAAGAAGTCATGTATGAAGTCTTTAAATGCATTTATTATTATCCTGCTAAATATCACAAGTGCATTCTTTAGGCCAAGTGACATCACTGTATACATGTAAGAGCCCCATTTTATCACAAATGTTATTTTTTGTTCATATTTCTCGTATGTTTTTACTTGGTGATAGCCAAAGAACCCATCAATGAAGGAGTAAATTTCTCTTCATGCCATTAATTCCAATATTTCCTCGATAAATGGTGTAGGGAAAGGGTCATGAATGTAGACTTTGTTAAGCTCCTTGAAATCAATACAAATTCTTATCTCCCCTATAATGCTTGTTTTGTATGACCATAGGGCTAATCCATTCTGCATTTTCTATTGGTTTGATTATCCCTACTTCAAGAATCTTATCTAACTCTACTTTAACTTTATTTTTCATGTTTGGATTTAGTCGATATGGCCTCTTTCATATCACTTTAGCCCCCTCTTTCATTTAAGTTTTCATAACTCCTACTTCCTCTTTTATCCCTTTTAGGTATGTGAATGTTCTAGGGAATAATTCATCAAATTCTGATAAAATATCTGCAACTTGTGCCACTAATTTATCATCCCAATAGTCTCCTATTTTAGCCAGTTTAGGCTCCTCTTCTTCTGTAATATTCTCTTATATTAGCTTAAGTGGTTGATTCTAATATTTTTGTTTGGCTTCTATTGGGAATTCTAATTCTCTTTCTCCTTGGTTGACTTCTATATCTAAGTTGTGTGTATTGTCATCTTCCTGTTGCACTAGACAACATGTTCTCTCAGGGAATGTAGATTCTTTGTCTAGCTAGTTGATATATTTCCATATTCCTTCTGATTTTTGGGGTGGTGTAGGGATTTGTGACACCGCTTCTTCATTATTTATATCTGGTTTGAATATTATCTCTTTCATTTTGAGTGCTATGGTATGTATATTTTCATATTTTTTATAAAATGAGAAAGTCTGTATGAAATCCATTGGAAGTTATGTCTTGTCCTTTATTTCTCCTCTTTGTTCTTGGCTTATATACCAATATGTGCTATTGACATTAGAGTCCGATAGAAGAATTGCATGTAGAGTTGTTCATCATTTCCCATTCCCTATTTTCCATGTGATGCAAGTGGTTAAATGGTCCTTAGGTAAGATATTCCCATTATATTTTGTTATTTCTATGTATTCCCCTTCTAGTAAGTATCTTGTTTTGATCAAGATTTTAAATATTTCTCATTTGGTAAATTTATCTTTGTGTGTATCACGTCAACTTGTAGTGTTGCAAATGAGTGGGTGTTATAGTATGTCAACTCTCATCTCTTTAATATGGTTTTTTTTTCTATCTATGTAATAAATGATGATAGGTCTCCTGCTCCTGAATACTTGGGAAGTTTAATATGGGAAATGTCACATGAGATGTGGTTTATTTGGTGAGATATTTTAGATGTGTCATCTCTGTTATTTTTGACTTGTTTTAGTTATTTTGCGGTACATTATTTATAGCTACAACAAAATGCAGAGCATCTTTCGGTGCTCTCCTAATCATGAATATTCTACAAAATCCAATAATTCTCCAAGAATAGAGTTTCGGTTCCTCTTCCATCCATGCATATAATACTTCCTCATTGTCTGTGCTATATGCACTTCTTTCTACTTCAACTTCTCCTTCTGAATTTGGTTCTTCAAAAGTGTCATTTGGTGGTAATCGTGAGATTTGTAGAGGTTTTTGTTCTCAATTTTATTATATTCTTTCATTTTTAATTCCTCAATATATGATTGGTTGGAGGTTTTTCCTAATAGAATATGGACAATTTTATCTTTGTCGGAAAATGATATCTCCTCATTCCTTAAGTCAACAATACCATTTGTGTTTAAAAAGCATCCTAGTCCTAGCAATATGTTAAATGAATCAAATGTTTCCTTGATGACAACTACTTCAAAATATACCATCTATTTGACTCCTTTCACACTTAAACTTTTTTCCAAGTTCCTAAGGTTTTCATCCCTATGCTATCCACTAGACTAATATTGTAATGTGTTTATTTGAGCTTAGGTTTACCTATTTGTTCCCATACTACTTTTGGGATCATATTTATATCAGCTTCTAAGTCTACCATCACATTGGTTAAATTATTATGATCAATGCTAACTGTGATCATGATGGGTCTTTTTTTCCATTGTCTATTGTTTGTCCATATTGTTCTTATTTGTGATGTGATGTTTTACTCAATTTTTTCCCATATTTGCAAAAATTCTTTATTATATCTAGTAATTTAGAGTGTTTAGACATTTTTATCAATAGTTTAAGCATTCCTACTTTGGAAAATTATTCATTATGTTTTTCCTCTTTGTATTGTTCACTTGCGATAGTTTTCTTCATTTCTTCTATTATTTGGTCATGTTGTGTTTATTGGTTGGGTGGAATTATTCCTCCTCTGTAGACTCCTATTATTCTTCTATTGTTATGTTTCTTTCATTTATAGTATTTGTTGAATAGGACAACTGAAGGGGGGGTTGAATCGGTTGTCATAGATTTTAATCTTCAATTCAATTACCAGAACTAATACTTAAATTACTTAAATGATTAATCATCAAATGCTAATACAGAAACTCAAATCCAATGCATAAACATAATAACATTAGATTTACATGGAAAACCCAATGAGGGAAAAATCACGGTGAGGATTAACTCACATTATAGAGAATACCAAAATTGATTACAAAAGGCTCACTACCTAAAACAAGGCTCACTGCCTGAGATAAGGACTCACTATCTAGAAGAAGGACTCATTGTCCAACAAGGCTACAACCCAGAGGGATCACTTCCATAGAGATACAAAGAAGACTTGTTACAGATCTAGACAACAATGCCAATGCAATAAAGGTTTCCACCAGAATCACTTGATCAACTTGCATGAATGATAGAGTTCGCCTTCTACTCACTGTATTTGAAAACTCAGGTTTAAGCTTCACATTAATCTACCACACACATAACTCACACACACTTTCTGAATAACATCAAAGTCACATCTACTCTTTCACTTATCTTCCTCTTCTTTTGTATACTTTTCATTACTAGCTCATCTTGTATTTATACTATCTCCAACCTTGAAAAAGATACAAAGTCGGCCATCCAACTTCAAATTCAAATTAGGTCAGTGCCAAAACATCCTAGGGTGGAATTAGAACTAGAGCAACCCAAACACATACTTCAACGAGACCCAAAATAGATCCAACACGCTTCACAAACTTCGAAGATAGTGCTTAACACACAATTGGACAAACTAGTGTACAACACATAAAACAATTAAGCTTGAAACTTCCAGAAACAAAAATATCTTCAATGAAATCATAACATCTTAACTCTAGAACCACAAGTCAAAAGACTTCATCAAAGAGAAATCTGGACCAACAACTTTTCTCTTAGACCTCAGCCAAAACACATAAAAACATACTTCACAATGAACCAATAGCCAAAACTCTGGATATAAAAAACTTCAACAACCATGACCAACATATCTAAACTGGACAAACATAAGGACAAGTACTAGATCATCAGCCTGAGCAATGACTGAATACCTGTAATCTTTCTTTAATACAATTTTCTCAATATCCTCAACATATACAACCAACATCAACTAGTAGATAACCAGTTGACCAGTTGACACCAATGACAATGCTTTCATTCCTTTTTCCATTCTTGCAACAATCTCCCCCTTTTTCATTGATGGAAACACATGATGTGAAAAACCATCAAAGACACCATACTAGTTCTGAATATACTTCTCAAGAATTTTCTATTTTCCTCTCCCCCTCAGAAGATCATCTATCTCATTACTTGCTTTCTCTCATTAGATTTCTCTCCTTTTCACATGCTTTCTCTCCCCCTTTGACATCAATGACAAAGGAAAAAAAATTCTCATTGAATCTTCCTTTGACCTGAAAATAGAATACTCACAATGACAACACTTGAAACTACCTACTCCCCCTAAGAGGTAGCCACCAAAACATTAGTCCAAAAAGATAGAACCATGAATCCATTGGACTGATGCATCTCCAAATGCATCTTATTTTATGAAAGAAGGGGAAGTAACCCCTAACTTCTCCTAGAGATACTCAAAAGTATCTTTAGGAAGAGCCTTTGTAAATATATCAACAATCTAATCCTTTGTCGGAACATACTCAAGCTTGAACTCATTCTCCATGACCTTCTCTCTTTAGAAATGATATCTAATAGATATATGCTTCATCCTCGAGTGCATCAAAAGATTCTTCAAAATGTTAATTACACTTGTATTATCACAAAATATAGAAATAGGATTATCATATAGCACTGTGATATCTTTCAATGTTTGTTTCATCCATAGAACTTGTGCACAACAAGATGCAACAACAATATACTCAACTTCAACAGTAGAAAAATAGATCGAATCTTGCTTCTTACTCAACCATGCCACCAATTTGCATCCAAGAAATAATGCACCACCACTTGTACTCTTTTTGTCATCTACACATCTAGCCCAATCTGTACCTGTATATGCACTAAGTATAAAGTCATTATATTTAGGTTACCATAATCCATTCAAATATCTGAATATTCTCTTAACTACAGCAACATGTGTTTCCTTTGGATCTTCTTGAAACCTAGCCACAAGACAGACCGCATGCATAATATCTAGTCTAGTAGCATTCAAATATAGTAGTCCACCAATCATAGATCTATACTTGCTCTGATTAGCCTTAGGTGAATCATCATCTTTACCCAATTTGCAACCAGTCACCATAGGAGTACTTGCTGGTTTGGAACCATCCATCCCAAACTTCTTCATCATCTCTCTTACATAATTAGACTATGAAATGAAAATTCCTTTCTTTGTTTGATTAATCTGTAGCCCAAGAAAGCAATTCGTCTCCCCAAACATAGACATTTCAAATTATTTCTCCATCTCTTCTACAAACATCTTGCACATCTTTTCATTTCCTCCAAAGATAATGTCATCAACATATACAACTACGATCAAGAATAATGTCATTTTCAATATTAAAGTACAAATTACTGTCTACCATGCCTTTGTTAAATCCTTGCTGAATCAAATACTTGTCTAACTTTGCATACCAAGCTATAGGAGCTTGCTTCAATCTATATAAATCTTTCTTTAATCTACACACCATATCTGGTTGATCTGTTAACTGAAATCCTTCCGATTGTTCCATGTAGACTTCTTCCAACTCGCCATTCAGAAATGTTGATTTGACATCCATCTGATAGACTTTGAAATCTTTATAAGTATCCAATGCCAAGAACATCCTTATAGCTTCCATTCTTGCTACTAGGGAAAAATTCTCCTAAAAATCTATGCCTTCTACTTGTGAGTAGCCTTTACACACAAGACTCACTTTGTTTCTGACAACTTCTCCATTCTCATTCAACTTATTTTTGAATACCCATTTTGATCCAATGATATTTTTGTCTACCGGTCTTGGGATCAATTCCCAAGTCCGACTCTTCTCAATATGCAAAAGTTCTTTCATTGCTTCCTTCCAATGTTCATCTTTATAGGCTTCACTTACTGTCTTCAGCTCAATCTCAGAGAATAAACACAAATTTACTCCAGCAACAACTTTGCTTCTGGTTAACACACCTTTTGTCTTGTCTCCAATAATATGATTTTCTGAATGATTACTCTGTACATATTTTGGTGCCCTAGGGGACATCACTAGAGCATCTTCTTCTCTTTCATTCTGTTCATCTTGCTTTTTCTGCTCATCTTTATCCCGTTCTTCTATAATTTCTTCTATTCTTGTGTAGTCATGTTCATTTGACACATATCCATCAATGCCAATAGAATTCTTTACTATCTCATCAACCTTTACATTCAAGCTCTCTACAATGTTTCTTAGTATTTTATTGAAACATTTGTATGCCTTGCTTTTGGTAGAGTATCCTAGAAATATTCCTTCATCACTTCTTGCATCAAACTTGCCCAAAGTTTCTTCATCTCTTTTGATATAGCATTTTCTTTCGAATACCTTGAAATATTTAATTGTAGGAATTCTTCCATGCCATAGCTCATACAGAGTATTTGTACTATTTTCTCTTGCTTGAACTTGATTGAACACATATACAACAATATGAATAGCTTCTTTCTAGTAAAATTCTGGTAATTTGACTTAAGTGATCATTGACTTAGCAGCCTCTTGAACTGTCCTATTTTTCCTTTCAATGACTGCATTCTGCTGAGGAGCTCTCAGAGCAGATAACTTTCTCTTTATTCCATGCACTTCACAAAACATATTGAACTCATGGGAGGTGAATTCTCCACCTCTGTCAGATCTTAAGAATTTTATCTTCAAATTCACTTCATCTTCAACCATAGCCTTGAATGCCTTGAATCTATCTAATGCATTTGATTTCTCTCTAAGAAATGTAACCCATGTATATCTAGAATAATCATCAATTAAAAGCATAAAGTACCTTTCACTAATTAGACTTTGCACTCTCATAGGACCACATAGATCTGTATGAACTAAATCTAGTAATCCACTAGTAGATTGTTCTCTTGATCTGTAATGATTTCTTACTTGCTTCCCAAACTGACAATTCCTACAAATAGCATTGACAGGCTTTGTAATTCTCGGTAAATCTCTCACGGCCTGAATAGCACTAATCCTTTCCAAGTTATCAAAATTCATGTGACACATTATCCTATTCCATAACCAACTGTCATTTATCTGAGTCATAAAGCATCATCCATCAACACCCTTAAGTTGATAAATATTCCCTTCAGATTTCTTTCCTATAGCAATCAATGTTTCAGATCCTTTTTGGATCTCACATTTCTCATCCTTAAACACAAGATCATATCCTTTTTTGCACATCTGACCAACACTCAACAAATTATGCCTTAAAACCTTAACATAGTAAACATCGTTAGTATGATGTTTTCCATTCAAACTTATTGAAGCTATCCCACATATTTTAGCACTAGTATCATCTCCAAATGTATCTAGACCTCTATCATATTTCTCAAGCTTTACAAACTTACTCTTATCAGTAGTCATGTGATGTGAGCAACCACTATCAACTTCCCAAAAAATATTTTCTTGTTTAGCATGTAGGGCAGAGATAACCGTACCTTCATTTTTCTCCTTCTCCTTCTTCGGAGGACTTTCCTTTACCTGTTTTTCTGAATTAGTAGAAGTAGGTTCATCCTTAATCGCCAAGAAAAAGCATTCATTTCCATCTAAATCTTCATATTTTGAATATTCATCTAAAATACTAGCATTCTCATTCACATAGTAAGCTCTATTAATCTTCTTTCCTTTCTTTTCTTTCTCATATCTTTGTTTATTCTTTTTAGCTCTTTCTAGACACTTTGCAAAATAATGACCTATTTCTCCACAACCAAAGAACTTAAAGGGAAACTTATCTTCATACTTACCAGAGCCTTTTCTCATTCTTCTTACAAAGTTAGCTTCTATTTCATCAAAATTTTCTTCATTTAGATCTTCAATTTTTGTAGCTTTAAAAGCAATCTCTATTTTGCCTCCATTTCTTAGACTCGACTTCCTCATCTCATAAGATGTCAAAAATCCTAACAACAAATCCTTAGTACAAGTCATATAATCTATAGTCTGTTCAATAGCACTCACCTTCTCAGTGTAAGCATCAAGAAGAGTTCTAAGAATCTTCTTTACAATCTTGGTTTCATCTATAGTAGCACCAAGAGATCACATTCCAACCACTACCTCATCCAATATTTGTACATAAGCTTTGACATTTTCATCTTTGGACATATGTATAAGTTCAAACTATGTTTCCAAATTCTGTAATTTCACCTCTTTAACTCTTTTATCACCATCATGTGCTCTTTCTAAAGCATCCCAAACTTCCTTAGCTATGTTGAGATTATGGATGCACAGTCCCTGAAGCTCCAGAGTCTTCAATGGAGGACCCTTGCTAGGAAAGATAATCAACCACACAGAAAGTTTTGCAACTAGGCATGCATAATAGAGATTCTATATTGATGATATGATTGATATGATACAAATGAACAAAATGTTTGATTGTATAGGCAAGAGAGAAAACCTAAGATGCATGAGATGTTGCCATATGTCATGATCTAACAACATGTGACAACATGTGAACTCTATCTAGGAAATTATTAAATGTTGAGATAAGTTCTAGAAGGACAACTCATCTTCTAGAAGGAATCTTATCCCTACAAACATGGAAGGGAATATTACCCTATTTATTAAATGATTTATTAAAATCTAACCTAGGACTAAATGATATATGACCTAAGTTAACTTATGCTAGTGTAATAATTAATTTAATTACACTAACACCCCCCATAAGTTCAACTTAGGGAGGAAAATGCAATGATTATGCAGAGATGATAATGATGATGGGTCCCAACTACACAACCATGTTAGGTACCCATTTACATGAAGATGCAAAAAATATCCCACAGCCAGAGAAAATGGGAAAACCCAGTGGGAACAAAACTCCTCTCCAAAAAGGAGATGAAAAAGAAAAAAAATGTGAGATAGGATGGGAAGGATGGAGGACTCCCAAATACCCCCAAGGACACCATCCATCACGTGGATACAATACATTAGCCCACCTATTAGAGGGAAAGAGAGAGACTATATAGCCCCACTAGAAGATGTGATCACCTGCAAAAATGGTAAGTGTTTGAAGACAAAACATGATCCAATGTCAACAAACAACTTTTCTCCCTTTCAGAAGAAACAAAACCAAGTGCAAGTGCAGTGATGCTTCCCATTCTGGATAGGAATTGAAGGAAGGAAGGATGAAGGTGGATGCTAATGATGTCTCTAAACCCTACTCATGTGTCTCCTTTCCTGAAGGTGAAGATGCCACAATCAATGAAGATGGTGACAAATTAGGATGATGCAGAAACTAATGCTGAACAATATCAAAAGACGATGATGAGATGGAAGTGATGGATATGATGGAGACTTGATAGCCCCCCTTGAATGAAATGTCCTCAAAACCACTGAAATAATTTTGAAGCCAATCCAATGTTAGATGCTAAAGAAACCTCAAATCCAAAATGGAATGATAGGGAAGAAGTCTCAAACATGAAATTTCTAAAGAGAAACCAAGTGCCTCCAAGATAGTCTTAGGATCTCCAATCCAGGTTGAGACAAAGGGATGAGGAGACTCAAGAGAACTCTCCAAAGTATGATATGAATAGAGGAGTGATATCCCCTCAAGAATGTCCTCCAAACCTGTAGAAGTAGCCAAGTCAGTGATACCTGAAACAAAGCCATCCTGTGATGCCAAGCCTGGAAAATTGAATGTGTCCTGATGTATGATGATAGTGGAAGCCTCAATCAATGAATCTGAACAAGGAATCACTGAATGTGAATGGATACCAATACTCTCTGATGGAGAAGAAGCACCTAAAGGAACCTTGTCAACCTCTTTGAAATATTCAAGGAAATCAACCTCCTGCACAACAATAACATCATGGGGAACCTGATCTAAAGAATTGCATTCTTAATCATAACCATCGGGGAATGGTGTAGTATCTGAATCTCCATATAGCTCCCAAAGCTTAGTCCAAAGGATGAGTGGACAATCACAATGATCAATAATAGAAATTTTCAAAGGGTCGGCAGGAAATTAGATAGCCTGGTACGGTATGATGCAGGATGAGGAAGAACACAGACCAACAATAGAGATGACCGCAAGTGAGAGAAGATAATGGCCAACGGGAGGAGAATGGTAGTGGTGGCGGCGCCGGTCAACAAATCCCGACAAAGGACGCACGAAGGCGGGAGCTAGCGGTAGTCGGCGGGAGCATCAAA
This sequence comes from Sequoia sempervirens, assembly GCA_007258455.2. Classification (NCBI taxonomy): domain Eukaryota; kingdom Viridiplantae; phylum Streptophyta; class Pinopsida; order Cupressales; family Cupressaceae; genus Sequoia; species Sequoia sempervirens. The sequence goes on from VDFB02373365.1 coordinate 123,539,970, forward strand.
TATCATGCGTTGGTGAGAAACAATCGGCGGGGATTGAGAGAAGGTTGCCGATGACAAATGACCAAAAAGTAGTGAATGGTCGGTGGAGTACGCGCTGATAGCGTACTTCGATGGGATGACCGACCATAGTGTACCTCCCTTTGATGGAGAATCTACAAACTGCGAAAGACAGGTACCGACGGAAGTAAAAAAAATGAATATTGCAAAAGGATGCAATTCAAAATTTTAATAAAATGCTATAAAAAAATAAATATATAATCTGCAAATTAAAATTTGATGCCGATGGAGGAAATTTTAGCCTAATGGGTTTTAAAAATAAACCCCAAATTTTTTTAATAAAATGTCGACCATTGCAAATATGATGCCGATAAAAAAAAATCAAACCTCCAATATGCCGATGGGAGATAAATTAGCAATCGCCCAATTTATTTTTTCTGAAACTATAAAAAAAATACCCAAAATATATATATATTTTTTACCAAGACAAATAGAGAAATTGCCCGATTTTTCTGAAATGAAAAAAATGCCCGCGACTAAATTTTTTTTGCCTCAGAGGACAACTGACCAGGATGATTTTTTGCTGCAAATTGTATAGATAGTACGATTGATTTTGCAAACCCTAAAAATACCTCCGATGGCTCCCAGGTTGATGTATCTGATTTTGATGAATGAACAAGCGATCCTAGGGTTTTGAGGCCTTCTGAAGACAATGGTGAGCTCGGATCTAACTCAATCTGCTTCAAAAATCAGCTTGGTCCCTAGGTGGAAACAAGTAGCCTTCAATGGAAACCTATAGCCTGCAAAGAATCTCGCACACAAACTTTCTTGATCGAGGGTTGACGTTTCACTGGACAAGCTTTGATACCATGTTGAGATTATGGATGCATAGTCCTTGAAGCTCCAAAGTCTTCAATGGAGGACCCTTTCCAGGAAAGATAATCAACCACACAAAAAGTGTTGCAACTAGGCATGCATAATAGAGATTCTATATTGATGATATGATTGATATGATACAAATGAACAAAATGCCTGATTATATAGGCAAGAGAGAAAACCTAAGATGCATGAGATGTTGCCATGTGTCATGATCTAACAACATGTGACAACATGTGAACCCTATCTAGGAAATTATTAAATGTTGAGATAAGTTCTAGAAGGACAACTCATCTTCTAGAAGGAATCTTATCCCTACAAACATGGAAGGGAATATTACCCTATTTATTAAATGATTTATTAAAATAAAACCTAGGACTAAATGATATATGACCTAAGTTAACTTATGCTAGTGTAATAATTAATTTAATTACACTAACAAGTTGTCTTCAAATTCTTAACCTTAATCAACTCGAAATGTACCAGATTATTCTTCAAGATGAACTTTGCCTTATTATTCACTTCATGTGCTCTGATTTCTTTAAGTGTACTTGGACCATTAGTAGGAGGAGTGTAGGGATTCTTATAAGCTTTCTCCACATCATATTCACAATACTCCAAATATTCTTCCATCAATATTTTCCAGATACCATAATTAGTTCCATCAAACCTCGGATAATCAAAGACCATTTTTCTAGCCATCCCAGACCTTCCTCAAGCGGTTAAGCTCTTCACCAAGGAACCAAGCTCTGATACCAATTGTTGAATAGGAAAACTAAGAGGGGGGTGAATCAGTTGTCACTTATTTTAATCTTCAATTCAATTGCCAAAACTAATACTTAAACTGCTTAAATGATTAATCATCAAATGCCAATGCATAAACACAGTAACACCAAATTTACATGGAAAACCCAATGAGGGAAAAACCTTGGTAAGGATTAACTGACACTATAGAGAATATCAAAATTGATTACAAAAGGCTCACTGCCTGAAACAAGGCTCATTGCCTGAGATAAGGACTCACTATCTAGAACAAGGACTCACCATCCAACAGGGCTACAACCTGGAGGGCTAACTACGACAAAGATAAAAAGAAGACAAAGAAGACTTGTTATAGAGAGACAACAATCCCAATGCAACAAATCGTTCCACCACAATCACTTGATCAACTTGCATGAATGATAGAGTTCACCTTTTGCTTACTACATCTGAAAACTCAACATTAAGCTTCACACTAATCTACCACACATAACTCACACACACTTTTTGAATAACATCAAAGTCACATCTACTCTTTCACTTATCTTCCTTCTTTTATTTTGTATACTTTTCATTACTAGCTCATCTTGTATTTATACTATCTCCAACCTTGAAAAAGATACAAAGTCATCTATCCAACTTCAAATTCAAATTAGGTCAATGCCAAAACATCCTAGGGTGGAATTAGAATCAGGGCAACCCAAACACATGCTTCACCAAGACCCAAAATAGATCCAACATGCTTCATCAACTTCGAAGATAATGCTTAACACATGGTCGACCAAACTAGTGTAAAACACATAGAAAAATTAAGCTTGAAACTTCCAAAAACCAAAAATATCTTCAATGCAATCATAATATCTTAACTCTAGAACCACAAGTCAAAAGAATTCATCAAAGAGAAATCCGGACCAACAACTTTTCTCTCAGACCTCAGCCAGAACATAGAAAAATAGAGTTCACAACTAGTGAACAAAACTCGAACTTCACAATGAACCAATAGCCAAAACTCTGGATATAACAACCTTCAACAACCATGACCAACATATCTAAACTGCACAAACATAGGGACAAGTACTAGATCATCATCCTGAGCAATGACTGAATACTTGTAATCTTTCTTTAATACAATTTTCTCAATATCCTCAACATATGCAACCAACAACAACTAGTAGATAACCAGTTGACCAGTTGACATCAATGAAAACACTTTCATTCCTTTTTCCATTATTGCAAGAGTATTTGTTCCTTGTATTGTCACTACTGTTGCTTTATTACTTACTCCTATGTAGGCCTTATCTTCTAATTTGGAGTTACTAGTCACATCAGTCTCAATATCAACTCGTCCTACTTTTTGGAATCTTTTATCTATTTCCTTAGATCCCTTTGGTATTTTACTTAATAATTATGCTCCTCTAGATAGATTTAGATTCTAGAGCTCATCACTTTTTGATTGTGGTATCACATTCTTATAATAGGTCCAAGATTTGTTGCAACTGAATAGGACATGTTTTGTGCTTCCACAAAATCCATATGGCTTCTTCTTAACACCCCAATATTTTGTTGTGAAGTGTACTTTCTTATCACAATTGAAACAAGTGGCATTTTATTACTTTGTTTGTCTTCAACCTTAGCCTCTCTCTCCTCAAAATTATCCTTTGTCGTTATATAGCTCCAAGTTCTGTTGATTTTGTAGGGCATTTATGTTTCTTTGGTTTTTCTATTTTGGTACTTTGTATCCATGGTCTTGTTGATGAAGTGGTATTTATGCCAAGCCCTTGACATATGTCAACCTTAGATGGTTGTTATGGTTTTCTATGGTTGGATCTTCTCTCAACTGAAATAGTTGTGATGGATAATTCACTATGTCATCATCATCATCCCATTCTCTGTAATTGCCATAATTGATGAAGTTTATCTTATTAGGTAGTGCTCATAGATCTACCCTTAGTGAATTAACTTTATTTTTTCCTATTTCCTTCAAGAATTCATTTCTTAAGTTTCCTTCCCATCCACAATAAGTACAACAGATATTAGATCTTTGTGCTAGAATTTCTTGTTTCACCATAATATCTTGCTAGAGTCTTAATTATTCTATTCCTAATCTTAATTTCTTCATTTCTTTGTTTTATTTTTTCTTTCTATTTCCTTCTAGGATTGGTTTTGAATCTAGCATGCCAATATAACAAGTTTTGGATAAGTATTAAAAATTCTCCCATCCAGGGCTATTTTGATTTTTAGTATTACATCAAAGATGAATCATTCAATTTTATGTTTTTTGGTTAGCAGTTCCTCCAATCTTCTCAGTATCTCCTTAAATATTATATCAAAATCTATTATGGTTTCATCATTATTTTTTGTAAGCTCTTGCAATTTTCTTACCCCTTTGGTAAGTACGTTTGGAGTGTCAAAGTTCTCTAAAAAATATTGTTTTACTACATCCCAATCCTTGTTGTTCTCAGGATAAGTTTTCTAGTACTATTTGAGGGTTTTACTACGTAAAAACCCAATAAAATTGAATAACTTTGTGTTGTCCCTCATTATATTTGTATCTACCACATTGATTCTAGAATAAAGTTATGTTTTTCTATTCCATTGGTGTCTTTATTGAAAATGGGTAGCTTCCTAGAATTATTCATGTTTGCTTCTTCTTTGTAGCCACTATCTTTATTTCCTATGTAAAAGTGATGTGTCCTCGGGTCTACTATGTTATTCCCCTCACCTTATTTTTCTCTTGTATCTTGTTTGCTTAAGATGTGTTCTATCTCTTCTACAAAAATGCTTCTTGATTTTAATGGTATTAAGGGTGACTCATGGTCCAGTGGTTGTGTCTATTCAAATTATCTTTTCATCCTCAGATATGTTCATTTGTTAGTAACTTTCATTTGGTTAGTTGATGGTGTCACTTCATTAGAGGTTGCTAAGCTCACTGGATCTTCTTTATTTTCTACATCTTCTCCTCATATTCTCATAACACTTTTGGTTACTAACTCATCCAAGTAATCTACATCAAGTGTTATTGATCAAATATTTTATATTGGGGTTACTACTGGTAACGAATCCTCATCTATCCTTAATTGGATGTTTTACCAATCTGGATAAGTAGTCAATGTTTTGGTTAGAGGTGGTGTTATAATCCTTGTAAATTATTGTTCTAAATCCTTTTTGGTTTTCCCATAATCTTCAATTCCTCCTATATTTTTTATAATTTAATTTGTTCTCTCCATACTATAACTTATTTGCGGTATCTCTTTTTTGACTTCCTCGGAGGTACCCACAATGGCACACTCAACAAAATCCTCAGTGGCATGCTCCTCCTCTTCATTTATATTTTCTATCGCTAACTCTAAATCCTATTCTCTTTTCCTCTTTTTTGTTTCTTCCATCCTTTTAAGATATCTTTCCTATCGATCTTGGGTTTGTTTAAAACTTCTCTCTTCTTCTTTCATTTTCATTTCCAACTTGATTCTTTTAATAAACTTTACTTTCCTTTTTTTTGTTTCCTTTGGCCATGGGTTTGTCTAGTTTGGGTTTCCCATTAATCCTTATGTATCCCATGGTTAGTTTAAAATTTTGAACAGTTACATCTTTTCAAGAATATTTTTAGATTCCTTCACCCTTTTCATTTTCCATCCCTTAAGTGCCTACCCCCCTCTCACAGAGGTAGTCCCTAAGGGTTATGTCTGTAATTTTTTTCCTATTGTTATCTTCTACACTACTACTTCTATTATTTTACCTTGTATTTTCTTCACTACTTGGTCTAGGGACTTGACAACATAACCAATGTTGGAAAGAGGAAATGGGGAATTACATTATGGAGATCTATACTCTAGTATCCCTTATGTAGTCTATTTATACCCTAGAGGATTTAGTGAGAGAAAAGAGTAAGTATGGTAAGAATCTATAGCTAACAACATTTCATATATAACTTAAATAAAGACAAAAAATATTCATAACACATACATGTATTAAACCCTTGTAAATCTATAGATATATATATTCAAATGATAATTACAATAGCAAGTATTAGTCTATGCTTTGTATTATTGTCCATCTCATTACCTATCTCTCTATCCTATGGTTATTTCTTAATTTGATATCTATTACATTCATACATTAATGCTTTGTCTCTTATAGAGACGTGATCCTTATAGGGCACCCCTTACTCCATCTTCCTTTCCATCCTGAGGTTTCATAGGTTTTATGTGGTAGGCTGCGATAGCTTTTACTCCCTGTCTTGTATCTTGCTAACAGGTATTATGGATATTAACTTGTTTGTTAGTTGGTCTCTTACTTGTTGATTTATCTTTTGTCTCATTCTTATGATTTCTCAATGTTACGTTGATCTTTCCATATCTTGGTGTATTTAGGGAAGCTTGGAATGGGGCATGGTAATTATTTTCATATGCTGTGCTTGTGGTGTGTTCTTTTAATATGATCATGGTAAATACTCACCTTGTTTTTATTGAGGTAGTTTCTTGTATACACAAAATGTCCTTTGCATATCTGGTTACTCACACCTTTTGTATTCTAGGACTAGTATAATTTAAGTCCCACTTATTCACATATTTTGACAATATTTTCATATGTTTTCTCTGAATGAGAACAACCCTTTTTCTTTGCCATGTCTGCATGATATTCTTGTAATGCGACCATGGGAAATACTTACCTTATGTGTGTTGAGGTAGCTTCTTATGGACACACATCCTATGTATATCTAGTTATTCATACCTTTTATGCATTAGGATCATCATTATCTAAGTCCTACTCTCTCACATAGATCTGAGAAGGTTTCTGTATGTCTAGTATGAGAAAGAACAACCCGTTTTATTTGCAAAGTCAAAAGTCCATGCAAGGATACAAAGTCATCTTGGTTCCTTATACCTTGGTGCATAATATTCACATGCTATATCAAAATAGGGTGATCCCACAATACTGTGTCTCACTTTTTTCCCAAGATGGACATTTACATCAATATTTTTAACTGAATCTTCATCTTTTCAGACCTATAGCAGCTAAACCGTTAAGAATTTTAAGATGATACGAACTAGTAATTTGTAGCAATTTCTATGTAGATTCTAAATATATATATATATATATTTTCTGAAATAAATTATGAATCTTTCAACATCTCCTTTAATAACTAGTTTTAAACAAAAAACAACATTTTCAAAAGTAATGTTTGTGTCGTAAAACATAACCTTTTTTTCTATAAAGGATAAAATTCTAATTTTTGAAATATAGATTCTCAACTTCAATATGGAGGGAATGAATATTTTTTCATAATTTTTGGTTACATATTTTTTTTAATTAATTTCTGAATTCATTGTAGCTATAATTTGGACATTTGTGTCGTATAACATAACTTGTTATGTATATGTCGAAAACTAGTTTTTTTTGGTGAAATAAGAAACATCAATACAGTGGGAATGGATATTTTTTGACTTTTTTTTACAATGTTTTACTATTTTTAAACCTCTACAGAACGAAGAGTTCGACGTTCAGAGAAAAACCTATGTTCAGTAAAAAATGAAAATAAAATACATGATAAAATCAAAACATATAAAAATTATACTTGTTAGAAAGCTCATTTTGAGGGCTACAATCTTGCAAAATATCTTATCAAGTCAAGCACATTTGTAGGTGCAACCCAAGGTTTGAAATTGAAATTTATGAGGAGATTTTGATGTGGATACAAAAAAATTCATTTTTGGCACCTTCGCTAGAAGGTACCTTCAATAGAAGGTCCCCATGCAAAAAATGCCATTTTATAGCAAAAAGAAATATTTTATGTAAACTACCTTCTATCGAAGGTGTTTAGTTGCATACCTTCATTCGAAGGTTTTACTTCGCTCGAAGGTGTGCAAGTAAATTTAGCCCAACTACTCCAAAAATTTCCTCTTTCCAAAAGTAAGACACAGCTCCGTGTTTTCACCCAATAAGTATTTCTCTTTACATTCTTTATGGCATAACCAAAGCACTAAGTATCTTTTCATTATCATGTCATATATATATATATATCTTGCATATTTCTAGGCCTGTCTTGCATTTTCTCCATTTATAGACTTCTTTTGGTATTTGATCAATGGTTTGATTATCATTATTACATCATTGCATTCATATATTTCTTGCACACACCAATATAAATTGTAACATACATATCATCATCATCATAAACAATTAAAATCATATCATATCCATAAAATGTGCATCAACATTATATCATCATATTGAATTATCATCATCATAGAATCATATGGCATATCTTTCCTATCACAAGCTTGACCAATTTTTATTTTCATGGGCATCCTACCCTCATCCCTTGGTCCATTGGAGCATATTGGGGTACACCACCAACAAAATTGTTTACATTTCTTATTTTCTTTGAAACAACACCATAAAGTGCATTGTCTCAAAGAGGGGAAAAATGTAGACACCTAAAAATGACTAATACATTTTCATCTTGTCATGTTATCATTGTCTTATCAATTCTTCTATCCATAGTAATTAAATAATTTTTAATTATTTAATTAACCTAATATTTCCTCTTTTCATCCTTAATAATTAAATAATATTTATCTTAATCTTTTTATCATATCCATATTAATTAATTTTTTTAATTATTTAATTAAATCATCATTTATCATTTTTCTTCCAACATTAATTAAAATAAAATTTAAATTATGTCTTTGGTCCACTATAATTATATATATATATTTTAAAATGATTTAACTAGCTAGAACAATCCTCTCAATAATTAAATAAATTAAAATAATTTATTTAAACGTAAATTGAATATTTCCCTCCAAAATAAATAAAAAAATTAGTATTTTATTTATTTTCCCAAACTATATTTTATGAATTAAATGTCTTCATTTAATTATTTCAACTATTGCACCTTGTCAATTTCTAATCCATTTACTAATTGTAGCTTCTACCTTATCTCCATTTTTCTTATCCATTGATTCTTCTAATTAATCTCCACCATTAATCAAATATCAAGTGAAGAATATAAATAAAACCCTTATTCACATATCATCCCCTAGAGCAAAATTTCATATCATTAGTAATCAAGGCTGGAGCTATCTATCATTATCATTATTAAACATTATCATTATCCAACAAGCATTATCAAGATCTAATAGCTCTTGTCTCTTATCTTTGAGCAAATATCATGATCTTGGTGGCTATCATACTATCATTGTGTTATCATGGTTATGCTATTTTGAAGATAAATCACATATCAAGCATTCAAGCTACTATCAAAGATATAATGGAGCAAATCAAGATCTTTGTTGTGATATAATTGTTTGTTATTTCACTTTGTGTGTAGATCTTGAGCTTTATTAAGATATTGTTGAGTGTGAATTTGGTACTTTCCTTGTATTATTACTATTTTTTCATAGTTCACATTTTCATTCAACATTTACATCGATTGTTATGCCTACCCTATTGATGGTGCATGTGTTATGGAAGTTGAGCCTTCCCTTCATCTTGATGAGGGTTTATGTATAGAGTCATCTTCCTAGATGAAGACTTTCGTTTTGTATTTTACTGATGCTTTGGAAGGTGTTATTATGGAATGTTATGATGTGAAGGTCTCCCCTTCTGTGGACCCTCTGTCTCCCATCTTTTAGAATTTTTTTCTTACTATTATTGATGTGTGGGTTGACATAGCTTTTATAGGCTTACATTATGCTCTTATTGGTCCAAGTTCCTTGGTCATAGAACACACATTGATTTTATTTGTAGTTGGGTGTCTCATTGTTGGCTTGCTTTAGGTCTACTGAGTGTGAAATATTTGATGAACAATTTCCTTTTATTCTCCTTCCATTCTAATGATTGTTGTGCTAGATTTCTTTAGGAAGGTCCCTAGTTTCATGGTAAGACTTCTTTATTTTAAAAAATGGTTTGCTAGTTTCAATGCTACCAAGAACAAATGGTTCCTATTTGGGTTTATCTATGAGATATGCCTTTGAAATTCTAGGATGAAATTATCATTCATGGTATTGATGATGCTATTGGTCATAATCATAAATAATTTCACAACAACTAGAATGAGTTTTCTTTATGCTAGATTTTGTGTTTATATTGAAGTTGGTTTGAAGTTTCCCAATACTATTAAGTTCTGCTCCAAGCTTGGTGTTTAGGAGTAGGAATTTCATTATGATCCCTCTCAATTGAACCACTTCAAAAAAGTTTGGAATTCCTCTTTGTTATGACAATATTTTCATGAGAAAATGCACTCCCATAATATCATGAAGTTTGAGATGGCTCTAGAAGTTTTTGGGAACAACCTCATGGGTAAGGCTTTAGTTTCCTCATGTAAGGAATACACAATGTTTGAAGGACTCTCTTTTGAGAATAATATTTTTGAATGTCCTTAGCATCATTATAATAGGAAGCATATGGAATCTAATGTGATAAACCACATTACTAAGGCTGGTGATTCTTGCAAGGCTTAGAGAAAACTTGATGAGGTGACTAATTGTCCTTTGAATGAGTTCTCTACTTTAAATAATGGAAGGTCATTCCTTTCCTATCATGCCCCTCTTTTGAGTCCTTTGATGAAGTTTTGTTTTAAACCACCTTGAAATACTAGATTCTTGCCTTCTACTTGGTGGTTGCTTGTTGTCTTGTTCTTCTGCTAGTTCTATTGTTGTTAGCTGGTGTTTGTTTCACTCCCTATGAGACTCATTATGTTCACCTCCTTGGAAGTATTTCCTTTTGTGGTCCCTTTGTTTTTCTTCTCATTTTTCAAGGGTCTAGGCCCTTTCAAAATCCCTATTTACCTTAATCAAAACAATCAGGTCAAAATATCAAAGAATAATGAATATACTATTACAATTGATAGACTATTTTTTTTATATGTGACTAAAAAAGGTAACATAGACCAACTTAATGTTTTTCATTAGGGGAAAATATGTTTTGATGCGACTTGAAACCCATTACAAAAAAGTTTTAAAGGGACTCGAACCCCTATCCAAACAAAACATATTGCTAAAAAGATAATCCACATACCAACAACCCATCAACAACAACACCAACTTAATGTTGAAACTCAATTGTGCATAGATAAAAAAATGATACCTACGTGCATGTGTGATAAGATTCTTTTAGTAATGCTTCCTCACCAACCATCTAGAAGCCCTCTCCCCAATGTTACACTCTTTCCATGACCATAAAAATGCCAATTCTTTCTAGTTACACTCATGAAAAATAAAAGTAGTTAGTCATTATTAAACCATAATTTGATCTAACATTTAAACAATGATTAAACATGTCCTAATTTAACATCTATAATATTTCTTAAAATATTAAAAAACTACTTGCAATTTGTTATCATTAGCAAGTCAAATAATAATTATCATAATCTTTGCTATCTTTTCTAATTATTTTTTATTCACAATAAAATACATAATTAAAAAGTATTTATAACTAGACATAAACAATAAAGATGTGACAAGGTGTGAGGAGAGAGCATACAAAATTCCTCTTTTGGGGTATGTTGATGCCAAAAATTGGCAAGGTAACAACCCTTTGTGGGAAACTCAGTTTATGGGGGACCTATTGCGCTAAACTGAGTGAACTCAGAGTTTTTAAAGAAGCTGGCTTCTTCTATAATTGGGGTTTTGGAATGGGAAACATAAGCAGATATATAAAATAAAAATTTAACTAAGGTGATGAGCCAAGATATAGATGAAGGCACGGTAAATCTATCCTTTGGGAATAGGTTCAAGGGCTCGCTCAACAATCTGCTATGTTCCAAAATCACATAAATTAAAGATAAAGATCTAAAAAATTCATCTAATGACATAAAATGACTATCACATACATACACTGAAAAGAGGAGTGAAAGACATGATCTAAATCAGCAATTTGTATTTCAAACTTTAGAAGTTCTTGCAAATGAACAATTCATATAATAATGGCACAATATTAATGTCTTATCAAATAGCATAAGAAAAATGGAAAGGCTGAACAATGGCACAGTCTGTGAGTTCTTGCAATAATCTAAAACAATAAAAATGCCTGGTGTCTTTCTAAAATTCTATATTTTCTAAAATTCTTGAAGTCATGGAACTTGAAACATGTAACATGTAACCTTTGAACCTTCTTCAGAAGCAAAGAGCAGCATATATAGTGATCATTCCCACTACCTAGCGAGCAGTAACTGAAAAGATTTGTATCCTGAGCAATGATTCCCTTGGCCATTGCAACAGAAAAATATTTAGGCCATAGCATTTGGTTGCTCCCCATCTAGGTGCATCCCTTGTGAATGATGGTAGTAGTCTCGACAAAGTCCCAAGAAGACAAGTGTCGCCTCCCGTGGAGGTAGTTACAACACACGACAACATATCAAAGCCCATAGTTTGCTCCATCTTTTGCTTTGAAGAAGTACCTGCCGAAGAGACACGTGGCGACATTTCGTAGCCAATGGTTCATTCCTCCTCCTCGCCATAGAGGGCTTGTGCTAGGAAGACACATGGAAGTGTGCCTTTTCATTGGTGTCGATTGTGGGGTCCACCAAAACATATGCAAATGAAGGCTACGTGGCACATGGTCGAGGCTCGACTCAAAATGAAAGGAAGCAGCCCTTAAGCATGTGCGGTGATGACACGTGGAAACATGGTGAGGGCCGTTTGAAAAGCGAAGGGAAGAATCCCTTTGATAAGCATTAAACGGACATGTGGCAAAGGCCGACAATCATTTATCAAAAAGGGTCGATGATGTTTATTTGAGGCATGGGCCGGTACATAGCAAAAAACAAAACTCGAAGGGAGCTTGATGAATTTTATATTCATAGATTTTGGTGACTATTAGGGGCGTTTTGTCTGCGGAACGAGGAACCCAAAATTTTCTCTAGTTTGCAGACCAAGGCGCTCATCCATGGGGTGAAAAAATTAGAGTTTAGAAAGAGTTTCCTACAGAGGCAACCAGTCAGCCTCAGATGGTCTCAATATATTGCGTAGATTCTCTTGTGCTCCGCTCAGGCCAAACATTTCTTTATAAGGCAGCACCACAGGTAAACCAACCCCAGACTCAAATTGGAAGAGTAGTCGCACAATTGGATGAATGAATCCTTCAATATCTGTTGCGGTAGGAGGTTGGATAAAGCTCTAGAAAGCCATTGTGTCCTACTCCTTCTCTTTTATTTTTTCTACAACTTGCTCTGTTGAGGCCACTGATCCATCTGCAAGGAACGAGGAAGGTAGACCCATCTTAGTTAGCTGGGAGAAACTTTCTCACATGCTATCCATAGTCTGGTTCAAAGTAGCTGCACATGTGTTAGCCCGAAGGATGGCCAAGTGGCAGTGGATGAATTTTTTCTCCATCTTGGCAACAGCCTTCAGATCCTCGATCCCTGCCTTTGCTAAATTTTCATCAAAGACCATGTATAGCTTATGTAGCAAATTTTTTGCTTCAGGGACCCTTTCTATGATAAATTGCAAAAATTGCTCAATGCCTCCGCGGACCTCCCGACTCAAGCTTGTTGCCTCTGACATATATTGAAGTGTCGACTGTAATGCCAAGAAGTAGGCCTTGACCTTTTCCTAGTATGAAACATATAGCTGTTGGGCCATCGGAATGAGGTCCGACTGGGCAGCAGGAGCTTGGGGTACACTCCTCAGAAGTGAAATTTTTACATCCTTCGAGCTAACATCCTCTGCCAGTTTCACACTTCTCTTTTTGGTGGATGCAAGTTGTCCCTTGATGTTACTTATCTCTTTGGACCAATTCTCCTCAGCCTCACTGTGATTTGCCAACTCTGTGTCTAGAGAAGACTTCGTCTCCTGGAGTTCTTTTTCTAATTGGGCCTTTCAGGCCTCAAAGTCCATCTCTTTCTCTTGCATATTTTGCTCTTGTTGAGCGTGCTGAAATGCTAGCTCTTCATCCTTTTGTTGAATATTTTGCTTCGTTGTGGCTAATTGGCTATGATATTCTTGGTTCTTCATCTACAACTCATTGATTAGGGTAGGATCAATGGAATGGGACTTTGTGAGCTCCTCTTGGAGTTTATTCCACTCCAACTCTATTGCTTGCACTTTCTTTGATAAGCATGCAAATTCTTCTTCTAGCAATTTTTCCTTGGTCTCTAGGAAATTGACCCTTTCTTTCACAAGCTTTAGTTTCTCCTCCCTTTTCTTTAGCTAGCGATCAGACTTGAGGAAATCAATCGTCACCACCCACTGTGTTTCCTCCATGATATCTACCTTGTCTTGTGTCTGATCCATCCTCATATCAAGTCCCATGGCATACATGTTGTAATCATCCAACAACATCTCTCCTTGTGGTTTGATAATGTTTGGGTACATAGTGGTGAAATTCAACGTTTGTTGTGCTTCATTGTAAAATGTATACACCTTAGACTCTGCCTCCTTTTTTTCATCCTTCACTTTTCACTTTTGGATCCTAAGGGCCCATGCTTCCTTTGTAGCATCACCTTGTGCTATGAATTGGGACGGTGGCTGAACTAGCTCGCCTACAATAGGTGCACAGAGAGGTAGAGCAAAAGGGAATGTAAGTGTAGCGGGCCCAAGCATTTTTCTCTTCTGGAGAGTAACAGTCTTCGAGGAGAAATAAGGAACATGCCAAATTTTAGTTTGCGAACCGATAGAAGGGCTCATCGGTAGCTGCGGTGATGGGGTAGTCATTGTAGAGTCTATTTGTTGGGAATAGTGGGTCAGACCTGAGACAGCAGTAGCAATAGGGGTACCAATGGCAGCTGAGCTTGCAGAAAGAGAGGCAAGGAGAGATTGGGTAGCGATGACTGGTGTCAGGGTTCATGAAGGTGTTAAGATAAATTTCCCTGTCTAAGCGAATTGGGAGAAACCTCCCGCAACCATTGTGGTAGAGGCAGAGAAGGTAGTGTTGACACTTTCAGTGAGGGACGTCATAGAGATAACAGAGGATACTAAAGATTGAGAAGTAAGAAAATGAGGAGCGAACATTACCTGCTAAATGGATGATGATGGTTCTTCACTCATTGCTAGCTCCTCACTTGCTTTGAACTCTTGGCTTATTGCGAGCACCTGGCTTGCGACGACTTCTTGTGAACCCTCTCCCATAATAGTTTCTATGTACTGTTGTTTAACAGGAAGGGAGTCCCCCATCTCTACAGTCTCCAGCTGTTGCTGCTGAGACACTTTTGTTATTTTTGAGGCCCAGGTGAGTGTCTACGAGGATCTTGATATATTCAACCGCACATTTGAAGTGACATAGGTAGGCTGCCTTGTGGACTTTATCCTTTGCTGAGTGGAGGACGTCGATGTCTCAACTTCCTCTTCTGCCTGCTCTTCGAATTCCTCATCGGGGTCATTGCCACCACTAGTACTTGAGTTAGAATCTGCTCATCATCCCACAGCTTGTCAAACTATTCATCATCCTTCATGTTTTCATAAGGGTCATCAAGCTATTTTGTCTCATGGCGATACACCTAGAAGGCTCTGATTCTTTCCACACTCCACTCTTCTTCTTTTCTTAACTTATTGAACAGGGTGGCTCCCATTTTGCGATTCTCATCATAATCCGCCACAATGAAGTAGAACTTATTCCATGGCGGCCTGCTATCATCTGTAGGAATGTGGATCAGGTCAACCAATAATTCATCTTCATCCTCTAGCGGGCTACACCTCTTTTCCCAATAAGGCTGAGAATTGTGAGTTACTTTGATATGCTCATATGGTAGATCATTGAAATGGTTGTAACTCCATTTTTCATAGATCATTACCACCTCTAGATGAGCTAGCTTATCTTGCAACAGTGGGTGCGACTTCTTATTTTTCATGACCATTGTCTTGAAGCTTATCAGATAGATGAAAATTCCCTTCTTCTTGGGTTTTCCTTTGCAGATGGTAACATCAATAATGCATGCTTTCCAAAACATTTCAAGGGCCATCACTCGATTTGTAATGCATGTTAGAAGGAATAATGGTTCCTCGGAGAAGCCTCACATCTAGATGAATGTGAAATCCTCTCCGAAAAAATAGTCACATCTGAGAATGAAGTTCTGCATATACTCTGTCTGCGTATTAGTGAGCCAGTTAATACTATCCTCCCCTTGCAAATCTTGCAAAATCGGAGTCAAGAAATAATCCAAAAATGCATAATAGTTGAAAGTGGAAGAGAGGAGAGGAGTCCAAATAGAAACCAGCTTCCTTCTATTCCTTTCATAAAAAATAGCCAACTTCACACGCTTATCAAAGAAATCAGGGTTCTGATACAAAAACATATGGGCAAGAAAAGAAGAAAACCTAAACTTTCGTTTAGCTTGGTAATTCTTTATTTTCCCTATCATCTCCTCAACGAGGTATTCTACAAAATCATACCAAAAGAAAGAGTGTTGCCTACGAAACTGAAAACCCATTCCCAACTAAAACGCATGCACTTCCTTGTCGGTGTCTAGACAACAAAAAAATGCCAACATTGAAAAGGCCTCTTGCAAGTCTGTGTCGAAAGCACTATGCTGTGCTGGGATCTTTAGTGGCTTCCGGTGGTGTACCTCAATCCTTTTGGTTTCTTTGTTATAAAATTCTAGAGCCTTTTCCCTTCCTTTCCATATATTTTCCCCCTTTGCAGGAGTGAATGTCTCTATTTTTTCCTTTCTGTAGGTATGATTAGGGATGCACAACATATTCCAGATAGCTCTCGGGCTGATATTAACCTGCAGAGTCTGGTCCTCGATAGTGTTGGTGTTTGGGTTGAAATGTTCGATGGCCGCATTGACTAATTTTGGGCAATAGTGCACATATGGGACCATATATTGTGGGATCCTGCTAAACCATATTTTCTCTGCCATTGACAACAACTATTTGGATACCTTCATTCTTTTATAGGCCGCTTCCCTCAAAGACTTAGGGTTCTTTGCAAGATTGGGATCATGACATTCCAATCCTCCTGGATTCGGCTCTGATTCCTTTAGCTTTTGGGCTTTTCTAGTTCCTGTGTGTTCACCCACTTTGGCTTGTCTGGAATACCAGGCGTGGCATAAGAAATGTTGTCGAAGACGTTGATAGCTGGTGCTACTCGCATAACTTTAAATAAGCTTTGTGTTGCCTCCCCTTGTACCTCTTTCTGTGAACTTTCTACCATCTTTTCTTTGCGGGAAGCTTTTGCTTCACTTGGACTTCTTTGAAATTTTACCTCGGCTTTCGTTGTGCACTGTAAATTTCTTTCACTTTGAGTAGCGTACTTAAAAAACCTTTTAAGTGCTTAAAAAAATTTGGATGCAATACTTAGCTATTTTTCCTCAAGGTGGTAGACGAGAGTTACCTTTTTGCATTTAATTTGGCATGTACCGCCAACCTTTTGGCTTGTGCGAAATGAATCACTTGCCATTTTGAAATGACAAGAATTCATAATTACAATTAGCAATCGTGATCTCAATGTGATTTTCCTGGAACTTGAGCCGACAATTTGCTAGCAGCTTAAGCATCCATATGCGTTGGCAATTAATATCCTAGAAGGAATGATTAAGCCAAATATATGATCAGTATTTGAAAAGATATGAGCTCAGCCTTGGATTTTGCAAAACATCTAGAGAATGACACCTCATCATTTGACCATGCATAACACCGCCAATTACTGCCACCAGCTTAGGCTAATTAATTAGCCCTTACTATTTTTACATGCAACAATCTGTACTCAACATACACAACTGGGTGGGAATTTCGAGCAAGCCTTGGCATGAATTTCAAGTTGGTACTTGATTAGCATCACGTTTATGGTAAGAAAATTA
Source organism: Sequoia sempervirens (assembly GCA_007258455.2). NCBI lineage: Eukaryota > Viridiplantae > Streptophyta > Pinopsida > Cupressales > Cupressaceae > Sequoia > Sequoia sempervirens. The sequence continues at coordinate 123,557,341 of VDFB02373365.1, forward strand.
CCACGTATTTCCTTGCTTTTTCTATAAATAGGCACCTAGGCAGTAGCCAAATCACACTTAGCGATTGAGCATAGTTAGTAATAGGTTATTGGCTTAGCAGTTTAGCATTAGCAGTTGCATAGTATTTACATAGGCTAGACTTAGGGAGTTTGCAAAGATAGTTCTAAGATAGTTGCAGAGCACTTGACAACATGAATACCTCAATTAGGCTGGTTTCTCCTAAGTCCCAGATGACATTTTTAGGTGAGATTTCAACTAGGCACTTGAAAAGGATGACAAAGAATAAACACTCACTGGCTATCATAGCCATGAAATGGGTTTTGGGACGTGATTGCCTAGAATATGAGGATAAGTATCGAGTTAACACTGATGTGTGCTCACACTTCATTACCTCTATGCTTGATGTTGGAATTCCCAAGCCATTGATTTTGTGTCTGGTTAAAGAAATCTTCCCAAATAAGTACCTGAATGGCCTCAGAGAGGTGGTGGTGAACGTTGCATTCGGTGGAGGCATTCCAACCGCAAGCGACCTCAAGAGGTTCATTGAAGAGGATGCGGTCGTACCGTGGCTGCCATTCCTGAGTGGATTTCGCCTCTAGTCGCAAAATCAGCACCGCCAAAGGGTCACTCGTGCATGTCACTTCCTCTTCCGCATATACAATGTGGTGCCATTCTATTATATTGACTAGTACATGGATTTCAGGAACCTGGTGTTCCCTCCACCGCTGGCCATTGCTCCCGTGAATGATGTTGCTGCTCCTGATGATGCCCCCATTGATGAAGAAATTGTGGACGTTGCTGTTGATGCGTCCATTGCTTCCGCTCATGCCGTTGGTTGAAGACATCCCTGTTACTTTCTTTTTTTCTTTTAAAAACTCATATCAGCCAGTTTATTTTTGTATATATGCATCAAAAAGGCTTTATCGTGGAATATATGAATAGGAAGCAAAATATAGCTATATACTTTTGAAGTGTGGCCCTTGAGCCATTTTGGCAGTGTAAATACTAAAGCATATATATATATAATGAAAATATAGCTTTATATAATCATCTTGTTTTATTTGCTTATGGATTCTACAATGTGGGTTATCTTTTCTTTTTCAACATATATGTGTTCAATTCAATTCCGCATGTGGGTGTTTGATTCTTTCTGTCCTTTGAGCTATGAATTTATTTTCCTTGCTCTTTGTAATAATGGGTTACTTGTTTTCCTCCACCTTGAACCATAGAATAAAAAAGAAAGATCGACCAACAAAAATAAAAGGGAAAGAAAGAAAAAAGCACTATAAACATATTTACATCGGTAGGATATGCAATCTCAATTAAATAATTTAAGGTGAATTCCGTTGACTGGAATTCCTAGTGCTTCTTTTTCCATGGTTTCTAACTCGAATGCATTATGTTCCTTGCATTGAATTATTTTGAACGGTCCCTCCCAAAGGCTGTCAAACTTCCCGTGCTAACCTGGATTCGCAACCCTTTCATTAAACTTTAGTACTAAGTCTCCGCACTTTAGACCTTGGTCACACACTTTCTTGTCAAACCACTATTTAACCACCTATTGGCGGTTAGTCATGGCTATTAGGTACTTTTCCCTATTCTCTTGTACCTCCAGCAACTCGACCAACTGGACTTCCAAGGCGCCATTTTTCTCCACTTCTAGAGATTTTAACAATTGCAGCATTGGAATCTCCATGGAAATAGGCAATAGTGCCTCTTTTCCATATACTAGCTCATACGACGAAGTCTTGAGGACTTGCTTGGGGGTTATGCAGTTTTCCTAGAGTGTTGCTCGAAGGTTTTTATGCCATTACCTTTGGTGCTCCAAACCAATCCTCTTGAGAAGTCAGACTAAATTATTGTTCGTCGACTTGGCTAAGTCGTTACCTTGCAAGTAGTAGTTTAATGATGTCTTAAGGAATATGCTATGCATAAGTGCAAACTGACATACCTTAGAGCTTAGAAAGGCCTTGGCGTTGTCCGAAATGATGGTTTTAGGCGGGCTGAATCTCGTCACCAGCTCCTCAAGGAAGTCCACTATCTCTGCCTCTATCACATTCTTAAGTGGTACAACTTTGGTTCACCTAGTGAAGTAGTCAGTGACCATTAAGATCCACTTGTGTCCTACATTGGAGGTCGGGTTGATCATTTCGATAAAGTCCAGGCCCCATTGCATGAATGGCTCGTCAACCACTATTAGATTGAGAGGCATTGCGGAATTATTTCTTCTTCCTACAAAGAATTGGCATTCCTTGCAAGTTTTTACCAAGGAGTAGGAGTCATTAAATAGTGTTGGCCAGAAGTACCCTGCACGTGTGATTTTGATGGCAGTGGTTTTTGCGGAGAAGTGCCCGCTTACGACACTGTTGTGGTAGGTGTCGAGGATTCTTTTTTCTTGTTGCATAGTGACACACTGCAATAGGATGCCATTAAAGTTCCTTTTGAACAAGATCCCTTCAATGAGTGCATCTTCGTTGTTCTGTAGGCGGTAGAATCTCCTCTTCTAAGAAGGAAGGTCCAGTGGATATTTTCCTGTGTGCATAAATCTCATTTTTTCTGCCACCCAACAACCTTTGGACTTTGACTCGTTCATTAGGACTAGCTCCGATTGCTCCTCTTCGACAACCATTTCTTCATCGTGCACTGAATATTCACACAGTCCTCTTCCCTGAACGGTCTTTGTAGGCTTTACTTCAATGTCATATTCGAGAATCTTGGTGATCCAATTGGCCCTTTTCTCAGTGATTTCTCCTTCCATGATGTATTCACGCACACTAGAATGCACGGAATAAACAATCACTTTATTGCAAGAGTTTAGGTGTTGGAACTTCTTGAGTCCCTTTACTATTGCGAACACTTGCCTCTCTACAAAGTTGTAGTTTGTCTCATATTCCTTCAAGGTCTGGGAGTGAAATGCTATCAGGTGTTCTCCCTTGCCCTCATCATCTTTCTAAGTTAAGACAGGAGCAATGCTTGAATTGCTACTGAATACATACATTATGAAGTCCTTTGATAAGTCTGGGTTGACCAACATAGGAGCAGAGGAAATAGCATTCTTGACTTTCTCAAAGGTTTCTCTGGCTTCTTTTTTCCATTTAAATGTTTGATCATTTTTCAGCATCAGGGCGATTGGCCTAATTATTCCTGCAAAGTTAGAAATAAATTTGCTAACAAAATTTACCTTTCCCAAGAAGGATTGGATGCCCTTCTTGTTGACCAAAAGGGGAAGCTCTTTGATTACTTTCACCCGTTCGGGATCAATTGAAATTCCTTCTTTGGACACTACGTGACCCAATAGCTTGCCTTGCGGTACTCCGAAGACACATTTTTTTGAGTTCAGGGATATCCCAAACTCCTGACATTTCTTGAACACCATCTCAAGGTGATCAAAATGATCATCCTTGGACTGGGAGAACACCATCAAATCATTCAAATAGATTAGGATAATCTTGTTGATCAGTTCACTAAAAGCGATATCCATGGCTCGTTTGAAGGTGGCTCTTGCATTCGAGAGGCCGAATGACATCTTAGCGTATGCGAACATTCCCCACTTGGTAGTGAACTTTTTTTTATGTTGATCCTCCTCTTTGACCTGGATCTGATTGTAACCGGAGAAGCCATCTAACAAGGAAAACATCTCTGATCCTACCACTATTTGTAGGATCGACTCCATTGAAGGTAGAGGGTAATGATCCTTTAGGGATGCTCTGTTCAGGTCTTGAAAGTCCACACATAGGTGGATATCTCCATTCTTCTTTCAAACTGAGACCACATTGGATACCCACGTGCTATGTTTGATTGAGAAGACTATTTGTGACTAGATTAGCTTTGTTAATTCTTGTGCCATTAGCTCTTCAATTTTGGGTTTCATTGGCCTCTATTTTTGGTGGACTGGTTTTGCACCTTCTACTAGCTCTATTGTATGCTGGATGATATCAGGATCATATCCCCTAAGGTCATCATATGACCAAGCCACCACTCCTTCCTACCTTTTACATAAGTCGACGAGCCTTTCTTTATCGTAGTGCGAGACATCCTTCCCGACTTTGGGCTTCCTCCCATCTCTGACCTGAAGATCTGAATAGTCACCTTTGTCTACTATGAACTTCCTCTTGTCATTCCTTGCATCGTCACAGTTGAAAATATTTTTGAGAGTGACAAGTCCCTTTGGAAGCTTGTTGGATTTCAGCTGAATGATTTGTCCTTCATAAGCTTTGACGATCTTCAGTTGGAGCTGGTTAGAAAATTCTCCTATTTGCTGGATGAATGAGGCAATGTGTTCATCACTGCCGAACACTTGCTAGCTTTGGTAATTGTCTGGAATGGCTGGTTAGAATATCACTCGTACAAAGTGTTTATTGTGAATGAGTTCAGAGGTAGGGTCAAACTGAGATCCAATCGCTGCCATGTGATCCACATCTGTATTTTGTTCTTTGGGAACCGTTTGAATGTTGAAGGCTTCAAATCCCTCAATAAATTCCCAAACTTGGTGTCTATAGGATCGCATGCAAACATTCTTGGTCACAAAAATTCCCCAGACTTGATTGCCTACTAGTTCAGAATCTCTGAACACCATTAATGCCTGATGCCTATTCGCTCTATAAGGCTTAAACCTTGCACTAGTCCTTCGTATTCCACTTCATTGTTTGAGCAAGCGAACTGGAAGCGATAAGACCTCAGTTTCTTTTCATTGTTTGGGGACATTAAACAAATCCCAACTCCTACGCCAACCTTGCATCTTGCTCCATCAAAGTGCAAAGTCCATAGCTTTGAAGCTTGATCACTTTATGGTTCTTTGACAACTTTCAGGAGTACCTGATCTTCATCGTAGATGACATAGGTGCCCAACCCGGTAGCATGGTAGTTTCTGAAAGGATCAGTATCTATATGTTCACTCAAGAGAACATCTTCTTGATCAGTCCGATCTTCGATCACTTTTTCATCTTTTAGCAGCTTAGCGCAACACATTTCTTACTTGGTGATAGAGGTATGAGAAGCCTCAAAGTTGATCATGGCTTCATCAGCCACATGTTCCGAATGTAGAGCTTTGGATTCTATCTTCATTTTTGCACCGCACTTGGTCTTGAGGATCATGTGTGACCAATCCAAGGATAGGTATCCACCTACCTTTGAAGTGAATTCTCAGGATAGATAGAGGCTGAACATGGGGGAACATCTATGATCACAGTATCTTCCGGCACTACGATGCTAGGGTAGGCGAATAGAGTCAAGGGAAGGTCCTTGATGAGACTGTCAGTTTCAACTTTATTTCCCTTGAGTTGCATCACTCCTCTTTTCAAAGATTCATAGCTGAGTCCTAAAGCTTCAACTATTTGTTTCGGCATCACTGTAGTGCTAGTGCTAGAGTCAATCATGGCATTGTGTAATAAATTCTCTCCCACAATGAGAGTTAAGAAAAAGGGTTTGGGATTTGGCTTATCCTTAACCTCGGAAGAGGCTGCCTCCATGCCATTTGTGAGAACTTTGGCAGGTGGTGATGGATTGAAAAACTTTCCCTTGAGCAACTACTCCATTGGCTTTGCACTCGTGTCTTCCTAAAGAGCCTTTTGTAGTAATGTCTTTTGTTATGGAATGGATAATATATCCCAAAGAGACACATTAGCGGATGATTTTTTCAATTGTTCCACCACATTGAAGGGTGACAGATTCAGAAGATTCTTCTCCCTAACTTTGGTTATAACAATTTCATTCTGTGGTAGACATTGTTGTGTTACTGCGGAGGTGCTAGATATATGGTCAGAAGCACCTTTGGGTTGCAGACTAACTGGTTGTGGGATGACAGGTTCGCCCGTGAATCTCCTTTTCGAGTGAGTGTTATAATCAGACTGCACCTGCGACAGTTTTGATGGAGATGCATCATTAGAAAACACCACCTCCTCTTCTTCCATCCATGAGAAGAGTGCATGATTAGGATCAATGCCCGCTTCTTTCTCTAGTGACATCCCTTGCATTTATGAGGTGAGCATTGTGTTGTCCATTTGTGAAGAGGTATACACATAGCTTTCGAGATCTGATGTTGTGCCTTGGCTGCACTGTTCCACCACCTTTTGTTGTAGATTTTCGTGTGGGAAACACCAAGGGTTGATGTCATCCACTAAATTATTTTTCCCTACCATTAGTTCTTAGCTCGAGCTTAGGTTAGCACTCTATAGCGGAGAAGGCACCAATACTATTTGATTTGTTGTTTGTGCCTATGGATTCGTGCGAGCGCCTCCTTGAAACTGGTTTTGTTGGTAAGAAGATTTCTCACCTTGATAATTTTGGTAGCTTGGCCTTGGAGGGGTAGCTTGATTCCGTTTGATGACAGTTATCTCATTGACAATAGTCCACAACATTTCTTTGAACTCACTCATCTCTTCCTTCCAAAAGCTAGATGTAGAAGCAATGTTCTGTGGCACTGTTGGATATGTGTACATAGATTGAGGAGGAGACGACGTGTAAGTAGAAGACATCTCCTGAGTAGGAATCGATATTTCAGGAGATATAGGCATGATGGATGAAGGTGGCAACTTCCCGACATTTATCAAATTGTTCTTTGCCTTAACAACAAAGCTGTAAGCACTTGATAGAGTGGTCTTGCCCAAAGACTGGATCATCATGGAGATGTCGAGGTTCATAGATTTCAAGTAGAACATGAATGCCAGCTCGGGCGACGAGCGGATATCAACTTGGATTCTCTACTAGCTTGTATGGAACTGAGCATTGAAGTCAGTCATGGCTTTATGTGGGGCTCGCTTTATGGTAGACAATTGATAGTATAGTGAAGACCGGTCTCTTTCGTTCGAAAATACTTCATAAAAAGGATCTCCAAGCTTATTGTAGATACTGATAGCATTTTATTGCAGTGTTCGATACCAATCTAGTGCTTTTCCTCTGAAAGAGGCGGCGAGCAACCTTAGTGCTATATTTTGGTCTGTAATGTCGTGTACCGGACATATGTCTACAACATCTTGCAGATGTTCAGATGGTGTTCTTGAGCCATCCCTAGTGAATTTAGGTATAGATTTTAGGGCGGATACCGGGATAGCGGCCCAAACGACAGGCACTACTAGTGCAATAAGGGGACTTCCGGTGTCCCATGCCACATAATTTCTTTTAGCAGTGGGAAACATGGTTAGCAGAAAGGGCAAAGGAAGTGAAATGTTCACTAATTGGGTTGCGGGTTGTACTGTCCCTAATGGAGGCACTAATAAACTAGGGTTATTCGCTGTTTGGGATCTAGTTATAGGCCAATGGCTGATAAACCCTCCTTAAAATTAGGTTCATTTAAGCTCTGTCCCACTGGGCATGCCAGGAAAAGAAAAATTATTGATGCCAAAAATTGGCAAGGTAACAACCCTTTGTGGGAAACTCAGTTTATGGGGGACCTATTGCGCTAAACTGAGTGACCTTCAAGTTTTTAAAGAGGCTGACTTCTTTTGTAATTGGGGTTTTGAAATGGGAAACAAAAGCAGATATATAAAATAAAAATTTAACTAAGGCGATGTGCCAAGATATAGATGAAGGCACGGTAAATCTATCCTTTGGGAATAGATTCAAGGGCCCACTGAACAATCTGCTATGTTCCAGAATCACATAAATCAAAGATAAAGATCTAAACAATTCATCTAATGACATAAAATGATTATCACATACATTCATTGAAAAGAGGAGTCAAAGACATGATCTAAATCAACAATTTGTATTTAAAACCATAAAATTTCTTACAAATGAACAATGCAGATAATAATGACACAATATTAATGTCTTATCAAATAGCATAAGAAAAATAGAAAGGCCGAACAATGGCATAGTATGTGAGTTCTTGCAATAATCTAAAACAGTAAAAAGGCCTGGTGTCTTTATAAAATTATGTATTTTATGCAATTCTCGAACTCGTGGAACCTGGAACATGTAACATGTAACCTCTGAACCTTCTTTAGAAGCAAAGGGAAACATAAATAGTGAGCATTCCCACTGCCTAGCGAGCAGTAACTGAAAAGATTTGTATCCTGAGAAATGATGTAGTAGAAATTATTCCCTTGGCCGTTGCAACATAAAAATATTCAGGCCATAGCATTTGGTTGCTCCCCATCTAGGTGCATCCCTTGTGAATGATGGCAATAGTCCTGACAAAGTCCCGAGCAGACAAGTATCGCCTCCCATGGAGGTAGTTACAACACGCGACAGCATATTAGAGCCCATAGTTCGCTCCATCGTTTGCTTTGAAGAAGTACCCGCTGAAGAGACGCATGGCTGTATTTCTCATTCCTCCTCCTCACCGTAGAGGGCTTGCACTAGGAAGACACATGAAAGTGTGCCTTTTCATTGGTGCCGACTATGGGGTTCACCAAAACATATGCGGATGAAGCCTATGTGGCACACGGTCGGGGCCCGACTCAAAATGAAAGGAAGCAACCCTTAAGCACGCATGGTGACGACACATGGAAACATGGCGAGGGATGTTTGAAAAGCGAAGGGAAGAATCTCTTCGATAAGCGCTGAGCGGACACGTGGCGAAGGCGGACGATCATTTATCAAAAAGGGTCAATGATGTTTATTTGAGGCATGGGCTGGTACATAGCAAAAGACAAAACCCGAAGGGAGCTTGATGAATTTTATATTCACAGGGTACACAAGTGATTAGGTTTCTTTTGATCCTCAATATTTCACATAGTACAAGAGGAGAGCATACACAACACTAAGCACACAAATACACACAAACCAAAATAAAGATTGATTTCTAAGATTAAGATTTATATGATTAAGTTTGATTAAAATTAGATCTTTGACAAGCAATCCTACCCATGATCATTAGTAGTCCAAAAAATCAAGTCTTCGACACATAATTCACTGCATTCAAAGAGGATAGAGAACAAAATATAATCCTTAGAAAATAAAGTATTAATCTTATCAAATAACAAAATAGATGTTACTAACAAATTTCTCATGATTTTCTAAACAATTTCCTAAAAAAATTATCAAAATTTAATTTCATATGCAAAATTTATGATCACTATAAGAAAAAACACAAACGTAGGATTCAAACTATATATTTTTAAAATTTAAGACAAGATCTCAAAAGTTACTTGATCCATAATGAAGAGGGTAGAGAGAGTTTTCAACACCTAAAAAAGTGCAGAAAAATTGATACATTGGACAAAAGTTAGGCTAGTTTGGAAAAAGGCATATTTTAGGAATAAAAAGGGGCCCGAAGCCTTCTTTGGTCAAATTTCACTAGGGAGGTGACATTATGGTTGAAAGAGAGCAACAATGGTGGTGGCACCGCTTGGGTAGAGTAAAGGGGAGTAGGTGGTGGGTGAGCAATGGGAAGTGGCTTTGGGGGAAACATGGATGATGACAATGATGAGGAGGTGGCTTGCAGTGACAAAGGAAGTGAGCAATAGTGGCAACATATGTGGCTAGTGTAGTCTTAAGGTGTTGATGGGGGATTTCAAATTTCCTGTTATGACAAATGTGCAGGATATGCCTTGCCTTGCACATGTCTTACAACCTTCAAAAATATTTATATATATTTTCTTTATTTTTAATTTTTAATTTTTAATTTTTTTAACTATTTTATAATATTTTTTAGAAATTGACTTTTTTAATTTTTTTAATTTATATATTATTGAAGTTCTTAATTTTTTAATTTTAAATAATTTATTTATTATTTACTTTTTTTAATTAAAAAATAAAAAATATTAAAAAAATCATATTTGTATGGATGCCATATGACATATAGATTTGTATAGTAAAAAATGGAGATAACCTCAAACAATTTTTTTGTTACCAATTACAACAGAATGCTAGAGTGTTTATTGTTGATCCTTATATTTTTAGGCCATTTGGATTCAACCATGAGGTTGGATTTTCACTAAGACACATCCTACATGTTTTTTTGTCTACATCTATGAAAAGGGAAAAAATCTATAAAATAAAATAGCAAAATCTTACAAAACCAAGATTAAACAAGGAACAAGGTCCTAGTGGCATTCCAAAATATATATGTAAGATTCATAACAAAAGAAGAAGATTAAATCAATTTTGAAACTCTCTAAATCAAACATAACCTCGAATCAAGATTAAGAGAGTTCAAATAAAACAAATGTGGGTTAATCTTACTAATACAAACTCTCCTTGTTGAAGTTGATTGTTTGAGATTCAATGAATGTGGTTGCTAAAGGACTCATGCAAGATTTTTAATGCATGTACTTGCCAAGCTATGAAGATTATAGATCTTTTGATGAAGGATTGAGTTGAATTTATAGATGCTTGGTTGAGGATGTAAATGGTGAGGATTCGATCTTGGATGAATGGTGGTTATTGATTGAGAGTGAGTGGAGAATCTTGATAGGTTAAAATAGTTATGATGACTCATTACTGAACATTTAAAATAGATAAGGGTAAATTTTTATTTTTATTAATTTGACTAATTAGTTATGCATGTGTTAAAATAGAAGGAAGTCTTAGAGAAATTATGATGGATATGAGTGAATAATTATTTTATTATTATTTGTAATAAGTGAGAATGCATTTATTTATTAATTTAAGAATAATGGGCAAGTATTTGTCTAATTAACTAAATTATGTATTTATTTAATTATTTTAGAATAATGAGCAAGTATTTCTCTAGTTATCTAAATAATATAAATTATTTAATTAATTAATGGTGGTAAGTGAAAAGTGAATGGACATAATAACGAGGAAGGACCAACATAGTATTTAGATGTGATGTTAGTACAATGTCAGAAAGTAGTGAGAATTAAGTGTCTATATTATGCAACTAGTGTCATTGGGCATGTTTTTAGTTCCCGTCGAAGGAACTATAGGCAATCCTCTTCCTTAACAAGTTATTAATAACTTTGATTTAAACAAATGAGAATTCATATTTATTTTCTATTTGACAAATATTTGTATCTCTAAAGTAAATATGCAAAATATTTAAAAAAACAAATATCTAAAATTAATTTTCTGAAATGTAATTGGCTCAAAAAATTTGAGCGATAAGGGTGATTTTACCAGCTCAATTATTAGAGTTGCGATTATAGTGGGAGATGGAAAGGGTAGGAGAAAATGACATTATTTCCTCTACTGAAAGTGCTTAGAAAAACTACAACGGTTTATATTTCAGCTTGAACAGTTTCAAAATCCATTTCAAATCTATTTCTTTCCCCAAGGTTGTGAAGAGCTCTGCTGTAAGCGATTTTCCCAAGTTTTTAAATAGGAACGGGAAGGGAATTCCAGAATCACAATTACAAAGTACCCACCTTTTGGAATCTACTATAGGTACAACAAATTCAGTTTTGGTTTTCATTTTGTTGGTAGGATTTTGAGAAATTTCATGTGGGTTTTCATGTTGTGGTTGCACTATTGTAGGACCAAGTCAGCAAATGCGTTCAGTAGGAGGAAGGTCTAGTCAAAAATAGTGAGCTTGATAAGGATGCCTCAGATTGCATGGAAATCATGGTCATGAGTAATTCATGGTAGACTCGCACTCTCTGTGACGACTTCTACTAATATGGAGGGCACTGGAGCAATAGTTTGGTCTTGCTAGCATGGTTATTTCTTTATCGCTACAATTAAAAAAATTCATTTTAAGTTTGTGTAATTTCTACCAGTTGCTATGTATGGCATCAACTCAATCGCCCTCCCTCTCTTCTTGACTCCTCATGTCTTCATTTTCTTGCCATTATATCTGCCTGCCATGTCATTCTTTTTGCCTAATACTCCACGCAACCCCCTGCCTTCTTCTCCAAAATCCGCCTCTTCAAAATTTTCCAAGGTTTTTGCCTCTGTAATTTCTATGTTGTGGGTTTGTATGCTCGTAGAATTTGTGAAGCTTTCAACTTCCTCAATTTTTTTATCACCTCTTTATTGATTACAACTTTATTGTAAAAAGCCAACTAAAAGAATAAGTAACAAAGATAGCAACTTTATCCTGCACCAGACTGCACAAGTAACAAAGATAACACAAGTAACAAAAGCACAAGTAATAGAAAAAAAGGCACAAGTAACAAAGATAGCACAAGTAACAAAGATAACAACTTTATCCTTCCCCGGATTGCATTATTTGTTTCCAACCTCCTAAAATCATTTAAAGCTAACATCTTTATCTAAAGGGAGAGTTGGACAAGTTACAACTTTTATGATTCCAACCTCTAGTAATAATTTTAAGCTAACAATTTATCTTATGAGAGAGTTGGACACCTTACAATTTTTTTTGCTTCCAACCTCAAAAAATCATTTAAACTAACAACGTTATCTAATGAGAGAGTTTAACAATTTACAACTTTTATGACTCCAACCTCTATAACTCAGTCAAAGCTAGCAGCTTTGTGTGGAGGAAAAGCTAGATGATTCATACAAAATTATTTTATTTATTATTACTAGGCTTCGCTTCCCAAAAGTTACATTTCAAAGCTTATTTAAGAGATGGGTACTGCAAAGGTTTCTCTTTAGATTCCCAAGAAGCCTCACTATAGAAAATTACTTTCATGTTAGCCATTATCTTTGAGATAATATTGTATACAACTAACTACCATGGATGATAAGCATGTCAAATAAAATTGATGACAAAAATAATAAATGTTTCCTTAGTAAGTAGTAAGTGCAAATAAAAGTCACTCATAACAAAGGACAATAACTCTTGTAGAGTTGCCTATAATAATTTTGATTCAGAATCATACATCCCATCAGAGAGATTAAAATCAAAGGAATTCACATCCCTTAATAATTCTTACAAGTTAAGATCTCATGTGGGAAATCAACTTTAGATGAATTTCTTTGTTTAAGATTGTTGGATGAATACTGCATTACATAATTTTTTTTGAAGAAAATTAGATGAATCCTAATTTTGTGTGTCCTTTGATTTTTTGCGAGCAACAAATAAATAGAAGGGTACTGTGGCCTGATACCATGGTTGGCAGCCCACAAACAAGCAATCTGACTAAATAAAGTTGCAGTGAGTAATAGTAAACATTGACAGGTAAGACGTATTACAAAAAAAATCATATATAAGATTATCAATTATTGGTATGTGAAATCACTATTGACCCAAATAATGTAACACAAAATTTACCCAAATAAAACATATGTCAAAACAAAAAAAATTATCTCCTACTAAAATGTATGTGCAATTGAGTGTGATGTATCATTAGGTTTTATGATAAATTATTAATCTAGGATTTATAACTTGCTTCTTCGTTAATTTTTAGTTAATAATTAATGTATATTGATTGAATACAGAGTTGAAAGTGGTGTATGTTTATCAAAGTTCATAATGTGTTTAATTTTCCTATTTTGTAAAAGGTTTGCATTGAAACGGAACACAAGCATCTACTACGATACTTCAACAACATATAAAGTTTGACAAGTAACATATTACACCTATTTTGTTTTTATATTTGTAGTTAAAAATTTCCAAATCATATAATTTGAATACTTGCAAAAAATATCCTTTCATATTTCCTTAGAATTCATCATTCCTATTTTTGTATACAAGCGCATAACTCTATGCAAGTATATTTAATCACTAGCCAAGGTCATTGATAAACTATTTATTTATTGATTTCATCTTATAATAAATTGTGATATGTATTTGGTATTTAACAAGAAAAATAAATTACTTGCATTTCAATGAGAATTCACAAAGTACAACATATTCTATTATGTTCCATGATCAGGATCATAAAAATGGACATTTTGAACCACTTGTGAGAAAAAAAATTAAGACACCTAAACAACAAGCTCACCAATCTAAACAATTTGGAAGAAATATATATTCCCTAAAAAAAATTCTATAGAAAAAAACAATAGATACAATGTTTAGATTATGCAAAAATGCATTATCAATATTAGATTGTGGTGATAGTCTTTTCAATACTATTGCAAGTTTGACTGAAAATGAATATGACAGCCCATGTCTTAGACGCTACATGGCTCAATCCTTTTGCAATGCAATGCTAAATGGAGACAAGATAGAAAATGAATTCCTTCAAATATGCTTAAAATCTGAGTTGAAAATTAGTTGTGGTGTCCCAAATTGGTAAACATTTATTGCAAAAGTTGGAGATCCATTTGAACAAAGTGAAATTGAAGGATCTGATTTTTGTTTTGAATGGCTATCCTACGTTTTGCAAATAAAAAATATTTTTTTCTCAAAAAATAGTGCCATGCCTACCAAAGTATATTGCAAATGTGTACAACCAACAAAAGTATACAATGCCATATGTTACAAAGTCAATGACATGCATACACATTATAAGCCAGGTGAAGTGGAGATAATAATGATAAACAACATTCATATTGTACAACCAGAAAATAATAATAATAATAATAATAATAATGAAAAGAAAAGAAAGGCTTAGTATGCACAAATTGAAACAATCCATTTGAAATAGTAAACAAGTAAAAACTTGCAACTCTACACATCTCACAAAGGGGTTCACCACTGTAAACTAAAACAAGAGATACACAAAAATCCTAAACAAAAGATTAGTATGCACAAATTGAAAGAATCCATTCAAAACAATAAACAAGTAAAAACTTGCAACTCTACACATTTCACAAAGGGGTTTAGCACTGCTTTCCATTGCTCACTTTGTAAACTAAAACAAGAGATATGCAAAAAATCTAAAATCCAAAACATAGAAAAAAGAGGAAAAAAAACACTTGTAGAATCTTACATGGAGAAAATCAAAGACACACCTAAACATGCGTGTGCAATTTGTGGGCAATTGCATTTCAAAAAGAATATTATAAATCTAAGCCAAAAAAAATTGGAAACATATGGGCTAGTTTTATTGATGGCAGAAGGATTTTCTGGAAACAAAATATGGAACTTTTGTAACCACCAATTGAGGCAAAACAAAAAACCAATATACACAACACCATAACATATTAAAACAAATAAGCCACTACAATACATTGCTACACTTTCAGAACTCAAAGAAAGACTAGTGTCCCTTCAACTTGCCTTTGCACAAATTTGGTAACTAGGATTCAAAAGACCTCAAATTGGACTAAATGGAATAATTATCAATGTCCCAACAAACATGAACATTATACAAACTATGTTGCCATGTTCCACCAACGAAACATACACAATTGCTATTGCATTAAAGAGACCTTTGCAATATAGAAATGCATACCAAAAAGGAAGAGTTCGACCAAATGTTATTATGAATTATTTAAATGAATTATGTAAAACAATGTTGTACAAAATGCAAAATGTTAAATTGAACAAAAAATGGCATGAACATTTGTACCACTTAGAAGAGCATATTACAATTACTGACTCTTCATCAAGTGATAGCGACAAAGACAATGACACAAATAATCCAATGGAAATGGAAACAGATACCTTGATCCATGGATTTACTGAGTCAAGAACCTCTTGGAATATTCCAAGACAAATATGCAACATAAATTGCAACTGCTGAAGGAAAACAAGCTCTTGGAATATTCCAAGACAAATATGCAAAAGAAATGAATTTTTCAACACTATTTTTCGGAGAACCACGTGATGAATGAATTGAAAAGAAAATTTCATACCAAAAAATTTCACAATGGGATTACAAAATTCAAATCGAACATTTGCTTATCATACCACCAACTTATTTTTCAAAACCATTAAAATTCTAATTACCCAAGTTTTTTCTACACTATGGATAAGAATTCGCAAAGGAAAATTAAAAGGTAGAACCCTACTAGAAAAAGATGTGAAGCACAAACCAAACCTTGAAAAGATATTGCAATCAGATATTGGACATGTAGATTTTAAAAAAAAAGAAATTCACTAGACTATTTGCAACACTTGAAAATAAATCTTTTCACAATGATACAATAGTTAGGTCCACCTAATTTTTTGTAACTTTCAGTAGTGCAGAACAAAATTGGGAGCCATTAAAAGAAACATTGAAAGAATTATACATATCACACAAAAAAAAATCAACAAAAAACCAACAAGAATATCTTAATGAAGTTGACATTGCCTATTTGATTAAAAAGGATCCAACCACTTGTACTCGCCACTATAAACATAGAATTAATGCAATGAAACAATTAATATGCTTGGATGAGACATTTTTTGGAAAGGAATTGGACTACTTTTTAGTTATAGAATTCCAAAATTGAGGAAATGAACATAACCATTTCATGCTATGGGTTAAAAATGCACCTATTTATGGAAAAGATACTAATAGTAGTATTGAACATTTTGTAGACAGATACATAACTTGCAATACTGAAACTTTAAACCAAAAAATAGATAAAATACATAGACATCACCATACTAAACAATGTGGAAAGACCAAAAAAATGTCGCTTTGGTTTTCCACAACCACCAATGAAAACAACAAGAATTCTTGAACCATTCATCAACGAAAAAAGAAACATGTGTTTGGCTGAAAAACTTAGATCCACTTTAGAATGTTCAAATTATGATTCGTGTACATCTTTTGAGGATTTCCTACTAAACATAAGCATGGATGAAGAAGAATACATATTGGCCGTACAATCTACATTGCTTGGACCAACAAGGTTTTTGAAAAGAAAGCCAAATCACATTTGGAACAATACGTTTTGTAAAAAAATTCCTCATCTATGGCAAGCAAATATAGATGCACAATTTGTTCTAAATGCATATGCTACAACAATGTACTATAGCTCATACATGACAAAATGCAATGCCTGAATAACAAATGAATTTAACAAAATACGCACAGAGAACAAAGAACATAACATTAAAGCGATTAAAATGATAAAAAAACTTGGCAATGCTTTGCTCAACCTACAACAAATGTCTACTCAACAAGTTGTACACATTGTGCTTTCACTTCCTCTTAACTATAGTTCAAGGAAATGCATATTCATAGACACATCAACTGCTGAAAATTGTACATTTATTTTGAAAAATTCCACATAGCTAAAAAATGAGCCAGATGATTCACAAAATGTTGCTTGCAAAAATTAAATTGACCATTCTATTGCACGTCCTCAAATGTTGGCAAATGTTTGTCTAGTAGAATTTGTCGTAGAATACAAAACAAAAAAAGGACAATTAAAAAAAAGAAATAGAACACTTGAATTATTCAATATATAAGATACAATAAACATGTTGACATCGAAAACTATTATAGGGAACAATTTTTACTATATGTTCCATTTTCCATAGATGAAAACATGTCGAAAAGAGGCTTCACAACATAGGAAGAGGCTTTCATTGCTAATGAAAAAGTAGTAAAACTTAATCAAGCAAAGTACATGTACCATATAAATGAGCTATGGGGTGATTTGGACAATGCTATTAATGATGTCAATATTGAAATCAAGAACTATACAAAAACAAACAATGTTGACAACTTGAACACCAAATATAATGAACAATACAATTTGCAATCGGATCTAGACACATTGAAACTTAAATTCTACAACAAACAAATGAGAAGGCCATTTGAAATTTCTAATCATCCAAACTTAGTTGACAACACAAAATACTACAATCTTTGAAGAATGCTAAACAAAGAGCAACAAGCCATAGTAAAGGACATACTAGTAAAAAAACAAAATAAATTACTTGAACCATTGCATTTGTTTCTAACAGGAGGTGTTGGAACATGAAAGACATTCACCACCAAAGCTATATACCAAGGCCTACTACGTATATACAATAACTCTATTGATAATGACCCAGATAAGATAAAAGGCTTGTTACTTGCATACACAGGTAAAGCAGCTTAAAATATTGGAGGCACAACTTTGCACTTTGCACTTTTCATACCATTTAACAAATCCACTACTATTCCATTGAGCTCAGACAAATTAGATATATTGATGAAAGAATATCAACAATTTCATATTATCCTTATTGATGAAATCTCATTAGTTGGAGTGATACTCTTGCGTTGCATAGATAAAAGATTGTGTGACATCATGCAAACACCTACTAAATATTTTGGTGGTTTAGACATTATTTTTTGTGGTTATTTCTACCAATGAGAACCTATACATGACTATCCGGTGTTTCAAATTGTAAAATTAGGCACCCAACTAGTTCCATACAATTGCTGGGAAAACATCAAATGCTATACCTTACAAACAACTATGAGACAAAAAGATGAAATCTTCATCAAAATTCTTAATAGAATACGAACAAACTCTCAAACAGATAGTGGCATAGCATACTTGAATGACAAATGCTTACGCCCTACACCTACTAATCCAACATTTCCATTCCTTTTTTTACAAGAGAAAGATGTTAATGCACACAATCAAAAAATATTATTTTCTCTTCCTAGAGAACTAATAACAATCAATGTAAAAGATGAACAAGATAATTTTGTTAATGAATAATTTTTCAAAAATAATACAAATCTAGAGGACCATATTATGTTAAAAAAAGACATATTCGTTGAAATTTACAGTGGAAACTATGATACACAAGATGGTCTCATAAATGGAACAGATGGAATATTCAAAACATATACACATCATGCTGACATTGACATTATATGGATTGAGTTCAATGATCGTCGTATAGGAAAAGCTCAAGCTACAAAACTATCACATTTAAACCAAACATATATTAACAATGGATGGGTACCAATACTCCGAGTTGCCAAACAAATCCTAAAACTAAATGCTCAACATAAAAATATTGTTAGAAAATAATTCCCGGTCAATTAGCATGTGCTCGAACAATACATAGATCACAAGGACTGACAATGCATGGCCTTGCATTTGAACCATTAGGTGTACACCAACATGGGTCAACTTACATAGCCCTTTCCTGCACATCAACAATTGAAACATTGTTTTTGTCAAGCCCTCTAACAACAAAAAACTTTAAAGTAAAAAGAGAAATCATAGATGAAATGACATGGTTAGAAACAGTAGCTAAGTGGACTCTTCAAAATGACACACATTACAAATCTCAAACATCAAGTATTACCATATCTACATTAAACACTCGTCATTTCTAGCCACACAAACAAGACATTGTACATGACAAAGATTTAATGTCATCAGACATTATTTGTCTGCACTAGACATATTTGGAAACAACTTTAAGAAATGACGTGCCATTATCAGAATATAATTGCTCTACAACATACCATATACATGGGATAATGACCTGCACAAAAAAGCATATATACAAATATCAAATGCAATTCCACTTACAGAAGATAATGTTGAAGCAATATTGAGTACACTAATATTTACTAAACAAAGCCTTTATATTTGTAATATCTATGCTAGACCAACATCACTTACAAATATTATAAAAATTGTTAAAAAAGCAATGATTATTGCTCCTATTGGAAGCCTTATTTACATTGCAGGTGACTTCAACATTGACATTTCCAACTCCTCAAAAAAATTAGAAATGCTCAAAGAGAACATGCAAATACACAATTTGCATTTATTATAGGAAAATACAAAACTTTTGTCAAGGACCATTATTGATCATGTCTGGACAAATAATTATGCAAATACAACAAACATTCAAAGATGCAAATCATACTGGATAGATCATGACACTCTTGTATTTCATGTTGCCAACATCATCTAGCCATGCTTTGCATCTTGGAAAAGGTAATCATGTACAACAAATTTATATGACAAAATATTTTATTGTCTACATACATTAACTCCTACTCAAAAAATAGTACTTAAACTCATTAGTTATACTATTCTACATATCATTATTCATATAAAGAAAAATAAAAGAAATATTGTTTTGTAGGTGACTTGAAATAATGAACATTGAGAAAGACAAAGTATCTACTGCAGTACCTGCAAAAGCACAACATGGGACAAATAAAGAGTAAGTTACATGGACAACATACATAATTTATTTTCTTTAACAAAATATCCTCTTGAAAAACCATACTTCACTAACACATATGTTTTGTCAAAGCCAATTGGACATCATCAAAATTAACAACACTCCAACAACAATTGTCCATACAACCAATATTACATTGGATGAAAGGTATTTATACTATCCAAAAAACAATTACAAAACAATTTCCAAATATATAAGGAATATATGTAAATGTAATAGGAAAAACACTACTTTAATAATAGATTACTATACAAGTTAAAAAAATGTATTATGCATTTTTTTCAAAAACATGGAAATCAGTGAAGAAGACCTTGATGTAGATGATCTTGATGATTCTTTCTCTGTACCTGAAAAAGAACGCATAACAAAACGGTAAGACATGTCATCTCTTCTAAATTAGTTAAACATTAAATGGTATTTTCCACAAATTACATGACTAACAATTGCATTTCTTGCTATAACCACTTGGAAAACATTGAACTAAATAGCACTTCTCAGGACTACGAGACTGACCATTCAAAGCAACAAAGAAAGGTACTAATTTTTAATAATCTTCTTTTCTACCAATTTTTGTTAATAAGCTATGTATATACAAGCACATTTTCCATAGATTTCTAGAAACACCAACATACTTAGTGAAAAAACTTTCATTTATATTCACACAATTAAGAATAACATACATTTTCAGTAACTACATAAGAATACATAACAAAATGGTGAGAATTGTCAATTCTTCCAAACTAATGAAATGTTAAATAGTAATATCTACAAATTTCATGACTAACAATTTCATTTCCTATTACAGCCGTTTAAAAAGTATTGAACTAAATAGCACATCTCCTACCAGAATGACTATTAAAAGCAAGAAACAAAGGTATTAATTTTTAATAGTCTTCTTTCATACCATAATTAGTAAAAAATCTACGTATATGGTTGTACATTTTCCAAAGAATTCTACAAACACCAACATACATAGTGAAAAATCTTTAATTTACATTCGCACAATTGAGAATAATATACATTTTCTATCCTTCAATGTTCACAACTATAATGCATATTTACAATACATAATTAACTACGCAATTTATTTTTTGTAGTCTAATTTCAACAAACCAAAAACCCAGTACAATATTGGAAATTTCCACAGAGCGAACTGGTTCGGTATTCGAAGGAGATGTCCTTGTTGTGTATGGTCCTGCTTCTACAAAGCACAACACCCAAAAAAAGGCAGAAATAGTACATGTGGATCTTGTAGATTGCTATGGTCAAATGACTATAACTGTAAACGTTAGCAACAATCTGATAAATACATTTTTTCCCCGTATGTTTGTTGGGTTCACATCACCAAATTTTTAATCAAAAATAAAACTCAATATGAAAGAAGTGACGTAGGCTGCTGCCTTGCCTTAACCAGTAGAAGCATAGTAGAAAGTGTACCTATTGTTTGCAAAAAATGTAGATTAACTCTAGACGCCACTATCTCCCAACTAATACAAGCAAACTGCAACTATTTTGTTGGCTCATTTGGAGAAATAGGAACCTCTTATCATTTGAACAAAATCTAGTTCAAAGTACATGTGAGAGATGGAGACCTCCAAGAATACATGGCAACTGTATATACCTAACCATCTTTCTTTTATTTTCATATGCAACTGAACTTATTTACTTAAATTCATTAACAATTTTCTTTTGTAAGTTGTTATCCCAACTACCAATATAGATTTGTGTGCATTTTTACAACAAATGTTTTCAAAAACAGACATGCCACTATTCCTTTTCAAAAATGTAGTTAGAAATGGTCCACAAGGCTCAAACGTAATGCACACAACACAATCAACATTTTTTTAGGAGCTCAACGATGTATGTACAAGAGCACAATTGGAAACTCTTGCAAAATCTAAAATTTAGGCAAGAGCCCAAAAATTAATAATTTTAGTTTTACATTTATATAACACATTTATGAAATATTTTCAGTTCTCTACACAATACATAACAAGTTATTTTTATTGACAGGTACTTGGGACACTGAAACCAAAGAATGTCCACTTACCCCCCTTCAAAGCTTGTTGTAGCACGTCATTACTCCATGCTACTTGACAAGTCTCTTGAAAAAGGATCTGCCAATTACACATACTGCAAAAGAACCACTCAACTTTCCTACCGTCACAATCTGGCTTGCACATTGTATAGGAAAGAAGGAAACATTGGCTATTGGTTAAATGGACAGTTGCTTAAATAAAGTTTTCCAAAGCTTCAAGAAATCACATATGAGCAATATAAAGAAGACATCTGACCTGCAGTGTTCTTATTAAATAGATTCCAATTGCAAGGAACTTTTACATTATCTATTAACAATTTCATTCTGAAAATTGTTCAACAATGACTGTCTTATTGTTTCCACAAATTCCACTTACACAAACAGTCTGCCATACTGAACTACAAATTTTGTATATGTAAATAAGTAATTTTGTTGTGTTTGAATTTTACAACTATTAATTTTAAAAACACTAGCCGAATAAGCCTTTAATTTTGTTGCTTTGGGTACAAAACTTTACTGTGCAGCCTTTAAGTTTTATCAATTTTGATTTAACAAACATTAATGTGAGTGTTTACTATTTTGATTGGCTTCAATGGAAAACTTAAATAGGCGTCTGTTGCTTTCATTGGTTTCACATTAAAAAAATCTTGTCACACATGGTTTCTTCAAATAAAGCATAGGGTTTAACTAGGTGCAAGAGAATAACGTGCCTCATTTTTAGTTCAAAGTTATGCTGCCTTCTTTGGGGTTAGTTTTACATTGACACTGTGTTTGCTAGTTAAATGTTCCAAAAATTTCATTTGTTTACTATACAATAGTTTCAGATGTCTATCATGAGGTGAAAATTATTTGTAGGCTAGGATTTGATGATCTATTGCAGGAACAAAGAATTAGGGCTAATTGCATTGTAAGCTATTGGACAGGTTGCAATCTCACCTGATGGAATTGATGGTATTCTAAGCCTTACTGCCATTTTCCTGTTCTTTTTTAAAAATATATGTACACAAATGAAACTTTGGAGTTTTAAAATCGTGTTTATTTTGTTATTTATTTATTTTTATTTTGGTTTTCCTAATGTTTTAGGAATTCAGAATTGCCTGTGCTTGAACAGGGATCTCCTACACCAACTTTACCACAGAGTAAGATCTTTTCATCCCATGTTTTGTATGTCGAAAGTCAATTTTAAGTTAAAAATCCCATGCTATTCTTTGTTCTATTCAACTGATTATTTAGTTGTTAAATCCAAAAAATCTGCACAAAGGTATGGTACATGGACAATGTTTGCATCATACAATCTTTTAGATACAGGCTGTTGCTGACAAAATGCAAGAAAATTGGAGGTCTTATGCTTTACACCTCAAATTAGCACACAATAACCACAAAATCTTTGTAAAGTTGAGGCATGCTTTGCTTCTAGTGTAATGCACGTTTCTGGACTTGATTGATGAGACTACACATCAATACTTCGATCCACTTCATGCCCTTGCACCTGATTGGAGCAAGGACACAAAAATGAGTTAAGAAAATGCTTAAATTGAATTGCTTTGAGGATAAATCAATTCAAGGAGAGGATCAATTACAATTCTCATTCTCAATTACAATTTTATCTTATGCTATTTTAGCAATTTGGATTTGCTCTAAACCTCCAATTTCTGAGGAAATGTATTAGCGCTACTCATGCTAGAGCCCATTACGGTACATTAGCTTGTCTTTCATTGGAAGAAGAATTGCAATAGTTAGGCATTGTATGTATGTTTATTTTGTGCTGAACTACTTGATTTTCTTGCATGTATCTAATTTTGCACCAGAATCTTTTTACTTTTAAAGTTGAAAGGTGGAATGCATGGGAAATTTAATCAACTTAGGCTTCTATGATAACATTTTTGATGAATATCTTGCAACCTTACATTTTCATTGACATCATATTGTATAAAATTTGTTTCCTACTCATCAGCATTAGTCACTAGTATCCAAAGAACATTTCTACCTTCTCTTATGATGATATTATTTGAAGGTCATCAATTGCTTTTCATGTTTTCTTTGCACACATGATGTTCCCCATTCTCACTTGATTGTAGGTGTTCATTAATTTTGACTTGGTGGATTCTTGGTTAGCATTTTTGTCAACATGGTTTTCTTTCTCTCATCCTACCTGAGTAATATATTTTACTAAAATTTTCCACCAATTACCTACAATTTACTGGTGTTTTTGAAGTTCTCTTTGTTCCTCTCATTGCGAGTTCTTACCTTTCACTAGATTTGTCTTTTCTGCTATCAAAATCTCACGTAAATTGACATCTTATCTGATTTACTGATATTATTGACTAATTGCCTTTGTACAGGTGATGGAGTTGGATCTCCTTTCCCTTGATTTTGTTAGGAAGTTTGCATCGGCATGGAATTCTCAACAAGGTACTTTAAATGTTCTCATCAACAACATATGCATTTTCTCTATTGGAAGTAATTATCTATGACTTTTTCCAACTGCGAAAGTTATGTTTTGCTTCATGGTGCATTGTTTAATCCTTTCAAAAAAGAGTTCCAGGTTCTTGAACTTGTTATTAGTTTCACTACTCTTGAATGGGATGAAATAGTTGGCAGGAAGGATTAAATCTGTACATCAATTAAAAAAAACTTCTTTGTTTCTTTTTTGACAATCGTATGTGCCAATTTCCTTTTTAGATCACTTAACTTGCCCCTTGTTTTTAATTCTCGAGTTGTATAATTGTATGTAATTGCATTCTTTTTGGGTTCAATTTTCTATCTTGATAAATACAAAAATTGCTAAGTTCTGTTCCAAATTTCATGTGGCAGGATATGGGAAATCAACATCGGAATTTACTAGCCATGACTAATAGAATAAAACAGAAGGAAAATGTCGATTGCATTGTTCAAAAGGTTCATAATTTTATTCCTGATAACTTAATTTTATTATCATATTTTCAAAGAATTGATTCTTTCTAAATTGAATTATTTTTTGTTTTAAAAATTGGACTTTCGTGTCAGTTTCTTTCAGAGAATTCACCATTATACTTTTTCATTATGATGACAATTTCGATGGATGGAATGATCTTGGATGGAGTAGCAAGGTTGTGCACATTGTTGCACAAAACCAAACAAAATGGTAAGTTATATATGGATGATTGCCATTATGTAGCATTGAAACCTTAAAAATTTTCATTGATGTTTGCCTAGTATGACAAAAAAATAGTTTCGAAAAACATTGACCCAAATCAAGAGTGTACATAGGGTGTATGAAATCTGGACCCGTCCTTGCACACAAGTAAGTAATTTAACACCCTGCATTGATTTCTTCTTTGCAAAACTAATTGATCTTCATTTAAATGCAGTAGAGGTATGGCACCTTCTAACTTCCTTTTTCAAAAAAAGTTTGTAAGTAAAAGATGGTTAATATATAGCAAATTAAAACTATTGCTTCCACTTTTGCAGGATCCTAGTGCTAAAAGAAGATACCAATTAGTCGATGATGTTTCCTCTCACACCAACATCAACAACAACTATACCAAAGTTTTGCATGCTTTTGGACATAGGCATTTTATGCAGAATCTCCCAGAGAATAAAATGGAACAAATCAGGAAAACCATGATAAAGCATGAAGAAATGTTTAAAGAATAGGTCCAAATATTTTTAACTTTAAGATGTTTTTTTTTTGTAATGTAAATTTCAAATAACTTAAGTACCTTTTGAGATATTCAAGAAACTTATATCTAGACAATTCTGAGATTATACATATATTACATGTTGATGTAATCCCAGTTATAAATGTCAATTGTTTATCATTAGAGGAAAACTTTTTTTTTATGTACCTATTATTTATTTGTTTTATCAACATTGTTGCTAAAACTTATCAAACACAACAAATTAAAACATAACTATTCTAGAACTTTTTGGCAGACAACTCTTGTTAAATATGACAACATTTACCCTAATTTAGAGAAATTGACACAAGCAAACAAATAACTTGGTCATATTTTTGAATTTTGTGAGCTTAGAATTAGTGGAGAATGAACATGATTTTTGAGCCACAAGATTGTACAAATTATTCCACTCAAAAAATAAGATTGCACCAATGATCTCATTTAAGATGTGTTAATGATTGAAATATAAGATTTAGGAATAAATGAATGATAAAATAATCAAAGAGGAAAATAATTTCAACTTTTATCAAATTTTATATTTAAGTCATCTAAATTAATTGATATATCTTAAAACATCAATAAAATAAATAGTAAACAACATTAAAAAAATGTGAAATATACACTTTTTCTCTATAACTTTTTTCTTTTATTTAATTTAAATTATTAAAACTTACAAATACCTTTTAAAATAACAAACTAAATTTTGATTGCAGATCTCTTTAAAATACAAATCAAAGTTATTCACTTCTAATTTCTAAAAAATTATAATGAATTAATGTTTGAGCTGCCAGAATGACGTAAATGTAAAAGCTACAAAACACCATAGGGTGTTTTCTGTTTTTTTTTTAATGTAAAAAAATGCAGATATACAGCAGAATAAACAGCCCTCAAAGAGGAGCTGTGAGATTAGGAAAAACCAAACTAGCTGGTTCTCTCATATGTTTTGACCGATCTGCCAAGAAATCTTGTCAAATCATAAATCTAAGTGGACCCAGAAATCTTAAATATAGAAGAGCAGGGGTAGTAGTTGGAAGCAGGTCAATGAAGATTAACTTTACAACATAATTATTGGACTCTTTATCACTTTATCTCTTTGGCTACAGCATATATATGACCTGAGTACATAGCTTTTGGTGGGGTCTATTAACGAGTATCTTCACCATATAAGCCACATATTTTAGCCACACAAAGAACTACACAGAGCAGATCTATTGAAACAAAAATGGAGTATTTTGTTTTGGCAGGTTCCCATGAGCAGAAAAAACAGTGAAGTTTTACTCAACTATGGCTTCACTGTCATGGATCCACCGTTGTCAGCAAACCTCCTTTTCATTTCATCCTCTATTTAATCTGAACAGATATACTTGGTTTAGAATTAATAAGAAGCAGCATGTGGGTCTACTGAATGTGAGATCATCTGCGGGGAGAGGAGCAGGAGAAGGGTCATTTGTGAAGTCTTTGGATGTTTTATATCCTCAGGTCCCTTGCAGAATTTGTAAAGGTAAGACCCAATTTCTTAGAAGCCCTCTGCTTTATGGGATTTTTGTTATTTCTTTTCTGGAGGAAGGAAAATTGTGGAAATTGCAATTCTGAATGAATTTCAGGCAGAGGCAAGTTTTCCTGTGACAAATGTGATGGGAAGGGTAGCCTGGGAAGAGGAGGCTATCAGAAAAAAAATCCTGTTAATCTTGATCGGATTGTTGGTATGTTCTCATTTAAATTTGCATTTATGTTACTTTTGGATTGAACTGATATTGGATGGCTTTTAACACTCTGAGGTGAAAAAACAGAAAATAAAGTTTCGCTTAATGGTAGAGACAATTATAGTTTTCAGGGTTTTTTTTTATTATAAAGTTATCACTGTCAATATATTATGTATCGATATATAACAATGATCATTATATGGTTGGGAAGTTTTTGATTAGGTAAGCAGGGTTTTGAAAGGGTCTAAAACCTTGTACAAGGAGAAACATAGAGCATTAAGCACAGCCCGACATCAAAGAACAACCAAACAGAATTAAGAGACTACATAATACAAAGCATTACAAAACCTGAAACACCAACCAACCAACACAAAGTCAGGTTGATTTATAAAATTATTCCAAAGATTTTTGCTTTGTCATGGTACAAGGGTCCTCCTCCCCAAATCTTTTTTTTTTGGTACAGAGAGAAAACACAAAACCACTTGCAGATCCAACTTCTAACCCCAAAGTTTTAAAAGAGGAGTCCAACATGAAACAGTCTAAAGAAGAATTCTCTTTAAAACCTTCATTTTGAAACTCAAAGAAAATAGTGTACTCCACAAAAGCTGACATTTTTTCCTTTTTCTTCCAAACAAAATGCTGTTTCTTCTTACTCAGTGGAGGCACGTTTCAAAAGAAATATGTTTCAATCTGGTTCTTCCCCTAATAAATTTATGCGAGACTTTATTTCCTAAGATGCATTTAGAGAAAATATCTACCAATGATACTCTGTAATTGTAGTTCTAATGAATTAAGGAGTGAATTTTTAAATTTATATGTATTTCTTAAGAGTATTTTAGAAGTTAGAAGATATTTGTATGATACTATTCCTTTTCATCTTTAATTTTTTCAGTGCTTCAATTAGTTTTTTATATGGTGAAAGAAGACTTTCAATCTATTTTAAAAATGTTCATCTTCGCAATAGTATATGTATTTGTATGCCATTTAATGAATATATATGTGTCTCTAGGTTCCAAATGGACAGCCAGAGAAACCACCTTCGGATGGAGACATTTCATTGTATGTTCAAAACAGAGAGGATCAGCCAAAGACTGGTTCTTGGAGATGGAAGCAACCTGTGATAAAGACACCCACTTCTGGATCAATTCTAAAAACCTTAAGGTGCCCCTCTTTTTCTTAATCTGACAATTGACTTATTGAATACAGGAACTCTGATTTTGCATTTAATGGCAGAAAATGGTTGTAGGCTATTAAGGTTTTGACAAGCATCTTACAGAATTGTTAGGCACATGGTTTTTCAATGCAAAAAGCCAATGAACAAATATTAGCCACACAAAAATCTTCCTTGCATGAAAGAGCTGGCCCAAAATTTGTGTGGCAGGACAGAGAGAGATGGAGCATGGGTTGGCTGCAGAGAGAGGAATTGCTGAATGGCAGCAGAAAATCAAAAGATGCTTCTTTGTGCAAAGCTTGCAAAGGAGAAGGCAGGTTAATTTGCACAGCTTGTGATATCCAGAATGGTTCAAAAATTGACAAAGTTGATATTATTGAGGTGTGACTGTATTAGAGTTTAATTTTCTTCAATTTTCTCTGAGTTTGGCATGGTTGAGGGATTTGTGAAGAATGTGCAATAGAATGGTGATCTTGGGATAGGATTTTTGTTGAATTGAAGATCTTTTATATCATATTTCTGTAACTGTAAAAAGTGTTTTAAGAGCATTAGAACCTCCAATAAGGCTGTGGTTCCCTGGAAGGGTGTTAATTAATTTTTTTCAGCAGGTGCATATAAAATTGGGAGCCTTTTGATATTTATTTTTAATTCTTTTATCTAAGAAATTTTAGAATAAAAAATATATGTAAATAAGTGATCCATAGTTTTATGGAAATTTAAAATCCTCACATAAATGTCAAACAACCTGCCACATAAACATAAGTCACTGAGATGGTGAGGAAACTTTAAGCCCCTCTCTACTCCAAATAAAGTTTATAGTACGGTGCTATGCTTAACCACTACTTTATTTTAAGGTAAAAGTGTGTGTCATGGATATCTCATTTTTAATTGAAAATAGTTTTATAAGTTCAAAAAATTTCAAACAATAAAGTAAATAAAAAAAGTTCTTATATGATCCATTAAAAGATAAGTGTGAAATATTCAAAATAAAAGGCAACATGTTATATCACTAAACACATATCATCATTAAATACAATTTGATTCTCTTGGGGCGCGAGGGGAGCACATAGACAAGGGGGAAGATTGTCTTGCTAAGGAACCACCTACAGGGACAATTCTTTGGAAGAAGGATGAGGTGCCTCCCAACCATCCTAAGAGTCCTAAACAATGAGTGGCACCAATACTCTTCAACCTAATAATAGAGGTACAATAGAAGCCTCAATACCACTTGACGCCAATCTAGAGGCTTTACCTCATGTAGGATGGGTCCAACCCCTTTGCTAAGAAAGAGGTGGTGAGAAGCAACTTTGCAAATGGCAAGCCAATTACAATGATATTTGGGTAAGCCCACAAGGAAAATAATTTCTTATGATACAAGAAACACTCCCCCAATGATTGGGAAGGTCTTAAAGATGTTGAAATTCTAGCACTAGCTTCTCAGCTTGCACCTAGATCAAAAATTAAGTAGAGGTAAGCATATGAATTTTCCCATCAAGAGAAAAAGTAGTACTCAATAGCTTTGACAATAAAATAATGCCACTTCTAGCCTTCTGGAGTTGAAAATCAAATAGAAGCCTAAAAAAATTCCAATTCTAGCAATGTAACTCGGCCACAAGGCCATATCTCCAAATGTAGTATTTATCTAGGAGAGAATCCTAGATGAAAAGGAGAGAAAAGACCATGGATCCACTACCAAGCATTCTAGGCTCAAGAGCAAGTTTACAAATGGTATTTGAAAAAATCCAACCTATCATAGGTTGAACGTTTAGGATGAACAAATCCAAACTACATAACCGTTTCTCTAAGTGGAAACTCTTAGCAGACCAAACACCATAAAAGCGAGCAATATTAGTCTCAAGTCTAAAGTGTCAAATGCTTTTTATCCTACGAAGCTAGGTGACAAGGGGAGATTTAATCCCCGCCAATTTTTAACCTAGGGCCAATGAGAAATGACTAAGTGTAATTTCTAAATGTAGTGTCAAAATTATATTAACACTCTTTCCACCAAGCTAGAGGAGGTTGAAGCCCTGGTGTCTAAAGCATAACATTCGTAATCAACTCTTGTATGCAAAGGATAGAAGGAAAATTACCATTAGTTATTTGAAACTTTTGCTACAAAGAAGGCCATGTTCCAGTCTCAAGAATAGACTAAGTCTTTGATAGTATGAATGGCTTTGGAAGAAAGTTTGAAAACTTAATTCTAGGTGTTTCAACAAAAACTAATTGGAATTATTGATAATAGGAGACCATCAAAGTTTGTGGTCATTGAAAAAAAGACTTTAGATAGCATTGCTAACTTATTTAATAAATTGCTCAATTGCCTCAAAGGCCTTCTAGATAATATGAGCCACAAAGGAACCTTTAATATTGATAGGGGCATTTGTGAGGAGAAAAGTGTGAAGGCCAAATATTTGCCAATATTTCTTGTTGTAAGGTGGGCTCGAGGTAATGCAATTATTGAGAAGATTCTTCTATGCCTTTGAGCAATTAGTGAAACACGCCACCCACTTAGCACAAAGAAAGTCTTTTCCTATAAACATAAATAACACCCATGCCACCTTCATCTTAGGGAGGACAATAAATGCCCCACAACACTTCATGGAAAGCTCTAGTTTGCTTGGGATTGGCTCAAATGAAATAATGAAAGATCTTGGAAATCATATCATTAGTGGCTTTAAAAGGATCCCAACAAGAAGAGTAGTAAATATATCTATGAACATTTTGGTGCATATTTGGTACTTACCCACCAAATAAAGAGGCCATTTTTTTTAGAAATATATTTTCTCAACACTTTCCATGACATGCTACCAATTAGAGGAAGACAAGCTATTAAAGGTAAAGGGAGAATCAACAATTTTGAACATCCCCCTTTGTCAAACCACTTCCAGTTAAATTCTTCTAGTTCATTAGGTTATGAGAAGGGACCTTTTTTGTAGCCTTAAGTCTTAGTCCATTTAAGATTTGTAGAGGCCTACAAAAAGTACCAAGGAAAGACATTGGTTTGCAAAAGGAAGCTTGGTTTTCAGATGCACGAGAAAGGAATCATGGGTGAAGTGACCATTGATAAGCTAGTAGAATTTGGAAGGAAGAAATATTCCCTTTACCAACTCTTACAAAGTCTTATGGCAAGGAGATAACCAAATGTTTTCATGGCTTACACATAAAGCGAAGGGGAAAAGAAAAAATATTTTTGGATGAATCTAAAGAACCCAAATCTATCAAATATTTTTCTAGTAATGGAGAGGCAAATCTAGGAATTAGAGAAAAGGATTTGAACAACATCCAAAAAAAATTCCCCAAAACTAAGAGCTTTTAAATGGCCAAGATAAAAGCTCACTCAATGTGGTCATATGATTTTTGAAAGTCAAGCTTGAGGAAAAGAATGTGTTGTCAAGAGTCTCTAGCCCATTACATTCCTTCCCAAACCATGATAATGTTATCTAAAATATAAAAAGTTCTGAGGAACCTCATTTTCTATAGTTATAAAATAGATGCAATCAAACCTTGCTAGATATACAAATACAAGCTTTGGCCAAAATCATGTAAGAAATATTGAGTAATGTGATAGGCCCCTAGTTGGTGATAAGCTCCAATTTTCTAACTTTGGGAATGAATTTGATGTTAACCTAGTTGATAATGCTTCCAAAGGACTTATTATGAACAACCTCCTAGTAGACTTGAAGAAGGTAAGGACTAGTGAGTGCTATGTAGTCTCTAATAACTCACAAGGAAATCCATTGAGGCTAAATTTGTTGGAAATAGGATGCCATTTAATTGCAAATCCTAAACATTAATTATTTCATGTATCTCCTAGATTCTTGGAATGTGTTCAACAACACTAAGATTAGGATGAGATTAATTATTTGGATGAAATAAATCATGAAATTAACATTTGTAGTTATTCCTAAATAATAGGAGCATGTGGGTGCACACATGGTAAGGTGACACTCACCTTGTGTTCAGTTAACTATACAAAGTAACAGTTAACACTTCTGAATGCATGTAAAGATCCTAGGAGTTAGGATTTGATGTTTGCATGTTTGAAGTGAAGTTCAGTTAGTTCAGATCAGTTTTTAGTTCAATTCAATTCAATTTAGTTAATCAGTTTAGTTAGTTTAGTTTAGTTTAGTTGTTCAATTCAATTCAGCTTATGGTTCTTATCTTCATTGCATGCAAGTGCATGTTGCATGCATGTTGGTTATTTTGAGTTGCATGTAGTTAGCTTCAGTTAACTTGGAATGCATGGCTAATAACATTGAGTTGTATGACAGATAATAGGGACTACCTCTAGTTAACAGGGGATGACCATTCTTGCATGAATGGTTTTGAGTAAATGTTTCAGTTAACTAGAAATCACTTGGAGCCAACTTGGGCACCCAAGATGCTTTATTGGATTTACCTCTCATGCATGATAAGATATTTCTAAAGGCTTAGTTAAGTAGGATTACTTAAGGGCGCCAACTTTGAGGAAGAGCTTTGGAATTATCACCGAAGTGAAGGAGAAGTTGTAGCTTTAGTTTGGGATGCCCAAATGCATGAAGCACATGTTGTAAGCTTTAGTCTTCACTGAATAAATCAACTTGAAGGAATATGGCGTACCTTTTCAAGGGCTTGAGCTTGTGCATTGTAATGATCACCATTTGGAGATTACAAGGTTGCATATTGTCTCTATAGCTCATTCAAGTTGAATAGAGTTTTCATAATTGTTATTGCAGGTGTGAAGAAGATTGGTAAAGATAGAAGAAGCATTCTCAAGCAAGAATTGGAGCTATTGTAATTCAGAGATTGAATAATAGAATAATTCTTGGTGGAGTTTTTCCGAAAGGGTTTCTCCACGGTATATCTTGTGTGATCTTTCTAATATCCTGTCTAGTTCTTCTATCAACTTCTCCCTTCATTCTACAACAGTAAAATGAATTAATCAAGATAATCACCCACAAAGAATATATGTAACAAAGAAAGAGCTTACTTAGATCAGCAATATTAAAGTTTTACAAAGTATTAAGCTAAGAAAACACCTCATTTTTCAAAAAAATTCTTTGTCATTAGTAATTTACAAAGGAGTTGCATGGATCTCACCTAGAGTGAGTGTGAGTGACCAAAAATTTGAGCAGAATGATCCAACTTGGTAAGAACAACATCAAAACATTGTTGTAAAGCTTGAGGCTACTCAACAATCTTCTCTTGAAATCGAAAAACCAACTTGTAATGCTTCAAAAATTTCTTCTATATCTCTAAGAGGGTCATGATCCATTAATGAGTGGATTAGATAGCCTTACTTTTGGTTTGGATTGCTTGATCTAAAGATATTTAGAATCTATATCCTCAACTTCAAGCTAGTAAATGTAGGCTCTCATTTGAGTACCCTTAGATTTGTGCAATTCAATAATCTTAAATTTATGGTTCAACTATGAATCCAAATTCTAGAGTTGGATATCAAAAGGGTTATTTTCTAGTTGATTGAAAACCCTCAAAAACTCCTTGGTGATGACATCATCAACTTTCTTGTGGATCTTTGCCAATTCCATACCAAAATACTACAAAAGGTAGTATTGTAAGAAATCACAATGTTTACTCATTTAATCCAATTGGTATCTAGAAAAGGACATCGCTTGAGTTTCCACACATGCATGATCAATGAGTCATGGGTGGAGGATCCAATAAAGGATTTTCCAACCATGCAATGCAATAAAGCAACACATAATTAGCCAAATTTCAATGAAATAGGAAATGACATTATGAAATTCATTTATTCTTAGTCATAAATGAATTACAATCTATTGCAATGGACTTCCAACATGTTAGGACTCTACTATTTTATTACAAACATGTAAGTATAGAATTTGAATGATATTACAATACAATGCTCAAACTTGACTCTCTACTCTCTCTCCCTACTCAACTATATTTCTTTCTAATGGTTATAAACAATGTTTGTGTAGTAATCTCAAGCCTTAGGAATTATCTAATTTTTTCATATTATAATTAGGGGAAGGGCCCCCAACCCTTACATAACAGAGAAAAAATTCATGAAAAAGGGATTAACAACAACCAAATAGAGGTTGGTCAATAGGCCAAATAGAACCAAAAAAAACAAAGAACAACAAACACATCAAAAAGGAACACAATAAAGAACTAGTAAAGAGAACTCTATTCCTTGGTTAAGGCACCAAGAGTCTCATCCCAATCAACAACTCCCTTTGACAACTTCTTCTTTGTCTCCTTCTAGTTAGTTCCCTCCACCTTATCTTATTTCTTTTGTTTCTTATTCCTCTTGTTTAGTTTCAATTGGATAATGACCACCCCTACAACAACCTTCCTCATGATCCCACCAGGGACTTTAACAAATTGGTTCATAACTATTTCCATTCTTATCAATGTATGTTAATAGAGCTCCAAAGTGTCATACATATTATCCCATTTTTCTTACATCTTTGACAATCATCAAGGTTTTCTTAAAATTTCCCCATATTTTCCTCTCTAACCTACAATTTTGCAATCTCAACATAATAGGTTTGTATGAGGTCATCTTTAGAAGCATTATTATTTTCCTTATCACTAATCTCCTTGGCCACATTATAATTTATATTATCATCATGAGTAGTCTCATGTTCATCCTCACCACCAACCAAGAAATCCTCCATAACAACATCGAGAGTCGCCACATTAGAAGGGGAAAGGGACTAGGAATCGTCCAATTCATTATACAAAGACTAAGAATCCTCATTACTATAATTGGGTAGAGAACTGGTATCTTCACTATTATCTTTCTCAATATTATTTTGTTTAGTAAAAAATTTCCCCCATTAGAGATTTTGGCAAGTCTCACCGATCATCTCTCCCTTGAAAAAATAACCAACTCCTCCTCGGTGGTCTCTTCATCAGAGATATCAATTGCAATATATTTAAATATGTTGGCACCTTTAGCAGAACCCTTGGCATCACCTTTAGCAGAACCCTTGGTAGAACAATTCTTCATACAAGCTTCCATGCCCCTTGAGGGGAGAAAAACATTTTCTTTGTCCTTATTTTAAAGAGATAACATAATATCTTTAGGTACAAATTCTTCAATATTATTTATTTTAGATCCCTCCATAGCCAAAGGAGTCTTGTTTATTTTAGAGGAGGGAGTAGACAAGGAGAGCACATGGTTCATATCTCTAAATATACTAGAAGTAGAAGGGTTTGAAGACCCCTCAAGAAAAGAAAATACCTTTTTTTCGTTACTAGCAAAACTAGAGCTCTTTCTTTTATGGATAGACCCAATAGGGGTT
Source organism: Sequoia sempervirens (assembly GCA_007258455.2). Lineage (NCBI taxonomy): Eukaryota > Viridiplantae > Streptophyta > Pinopsida > Cupressales > Cupressaceae > Sequoia > Sequoia sempervirens. Next base: position 123,593,035 of record VDFB02373365.1, read on the forward strand.
ATGGTAACTGGATTGGAAACATGGAAGAGTTAAGATTGAAATTATAAAGGGAAAATATGAGGCCCTAGAGGAGAGGAGGGTAAGCCCCCTCTTTAATGCACTTTTCTAATGAGGACAAAAAAAGAAGGAAAAATAATAGCATTACCATGTCATAGATGATCAAGAAGAGGAAAATGGTAACTGTGAATGGTCCCAAATCTACCTTCTAAAGTAAAATACTTGATGAGATGAAAGATTACCATTGGCCATAGCGTAGGTAGAGCTTCCCAATCATACCCATTTTGATGTCTTTTAATAGTCTCCCCCTTTTCAAGAAAAGAAAGAATAATCTTTTGATAACTCATTTTATTAAGTCTTTGGACCATCTCCCCCTCATAGTTGAGACTAGTGGTATGCCCAATAAGCTCCTCTGAAACCTCAATATTAATCCCACCAGTCGTAACATGACCTTATTTCCATGAATTGAAAAATTGTTCCATGAGTGCATCATCATTCCCTCTCATAACCTGAAAGAAGGGAGTTAAACCTCCCTATTCAAATATAGCCCACAAATCAAAATTCTTTCTCAACAAGTTATAAGATATAGGTTCAACATGAAGTCTAGCCACCCATTGTAGCTTGTAAATCAGACCACCAAAACTCACTAGTGGAGAATGCAATGTGAAAGTGCATTCAAAGAGAGGAATCCTAAGTCCCAAAAAAACTTTCTAATTTAGTCCATATTCTATTTGGAGAACTCAAAGATGAATTCAATATTAAAGAAGAGCTAAGGATATATAGATTAAAAGAATGTTCCATAAGCTTCATCAATTTTTTTGAATCACTTAAATTTTTCTACAAGAAAATTTGGTTCAATTTCTAACCCCATAGTGATTTGTGCAAGCTCTAGTTTTTTTTAAATATATCATCATTTTATATTTCCACTCAAAGTAGTTGTATAGTGTAAGTAAGAGTGCAACAAGTAAACTATATTGAAAAATAGACAACACAAATACACTCATTTATTACTAGTTACTTAAATGACCCCCAACAAGCACAATGTTTGGCACTTTATGATTAATGTGTTTTATAATGCAAATACTAGATTTTTAGATTCTTATAGGACCTAAAAAACATAAAATATTAAAACTACAACTCAAGTACAATATGAGATGAAATAGAGAGAACTAGTGTAGAGTACAAAGAAAAATATGAACTCTAAAAAATATGACCCCAAAAGGAGTTTGTATATATGTTGAAATGCACAAAACAATTGAGAGTGGGGGGTGAATCAGTTGTAACTTAAAACTTCAAAACCCTCATTAACATTCAAATCCACATTCATTCATTAAACCCTTAAGTCTGTTATGATGAATTAACATGAAAAGAAAATAACAAAAACTTAAACAAATCAACAACAAACACGAGAACACCCGATTTACATGGAAAGCCCAAGGAGGGAAAATCCACGGTGAGGATTAGCTTAGAATATAAGTAATATCAACACCAAATACAATAGGGCTCACTGCCCAAAGAAGAAAGGCTCACTGTAGAAATAGAAAAGAAGATAGAGAAGGAATCTTACATAGAGAAAAGCATCTCAATGCAACAAGGAATCCACCATAATAGCTCCAACACCTTCGTAATATGTTTGAATGATTGCAGACACCTTCTGCTCACTACATCTAGTAATCCAACACTTGAAAGCTTGCACTACACTTCACAATTTTACACCTTACAACTTTACAATTTGCATCATTCGCATCACACACATCTATCTTACCCTCCTTCAACAACTTATGTCATACTTATACCATCCTCAACCTTGAAACCCTCTCCAAGGTTGGTTATGCACCTCAACCATGCAAATTCAAATTAGGTTGGCATCAAAACACTTCCATGGTGGATAGAAGTGAATGCAGACCACATCAAAACTTAATTGGGACCCAAATCAATAACACCACTCAACCACACGCTACCACAAACAATATTTATCCTTCACATGTAGTGTAAACACTAGGTCATTTGTTACCCATGCAAACACCATTAAACTTTGAAGTACACACTTCCTCAAACCCAAGGATGACTTGCGAACCACACACCACACTTGAACATGATCTAGAATATTCCTCAAACATCCTGAAATTCAACAAACTCTTTCGCAACAACTTTCACTTAAAGAATGTACAAACCCAATACACTCAAACAACTCTTCTATACACTGTTACTCAAAAAACTATCTTCCGAAGTACTAAACCTCAAATCCTCTTGACAGAGGTAAACTACCAACACCATCAATACACCTTCAGAATTGCAAGACTTGAAGCACAAATGAGGAGCAAAAAAATTTCTCCCAGACACCTCTACAATGCACAGTCAGACACTAGTGAACACAACTTCTAATGTACCACGATACAACATACCATCTATTGAATATAACACCTCTTACCAAGATATTTGAATTGCACAAGTTGTTCTTCAACCTAGAAGAAATGCGAAGAAAAACCATAACATCTCTCTGTAACCTAGAAGAACATTGCAATACATTGTTTCATCTTTTTATCAAATTTTCTCAAAAGCACTTGGAAACCGAGCACCAGAGACATATCTACATCATCTTCAACACTACTACATCCATAGATAGAATCTTATCAAAGCACCACCATAGGTTAACACCAATAGCTTAACTGATGACAACACAATGCAACAAATCAAAGTATAGACAACACCAACTAATCATCTTCAACACCAATATCCCTCGACATGTACAATTAACATCAATGACAACACAAGATTGTTGACATTAATGACAACACCAATCTACACATACTTGCAACAATCTCCCCCTTTTTCATTGATGGAAACACATGATGTGAAAAACCAGTAAAGACACAACAACTTTGAATAGCTATTTCCTTTTCTCTTTTCTCTTTACTCATTGTCCCCCTTACATGACTCTCTCTTCAACCGACATTCTCTTCCCCTTTATAGATATACTTTTTCACCTGTTTCTTTCTCTCCTTGAAAACTTGTTCCTTTTTTACATGATTCTCTCTCCCCCTTAGATCTTTTTCACATTACTCTCTCCCCCTTTGACATCAATGGCAAAGGACATAATGTCTATACTATTTTATTCTTTCCTTTTGTCATCAAAAAACCTGCTTACAACTACTCTGCAAAGGTTTTCCTTTATTGCTCTGAATACTCCCCCTTAGGAGCACACACCAATCTGCACCACATCAGCAATGTCAGTACCTAATCCCCCTGAGAGGTAGCCACTAACATTAGTCTAGAAAAAGAATGAATCTTGAGATCCATTGGACTGATGCATCTCCTTATGCATCTAGTTCAAAGAAGTAGGGGAAATAACCCCCAAATTCTCCTAGAGATACTCAAAAGTATCCTTAGGAAGAGCTTTAGTGAATATATCAACAATCTGATCCTTTGTAGGTACATATTCAAGCTTCACTTGATTCTCCAAAACCTTCTCTCCTAGAAAGTGATATCTGGTTGAAATATGTTTTGTCATTGAATGCATCACTGTATTCTTTGAAACTTTTATTGCACTTGTATTGCCACAAAAGATAGAAATAGGCTCATCATACACCACTATGATATCCTTTAATGTTTGCCTCATACACAAAACCTGTGTGTATCAAGATGTTGCTGCAATGTACTTAGCCTCTACAGTAGATAAATAAACTGAATCTTTTTTCTTAATTAGCCATGAAACCAATCTACATCTAAGAAAGAATGCACCAACACTTGTACTTTTTCTATCATCCACACAACCAACCCAATTTGTACCTATGTGAGCACTCAATATGAAATTAGTATCCTTTAGGTATCTCCATATCCTCTTTGCTGCTGCAACATGGGACTCTAGGATCTTCTTGAAATCTAGCCACAAGATAGATTGCATGCATGGTATTTAATCTAGTAGCAGTTAGATATAGCAGTCAACCAATCATTGATATGTACTTGCTCTGATCAGCCTTAGGGGATTCATCATTCTTGCTTAGCTTGCAACTAGTAACCAATGGAGTACATATCGGTTTAGAGTCTTGTTGTGACCTATTTCACACATCGCCCTGTTGCAAATGGGGACCCTGGTAGTTTGCTTTTTAGGGCTTTTCCGTTGCGCTTCAGTTTCATTTGATCTCTGTTTGGGGGGTTTAGAGTTTAAGTTTTTGAATGGTCACCCGAGTCAAGTGAAGAATTTGAAACTGAATCAGTGTGTGAACATCATCAGAGTGCTTAGAGGGCCCGAGGGACGAAGATCGACTGTCGTGTTAATCAATTCTGACACCTCCTACTTTTTGGGGATTTCCCCTCCAGGCCCCCTATTTTTTAGGGACTTCATTTTTGGCATTTTTGGCCCATGTTGGCCTTCCTATTTTTTAGGGGCTATTTTTGCAAAGTTACTATTTTTGGAAAAATTTCTATTTTTGGTAGGGTTTCCATCTTTGGAAAGTGCCCAGATTTTAAAAAATGAGTCAGAAGTCCCAAAAAGCCAATGGAAAATCACGAAAATAAATAAAAAGGAATGAGAAATGGGCACACAGCGAAATAACTAGCATAGAATTCATGGCAAAATTTCCTAAGTATGGAAAATGGCACCCAAGGTAAGGGCTTGAGACACTAGCAAGTTTGCCATGGAGAAATGGAAAGATGTTCAGAAGGTTTTCCATGGAGAAGATGGCATGAACTTCAGCCAAGTCCGCCCAAGGAAGAAAGCTAATGGCATGAAATAATGGAAAGTCCACCCTTGGAAGAAAGTTTGAATGGCACAACTCAAGGCAAAGTCTGCCCCATCATGGTACAACATAGAGACAAGTCTGCCCTTGGAAGAATGGAAAATGGCATGACACTTGGTCAAGTCCACCCTTGACATGGCTTGACATAATGCAAAGTCCGCCCAGCAAAGAAAGACATGGCATGGACTCATGGAAAGTCCGCCCAACAAAGCAAGGTAATGGAAAGAGATGATGGAAATTCTGCCCTATCTAGAATGGATTGAAGAAGTGTTAAGTCCGCCCCACTCAAGTAGATGGCACAAGGTAAAGTAAAGTCTGCCATATGGAAAAAAAGAGAGTGGCTTGCACATGAGCTAAGTCTGCCCCACTCATGAAGATGGCCCAAGGTAAAGGTAAGTTCACCCCAAGTAGAATGTTATATGGCTTAAGCAAAAGACAAGTCTGCCATATGGAGAATGGCATAGCATAGTGCCAAGTCTGCCTAGCATAAAAGAAAGATGTCCAAACCACTTGACAAGTCCGCCATACTTGAGGAAAATGGAGAAAATTGAAATTTTGGCTAAGACCAAACATTGGAGCATTAAAATGTTAAATGATATGCCTAGAAAATGAGGAAATTCGCCAAAGACATAAGGATTCATGAAAAATTATGGCAAAATAAAATGGAAGAAAAAGATTTGTCTAAGGCAAAGGCAAGAAAATAACTTAGAAAAATCAAATTTGCCTTCGGATAAAAATAAAGGCTATAATTAAAATAATTAAAATAATTAAAATAAAGAGGTTGGAAAATGACACATGAAAATAATTATTTTAATTATTTTAATTTTTATTTTTCAACACCAAAAGAGATAAAATTTGAATTTTTCTCTAAGACTCAAATTTGGAAAAAGACAAAAAAGACTTCACTGAATTGGTGCCAGACTTAGCAACTTTCCCGAAGACTGATGTTGAAGATAAAATTTGTCATTCGAAAGAGAAGTACAAACCAAGTTCGAACTTGATTTAATGGAAACAACTGGATTTTGCTAAATGGGTCAAACTTCTCATCTTTATAATTGAATTTGCTTCTCATTTTTTAATCATTCATCTTTCGAAAGAGAAGTTGTGAGAAGAAATTTTGGCTAAGGCAAGAAAGCTGTGAAGTTTGAAGTAGAGAGAAGGAAGAAAAGCGAATTCATACCGGCCAGCACAATGATCTTGTCCATTTTATTTTTTCCAGAATATCAGGCAGATTTACTTTCTTCACTTCATTCTAGCACGAGAAACTTCATTCATCTATTGGATAAATTCTTTCATTTCTAGCATGATCTTTCACGAAATTGAATTTATCACTTGGCTGGAATATTTTTCAAGTAATTCAATTTTAATTTCTGAATTTTAATATTTTCTTTGTACATTCTTGCAGATTTATTTTTGAGAGAATACAAATGAAGTTCGCTAGTAAGGGTTCACAACCACAGTCCAAGATCAAATCCAAATGGGAAAACATTGTGGACACCGACCTTGGCCATGTAGACTTCGATGATTTTAAGAAAAGGATGTACGAAAGTGATGGATTTTTACCTATGCCAATTGCAAGAAGGATGATGCGCAATAGTATTGTTCATACAGCTAGATTTCCGCCAACAAAACAATGTCCATAGCTCATGGTAGAGTGTGCATTGCATTATAATGCACAAGAAAGACAGATAGAGGCACCTGATGGAAGAGTACTGGCATATTTGACTGAGCCAACCATACAAGAGACATTTGGAATTCCAGCTTACCATCGGACATCTTATCGAATGAGGGATGATTCACGAAAAATTTATGAAGATCAATAAGGCCTTTGTGCATCAAATATGAACAAGTCCTAGTTGGAAAATCCCAGACCCACTGCCAAAAAGATGCTGAAGAAGTTGTCCATAATTGATTTTAAAGAAGAATACAGAGATATTGTCTTACTGCTGAACAAAATGGTGGGCAATCCTTAGGGTGCACCCTTTGAAACCTGGATGTATTATTTCATTGATGAAATAACTTCTGGGGTGAAAATGTTCAACTAGTCAAGAATGATCAATGACAATCTCCACGAGTAGTTGGTCAACCTGGAGAGAACAAAAACCTTTCATATGAGTTCTTATGTCATATATCTACTTGCAAGGACCTACAGATATGCTGGCCTGATTTGCAAAGGTGTAGTTGGCAATGGCGAAGGAGAGTTCAAGTCCTATTATTGCTATCCGCAGTTGCAGTTGAAGGAGAAGTCACACTTTAGATGGGTGCATGATGCCTTTCTTATGTATATCACTCAAATTATCCAAGGGGGAACACATCAGAGGCTCACCCGTGAGGCCAAAAGTTTGATCGATAGATATGGATCCTGGTTCATCCAGTTTCCCAGGTTTACATACATTAGGATTCAAGGATTCATAGGTCGCCCATACAGACTGCCCATCTATCCTACCAACAAAATGGTTTTGCTGGAAGTTCTTAGGCAATTGGATACATATCAAAATATTCAAAGGACCAAGCAAAAGGCCTCCATTACTTTCCCCTTTTTCATCGACAATATGGAAGAATCATGTCCATCGGCGCAAGCGGCAGAAAGTGCTCGATTGGAGATACAAAGATACCCGTTCATATCCTACAAGCCCAAAGTTGATTTTGATCCACTTCATCACATTGGAACTGTGGATGGAGGGAAATATAAACACATAATTGACTTAAAAGACTTTTGGGAAAATGCCACTGATGAATATGACGTAAGAAAAAGACAGTGGTCAAGGCTACTGCTGGATATGATAAGGACGACATAACTCTTCCGAGTACGTGATCAGCTGGATGATGATGGAGTATACGTGCAATTGGGCTTTGATGAAAGGCAACCACTTCCTCCTGTGAGGTGGTATGAGCCTGAGCTTGGTGACCTAACAACATTCATGAGGCCTGTATTCAAATATTCCCAATGGTGGATGGATCAACAAATGCAAATTTTGCAACAAAGGAAAGTGCCATTTACATATGACTTAACGGGTGATGCAAAGTCTTGTTCTTCAAATCCCGGTGCATCTCATGGAGGTGAACCAACAGATGCTGCCAACCTGAAAAAGAGAAAAGAAATTGATGACTCTGCAGAGTAGAACAAGAAGAAAACAACAAATGAAGGACCCACTCAAAAGAAATAGAAATCCAAGCCCCTTCATTTGGCTACATCCATAAATGTAGATGAAATATTGATCATGGAAGAAGAGTCATGGGAGCAAGTCAGAATTCCCTCACCAGTTTTGGAGAGAGATATGGAGCCAATGCAATTGGAAGATGATGATCATCCCTCTCCTACAAGCACATACATTCTGGAGTCGGACAATGACATGGATATCATGGATGGAGAATTTGAAGAGGGAATGATTTCTGCTCTCAAGGGAATCCAGGAAGACCCATCCATGCAAGAAATTCAAGATATGCCAGAAGTTCAGGATATGCAAGATGCCCAAGATCATCAAGAAGATGGAATTAAACAGTCAACAATCCCAAATTGGCTGAAAGAGAGACTAAAGATAAAGGCGCTAGTGGAGGTACCAGAAGAAGATGATACCGCAGACTTCTTGGCGAGGCTAGAGTAGACTACCACAAGAAAGCTAGGCAAGAAATTTTCTACCATACAGAGAGATGAAGTTGGTAACCGAACAGTGCATATTGCAATACCTATAGTAGATAAATCAAGAGATGAGATTTCCCCAAATGAATATTCCATTACAACTATTGATATTGGTTCGACAACAAAAGGACAAGAAATTGAGGACCTAGATAATTATATTGGCACCATCAAGACTAGGCTAGAGAAAGAAGTGGCGAAGAAAATGGAATATAAAAGAGAGATTGAGCATCTGAAAGAATATATCCAACATTTAACCAGGCCACTCAATCAAGGTGACCAATTAACACCTCCACTTCCAAAATCTTCATAGGAACCGGTCAGAAATTTTGAAGAGGAGTTGACTACAACTAGAGAAACTAAAGAATGGATGGCAGGAAAGAAAGAAGAGGCAATGGCATTCACAGAGAAGTTGGAATATGTTTATGATCAAACTTCCTTTTTGCTATCATGAGTTGCAAACTTAGCAGAAGCATGGGATGGCCTCCAAGACATCCAAAATAAAATTATCCCATGTCTTCGAGAAATAAAGGGCATTCCAAAGCAGAGATTGATTGATGAGAATATTATTGAAGCAGGAGCTGCATATGATTTCAGCAGTTGGTACTATGCACTAATCTCATGAGGAGAAGTCCTGGAAAGAGTAAAGGAAGATGGCACCAAAATTGAAGAGCAAGCAAAGGAGATTCAAAGTAAGATTTTCCAAATGGTTGCGAATGTGCTTAACAAAGATATTGTCTGAAGAAAACACTTGCAGCCAGAAAATTTAAAGGATAAAGTTCAAAGAATTTTCTCTACCACTTCCGGGCCAATCATGAAGGAAAATTTGACCAAAGCATTCAGCTTCCTGACCGTCCGAGACACTTTCTTGTTGCATGAATCATAATGGACAATCACCTTTGCAAAATGTGCAAAAAGTTTAGACTTGCTGGAGTACCAAGTTAACGCGTTGCTTGACATTACCATGGAAGAAGTCAGCATGATCGTGTCCAGGTTCACCGAATGTAGTGCTTTGCAAGTGGATAAGGATGCAACTCCCAGTGCATGAAGTTCTCTACAGTTAACTAATTATTGTTTAGGAAACCCTAATTAGGGTTTAGTTATTTTGAATCTGGGCCATTAATCTCATTTTGATCTTGGTCATTCATTGTACTTGGGAAAATCTATATAAACCCCCCCTCACTCTCTCATTTTTTATATATATAGATAGATAGCATGATATAGAGGATTAGAGGAGATATCAAAGATTGTAGAGCAATAGAGCATAGATAATAAGAGAGAGAGTTTTATGAAATTTTTGCTAAAGACTATCCTGTTAATAAAGTTCATAATGCATGAGATGCTTTGAATCCTTTCATTGTCAAATGGTTGCATGGTTGCATATTTCTCTTCCTCGTAAATCATATTTGAATTAGAATTCTATTTAAATGCATGTTAAGGGAATGATAGATTCATAGTAAAGATTAGTGAAACTTAGCTCATACTTTCTTTGAGTGGATGCTTTTCATTCAATGCGTAAAGTTAGACTGAGCTCTTGATGTGGATGCTTCAATGTTTACTTAGAATAATGTTGTTCTATTGATGGTATTGTTCATAGTAAAGAGATCTTAAGCACAAATCCTAGAAGATTGCACTTTCTTTGTGTAGTTGTCGTTTAGCATGGCGAAACAAAGTATTGTTTATTTAGTTTCACTCAATCCTTGTCATCTCTTGATTTCGTAGGAATAGCATAGGACTTCTAAACCCTTACTCTTTTTTTACTTTTTTTTTTCCAAAGTCAGGAAAAATTCCAAAATGATACTGCATTCGCGTCTTTGCATTTCTGAGTAACTTTCCAAAGTAAATCCCTTTGTGTTCCTAGCAAATCACAACGGCCACAGAGCTTATCCACACCTAACTGAAACATTGGAATTGTCGTATGATCTTTCTTGCAGTCTTAGCATACGAGGTAGTTTTTCAAGAGGGGATAGAGCATGTTTAGACTCTTTATTCTAGAGTGTTTGGTGTGTCATAAAACACGCATCAACATTGAATTGGCGCTAGAAGGAGGGCCTTAACCAACGACAATAAGTTACTCTCAAAGTGAGCATGATGTAGTATGGTATTACCACATGAGTTTCCTTTTGATGTACCTGTCAACCAACCAGATCAACCACCGACATATATAATTGATCAGTTGTACACACTAGCTTGGAAGTCGCAGGCAGACTGTGCCCAATTTGGACAAATGAGTCGTGTCCTTGCTAGAGAAGAAGAAAAGGGACGAAGAATTGAAGAAGCAATTTAGAGAGATTTGATAAGGAAAAAGATCAATCGTCTGAAGCAAATGTTTGATGAGATAGAATGATCAATCGCCGCAAGTTCATCTTCAAATTCAAGCTTGACTGATAGAATGAAGAATGGTGCTCCCAGCCAACATTCCTAATCCAGACCAAGATCCCCAGCTAGTATTGCAACCAAACTTAGGTTTTCACGATGAGCAAGAGGACGTTATCACAGAGTTTTTCAGCCTTGCGTGGCAAGTAAGAAGAAGTACTCCTGATTGGTTTTGTATGTGCTTTATCCTCGAGGAAGAAGAAGAGAGAGCCCAATGTATTGATTTCAATATTCAAAGAGACTGTCTTGTAGAAATATTTGAAGCTCTTTAGCAACAAAAAAATTGACAAGCCAATCAACAGGCCAACCAACAAACAAATCAACAAGCTCCACAACAAGTAAATCAACAAGCTCCTAAAGCAGCTCCTGTACCACCTCGACAAGCTTGAAGGAGAATCCACTGGATCAAATTGGTTCTTTCTCAGCAGAGAAAATTTGGAGAGTCACTAGATCCACTCCAAATTATTTCAAAGAATTTGTAGAGTTATCGCCCTACAAAAATAGAAAGAAATATGAACAGGAGGGAACATCAAGTGCAGAAGCACCGAGCGAGGAGGATCCTATTGGTCTCTTCCAAACCTCACCAAGCACCGCACAATCAGACCATCAACAAGTTCCAGAGGCTGAACAGCTAGTTCCACCAGTTCAACCAGTCCACGTGAATCAACCAAACACTCCAATGGTGTGGCGTCCAGCTAATGCGTCACCTATGACATTTTCCATTTATCATGATTTTCCCAAGAATCCGAAACATTTTTGTTCCAAGTTTCATAGTGGTGACTTGAACCACACTGCAAATGAGCATATTAAGCTTTTTGAAGATCTTCTTCAGAACAGAGATATCCAAGAAGATGTTTCCTGTAGATTGTTTCCCTTCACGCTTGGCGAGGAAGCTTCTTACTGGTACATTCATTTTCCAGCTAACTCCATCTGCAATTGGAAACAAATGAAAATTTCTTTTTTCAAAAATTTTAGGGCACCCATTTCTCCGTCTGATCTGTATAGGCAATTTGTGGAAGTGAAAAGACAAGAACACGAGCCAATTAGCACATTCAATAATAGATTCCACAAGGCCTACACTAGGTTAAGAGATCCTTATGAGCTAGACAATGCAGCGACACTACACTGCCCATTTATTACGAAGCCTTGGATCATCTTACCACCATGTTTGTAAAATCAAAGAACCCGCTCCTAGCGGACTTGAAGGAAGCATATGCTGCAGCAATTACAACCAACACTAGTCTAGGAGTAGGTTTGGCTCTAGGTCCACTCCATTACTTAGGAAATGCAGCTGCCTAGAATCAGATTCAGGATATTAATCAAGTGTTGGCTAATCAGACACCCATGATGAATCCAGTCCCGTCCGCAAGTAATCAAATGGTTCTCCACCTAGGGATGCCCATGTCCCAAATGCCGCCAACACAACAAATATACCTTAAGAATGTGACAACTTCAATGCGAACTCAAGAAGAAAAGGATGAAATGAAAGAATTGATTGAACAAGTCAAGAAGCTGCCGACTGAAGTCACATATCTGAAAGGTCAATCCAGCCAAACAAAAAAATTTCAAAAGAGCTATTAGCCACCTCAAGGGAATTACCAAGGTCAAGGTCATTCTAGATATCAGAGAGACACTTAGAACTATCAAAGAGATAATCAAAACTATCAAGGGAATAGCCAAGGTTTCTAGAATAATAATTCAAGCTTCCAAAAGAAGACTTGGAACACTAGACCGAATAACGGTAATGTACCATCACCTTTGGATAATTTACCCACCGACAATCTTCCTACAGATAAAGTATTCCTAGCTAAAGCAATATTATCAAGATGGTGTAAACTGCACAATGCATATCAACATTTCGAGTTACATTGTCACGAATTCCAAGTAGCCACAAATATTTTCAAAAGCAAAAGGAGAAATTCAGAGGCAGAAGATCCTCTGGTAATCGGATATGAATTAGTTCTAGCACCAAGATATGATCAGGCCCTCATAATTGAGAGTGTCCAATCCCCACCCCAAGAATACCCACAGTATCAACACAATCAAATATTTCCACCAGCATCAGCTAATGGACCAGTGCAGATGCCACCTACCATATACTCGTACACAGTTGCTGAGGGATCTGTGGAAGACATGACCAATTATTACTTCCCACCATTGAATAAAAACGTGTTGGTTGAAGGTATAAAAGAAGTTCAAGCATTCCAACAGATAGGAAATAATCCACCAAAGGTTTACTATCGAAAAAATCAGGAGCCTTTGACCTCATCTATTCCTCCACACAACTTCCAAACACCACCACATCCAAATGCAAGCAATAATCTGCCTCTTCCGAGGGACGCGCCACAATACATGCAAGGGGATACTACTAGTAGTAATGCTAATAATCTTACCCCTCCTAAGGATGAATTGAAAAGACTAAGCCAGTATGTTACGGAGGAAGTGAAGAAACTCAAAGTGAGCATGTCATTGTTTGAATTGATGGTGGTACCGGAGATAAGAAACACATCCCTTGATAGGTTGAAGGACACAACACAAGATTTAGCTAACACCTTTCAAAAGGCTGAAAATTCCACAAACAATGTAAATATTGTCCAAAATGAACAGTTCCAATCTATTCAAGAAGGATATCAAAGTTCCAAAGGAACTCGAGGTATGTATGAAGTAAAAGAAGGCATAGAAATGTCAGGAGAGAAGATAGCTAGAACTGAGCAAGTATGTCCAAGTTCAAAAGAAAACAAGATGGAGAATCCAAAGAAAGAAGCGGAAGCTTCACAGATTGAGAGAAATACTAAGGTTAAAGCAAAGGAGATGGAAGCCGGTATACAGAAAGGAAGCCCTGTGATATTCTATCAAGGAAAAGATGAGCCAACTCCTTTCCTCGTTTTGCTTCGAATTTTCAACAAACTTTTGCATAATTGTCTTATTGATTTAGGAGCATCCAACAACGTAATGCCTCTAGCAAATTTCTGTAGATTGGGTTTGACTCCTATCAGGACAAACAAGAAAGTGACACAGTTGGATAAGACAGAGGTCCCAGTCATAGGAGAATTGAACAACATCCATATGCAATTATCAACTGATCCAAGGATTCAACAGTTCATCGACATTTCTATGGTTGATATCCTAGATGGATACATAATGGTTTTAGGATGAGACTGGACCCACATATTGAATGGCTACTTCGCCACTAACTTTTCACACATGTGGTTTCCGTTGAAGGGTATTCCCAACCAAATCAGAATCGAAAGTACACCAAGACTTAGACTGATGATCACTGACTATGGAGAAAATAATGAAATTTTGTTTTGTGAACCAGATTTAGGTCAGTATAGACCAAAGGCACCAAAGGTTTTGATGCTACACTGCTCAGATAATCAGGAAGATTCACTGAAAATTATAGATCCAACAGAAGTGCCTACTGAAAGCGATGAAGAGTTGTCACCAGATGAAGGTGAAAGCATGTTTGAGAATTTTAGAAGATTCGTGCTCAAAAGTGTGAGACAAGAAAGAGAATTGGGAAGTCATGCGTTTGTGCAAGACTTTTTATTACCCAACTGGTGTTGGATTCATAATGCTTTTCATTCTGTGTTCTCTTGCGCAATGTGCAAGGTGGCTTTAGATCAAGTACGTGCAAGGATTTCCTAGATTCCAGAAGATGAATACTTGACAATGCAAGATGAAGACATAGACTCTGATAGAGAACTTTCGTTAGAAGAAGAAATGATCCAGGATGTAAACAAGTTTCAAGAAGATCATTCTATTCAAGAAATCCAGGAGGAAGAAATTCCCAGTCCTAGGTAGTTGCAAGATCAAGAGCAAGTATGGACCTTGAGGTTCGATGGCTCAAAATACAAAAAGGGAAATGGAGCTGGTTATGAGCTGATTAGTCCATTTAGCACAAAGAGATCTTAAGCACAAATCCCAGAAGATTGCACTTGCTTTGTGTAGTTCTTGTTTAGCATGGCAAAACAAAGTATTGTTTATTTAGTTTCACTCAATCCTTGTCATCTCTTGATTTCGTAGGAATAACATAGGAATTCTAAACCCTTACTCTTTTCTTACTTTTTTTTTTCCAAAGTTAGGAAAAATTCCAAAATGATACTGCATTCGCGTCTTTGCATTTCTTAGTAACTTGCCAAAGTAAACCCCTTTGTGTTCCTGACAAATCACAACGACCACATAGCTTATCCACACCTAACTGCAACATTGGAATTGTTGTATGATCTTTCTTGCAGTCTTAGCATACAAGGTAGTTTTTCAAGAGTGGATAGAGTGTCTTTGGACACTTTATTCTAGAGTGTTTGGTGTGTCATAAAACACGCATCAACAAGTCTTCCATTCCAAACTTCTTCAACATCTCTTTGACATACTTGATTGTGAAATGAGTATACCTTTATTTGTTTGATTGATTTGTAACCCAAGGAAGAAATTCATCTCCCCAACATAGACATCTCAAAATCTTTTTGCATCTCTTCTGCAAACTTCTTGCACATAGCTTCATTGCCTCCAAAAATTATGTCATCAACATATACAACTACAATCAATATTTGATCTTTTTCAATCTTAAAGTAAAGGTTACTATCTAAGGTACCTTTATTGAATCCTTGTTGTATCAAATACTTATCCAACCTTGCATACCAAGCTCTAGGAGCTTGCTTCAATCCATACACTGCCTTCTTCAATCTACATACCATGTTAGGTTTATATAATAACTAAAATCCTTTTGGTTGTTCCATGTATAATTCTTCTTCCAACTCTCCATTCAAGAAAGCAGACTTCACATCCATCTGATAAACTTTGAAATCCTTATGTGCTGCAAAAACCAAAAGCATCCTGATAGCTTCCATTATTTTTATCGTGGAAAATGTTTCTTCAAAATCTATTCCTTCAACTTGTGAATAGCCTTTACACACAAGCCTTGATTTGTTTCTTTACCACTTCTCCATTCTCATTCAGTTGTTTCTAAGCACCCACTTAGATCTAGTTATGTTTTTGTTTGTAGGTCTTAGGACAAGTCCCCAAGTCTGATTTTTCTCAATCTACAATAGTTCTTCTTCCATAACTTCCATCCAATACTCATCCTTACATGGCTCAATCGATGTTTTAGGTCCAACTTTAGAAAGTAAACACAAATTTACCTCTTCTTCAACAACTTTCCTTCTTACCAGTACACCTTTTCTCTTGTCTCCAATGATTTGTTCTTCAAAATAATTTCTCAACACATACTTAGGGGTTCTAGAGGTCTTTTCCAGAGCTCTTCCTCTTCTTCAAATTGTACTTCCTTTCCCTTAGCCTTCTCTTTTCACCACTGAGTTCCAAAAATCGTCATCAACCTTAACACTTGCACTCTCAACAATATTTCTCAATCTTTTATTGTAGCAATGGTAGGCTTTTCTTTTAGTAGAATATCTAAAGAAGATTCCTTCATCCAACCTTGCATCAAAATTTTCTAGATTTTATTCATCTCTTTTGATATATCATTTTCTTCTGAACACTTTGAAGTATTTAATAGTAGGTATCCTTCCATACCACAACTCATATGGATTCTTTGTGTTTGTTTTTTCTTGAACTCTATTAAGTATGTAAAAAATAGTATGAATTAATTCTCTCGAGTAGACTTCCGGTAGGTTTTCTTCTTTCATCATAGTCCTTACAACTTCTTGAACAATTCTATTTTTCCTTTCAACTACTCCATTTTGTTGAGGAGTCCTAGGGATAGACAAGTGCCTCTTTATTCCATGGTTCTCACAAAACATGTTAAATTCATTTGAAGTGAACTCTCCACCTCTATCAGACCTCACACATTCAATCTTCAAATCCATTTCATTCTTGACCATAACTTTAAATGCTTTGAATCTATGTAGGGCTTCGGATTTTTCTCTCAGTAACCCATGTCATCCTTGAATAATCATCAATAAAAAGCATGAAATACCTGTCACCTTGAAGACTTCTTATTCTTGTAGGACCACAAAGGTTTGTATGCACCAATTCAAGTAATCTGGAAGATTATTGTTCTTTTCCTTTGAAATTTCTTCTTGTTTACTTTCCAATCTAACACTCCTTATAAATAACATTGACAAGATTTGTAATCTTTGGAAAATCTCTCACTGCTTGAAATGAATTGATTCTTACCAAGTTATAAAAATTAATGTGACACATCCTCCTATTCCATAACAAACTTTCATTGATCTCAGTCATAAAGCAATGGCCATCAACACCCTTAAGCTGACAAACATTTCCATCATTCCTTCTTCTAGCAGCAATCATAGTTCCAAACCATTTTCAATATCACATCCATCATCTTGAAACATAAGATTGTATCCCTTGCTACACATTTGTCCAAAAATCAATAGGTTATGCCTTAAACCTTTAACATAGTAAACACATTCAGTATTATGCTTTCCATAAAAACCGATTGTACCTATTCCACAAATCTTAGCACTTGAATCATCTCCAAATCTAACAAGTCCTACATCATATTTTTCAAGTTTAACAAACTTGCTCTTGTCTCTGGTCATATGATTAGAGCAACCACTATCAGTGATCCAATAGTTCTTATCTTGCCTATCATGAAAAGCAGATACCAAAGTACCTTCAGTCTTATCCTTTCTCTCCGAAGGGCATTCCTTCACACATATTTCAGAGTTAGCAAAAATAGATTCATCTTTCAAATCCATGAACAAGCATTCATCATCATCATCTCCATAATCAGATTCATCATAAAAAATACTTGCATCTTCTCTAAAAAAATAGATTTTCTTAACCATCTTACTTTTGTTCTCCTTGTTTTTGTCATGCATAACTATGTTTGGAAATCTTTAAGCATAGTGACCTATCTTTCCACAATTGAAACATTTGAAAGGTAATTTACCTCTGTACTTTCTAGTACCTCTTCTCATCCTTCTCACAAATTTAGCTTCCACATCATCAATATCTTTTTGATTTGGTTCTTTAGTCTTCTTTATTTTTGCAGCCTTAAAAGTAGTCTCAACTTTTGCACCATTGTTAGTACAAAACTCTCTCATCTCAAATGCAGTTAAAGAGCCATGCAATTGATCTCTATAATACTGATCTAGATTTTGAGATTCCTCAATAGCAACAACTTTATACTTGTAAGCTTTAGTAAGGGTTCTAATAAATTTCTTTACCACTTTTGGTTCTTTGAATTTTCCTTCAAGACCTTTGATGGAGCTCACCACTTCATCTACCCTCTACATATAGCTTGTAATGTTTTCATCTTTAGAAAATTGTAAGTTCTCAAATGTGGTTTTCAAGTTCTACATCTTAGTTTGTTTGACCATATCATCTCCTTCATAAATTCTTTCCAACTTATCCCAAACATCTTTAGCAGTTTTCAGATCCATAACTTTCACTAATTTAGAATTTGCAAGACTACTCAAGAGAACAAACTTGGCTTTACCATTTGTTTCATAGGCATTGATCTCATCACTTGTGCTCAGTCCATTTGTAGGTATGCTACATTGATTCTTCATTGACTTCCATACATCATATCCAAGGTAAAGCAGATGGCCTTTCATCTTTTCCTTTCATAATGCATAGTTTGTTCCATCAAATATAGGGATCTCCTTCTTGTGCACCATCCCAAATCTACTTCAAGCGGTTAAGATTTTCTCCAAGGAACCTTTCTCCGATACCAATTGTTGAAATTCACAAGACAACTAAGAGGGGGGGTGAATCAGTTGTAACTTAAAACTTCAAAGCCCTCATTAACATTCATATCCACATTCATTCATTAAACCCTTAAGTTTGTTATGATGAATTAGCATGAATAACAAATAGCAGAAACTTAAACAACTCAACACCAAACATAAGAGAACACCAGATTTACGTGGAAAACCTTAGGAGGGAAAAACCATGGTGAGTATTAGCAAACAATATAAGTAATATCAACACTGAATACAATAGGGCTCACTGCCCCAAGAAGAAAGGATCATTGTTGGAATAGAAAAATAAGATAGAGAAGGAATGTTACATGGAGAAAAGCATCTCAATACAACAAGGAATCCACCACAATAGCTCCAACACCTTCGTAATCTGTTTGAATGAGTGTAAACACCTTCTACTCACTACATTTGGTAATTCAACATTTGAAAGCTCACATTGCACTTCACAATTTCACACCTTACAACTCTGTAATTTGTATCATTCATATCACCCACATCTATATTCCATCTATATTATCCTCCTTCAACAACTTAACTCATACTTATACTGTCCTCAACCTTGAAACCCTCTCTAAGGTTGGGTATGCACCTGAATCGTGCAAATTCAAATTAGGTCAGCGCCAATTTTTTTTGTGCTGGATATAAGTGAACGCGGACCACAACAAAACTCAATTGGGACCCAAATCAACAACACCCTCAACCACATGCTACCAAAAACAATATTTATCCTTCACATGTAGTGTGAACACCAGATTGGTTGTTACCCGTGTAAACACCATTAAAATTTGAAGTGCATGCTTCCTCAAACCCAAGGATGACTTGTGAACCACACACCACACTTGAAAATGATCTACAATATTCTTCAAACATCCTAAAATTCAACAAACTCCTTCGCAAAAACTTTCACTTGAAGAACATACAAAACCAGTACACTCAAACAACTCTGCCATACACTATTACTTGAAAAACTATCTTCTAAAGCACCAAACCTCAAATCCTCTTAATTGAGGTAAACCACCAACACCATCAGCACACCTTCAAAATCACAAGACCTAAAACACAATTGTGAAGAAACCCAGAGCAAAAACATTTCTCCCAAACACCTCTGCAATGCATAGTCACACACTGGTGAACACAAATTCTATTGTACCACAATCCAACATACCATCTCTTGAATATAACACCTCTAAACAACTCTTACCAACATATCCAAAATCACACATGCATATCTTCAACCTAGAAGAAATGTAGAGAAAAACCAAAACATCTATCTGTAACCCAGAACAACACTGCAACACAGTGTTTCCTCTTTTTTATCAAATTTTCTCAAAAACACTTGGAATCCAAGCACCAGAGACATATCCACATCATCTCCAGCACTACTAAATCTATACATAGAAGCTTATTAAAGCAACACTAGAGGTTAACACTAGTAGCTTAACTAATGAAAACATAATGAAACAAATCAAAGCATAGACAACACCAACTGTTCATCTTCAACACCAATCTCCCTCAACACATATAGTTGAAATCAATGACAACACAAGCTTGTTGACATCAATGAAAAAACCAATCTGCACATACTTGCAATAGTATACACTATTAGAGTAATAAGTCATCTCACTTAATTAATTTAATCATATTGGTTAATTAATTAAGTCATTTATTACTTTAGGTTGCTTAAGCTAAACTTAGGCACATTAATAATTAATTATTAAGTGTGCACACTAGGGTTTTCCTTTTAGGTTTTACTTTAGTGTTTATTGATCTCCTTCATAAGGATTGATCTCATTGTAATTATCAGATTCTCTTAATGCAATTTTTGCTTGAGGCTTGCAAAACATCTTCTTTGGTTCTGAATATCTTTTGTATGTGATAGGTAATTGCATGCAGGTGATTCTTGGGGTTTGTGAGGTTGGGTTTCTCAACTTCTTCACAAGATATGGTGCTTAGAAGATCTCAAAATGAGAGTTGTGAGATAAACTATGTAAGAAACCTCAATTTTTGGAGAAATAGAGTTATCAAATAAAAAATAATTACACCAATATGAATAGCATAAAATTCTTCCCCAAATAAAAAATTGTATTAAAAAAGACTTTTGTATGGCTAAGAATGGACCTCCAAAAATTGGCATACCAAATTTAAAATTTCATTGGAGAGAGGGTTGAAAGGGGGCAATAGAATAATGATGTCATTCTTAAGTCATCCATAAAAAGCCAATATTAATTAGAATATTCTCTGACATCATCATGATACCAAAACTACTGTTAGAATCATCAAAAACCTTCTTCATGTGTTAAAATCACCAATCTCAAAAATAAAATCAATAGGTTCTCGCATAGAATTATCTTACTAAAAAAGTGTGGTTTTTGGCCTAAATAGGTAGAGAGATGAAGGTGCCATCAATTGGCATGGTCAAAGGAGAGTAGTACCACCTAGAGTTTCAATGGCATTGGTTGAGCACTGCATTATGAGGACCACCTTGGATAGTGGTGCGATGACATAACCTGGTGGTCGCTACTACTGGTGATGCTGGAATAGGTTATTGTTATCTAGCTATAGTGATGTAATTTTTTTAAACATAGCTATATAATATGACATGTATAGGGCCATATAATTTTTCTTGGCTAATTTTTTTGCCTCAAAATGATTTGCACCAAAATTGATAAATTTTATATGGTAATAAGGGTTTTTAGGTCTTGTAGATGTAATATTTAAACTCCCATTCAAAAATTGGCTTCCTAATCTCTAATTTTGTTGAAATGAAAGACAAATTTAACTTTCTTGAGACTTCTAGATACTATGAAACAATTGAAAATATTGCTAGGATTACTAAAAGGCTATAATCACCCAAATGTTAGAAAATACAAGAGCAAAACTCTAGAGGTTAAAATTTTTCTAATTCTCTAGGTCATCCAAAGATGTAAGAGAAGAACATACTGGGCTTTTGAAAAATCTACATGTAATATATTAGGACCCCCCTAAAACATAGAAAAAGTGAAACCTTAAGGCTTTTACTCCTGGGATTTGGGCACTTTTTCAAATGGTATTTCATTAGAGATTTGAGGTAGCAGGATTTAATGGATTTGAACAAGATATATGATTGACTTACAACATTAAAAGAAAGTCAACCTTCCCTTGAAAAAAATTGATAGTAACCTAAGGATGAAATGCAATGATTCAATTGACATAATGATGCAAATGACTATTTTGATACAAAAACATCAAATATGGAAAGTTATAGGAAAAATTAGACTACAAAAATGGACTAAGTAGGACACTGTGCCCTTGTGGTTCAAATTTGAGCCTAATGTTGGAGGACTTAGGTGCCCTAGGTGCTATTGTCCTTGAAGAGATAATTCAAATCTATTTTTTCAATCCTCAAGTGTTATATCAAAGCTTTTGTTTCCCACTCGTCACACTATCAGATCACTTTCAAATATTTTTGTAACTAAATTTTTGTTTGTTGTCAAGATGTAGGGTTTGATTGCAATAATGAGTAATTTATCCTTAGAATTTCTTCAATCTTCTTCAAACCTGAAACCTGCACATTCAAAGAGGGAAGAAAGGTTGTGCCATTTAGTGGCTTGTCTTATTCAAACCCCGTGTTAGTGTTTCCACTTCCGCAATGGCAGTTAATGATGTATCCACAAAGTGTTGCAACTCACCACCCTTCAATGGCTTCCTAGAAGGATTGAATTCATACACATCTTCTCAAGGCTTAAATCTTGCTTGCTTGAATTGCTTGAAGAAATATAAGGGTTAGATCTCACAAAAACAATGATAACATAAACATGAATAAACTTACACACACTTTGACATGATGCTTGGATCTTGAGTTGCTGCAATAAATCCTCTAAAATAGTTCTCTTAACTTTCTTGATATTTGCTTGATCATAATTTCTCCAATAATTTGATATTAGTTTTTAGATAATGTTGTGAAAAAATATTTTGGCACCACAAGACTCTCTACCATTTCTAGGGTTTTTCACCTAAAAGGAGAGATGTAGGCTAAAATGGGAAATGTCCCCACTCAAAACCAATGCAAATATGAATGAAGTGTGCTTAAATGTAATGTCTAAATGCAATAAACTGATAAAACATATTGATTATTAATGTGAAACTAATTAAATGCAAGTTGTTTGAAGACATAGTGTTGTATGCTAAATGACCTAAGAATGCAAATAAACAATTACAAAAATGAGTGAAACAGGAAAGGTGCATCTGGAAATTGGAATGTGATGCAAAGAGGCTCTAGAATCTTGTAGAATTTTTTGTTGAAGCCAACAGGGACACTTATGCCAAGTTGGGTGACTTAGTCCTGTTTTGGGGAGATTCTGCTGGAATAGGTTTCAACCAAAAGGGTATCCAAAAATAGAGAAATCTTTGAAAGTGGGACTAATTCACCATAGATGGTGACTTAGTCCACCTATGAATCTAAGGAAATTCAAAGCAGGAATCTGTAGCCTTCATTCTATACTTCTGTTCTTGACAAGTATTCGGTTATGATTCTGCAGAAATCAGGTTGCAGATGGTCACCAAGCTTCTTTTAGGGCTTTGTTGACTTTGGATGACTTTGATGAAATGATGACACCTTTTAACATCTTTCTCTTTGAAAAATATGCCTACAAGACCTACAAAACACACATGCAAAGAGGGGAAAAAGGGTTAAGGGTTAGTGAATAGGGGTTTGCCTTGGTCAAACCCAATTTGGTAATCAAACCCTTGAAAATGAAATGAAATGGAAAGAGAATGATGAGTGAACAACATACAATGCTACAACTCATCGAACCCTTGATGTAGAAATATGAAGATATGCAAGTAGATGCTCCAATGAAGACTTGATAATGCCTAGAATGCTTAAGAATGATTAATGAGTGAACGAATGTATGCTAATGTATGAATGAATGTATTGGGGGTGAAAATGAGAGGAAAACCCTTTATTTATACTTAATTTTACAAAATTTCCTGAAAATACCACATCACAGGCCAACCTCAAGGTTAAGAGAATAATATCCCACCAGAAATTTAAAATAATTTGATTTTTGTGCCTAGTGGGACTAGGTTGCCCCAAGTGGCGACTTGGTCCCACCAGGGAAATTTTATTGGGTGTCAAGAATTAAAGTGTATTTAATGATGATTAATGGGATTATTCTCCAAAACACACTTAAGTAGGGTCAAAAAGTGTATTAAGGGGCCGTTTAAACATAAGAAAGGGTCAAATTATTGATGACAAGCATAGAAAAGCATGAAAGTTTGTTACAACTCTTTGCAACACTTTGAAATAAGACTTGGTAAGTAATAAAAAGAGGTTATTTAGGTGAATTATAATGAAAAGGTCCTAGAAAAGTGTGAAAGTGGGTTACAACACTTCACAACACTTTTACAAGGCATCATAGAATTCTTATTGATTCTCAAGGACCCAAGACCTAATGTGAATGTGTTGACCACATTACAACATTAAATCAAGGAAAAATCAAGCCAAAATCACAAGGAGGGCCTCAATAGGAGAAAAAGTAGAAGGGTTACTTTTTCCGTGTCCATATTTAGCCCCCACTTTAGTGAGAGGATGAACTTGCTTCAAACTCACACTAAATTAGATCCACACGTAATCAAGAGGGTTTCCAATGAACTAATGCTAGCAAGATGAGACAACAACGATCAAGAGGGATGATCAAGCCCCCAGGATGAAGATCCCATGGAAAACCAAACATGAGCACAAAGAAACACACATGAGAATGATGTAAATGAAGAGGGAGAGAAGGAGAAGGAAAAAGAGAGAAATTTGGATCAAACTTCGATCATTTGTCCATCCCATTGTGGATCAGATCTAGTTTGTTTTTCCAGAAAAAGAAATATATACTCACTCTGAGGTGACGAAACTCATGGTTGTTCTTTGGGTGAGAAAGCCCAAAAGGTGAGAAACATACACTCATGACTGGTATGCACTCACACACATGCAGGTGGCTATGGGGAAAATCATTCCTTGGAATGGGCTTCCTGCTTAACCATACCAAAGTTATACCTCCTGATAACTTTAATAAGGCACCACAAAAGAAAATGACATTTCGAGCTTCACGAGACAAGCAAAACTTTGTGTGCTTGGAGCTCATGAAAAAATGCAATGGCACCACAGGCATGCAAGCTGCGTTATGCAAGGTGGCCCTATAACAAATGCAAAATGAAAAATGCAAAAGATGTTCAAAGGAGTCTTGTTTAGCTCATGTGAGGTCTATAACTTAGGGAACATTGTGTCTAATGTCTCCAAGAGACGACCAATCAAAGAATAGAAAATTCGCAACTTAGGGGATGTAGTGCGTCACATTAGGCCACTAAGAGGAATATAATATGCTAAGATAGGTCATGCTCATGAAGGACATCACACCTAATGTCATCCAAAAAGCAACAAACACATCGTATGAAGTAACAAGGTTGCACCAAGGAAAAATGCAAAAGGATAATGCCAATGTATGCCCCCACTTTAAAGGAATTGTTACACATCGTATTGTGAGCAATTACTTTAAAGTAGCAAATGAAAAATGCAAAAAGAAAGAAGACATGAGAGCCAACTTGGAAAGCCCTATGCCAAGTCATATGTTTCTGAGTAAGGCTACGTCATGCGAAGGAAAGGAAAAAGAAAGGGAAGGGGTTTCCCCCATAATGAAAATGCCAAACACGTAAGGTATCTATGAATTTGGGGTTAGTATGTTCGTTCCTGCAATGTTTTCTAAAGAGAGATCATAACTGTCATCATTCCCCAAATACATAGAACTAGAATAATGACACAAAGAGAGAGAAAACAAAGAAAAAGAAAGATTTGTTTGGGTCAACATGGAAGAGACATGGGGTGTCTCAACACTTTGCATCATCCCCAAAAGGAAAACAAAAGCAAAATGAAAACAAAAAGGTGAAAAAAATTGAAAAATCCTTTGGGTCAATATGAGAGAGACATGGGTTGTCTCAATGCCTTCCGTCATCCCCAAAAGGAAAACAAAAGAAAAAGACAAAAGGAAAAAGGTGAAGAAAAAGAAAAGGACCTTTTGGGTCAACATGAAAGAGACATGGAATGTATGAATTCCTTGCGTCATCCCCAAAATGAAAACACAAGAAAAAGAAAAAAGGAAAAAGGAAAAAGCAATGCAAAAAATAGAGAAGAATGAAGGTACAAATAGAGGAATGTCACAAAGAGAGAGAACATCAAACATCACATTATGGGGGAACATGTTACGCACATGCAAACACATAAAAGAAAAAGAAAAAGAAAGTGCAAAAGACTAGTAAGGAAAATGCGAGTCAACCGTCAAGCAAATCATCCAGCTCCCAATCTCAATTGGTATAAGCGGAAGGTGGATAATGCAAGCTAAGGGACAACAGAAAATGCATTACTAGGACAAGGCTAGCAACATCTTTCCCCCACTGAGTGAAAGGAAAGCATGAGCCAAGGTAGGTGATGTGAAAGATCATGTAATAGTGAGAAGAGAATATTCTACAACTATTACATGAGAAGGAGTTGGATAATAATTTATGTGTTCAAGGGATAGCAATTATCGCCATCGAAATGATACATACTCAATATTTCTTTCAATTGATGACACTCATCACTTCTATGTCCAAGAACACAATGATACACATAATGTGGAATGCTAGCGTGTTTAGGATATATCACCAACCTATTCATAGGTGGTAATAGTATGAGTCCTTTGTTTAAAAGTATTTGCAATTTCCTTTCACATTCAGGTGGTGGGTAGAGAGGAAACTTGAGTTTTTGTAACTTGTAAGGTCTTTTGTGTTTGATAGATTCACCCTTTTCATGAATGGAAGAAGGAGGAGGACCCAAAGTGATCATGCCATCTTTGGCATTGTTATCAGGTAAAGGTTGTTCTCGAGGAAGAAGGACATTCAGATCAGGAGGGGAATCAAAGATCACCTTGTCATCATCACAAAGTCTCCAATATTCTCTAGGAGGCTTGCTATTATGAGAGGGATCTTGATAACCTAATCCCGTTGTGTTTTCATCTTTTGGATTTTGCTCTAAGATTTGATGAATGTCATGTTCAATTCTTGTGTCACATCCTTGTTTGCTCAAGATGGTAAAACCTTTGCCATAGGTTTCTCCAAGGTTGATTGGAGGACTAGTGACTTTGTTATCATAGAATGGTTGAGGGGTTGCTTGTTTAGAATAACTAGGGTCACCTGATGGAGGGAACTTAGGTCCTTCGTTTATTTCAAGATGTAAGTAACCAAACAAATCAGGAGGTGATACTATAGGAAGGTCTTGTTGTTTCATGGATGGATAAAAGGATGCATTAGCTTTGAGGTTGTCAAGGAATTCATTTAGTAACTTATTCATGTTGTCATCATCTTCTCCAATGATGTCAACATCACGAGGAAATTCATGAGGAGTTGAAGGAGCATGAGGAAGTTCAATGTCATTAGGATCAGTTCCAAAGGCACAACTTGACATGTCGATTAAGGATTTTAATGACATTCAAAAGTTATTAAAACATATAGCCATGATGCAAAGGAATGAAAGGAACCTAAGTGCAAGAAATAGAATAAAACAACAAATCTAGAAACGGTAACAAAAATGTAATAACAGAAAACAAAAATGCAGAAAATAATATGGAAATGATAGAAATTATAGTGCAGAATGTGTAAGTGGACTAAGTTGCCCAGTGTAGCGAATTAGTCCAGGTAGTGATTTTTTGAAGAATTTTTAAAAAAATTAAATGGAATTTTATGATTTTTAGATTTTCAGATGTAGGTATAAGATGAAAATGCAATTTTTTTTGAATTTTTAATGAAATGCAATGCAATAATGCAAGCTATATGAGATTTTCACTAATGCAATTTATAAAACCCTTGGATGCAAGTTAAACAATGCAAAATGCAATGCAATGTTGATGCAATATATTCTTAGGATGTAAATGCACTTGAAATCAGAAGTAAAATGTTCTAAAGTCGGGTTCACCAAAATGTGGAAAAAGATTTTGGCACTACAAGGCTCTCTAACACTTCTAGGGTTTTTCACCTAAAAGGAGAGAGGTAGGCCAAAATGGGAAATGTCCCCACTCAAAACTAATGCAAATATGAATGAAGTATGCCTCAATGTAATGTCTAAATGCAAAAAACTGATAAAAGATATTGATTATTAATGTGAAACTAATGGAATGCAAGTTGTTTGAAGATACAATGTTGTATGCTAAATGACCTAAGAATGCAAAAAAACAATAACATAAATGAATGAAATTGGAAAGGTGAACCTGTAAATTGGAATGTGATGCAGAGAGGCTCTAGAATCCTGTAGAATTTTTTGTTGAAGCCAACTGGGACACTTATGCCAAGTTGGGAAACTTAGTCTTGTTTTGGGGAGATTCTGTCGAAACAAGTTTTAACCAAAAGGGTATCCAAAAATACCGAAATCATTAACAGTGGGACTAATTCACCATATATGGCGACTTAGTCCACCTATGAATCTCAAGAAATTCAAAGCAGGAATCTATAGTCTTCAGTTTGTACTTATGTTCTTGACAAGTGTTTGGTTATGATTCTGCAGAAATTGGGTTGTAGATGGTCTCCAAGCTTCTTTTAGGGATTTGTTGACTTTGAACGACTTTAATGAAATGATGACACCTTTTAACACCTTTCTCTTTGACAAATATGCATACAAGACCTGTAAAAGACACATGAAAAGAGGGGAAAAAGGGTTAAGGGTTAGTGAATAGGGGTTTTCCTTGGTCAAACCCCAATTTGGTAATCAAACCCTTGAAAATGAAATGAAATGGAAAGAGAATGATGAATGAACAACATGCAATGCTACAACTCACCAAACCCTTGATGTAGAAATCTGAAGATATGCAAGTAGATGCTCCAATGAAGACTTGATAATGCTTAGAATGCTTAAGAATGATTAATGAGTGAATGAATGTATGCTAATGTATGAATGAATGTATTGGGGGTGAAAATGAGAGGAAAACCCTTTATTTATACTTGATTTTACAAAATTTTCTTGAAAATACCACATCACGGGCTGACCTCAAGGTTAAGAGAATAATATCCTGCTAGAAATTTAAAATAATTTTGATTTTTGTACCTAGTGGGACTAAGTCACCCCAAGTGGTGACTCCACCAGGGCAATTTTACTGGGTATCGGGAATTAAAGTGTATTTATTGATGTTTAACATGATTATTCTTTGAAACACACTTAAGTAGGGCCAGAAAGTGTATTAAGGGGCCATTTAAACATGAGAAAGGGTCAAATTATTGATGACAAGCCTAGAAAAGCATGAAATTTTGTTATAACTCTTTACAACACTTTGAAATAAGAATTGGTAAGTAATAACAAGAGGTTACTTAGGTGAATTATAATGAAAAGGTCCTAGAAAAGTGTGAAAGTGGGTTATAACACTTCACAACACTTTTGCAAGACATCATAGAATTCTTATTGATTCTCAAGAACCCAAGACCTAATGTGAATGTCTTGACCACATTACAACATTAAATCAAGGAAAAATCAAGCCAAAATCACAAGGAGGGCCTAAACAGGAGAAAAATTAGAAGGGTTACTTTTTTCGTGTCCACAAATGCAATAACTAGGTATTTATAGGCATTTAATCTACTTTCCTAAAAATTAAATCTTGATAGTCGACTTTAGTATTTGAATTTCAACTAATAAAATGTAACCTATGACATATTTGAATTTGGAGCCAAAATAAGGGGTCATAGGTGCGCTAAGTGCCAGTGTCCTAGACCTATTTTTTGAAGATTAAGGAGTTGAGGCCAAAATATTAAATGAGAATTTGTTTTGTGTTTGTAAATTGTCGATTTTTTTTTTAAATGGGTTGTGGAATGCATAGTTTAGGAAATTAAGTGTTCAATTAGGTCCAATTACTTAAAGGGGAGCAAAACATAGTGTGAAATTGTCAAGGGTGACAATTTACAATGCTACATTTAGCCCCCACTTTAGTGAGAGTATGAACTTATGCTCAGACTCACACTAAAGTAGAGAATGTGTCAAGAGGGGTTTGAATGTCCAAATTTTGAAAATATAGGATAAGAAAGGATCTAGGGGGAAGTGTACGAGCTCCCAAGATCCAAGATCCCATTGCTAACCAACATAAGCACAAAGGAACACACACATGTATGTAATGCAACAAGAAAACATACAAAAACATACATGATGAAACATGAAGCATGCACAACAAAAACACATGACATGATATAACATAACGATGATGATGAAATGAAAACAAACATTATACAAAAACAAAGAAGAAACACAAAAGTTGTTGGAGTAATTAGGATAATCACTTAATAATTAATTAATTATTAAGTCCCTTATTACTTTAATTACTTAAGCTAAACTTAGGAGTGCTTTTTTATTATTAGTTTGGGATAATTATATGTCTAGTTGTCTCATTGCATGAGATTAAGACACTTGTCACAATCTAATGTAATCCTCATCTAGGGTTTTCTTTTTTATGCTTTTATAAGCATTCATTAATTGTAATCATTCAATTCACATTTATTCATTCAATATAGAAGGCATATCAAATGGTTTTGTGGATTCAAGATTTTCTTCTCAAGGTTGCATAGCATAATCATTGCTTTGATTTCTCTTGTGTGTGATATGTATTTTGGTTGTAGGGATTTCTAGGAGTTGTGGGGGTTCATATCAACTCCAACATGGTATTAAAACACCAAATATGTGACTTCCTGTCTAAATTTTGAGAAATCTAGCCTTGAGGGAAAATTTGGCTCATCCTATGAAAAAATGGACATCACGGTTGAGTCTAGAACAATAAAACATAAAAAACACATGTCAAATTGCTCAAACCTAAGTAGTTGCAAAAAAGAAAAAAATTAAGGGTTGCACAATTCTTAGACAAATCCGTACAATCGTATGGATCCATACTATCGTACAGTCTAGGACTGCATGCCCTTGCAAAAAAATTCATAAGTACCCTGTCTATGTTTTAAAATTTTGTGTAGAGCAAAAAAAATCAAAATTTTTGTTTTGGACATAAATGAAAAGTCCAAGAATTTTATTTTTAAATAAAAAAAGAAAAAAAAGTAGGAAAAAGGGGCATTTATTGGCCTTGCACAGGGGTTTGTACCCTACACAAGCCAGCTATAGCAACTACCATTAACCATTTAATAGGAACCTGATAGTGGATCTACAAGAGTCCCCAGAATCTAAAAAATTCGATGATCCAAAAAAAATATAGCAACACATCCCTCAAGGTAATATTCCAAGACAAATCCGCATATTTTGATGCCATCAAATTTTCATGGGCACAGACATTTTTTTCCAAGTAGGAAGGAATATTCCCAAAATATTCTATGTGATGGTCATCAGGATGTCAAATTTAATCTAGTAAATTGTTGATGTCAGCGACTATATGACCACCTCTTGGTCCCCTCCAAACCTTCATTTTCCCTAAATTAGCATTTTTTTCTTTTTGGCATAACTTGGACATACGATGTCAAAATCAGGAAAACGAGATATCATAAAAAATCTGGTTTTGTCTACTTTCCAGTGGTGTAGGTCTCATCATCATATTTTTCTACTAGTTCCTATTATTCTCAGTCAAAATCCTATCTTCTTTTTTCGCTTTTGAGATCACAAATTTTTACTTGTATCTTTGATTTTTGTGACTCCAACAACATTAGATAGGTATTTTAGAGCTCTTCATACATATTCATGCACTTTTTTCTAAAATCTCTGCTAGCTACATTTTATTCAGTATTTTGTGATTTCACATTCTTCCTAATTACTTGAATGTCTTGAAACCTGGAAAGGATTTAATTGCATTGGATGAATTCATTTGATTTTCTTTATATGTATTGAGGTTATTAGTCTCTAATTTTATCATTTGAGGAAGTATCATGGGTTCCTTTGTTCATCCTTCTATGATCAACTTGGTAAAGGATAAATATGGGTCTTGGTAAAATGGCATCCTAACACATCTCAGGTGGCTTGATATTTTAACTTATCTATATGGACTCATACCTACACTAGACACACCAGATATTTTATCCACATGGGATATCTAAGATCATATTGTAGGGGTTATTTGTTCTAGTGTTGATCTTGACACTATGTGTGTTGTCTCAGACATTGAATGTCCCCACACACTTTGGACACGACTTTGGGAGATCCATTGAGACCCTCATATCTCTCCATACCCAGAGGATCCTACTGCAAATTGTCCCATCCCTCTTGCAAATGCAATTTATATACCCTTTGATGACGATACTTTAGAGGTGCTTGAGTATATCACAACTCTTGCATGTTCTAATGGTTTAGAGACTTATCTTCATGTTACCACTCTTTAGATCAACACTAAATCATCATCTTCTATTGTTCCTGATCAATTTGACATTGCCACATCTTTGGCCCCTATTGATTTAGTGCAACAGGTCATACATCTTCTATACATAACTACTTGGGGTTCGTATCTTGCAAATATATTATCATTATTTATGGAGTCCTATATTGTAGACTTGAAGGATTATTTTGAGGAAATTCATCTCATCTTTGTTAACAACCACATCATTGTTGTTATCCCATCACCATCTTCATCATCTTTGGAGCATTCTCTTTATCAGTCAAGTAATTAGTTTCTGGATCGACATCATCGCTTTCTGACATGTGTACATGTGAGCACTTTTCAGAGGCACACATCATTTGGATTTTGGATTCCTGATTCATCCATTCTTTTCGATTGCAGATAGAATATGATCCACTGCTTGCAAATAAGTGAATTTGTTTCTTCCTAAGGGGAGAAATGTTGTTTGCAAGCAGTGGATCATATTCTATCTTTAGGTGTTCATCATTGGAACATGAGCTACTTATTTATGGGGGGATTCATATCCTCATTTTCTCTCTCCTATTGGGGGGACATCTATTGTACTTATGTGATAGAATTAGTCCTTGGGGGGTCACATTGAGTCCTCCTTCTATCCTTCTTTCAGTAGTGCACTTTTTTATTTTTCTCTCTTTTGGAGAGGAGTTTTTACCATGTGGTTTTCTCCTTTCATCCAGTTATGAGAGATTAATTTGTTTGTACATAAGTACCTCACCAAGAATTGTAACTGAGACCCATCCATACATCCATCATTGTATTCTTCATCATGGTTTTTAGCTACTCCCTAAGTTAATCTTAAGGGGGGATGTTGGAGTAATTAGGATAATCACTTAATAATTAATTAATTATTGAGTCTCTTATTACTTTAATTACATAAGCTAAACTTAAGAGTGATTTTTTATTAGTAGATTGATCTAATTATAGGTCTAGTTGTCTCATTGCATAAGATTAAGACACTTGTCACAATCTAATGCAATCCTCATCTAGAGTTAGCTTTTTTATGCTTTTATAAGCATTAATTCATTATAATCATTCAATTCACATTTATTCATTCAATACAAAAGGCATATCAGATGATTTTATGGTTCAATTTTTTCTTCTCAAGGTTTCATAGCATAATCATTGCTTTGATTTCTCTTGTGCGTGATAGGAATTTTGGTTACAAGGATTTCTAGAGCTGTGGGGGTTCACTGTCAACCCCAATAAAAGAAACATGATAAAACAAAAGGTTAGTAATAAAATGATTTGAGTTAGTAAGGTAAAGAGACCTCAATCTTAAATTGTCTCAAATACCAAACATCATCCATTGAATGTGATGTTAAACAAAATGATGCTCCCACAAGGATGTAAAAATTACTCATGAGCCACATGGATCTACTAGACAACAATATCTATATGCTACGTGTTCATGCAATATGATGGGTTCCATAAGGTCTAACAAGTTGTACTACGCTATACACTCATCAATAGCATAGCTCTACTATCAAGAAAGTTGTGTTATGCTTGAAGACCATGTCAAAGGGGTGCTCAAGTTCACAACCCAACAAGCTTTGTTATGTTGAATCCATGAACTATGTTGCCAAAACCTCACCTATGAAGGTGCATAAACTCACCTACAAAGGAACATAACAAACTCACCTACAAAGGTGCATAAACTTGCTCAAGAAGGCGCATAAGACAAAGCCAAAATCTCAACGGGTGTTATAAACAACACCACCACAAAAAGTGATCTACAAAAATGAAAAAGGGCACTGCCCAATACATGAAGGGTCACACCTTAGGGAATATCACACATGACATCACCACTAAGAGAGGAAAATTCATGGAACACAAGATCACACTTTAGGAAATACTAGCTATAGTATTTCCACCAAAGGGAACATCATATACCAAGAAAAGTCACACACTTAGAAGATATCAAGCTATCAACACAAAGGGGACACAAGCATGGATTGAGGA
The DNA here is from genome assembly GCA_007258455.2 of Sequoia sempervirens. Taxonomy (NCBI): domain Eukaryota; kingdom Viridiplantae; phylum Streptophyta; class Pinopsida; order Cupressales; family Cupressaceae; genus Sequoia; species Sequoia sempervirens. The sequence continues at coordinate 123,626,801 of VDFB02373365.1, forward strand.
GGTCACACTCCAATTAACAAATTCACACTTTCTAGAAGATATCAGCCTAATATCAACATAAAGGGGACACAAGCATGGATTGAGGAGGTCACACTCCAATTAACAAAGTCGCACTTTCTAGGGGATGTATTCCATCATCACTAAAAAGGGACCATTATTTATGCAAACCATGAGTGAGGGACTATATGCCCCCTTTAAAATGTCAACATACTTGATATTTTGGTATTTTAAGGAAAAAATAATACACAACTTGAAAACTAGCTATCCTTGCCCCTTAAGTGTGGAGACAAAGACAACCACACAAGAGACTATCATGTTGCTACTATGGAAAATATGGTTGTACTTAATATTGTACCACCATGAATGGCAATGAGAAAATACATAGAGCTACAAATGCCACATAGTGAGGAGAAGCACCAGAGGATGAAGATCATTATTGTTTAGAGTGATTAGGTGCATCAACACATGGAAGAGCACCACATTCCTTGAGTTGTTGAATTTTATTACCCAAGGGCCAACATTCATTGGTAGAATGACCATGCACTCAATGATATGCACAAAATGTGTTTTTCTTATAAAATTTATTTTGTGTTCTCGGAGGAAGAGATATCAAGTGGTCTTTAAGGAGTCTTAACAAAATAAGCTCTTTCTCAGTAGTAGGAGAATTCCTCTATTTTGTGAAGATGGAGATTGATGTTGGAAACCTAGACCCTGTTTGGAAAAGTACAATATAGACTTCAATTGATTACTATCATTTTGTTCCATGTTTGCATTCATCCATTTTTAACAAGAATTTTGTATCCAAGGCCATAACATTCTTTCAACTTAGATGAAGAAATAGTATCTACATGCTCCTTAGAAGAATTGGATTTTTCCTGAGCACGCAAATCCATTTTATGTTTTTTTAAAGTTAGGTATCTTCCACTCATGAGGGACGAGAGTTGAAGATCCCCCATCACCACCACGGGGTAATGTTGTTGATGTAGAACTAGGTTGAGCAAATGAAACACAAGAATCTTTAGATTTAGATTGTGAGATTTCGTACTCTCCCATAAAGGATGGTGTAAAATATAATGAACCATAATCATCACCAAAACATGTGTTTGAAGATGAAGAAAAATCATGACCATTATTTGTATTTATCCTAGGATGGTTTTGTGTGATGAAATTGACATTAAGGGAATGTTTCTTTGATGCTTTTGTGATTGTCGAAGGATAGTAACTGAGACCTCCTATTGTTTCTTGTATGTTCAACTCTATAGGGACATAGATACCTTTTTCTTTTATACCACATCCCTTTCCATTATAACCTAGTTGTTTCAAGAGTTAATAACCTCGTTCATAAATATCTTCCATTTCTTTCAAAAGTTAGTTTTTCCATAATCATTTTCATCACATTTGTGTTTTCCTCATTGCTAGAAGCTGTGGATTTTGGGGTTTTTTTAATGTTTTAGTGATAGGTTGTTTTGATACTATCACAACTTCTTTCTCTTTTTCTAATTTTGATGGTGAAATCTTGTATTCTCCCATAAATGTAGGTGTGAAATCTAATGACCCCCACTCATCATCCAAAACATTTATCACAGCTGAAAGACACTCATCATTGTCTTCAATTTGTAAAGGTTCCAATTTTGAAGTTGGTATCTATGTTCTAAAAGGGCTCTTCATTCTTGTTTCAGTTTGTAAACAATTTTTCAAATTTTGAACCAAATTTTATCACACAAACCTTATTGTTGTATGTATATTTCATTAAATGATGAAGTGTTGAAGGCACTCCTTTCATCTCATGGATCCATGGCCTACCCAAAAGAAGATTATATGAAAGATCATGGGGCATAACATGGATGAGAATTTACAACACAACCTTACCAACTTTAACAGGAAATTTTATTACACCAAGTAGCTGTCTTCCCACATTGTCAAAACCACATATAGACAAGGAATCTGGTTGAATTTTAGTCTTATCTGCTCCAATTTTCTCCAAAATATTTACATTGCAAACATTAAGCCTTGAACCATTGTCAATAAGGGTATGCCTAATCCCAACCCTATTAATAATGACCATTATCATCAAAGCATCATTTTTTTTTTGCATTTATAAAGGGGGTAATTCACTTTGATGAAAGACAATGTCCTCACTAACTGAACTCATACTCTCAAACAAAGATTCTACATTGTTTTTTTGCACACTAGGAGGTATAACAAATTTTTACAAAGTATTTTGAAGCATACCATGATAAACATGTGATGTTTGAATCAAATCCCACAAGGAGATATTGGTAGGAGTGTTATATGTAGGAGTTTTTCTTGTTTTCTTGTTACTTCTAGTGTTATATGTGTGAGCAACTGCATGATAACTTGGTTGTTGTGACACATGATTACAAGTGAGTTGCTTTGCAAAGTTTAAGATGTGGCCAAGAGGTTTAGGAGGTCCTATAATGAGAGGTTCCTTAGGAGGTCCAATAATTAGAGGACTTTTAGGAGGTCCAATAATTAAAGGAGTTTTAGGAGGTCTAATAGCCAATTGTGTGTTCATAACCTCAACTAAGTTAACTACTTGATGATTTTCTATGGATGGGGGGTCTAATGCCACCTTAACATCTTCATCTGTGCAATCCATCTTATTGTATTTTGAAATAAATGTATCAATGATTTCATCCTTTTGTCCAACAATATCTTCCCAAGTAGGAGAGATAGGGAAAGGGAAACAAACAATATTCTCATGACATTCAATGATTGGATCTTCTAACACCAAGATACCTTCTTTCCAAGTAGGTGATGTATTGGGAGAAGAAAAACTATGATTATCATGATTGTACATGATTGCATCATCTTGCATCAAAATGTCCTCACAAGTAGGAGAAATATTGGGAGAAGAACTAACATGATTTTCAATGTTTTTTTTGTTTCCTTAGATTGTCCTCATAGGCAGAAAATTTATAATTATACAATCCATGTGTTACCATATGAAAACCACATATTGGAAAAGGAAAAATGTTGCTACTTTCCCCATTGATCAAATTTGCAAAATCAGATAGTTTTGAAAGCATAATGCAAAAAAAAATCAAATCTGAACAGAGGACATAAAGGAATTTGCACATAAAATTTTAGCTCAAAATAATAGGACAAGGGTGCCTATGTCCTGCATAGGTTTTTGCAAATTTTAAAATTTGACCGTGTATAATATTGTTTAAGGATCTCAGGTCTAAAGACAGGTTCGACAATGAATATTTTTCCAAAATTTTCCTAATTTAGGATTATGTAATTCTAAATGCAAGAGTACAACAATTTGCAAATTTTTTGAGAAATGCGTGATAATTTTAAATGCAATTTCTAGATTCAAGATGCAATAATTAACTGATTCTAATATGTAAAATTCTAAAAATGATAATGATGATACCTTTTTTGAAACAAATATTGCAATTTTTCACTTTTTTAGCTATATGCAAGATACCTAAATGCATGCAATGACACTTTCAATTTTTGTTTTCAGATTTTACATGACCTAATGTAGTTTTTTGGATGCAATTGAAATGTAGATTTGAGCTATAATGACTAAAATAAACCCTATTGCAACCTATGATTCAATATGATATGCAATTTTTTGATTTTTTTTACTTTTTATGATGCAAGAATGAATGCCTAGATGAACAATGCAAAACAATGCAATGGTAAACCTAGATCTAGGATGAATTTCTTAAGATTTTAGAAGGTTTATAATTTTAACATGTTGGGTTCACAAAAATGAAACATAGAAAAAGTGAAACCTTAGGGATTTTACTCCTAGGATTTAGGTACTTTTTCAAATGGTGTTTCATTAAAGATTTGAGGCAGCGGGGGTTTGATGGATTTGGAAAAGATATATGATTGACTTACAACCTAAAAGGTGAGTCAACCTACCCTTGACCAAATATGATAGTAACCTAAGGATGAAATTCAATGATTCAATTGACCTAATTATGCAAATGATTGTTCTGATGCAAAAACAATAAATTTGGAAAGTTACAAGAAAATTCAAACTACATAAATAGACTGAGCAAGACACTGTGCACCCGTGGTTCAAATTTGATCATGATTTTGGAGGAAATAGGCACCCTACAAGCCACTATCCATATAGAGATAATTCAAATCTATTTTCAAAGTCCTCAAGTGCCAAATTAGAGCTTTTGTTTCTCACATGTTGCATTGTCGAATCACTTTTAGATATTTCTATAATTGAATTTTTGTTTGTTGTTAGGATGTAGGGTTTTATTGAAACAATGAATAATTGATCCTCAAACTTTCTCTAATATTCTTTAGACTTGAAACCTACACATTCAAAGAGGGAAGAAATGTTGTTCCATTTAGGGGCTTGCCTTAGTCAAATCCTGTGTTAGCATTTCCACTTCCACAAGGGAAATGTCAATGATAAATAGATAAATGATAGGGAGGAGTGATGAATCCACAAACTGTTACAACTCACAACCCTTTAATTGCTTCCTTGAAGGACTGAAGTCATACACATCACCTCAAGGCTTGGATCTTGCTTGCTTGAATTGCTTGAAGATCTACAAGGGTTAGATCTCACAAAAATAATGATAACATAAACATGAATAAACTCACACACACTTTGACATGATGCTTGGATCTTGAATTGTTGCAATAAATACTCTAAAATGTTGCTCTTGACTTGCTTGATATTTGCTTGATCATAATTTCTCCAATAATTTCTTATTAGTTTTTAAATAATGTAATAGTTAGGTATTTATAGGAATTTAATCTAATTTCTCAAAAATTAAATCCCAACAAGTGACTTTAGATATTTGAATTTCAAATAATAGAATGTCGCCTTCAATATATTTTTTGGAGCCAAAACAGGGGGACATAGGTTCCCTAGGCGCCAATGTCCCAAACCTATTTTATGGATATTAAGGAGTCGGGGCAAAGTATTAAATGAGAGAATTTGTTTTGTACTTGCAAATTATCAAAAAATGTTTAAAATGGGTTGTGGAATGCATAATTTAGGAAATTAAGTGTTCAATTAGGTCCAATTACTTAAAGGGGAGCAAAAAATAGTGTGAAATTGTCAAGGGTGACAATTTGAGACACTACACCCCCAAAACTCAAATATGGAAAGTAAATATCTACCCTTAAGCCAAAAATCTCTAATACAATGTGAGAATTCATAGAATAAATAAAAACACAAAAACTGGTGTAGAAAATAGATACTCTAAAAATATAAATAAAAGTACTTAAGAAATCAAAATAGTATTAAAGATGTAGTCTTCGAGAGTGTATTGCAAATTATCAAGAAGAAAAATAACATAGAGCTCAAAAGAAAGAAGCTACATGAATGATAAAATTGCATCAAAACAAGATAGGAGATTGAGTATATATAGGCTAAGTGAGAGGGAGGAGGTGGAAAATATGATCAATGGGAGGAATACATGTTAGAGTAACCATTCATTAGCTAATAGTTAATTATTAGGCTAATCTCACTTTATGCACTTTAGCTAAACTTAGGAGTGTTTTTTTCTTTCATTAGATTGAGCTGTTATTAGATCATTATGTCTCATCACATAGGATGATGACACCTGACATGATATAATCTCTTCTCATTTAGGGTTTGATCTTATAAGAATTATCCTTCATTATATTAATTGATTTTCTAATTTTTTATTTTTGAGGAAATAATGAATCATTCGCAACTAGCAAGGTGTTTTTGTTTATTGTTTGATCATTCTTTTGTGTGTGTTTCACAATTTTAACATGGTATGAGAGCATGGATTCAACAAACCCCTTCTCAAATTTTGAGGATTTTTTTGAACTAGGATTATAGGAGCATCAAATCTGGAATCTTCATATTTTTTTGTAGGTTTTGGATTTGGACATTTTTTGATACGTGCTAGAGAAAAATAAAGCTCACCATTACGTTCAAGAGGTCGAACAAATGAATTTTGACTATAATTTTTCCTATATTTTTCGAAGGGAGCTTTTGAGGTAATTTTTTTTACTCAACAACCATACAAGGATCGTATAGGTTGTATCGTATAGTTCTTGCAAAAAAAAGCATAGTGTTCAAGCTAGTGGTTAGACTAGTTGTCACAACCTGCAGACCAATAGTGGCAACAACTATATAGACACTAGCAATGACACCAACCGTTGCTTCTTGTCTACCCCTCTACCATTGGTGGGGGTCGAGACCCTTTTTTTAAGCACCAATGCTAGCCAAGGTCACATGGGCGACCAACGCCCAACCCGTAGTAGGCCAAATTTTGCCTCTAATTCCTTAATAAGGTAACTTTTTTGAGGGCCATAACTTTTTCTGAGGGTATCAAAATTTTATGAACGAGATATCAACAAAAAGTTAGTTCTGAGAACTATCTAATGGTGCCAATATTTTTCTCATATTTTTATATTGGTTCATTTTATCACCTATTTAATTCATATATGTTTTTCACTCCCAAGCTCACAACTTTTGACTAGTTCCTTCATTTTTCATGATTCTTGTGAAGTTGGAAAGATCTTTCAGGGCTCTTCATTGCTATCCATACACTTTTTCCATATTTTAATCTAGGTATATTTTATAAAAAAAATTGTGTCTTCAATTTTGGTGAATTACTTGGACATTTTGGATACTAGAAAATCTATGTTTACATGGGATATTTTTTTTATGCTATTCTACATGTTTTTCTAGCATTTTCTCCTATTTGGGCATTGTAGACATATTTTATAAGCACTTTTCTAATTTGTAGATGCACTGAGATAAAGTGCCATTGTTGTACATGCTTTTGGGGATTTATGCACATCCTATTGTGCCTTTTTGTACTCACACTATATTATAAAGCGTTATAGGGGGTTTTGTAAAGCCATTTTTTCCATCACACCTTTGTTTATATGTACTAGGTAGATGCCATAATTGGTTACCAATGCATTTTTGTGAGATGGAGAACTTACCATATGGACACTCTTGAATTATTTTTCTATGGAGGTGACCTTTTGTTTTCACTTGACCAATTTTTTTCATACTATTGGTACCTATATTTTTGACTTGCACCTTGCATTGTTGAGTATTCTTGTTGGGGTCACTCATGTAGATTCATGTGCCATTTGTATCTTTGATTTCCATATGTTTTCCTTTGTTTGTCATTTGATCATTGTTTGAGTAGTGTCGTTGGGGGAACTCGTGCAAATTTTTGTTTTCTTGATCCTGATCATCATATATTTTCATAGGAGATTCTTCATTTCAGTACTTAGCAATCATCTTTCGAAAAATGTACATAACTTCTTTGTGCTTCAATGATGTTCTTCATGTTCCTATTCTTTTTGGGTCACTTTTTTGGAGGCTTCAAATTCCTTCATTTTCCTTTCCCTTTTTAGAGAGGAGCTTTTCCCATGAGGTTTTCTCTTTTTCTCTAGTTATGAGAGATTTATTTGATTGTACATGGTGTCAAGAAGCTGAGGTAGTTGAAAAACTTCCTACACTAATCTTGAGAGGAGAATAATGCAAATTTTTTATAGATCTTTAATAGTTACATAAACTTAAACAAAAATAAACATAAATAGCATGCATACCACGAAACATTGGTTTACTTGCGGAAAACCATTTCGAGAGAAGAACCCCACACTCCAAAATCCACCCAATATATTATTCAGTAAATCACAAAGATTACAATATACTTGCAGAGCAAGCTTCTCACAGGAGTATCACCACTTAGAGATCAAGAGACAACACAACCACTATTAGACTCTCAGAATACATCACTGTCTTCTCTTTGTAGGGTAGTCATAATACAACACCCTCATAAAATAGAGTTACATTCTAGGGAAAGATAGGCCAAAAAAATATCTACCATTAGATCTAAAACCTAATAATGAAGGGTCCATATTTACAATATATCCTCTATTTAATGTATGTTGTCCATTCTAGAAGTTTCTTGAAAAAGTTAACACGCTCACATTTCGCTTCGTGCTTCCATTGTATACACCTATCAGTGTAACTAAGAAACATATATATAAATATATATACATCCTATCAACAATAAACCACATATAATTGCAAGGTTGAGACACATTTTCCCAAAAAATCTCCCACTTGTCGAACACCTTGCAAGAGCAATGTGAGGGTGTAAACATCATCTCTTTAATTGCTAGGGGCCGAAAGGTCCATAGTCTCTAAAACACCATATGAACTTCTCTATGCTCATATGCTTAGTTAAAGAATCAATAACATTCATCAAAGTCTCTACCTTAACCAAATTCACCCTGCCATCTTCAACCATATCTCTAACAAAATGATATTGTACATCAATGTGTTTGGTCCTAGCATGAAATGGTGGGTTCTTGGCTAGACATATTGCACTCTGACTGTCACAATAAATTGTCACTTTACCTTGTTTTATTCCAATATCTAAACACAATCTCTTAAGCCAAATGGCTTCTTTGCAAGCATGAGTAGCTTCCATATACTTTGCTTTAGTAGTGGACAAAGCAACCCTAACCTTTCACTTACTCATCCAACTAATTGCACCACCAAATAAAGTAAACACATAAGCACTGGTGGCTTTTTTTCTATCAACATCACCTGCCCAGTCTGAATCCACATAAACATGAATATCAAGGGAAATTTCATCTTCAGTCACATTACTATGATAACATAAGGAATAATCTAAGGTACCCCGCAAATATCTGAAGGCTCTTTTAACAACATTCCAATGAACTCTACCAGGATTAGACATATATATGGAAAGAACTCCCACTGCTTGGGAAATATCTGGTCTAGTACAAACCATAGCATACATCAAACTTCCAACTGCACTCTGGTAAGGCACTCTGCTATGTCTTCCATCTCCGATGGGGATGTTGGACAATCTAAAATAGATAACTTTGCTCCAACTGAAACATGAACACACAATGGTCTACAATCCTGCATATAAAATCTCTATAAAATTAAATTCACATACTTACTTTGGCCAAGCCATAGCTTTCTATTCACTCTATCTATTTTAATTTCCATCCCAAGAATGTGTTTAGTTGCACCAAGATATTTTATTTCAAATTTAGCAACAAGTTGAGATTTCAATTTTGAAATCATACCTTTCCCTTTGCTAATAAATAACATATCATCAACATATAATGCAATAAATAGGAAACAATCACCATCAATTTTATAATAAACACAACGATCTGATTTAGAAAGCTCAAATCCTAAACTCAACACATATGTATCAAATTTCTAGTACCACATCCTAGGACTTTGTTTTAAGCCATACAAATATTTCTTCAATTTGCAAACCAATTTACTTTTACCTTTCACCACGTAGTGCTCTAGCTGTGTCATATAAATATCCTCCTCCAAATCACCATGAAGGAAATTAGTTTTCACATCCATTTACTCAACCTATAAATCATAAGCAGTAGTAATAGAAAGAAAAAATCTAATGGATTCCATTTTTGCAACAGGGGAAAATATCTCACCATAATCAACACCCTCAACTTGAGAGTAACCCTTCGCAACCAACCTTGCTTTGTACTTCTCAATATCTCCATCTGAACCAATATTTTTCTTGAACACCCATTTACAACCAATAGGTTTTCATCCTTTAGGAAATGGTACAAGATCCCATGTATCATTCTTTTTCAAAAAATCCATTTCTTCATCCATAGCAATCTTCTAGGATTCTACATCATTCATACCTAGTGCCTCTTCTACAGATCTGGGTTCATCCATGTTAGTATTCAAAGCAAAAATATGTCTCCAATCATTAGGTGTATACCTTTCAGGTCATTAGTAGAATTTGGCAAATAAATGACTAGGTGACTAAAACTTTTAGTCACAACAACTAAAAATGACTAAATTCTACTATTTTTTTGCAACTCAGCTACAAATGAGTAAATAAATGACTAATTTGGTCATTGACTGAAAATTATTTAGTCACACAAATAAAAATGATTAAATAGTTGGTCATTTATTTAGTCACAACATTTGAATAAATCATTTAAGGAATCAAGAATATAGCTTGCCAAAATACCCTAAAATTTTAATAAACATACTCTAAAACTTTCATCGAAATCTTTTTTTTAAGGCATAGCCTGCCAGAATGGAGTTTTCATTTTAATAAAAATACTCTAAAACCTTCATCGAAACCTTATTTCCAGGTGTAGCCTGCCAAAATGGAGAAGTGTTTTAGTAAAGAATGGCAAATAACCGTAAGGAGATGTGCATGACAGGAGGCATAAGATTCATTGCTTCTTATCTCATTCCTGCTCTGCTCAACAAGGGTTACATTGTTCACACTATTGTTTTTAATATAGGTATTTAATTGACATATATTTGCATAATCTCAAATTCCTTCATATGATTTTGAAGTATCAATGTATCCTGTATAGGGTTTAAAATAATTTCTTTTAATTTTAAAAAATAAATCAGATGCTTTTGAAGTATCAATGTATCATGTATAGGGTTTAGAATGATTTCTTTTAATTTTAAAAAATAACTAAATGATGCATTTTCCTATGATTAGATAATGTGGAGTCTCCTAAATCTACCCCAACACAATGTCCTCTTTGGCACTGTATTCATTACTCCAGCTGCTAGGGTTTTGCATGTGACATCTTTAATATCTTCATGACAGTGGCTTTTAAATAGATCTCAATCTTTGCTTTAATCCTTATCATGGTAACCCTTGAGTTCCATAATCCACCTTCAATCTCTTCTAAGAACGTTGTCTTAAGCTAGACTACATAGTATTCATATAAAGCAAGTCCTTCATACCTGCCATTGTTCCAAACCACCACTCACTACCTTGCTTAAAATGTTGCCTCCATAAGCACAATAACATGTTTTAAAATCATGGTTGCTAGTGGTTGACCATTAAGGTACTACTTTCATCAAGATACAATGAGATTTTTGTCTTAAAACTCAAGGAATTATGCAAGATAACATTGTGAATTGTTTGTTGTGTACAATTTGATTTTCTTGCACATTTACTGCTTTTTTAACTACCTTTAAGACTGGATATTGCACCCTCAGCTACAATCTCAAACAACTCACTCACTGTCACTTGAAGATTCATTTCACGAGCATCCTTCTATAAAATCAAACTATGCTCTATAAACTGCCTACTTACTTACTTACTATAGGGGACTCATTATTTCATGGTATTGCGGGTCTTAAGATCCTTCAACCTTATTGTCACTACTTCACAGTGTACAAGGTATTATTCACTATTCTCCCATCTTTGATGAGTCTCAAAACACTACTCAAACATGCAATCCACTACCTCCATTATACAATGGCTAAGAAGAAACATTGAACCTATGATTACCATTGTTACTTCATTTAGACAGTCATTCCCTGATTGCATTTGCCTTGTCTAACACTACCAAAAGCATTTGAAAAACCCTTAAGGTCAGCAAGGGGGTAAGGAAACTCACTGTTAAAATCTCCACTTTACTATGCAAGGTTTGAGATTTATTATCTTGTCATTGCTCAGCCTCTTTTTGACTGTCACACCTCAAGTGATTGTCATTCTTCTTACTATAGATTGCATTTACAAATTTCGCTGAGCTACATAGTGTGCTTGTTATTGGCTACAATCTTTAGATTGCAAGATTTTGTTATTGGCTAAAATGTCTCAATCTTTCTGGTATTGCAACCTCACTAATCTACTAGAGTTATGGTTTATGTTTCTACGGAGGCCTAGGGTTTGTACCCTAGTCATGCTCTTACCAATGCTTTTGTTGGTATTAAAAAACAACCTTAAATCTTAGGTCAAAAAATTAGCTATCTTGGCAGGGTTGTGGTATGATCTTGGATTGTATCCTAGATTGTGTGGGAAGCTTGTGTTTGATCATTAAGGTATGTAAACCTAATCAAGGAAATGTATCCTATATAGCATGGGTTTTTCTTTAATACTTTCCATAATGGTTATTAGTCTATCACATTATTATAGTTTGTGGTAACCCAGGATTGCATTCAAGTATGTAACAAACTTGGTTTGTAGTTTAAGTTGTACACTTTTAAGTAACATTCATAAGGTTTAGAAAATATTGACCACTCTCTAAAATAGCCCATTAAACATGGGTTGTGCTTGAATGCACTACATAATTGATATAACATAACCACTTTGCATATCAACCAGAGTTATAGGCTCTTTATTGCAACAATAGGTAATCACTCTTGGATCATGCTATCATTACATCGTAACCTGTTAAACCTGATTCAACTTGAATGCACCTAATGATGATTGACACCTAATTGTGATGACAATGATTTATACTTGAATTGTGCTTATATGAGTGCCTCCATTTCTATCACAACATAGCCATATTAAACTTGTGTCACACATGAATGCATCTTGTATTTGTTATAGCACAACTATGCCACATGACCAATAGAGTTATGGATCACATAATTACAGTCATAATATTTTTTTCCTCGGTTGTGCTCTTATGGTGATTCAATTACCATTACAACATAACCCTTTGGACTTATATTGCTCAAATCCTTAAATTGCTTATTTTCTCTTTGGATGGATGGCTGCATGGATTTTTTATGATTTATACAACTTTTATTTTGATAGTAAATGACCTCGGATTCTTTCTAAAGTTGAAATGATTTATTAATTATTGTTTTATGATGATTTTGAGTTTTATTTAGAAGGGGTTAATATGTGGCATTTTATGTGTAGGAAGAATAGATTGTGATTTAGCGTTCGGGTATGGAAAGTTCAAGCAAAATTGGATTGCTATTGATGTCATAACCAGGTTGGAGAGTACCTTGATCCAGTGTGAAACACTTCCAAGTGTTTTCACTGGGAATTGGAACCTAAGTGTAGGAATTTTCAAATATCTGACAGAGGAAATTCCTTTATTCTAAAGATGAAATCATAAATTTTCCAGTCCAATTAGACATCCAACCTGACATCTTTAATATCTGATAGAGAAATTTGGTACGTTCTAAAGATAAAATCATAAATCTGTTGGCCCAATTTCAGATCCAATTTGAGGTTGTGAAGCCTTGACAAAGGAAGTGCCTACATTCTAAAGATAAAATCATAAATTTTATTGGTTCAATTGGAGATCCAATTTGAAGTCGTGAAGCTATAATAGAGAAAGTTCCTACATTATAAAGATAAAATCATAAATCTACTTGGTCCAATTTGAGGTCCAATTGTAAGGATTTTTCTTTTTAATTATACTTTTTGACATTTGGCTTGATACAAATTGTTACTTTAGAATTATGGTATTGCTTTTCTTCTAATGTTTTCAACCCCCATTTTAGGGAAGAGCTTTGAAGATGGTTCCTTCAAATGGAGACTACACTTTTCCGCTATAGGTTTCATCTAGAAACACCAATTAGAATTATGATATTGCTTTTCTTCTAATGTTTTCAACCCTCATTTTAGGGAAGAGCTTTGAAGATGGTTCCTTCAGATGGAGACTACACTTTTCCGCTATAGGTTTCATCTAGAAACACCAAAAGCTCTAGTATTTTCATACTCAGGTACAATAGAGTTTGAGGTGAATTGCACTTAGTATTTTATGTTGATATGGATATGTTCTAGCCTTTCGTTAATTGTTGTAGCATAATAGATAGGCTAAATAGTTGTCCATATACCATTTTTTCAAATTCTAAATTGCTATACCTTATTCTAGGAGAAAATCATAGGGGGAGTCTATACATAAGACACCATTGTTTCAAATTCAAAATTGTTGGATCTTTCACAATTGTTTGCTTCATTTATTTGATCTAAGACAACCTGCTATATAGAAGATGCTCTCAAAATCACAGCAAAATCCTTTATTCTGGGATGACTATTCAAAATATTTCCCATCATAACAATGAACAAAAGCATCAATCATTAACCTAAAATTTGCAAGAGTTTCATCAAATTCTACTTTTCCACTCTCTTTTCCATTCTGAATTTTATTCCAAATTTCATCCATGAAGAACTTCCTCATCCTATAGATCCTGTTGTTAGCCATAACTTTACCAGGTATCAAGAATAGCTTTGAGTTTTTACCCAAGCAACAATTGACAAAATTCAACCTTACTAGATTTTGATCTGGTAAGGCCGAATTTTATCAATTGTTGCCGAATTTTGTCAATTGTTGCTTCAGTAAAAACTCGAAGCTATCCTCGAAACCTTGTAAAGTTATGGCTAACAGGAGGATCTACAGGCTAAGGAAGCTCTTCATGGATGAATTTGGGAATAAAATTCAGAATGGAAAAGTAGAATTTGATGAAACTCTTGCAGAATTCAGGTTGATGATTGATGCTTTTTTTCATTATTATGATGGGAAATATTTTGAATAGTCATCCCAGAATAAAATATTTTACTATGATTTTGAGAGCATCTTCTATACATCAGGCTATCTTAGATCAAATAAATGAAGCAAACAAACATGAAAGAGCCAACAATGTTGAATTTGAAACAATGGTGTCTTATGTATAAACTCCCCCTGTGATTTGCTCCTAGAATAAGGTATAGCAATTTTGAATTTGAAACAATGGTATATGAATAACTATTTAGCCTATTTCTTATGCTACAATAATTAACTACAGGTCAGAACATATCCATATCAGCATAAAATAGCAAGTGCAATTCATCTCAAACTCTATTGTGGTAATTGCTTTGTAATGAAGTTTGCACTCCATGAACATTCTTTGTGCACATCACTATGTTGGTTATTATCTCGATCTCCTTTGTGATCAAAAGAATAGTGAAGTTCATTGCATAAATCATGACCATTTTGTAGTGCTATGATTTAGTGCTCTTTTACTTCTTACTCACTATGTTCTCAATCACCATGTGCAAATGACTTAGAGGACAGATTTTTGTCACCATTTGCAATAACTTTCATTTTTTTTGGACTATTTGTTATGATTCAATCATTGTTTGATAGTTTTCTTCCTTTCTCAATCCTATAGTACAAAGGACAATTCACAGTTTGCAACTTTGTAACAATGGTAAATAGATACAGTAAAGATATTTAAAATTTTAGAAGTGGATTTTTTTTCAATTGTTAAAGCCTATTTATCAATTTTATAGCTTAAAATTATTTAAGCTATTTGAATAGCTAAACTTCATATTATAAATATTTAAAGTGCAATAGAATCAGGTAGTTAAAATGATTACAAAGAAGTTGAATGAAAATTAGTAAATTACTACTGATGTAGCTTTTCCTTTTGTGTGTTTACAGGGTTATTTCTTCCAGCATTTGTTAGGCCTATTTTGGATTCTATGGAAATAGCAAAGACAGTTCCACATCCAGGTCTAAATGAGGTGATGACCCATCCTTCTATGATGAATTTTGCAGGATACAACCAAGAATAGTTCTAAAAATATCATAGTTTTAAACCTTCAGATCTTTGAGATCGTTGCAGATTTGATTTGATTTTTGTATAGTTGGATGGATCTAAAAAACCGTTGCTTGAAAATGATGTAAATGAAAATTTTATTTGTTCAAAATAATATAAGGGTGTTATTTTTCACTTACACAAAAAAATTGTCTACCTTAAGATAATCGTTAAAATTATCATTTTTTTAATCATAATATTTCATTGTATATTTGTATTTTGTTAGATTGTATTGGATAGTTAATGTAAGTTTAAAAAAAAAAATCAGCATAATATACTTTCGATGTACTTCTTTTCATCACTTGTAAATCTAATTTTTTGTTACTTTTTGTGATCATAAAAAATAGAGATGATTTTAGTCTCTGTGAAATATTTTCATGCATGTTTGAGATCTCTACAAGGTGATGAAAAAGGCCCTAGGGTTTGGTAGGGTTTTGAGTATCCTTATTGTTTTGGTGGTAATATTGTCACTAAGTTCTCTCCTTGCCCAAATATAGTCACCTGAGAAACTGCCATGATGCTCTTGACTGTAAATTACTTTGTTCTCCCTACCTTCTCACTACATGTCTGATTCTTCAACTCTACCAACTGCCCTTCCATCTCAATGTATTTTCATGCTCTTGCATCTATTCTCTTATGAATTTATTCTTATGACTCTGAAAGCTATCACTAGGTCTATTATGACTATTAGGTCTTTGAGGGTATATGATTTTCTACTGCGAACTCTTAGATTTTCATACTTTTTATGAAAATTCTCCAAGGATGTTTGCTCACTGACTTAACTCTATGTATATTCTCCATTATACATTGAAAATTCATGGTTTCTAGTTAACTATTTATTGGTGAAACCATTTCCATGTTTCTTGGGACTGTCATCCCTATAGGATAGTTTCCTTATAGATCTGAATGTAATTTAAAAGGTTCCCATAAATATTGGAAAGTTTCATAAGACTATTGTGTCAAGGTAGTAGATGGTCATGACAAATTTCATAATACTATTGTGAAAAGTTTCATAATATCGCCATATCGTGAGAGCCAAGAAGACACAGTGCGGTGTAACAGTAACATCCTGCATCACAGCGAAGGCCAAGCAATAAATGTGTTGTATGGCGGTAAATTAAATACTTCTCCTACATCCCCACGAGAGCCAAGAAGACACAATAACATCCTACATTATCACCAAGGTCAAGCAATAATAGTGTATTGTAGTGGTAAAATCCTGCATTATCGCGAAGGTCGAGAAATAACAGTGCGGTGTAGTAGTAACATCCTATATCACTGCAAGGATCATGTCAAAATGGTGTGGTATCACGAAACTTAAACTATAAAATAAAATATCACATTTCTTTGAGGCATTTTTTTGAAACAATTTGCTTGCCTTGTGTATATTGCTTCCACATTTTCATGTATGTCTAGCAGGGCACTTGTAACTACAACATATGACAAAAAAAAATCCCTGTTGTTATGCTTTGATGGATGTCCCTTCATTATTACTGGATATCTAATGTAGCGCACATTATTATAGTGTAAGCCTATTTTTCAGATTGTTTCATTCAACATCACAAATATTCTCCACAAGAACATTGTCCCTGTTTAAAATGATGGAAAAGGTTCACATCTCTTAGAACAATTTCTCATGCAACAATCTTGGAGATGAATTTAGATGCAGTGTGAAAATTAGAACATACTCGAAGGTTCTTAACAACTCTAATAGTTGTACCAGGGGTCATGTTTAACAAACCAAATGCAATTTCTAACTTTTCACTATGGTGGAAAATAAATGATTCTTTTTTCTTCTATTCCACAACATTGAGTAAAAGTCTTGAATCTGGAAATACCCTATTGCCTTCATTTTCCAAGCCAATTTATCCAATTTTGTAAAGATCTCCCATGTTTTTGGATGTGATCTATCTCCTACACAAAAAAGCATGTACCATTTTATGCCCTTCAATCCAACTACATGTAGGTATCTTTTTAATTCCTCTATCTTTCATCAATCTCCTTACCATTTGAACCTCACCACACCTACCTACTTCTGCATAGATGTTTTAGAGAAGAACATAAGTTGCAACATTTTTAGGATCCAACTAAAAAAGAAGTGTTGCTGGAATACTCATCCTATATTCATATATGATCCATAGGAACCAAAGGTTTAACTGCCATCTTAGTAATAATGTTTAGGGTATCCTCAAGATAGCCAGCACGGGCATGAAGGTCAACCATGCACACTTAATGATCAACTATATATGTAATGCAATAAGGGTTACTGACATGTGAAGTATGTACAACCCTCATCCACTAAACCTACATGACTGCATGCATCTAGAACAAAAGAAAAGCTTACAATGTCAGTGTTCCAGAGTGCTTCATTAATTCAAATATTTGGAGAGCTTCCTTGCAAAATCCATTTTGTGCACATTCTTTAATCATATCATTTCATTCCATGAGATGACATCTCTTTGAGGCATTTTGTCAAACAATTCATTTTGTAGTACATTTTGGTGTCAAATCTTTGATAATTATGGTTAGTTTCATTACATTCAAATTCTGAATTCTAGGAAATTATATACATTAAATAGATTGATGGTTGTTTGGATAGTGAAATTAGCTCTCTTAGAAATTAACTAAAATATCTAGAAGGATTATTTTAATTAAAAGGATTTTTTGGTTATTTTTGTAACAATGATTAACAATGATTTTATAGTGCAGCTAGCTTGCTATTTTCATTCAAGATACAAGTCATCAAATTCAAGCACATACCAAGAAGATGGTACTCTACTTGAAACCCTCAACCTCACTTAGTTTAGTTTGCTTACATGAGCATATTAAGGAAGTTGGTGAAAAATTAATATATATCATTTTTTGTTTGTGAAGGAGAATCCTGTGAGATTCAATATGGTAGTGGATCAATATTCGGTTTCTTAAGTAAAGATGACATCACAATTGGGAAAATTGTTGTGAAACATCAAGTTAGTAATTTTTGGATGTTAAGGCTTCCCAGTCGGATATCAAAGATCTTTTCTCATCAACTTAATTTGAAATTTATGTATAAATGGATTCTTCCATGGTGCAAGTCTTTATTTAGACAACACATGAACTAGGGTTGAAATTTTTGTTGTCTAATTAAGTCTGATGGCATTCTTGGGATTGGTTTCTAGGAAATTTTTGTCGATAATGTCATTCCAATCTGGTTAGTGTTGATAGCCTTCATTCTATAATCTGAGCATATCACCTTTCTTAAACTTTGAATAAGGTTCTAAAATCAAGGGTTCAATATGCATATTTCAAGCCTATGTTGAACACTCTGTTTAAGGAATTTTTTGACAAGGCTACAGTTTTTTAATTGATTCATCTCTCTACTATGTTTGGACTTTTGTAAACTTGCAATATACAATGCACTTTTATTCTTTCTGAATTGAGATGAATAGTATTTTTTTTGGTTGTATTGAGGCACAACTTCATTCATGGCAGAAAAGGAAACACCCTATTGCTCATATCAGATGGCACATTGCATTTAAAGGAGGAAAGATTCTAGCTAAGTTATTGTTGACTACATTAAAGGAGAGAGCTTCATATATGGGACACGATCAACAATCTCCTTCTTGGATTCTACACATTATAGCTTGCTCCAGGAAGATTTCCCATGTTGCATAAGTTTTAAGAGATGAAAGTGGCATGTTCTCGCATTGAAGGGCTTCAAGCATGTGTTTCCATTATTAAAGAAGTTTTTTGGAGAATTTTTTTTCTTGCAATCATTTTTGTGCAATATTGTAACTCATATTTTCAGTCTTGTGACTAAAAATAACAATTGTAATACTCTATTTCTAAGTTGTAATTAGAACACCTTTCTTTTATTAATAAAGTTCATCGTTTTTTCCTTCTCAATGGTTGTCTTATTGTGTGCAATTGATGATTGATGTGTATTTCTATATTTTATGCTTGAATCATTAAATATCAATCAATTAAAATGACTGACTATACTACTAATTGTCATCAATTAATAATTAAATTGACTAAATATACTACCAATTGATAGAAATCAGTGAACAGTGAATAAAAATGACTAAATACGTGACCAGTTAACAACAATCAATGACTAAATATATCAGTGAATAAAAAATGACTAAATAAGTGACTAGATTACAAAAATCAATGACTAAATCAACAACTAAATAAGTGACCGGTTAAATATATTAGTGAATAGAAAATGACTAAATAAGTGACCAGATTACAACAATCAATGACTAAATCAATGACTAAATATATCAGTGGAAAAAAATGACTAAATAAGTGACCAGATTATAGCAATGAATGACTAAATCAACGACTAAATATACTACCAAATCGATCAATCAAAACAACCAATAAATGACTAAAAATGGTTTAGTCATCAATTTGATCGCATTATATATGACAGACAATAAACTACTAATGGTCACGTGACCAAGTTCAATCATTTATAAGCAATTTTTAGTAGTTTTTTCAGTCATATATTGTTGTTTCTATACTAGTGGGTGGTTGTCTATGCCTTGTAGACCTACAAACAGGTTGAGTAAGAGGTTCTTCCTCCTCTTCTAGAGATCTAGAGCTAGATGAGCTCTCCTCAACTTCTTGTCTATCCTTGGGTCTTGATTCAACTTTCTCAGGTGTAGAAGGAAATCGAATCACACCTTCCTATTTACTTTGTTCTAATTGCAATGTAACAGAAGAAGGATTAGTTTCTCTAAAAATCACACTTCTACTATGTATTACCTTATGTGCAACAGGATCCCAGAGCTTGTATCCTTTCACACCATAATTGTATCTGATGAAGATACATTTCACAGCCTTGTTCTCCAACTTTGTTCACTTATCCTTTGGCACATGTGCATATTCCTTGCAACCAAAAACTCTAAGATGTCTCAATAAAGGCTTGCGACCCAACCATGCCTCTATAGGTGTCTTATCAACAAGAGCTGATGTAGGAGACTTGTTAATCAGGTAACAGGCAATGGCAATAAATTCATCCCAAAACCTTTGTTCTAAACCAACACCACTCAACATACTCCTAGCCTTCTCCATCAGTGTCTTGTTCATTCTTTCTACAACTCCATTCTGTTGTGGAGAATATGGAGTTGTCTTCTACCTATGAATACCACAATATTTACAGAATCTATCAAAATCATTAGATCAAAATTCACCACGATTACCAATCCTCAAACATTTTATTTTCTTTCCAGTTTGTAACTCAACCATTGCTTTAATTTTTTTAAATCAACTGAAAACTTTAGATTTACTCTTTAGAAAATATACCCATGTCCTACTATAATCATCAATAAATGAAACATAATATGTGGATTTACCAATTGAAGGAGCATCTACAGGACCAAACACATTAGAATGAATAAGATCCAATACACCACAAGATTTATGAGAACTCAAGTAAAACTAAACGCGGTTTTGTTTTCCATAGATGCAATGCTCACATAAATCAAATTCAAGATTATAATAAGATAGACCTTCAACAAGGTTTTTATTTTTCAAGGTCCTTAGATCCTTTTCTCCAATGTGGCTAGGTATCTAGTGCCATAACATAGTTTTCTCTACAGGTAACTTTGTCTCAAAAGAAAGAGCACCCTTAGGTACCCAAAATCCATGATCATCTGTTGAAGGTGAAACCCTCACTTCTTCCACAAAATTTATTTTCACCAAAGTACTATTGTACTCAACAGTGCATGCATCCAACTTATATAATGTGCCATATCTAACAGCTCTAGCAATCACCATAACACCTCTAACCATCTTGCGTCCTACATCAGAAAATACTACCTGCACACCTGCATCTAGATTTGTTTGCTCATAGATAACAAATTTTGTGCTAATCCAAGGATATGCAACACACCATTAATCCTTTTTATTCTACCATCAGGAAACTCGATTTTAACTTTACCATAACCAACAATGTCTAAATGAGAATCATTACCCAAGTACACCTTACCTCCATCATATTCCTCATACTCAGAAAACCAATCTCAATTAAAGGTCATATGGAAAGATGCACTTGAGTCAAGTAACATGCATCATTACATGCACGAGTTTCCAAAGCTTTAATGAATGCGTCACCATCTTCCTTCTTGGACTCGAAATTAGAATCTACTTTCTTCTTTGCATTCCTTACGAACATGTCCAAGCTTATTGCAATTCCAATAAACAACTTTAAACTTTCCAGGAGATTTAGATTTCCCCTTGAACTTGGATTTGTCACGATTCTCATTCTTCTTGCCTTTTTTTTAGGTCTTCCATGAACATTTAGGGCCTCCTTGGAAGTGATGGATACCTTCCTCCTTGTCTCTTTAGAAAGCAAAGAACCCACCAAATCTTCAGTCTTCAAAATAACAATACTCCCAATAGCCATAACAAGAGAATCCCATGAATCAGGCAAAGAACAAAGCAGGATCTAACATTTCTCCTCCTCATCCATTTTGACACCAATTGATGCCAATTGAGCCACCAACATATTGAATGATTCTAGGTGGTTTGTGATTCGTTCACCCTCTTCCATTCTCAAGGAATACAACTTCTTCCTCAAGAAAATCTCATTCACTAAAGATTTGTCCTGATACATCTCACCAAGCTTCTTCCATAGTTTCTGTGCAGAGGTCTCCTCATGGAAATTAATTAAAACAGAGTCTTCCAAGCACAATCTGATTAAACCCTTGGCTTTATGGTCCATAACATCATATTGAGTAGCCTGAGTAGGATCTACAGGATTTGAAAAATTCTCATCATCAGCATCCCACAGATCTCGATCTATCAATAGATCCTCCATCTTCAACTTCCACATCTCAAAATTATTTCTAGAAAATTTCTCCACCTCTATTTTCCTTGATGAACTTTCCATTTGAAAATTTTTGCAACAAGATCACAAAGTTTCTTCTGCACAAGCTCTCACTCAAACCTAGATTAGTTCAAAAAACCCAACAACCCACGACTGAAACCAAAGGTGATCAAGCTGTGATACCACTTGTAAGGAAGCTAAGGTAGTGGAACAACTTCCTACACTAATCTTGAGAGGAGAATAATGCAAAATTTGTATAGATCTTTAATAGTTACAAAAACTTAAACACAAATAAACATAAATAGTATGCATACCACGACATAGTGATTTACGTGGGGAAAACCCTTTTGGGAGAAAAACTCCACACTCCAAAAGTTGTCCAATATATTATTCAATAAATCACAAAGATTACAATATACTTGTAGAGCAAGCTTCTCATAGGAGTATCACCACTCAAAGATCAAGAGACAACACAACCGCTATTAGACTCTCAGAATACATCACCATCTTCTCTCTGTACTACAATCATAATACAACATACAAATAGAGTTACATTCTAGGGAAAGACAAACCAACAAAATATCTGCCATTAGATCTAAAACTAAATAACGAACGGTCCAAATTTACAATATATCATTTATTTAATGTATGTTGGCTATTTTAGAAGTTTCCTGAAAAATTTAACATGCTAACATTTCGCTCCATGCTGCTATTGTATACACCTATCGGTGTAACTAGGAAACATATATATAAATATATATACATCCTCTCAATAATAAACTGCATATAATTGAAAGTTTGAGACACATTTTACCAACATATGGATACCTCATTAGACCTTGTTGTTGGGACCTATTCATGCATTATTTACTTTTTATGCATTCACTTTTATATTTTTTGTAGTTACTCCCTAAGTTACACTTAAGGGGGGTGTTAGAGTAATCATTCATTAACTAATAATTAATTAATATTTAATTTATTATTATCGTAGTACAAGGGTCTTTCTCCCCAAATATTTTTTTGGTACAGGGAGAAAACACAAGGCCACCGACATATCCAAGTTCTAACCCCAAAGTTTTAAAAGAGGAGTCCAACATGGAACAGTCTAAACAGGAATTCCCTTTAAAACCTTCATTTTGAAACTCTTCAAAGGGAGTAGTGTACTCCTCTACAGAAGCTAGCATTTTTCCTTTTTCTTCCAAACAAAGTGTTGTTTCTTATTCCTCAAGCAAGTAGTGGATAAAGGAAATGTGTTTCAATCTGGTTCTTCCTCTAATAAATTTATGTGAGACTTTATTTCCTAGGGTGCATTTAGAGAGAATATCTACCAATGTTACTCTATATTCATAGTTCTAATGAATTAGTGAATGAGCTTTGATATTTATATGTATTTCTTAAGATTAAGAGTATTTTAGAAGTTAGAAGATATTTGTATGATACTATTCATTTCATCTTTAATTTTTCCAGTGCTTCAATTAGTATTCTATATGGTGAAAGAAGAATTTCAATATATTTTAAAAATGTTCATCTTTGCAATAGTATATGTATTTACATGCCATTTAATGAATATATATGTGTCTCTAGGTTCCAAATGGATAGGAAAAGAAACCACCTTTAGATGGAAACATTTCATTGTATGTTCAAAATAGAGAGGATCAGCCAAATACTAGTTCTTGGGGATGGAAGCAACCTGTGATAAAGACACCCACTTCTGGATCAATTCTAAAAACCTTAAGGTTCCCCTCTTTTTCTTAATCTAGCAAATGACTTATTGAATACAAGAGCTCTGATTTTGCATTTAATGGTAGAAAATGGTTGTAATATATTAAAGTTTTAACAAGCATCTTACAAATTATTAGGCACATGGTTTTTAATGCAAAAATCCAATGAACAAATATTAGCCACACAAAAATATTCCTTGCATGATAGAGCTGGCCTAAAATTTGTGTGGTAGTACAAAGAGAGATGGAGCATTGGTTGGTTGCAGAGAGAGGAATTGGTGAGTGGAAGTGGAAAGTGAAAAGATGCTTCTTTGTGCAAAGATTGCAGAGGTTGACTGTGTGGGAGCTTAATTTTCTTCAATTTTTTTCTCTTTGTTTGGAATGGTTGAGGGATTTTTGAAGGATGTGCAATAGAATGGTGATCTTTGGATATGATTTTTGTTGAATTCAATATCTTCTATATCATATTTTTGTAACTGTAAAAGTGTTTTAAGATCATTAGAACCTCCAATAAGGTTATGGTTCCCTGGAAGGGTGTTAATTAATTTTTTTTTCATTAGGTGCATAGAAAAATTGGGAGCCTTTTGATATTTATTTTTAATTATTTTATCTAAGAAATTTTAGAATAAAAAATATATGTAAATAAGTGATCCATAGTTTTATGGAAATTTAAAATCCTCACATAAATGTCAAAAAAATTTCCACATAAACATAAGTCCCTGAGATGGAGGAAACTTTAAACTCGTCTCTACTCCAAATAAAGTTTATAGTAGGGTCCTATGATTAACCACTACTTTATTTTAAGGTAAAAGTGTGTGTCATGGATATTTCATTTTTTATTGGAAATAGTTTTATGAGTATCATATTAAATAATAAAAGGTTCTTATATGATCCATTAAAAGATAAGTGAGAAATACTCAAAGAAAAATGCAGCATGTTATATCAATAAACATATATCATCACTAAGCACAATTTTTTACTCTTGGGGAGCAAGGGGAGCACATAGGTAAGGAGCAAGATTGTCTTGCTAAGGAACCACCTACAGGGACAACTCTTTGGAAGAAGGATTAGGTACCTCTCAACCATCTTGAGAGTCCTAAATAATGAGTGATTCCAATACTCTTCAACTTGATAATAGAGGTACAATAGAACCCTCAATATCACTTGACATCAATCTAGAGGCTTTACCTCATGTAGAATGGGTCCAACCCCTCTACTAAGAAGGAGGTGGTGAGGCACAAATTTGCAAATGGGAAGCTAATGACAATGATATTTGGGTAAGGCCATTAGGAAAAACATTTCTTATGGTACAAAAACACTTCCCCAATGATTGGGAAGGTCTTAAAGATGTTGAAAGTATAGCACTGGCTTCTCAGCTTGCACCTAGATCAAAAATTAAGTAGAGGTAAGTAAGCATATGAATTTTCTTGTCAAGAGAAAAACTAATATTCAATAGCTTTGACAATAAAATAATACCACTTTTAGCCTTCTAGAGTTGAAAATAAAATAGAAGCCTAAAAATATTCCAATTCTAGCAATGTAACTCGGCAACAAGGCCATATCTCCAAACGTAGTATTTATCTAGGAGAGAATCCTAGATGTAAAGGAGAGAAAAGACCATGGATTCACTACCAAGCATTCTAGGATCAAGAGCAAGTCTACAAATGGTATTTGAAAAAAACCATCTATCACAAGTTGAACATTTAGGATGAATAAATCCAAACTACATAACCCTTTCTCTAAGTGGAAACTCTTAGTAGACCAAACACCATAAAAGAGAGATTTTAGTCTCAAGTCTAAATTGTCAAATGCTTTTTATCCTACAAAGCTAGGTGACAAAGGGAGATTTAATCCTTGTCAATTTTTAATCTTGCAAGGGGCCAATGAGAAATGACTAAATATAATTCCTAAATTTAGTGTCAAAATTTTAGTAACACTCTTTCCACCAAGCTAGAGGAGGTTGAATCCCTAGTGTCTAAAGAATAACACTTGGAATCAACTCTTGTATGTGAAGGATAGAAGGAAAATTACCATTAGTTATTTGAAAATTTTGCTACAAAGAAGGCCATGAGTTCCAGTCTCAAGAATAGACTAAATCTTTGATGGTATGAATGGGTTTGGAAAAATGTTTGAAAAATTTAATTCTAGGTGTTTCAACAAAAACTAATTGAAATTATTGATAAGAGGAGACCACCAAAGTTTGGGGTCATTGAAAAAAAGATTACTTTAGATACCATTGCCAACTTATTTAATAAATTGCACAATTTCCTCAAAGGCCTTCCAGATAATATGAGCCACAAAGGAACCTTTAATATTGATAAGGGCATTTGTGATGAGAAAAGTGTGATGGCCAATTCTTTGCCAATATTTCTTGTTGTAATGTGGGATTGAGGTAATACAATTCTTGAGAAGATTCTTCCAGGAATTTTAGCTTTCAATGAAACAAGCCACCCACTTAGCACAAAGCAAGTCTTTTCCTATAAACATAAGTAATACCCATGTCACCTTCATCTTAGGGAGGACAATAAATGCCCCACAACACTTCATGGAAAGCTCTAGTTTTCTTGGGATTGGCTCAAATAAAATAATGGAATATCTTAGAAATCATATAATTACTGGCTTTAGAAGGATCCCAACAAGAAGAGTAGTAAATATAACTATGAACACTTTGGTGCATATTTGGCACTCATATTCTAATTATGGTAATGAACATATGTTGTAAAATTCTTCAATTTCCCTTATTGAAAGGGTGCTAGGAGTGATATTTTATATTCCACAACCCATGGCACTAAACCAATTATGTCAACACATCTAAGTGGATAGGTTATTGATACTAGAAGTGTCACTTTTCTTGCCAAGAATCCCAAACCTTATGGGCTACATTGGATTGATAAATTCTTGTAAGAGCCCCAAGACCAAAAATCTACCAAAATTTGGCATGACCATTGGATCTCAAATAATAGAACATAGGAATGTCTCATATAAACATGTAGGTAGACATTGGGTCTAGCTACACATGCTTATCTTGATTATTTTCCCATGGTGATGATGAATGCAATGTTGCAAAAATCTTCAGTTTTATTTAATGAGAGGGTTCTAGAAGTGATATTTTACATTCCACACCTCATGACACTAAATTGATAGTGACAACACATCTATGTAGGTGGGTTGCTACTATTGGAGGTGTATTTTTAGTGTCAAGTATCCAAATTATTCTAGGTTGTATTTGACCAACAAAGTGTCCTAATAACCTATGACCAAAAAAATCCCAAATTTAGCACAATTGTTCTATCAAACCATGGTTCATAGGAATGTCTCACTTGAACCTATAGGTTGATGCTATGTCTAAATATAAATTCCTATTTCAATTTTGTCAAATCAAACTCATTTTCTCATGGTGGTAGCAAATGCAATATTATAAAATGGTTTAATTTTATTCAATTAAAGGGTGCTACAAGTCATATTTTGCATTTAATCTTCATCACAATGAAAATGTCAACAAATTTAGGTGGGTAGGTTATTGATACTAGAGGTGTCTTTTCAATGCACAAGCATACAACTCATTTCAAGCTACACTGGGCCAGTAAATTCACTTAACAACATAAGAGCAAAAAAGTGTCAAAGTGTTATTTTAGATTTCTAGCATCAAATAAGCTCCCTCACAAGTGTCCATGTGCATACAAGAATTATTCAATATTTAAACTTTCCAAACAAAAGTTATTTATTATCTATAATATGGAAACTCAATGTTAAGATGCATTCTAGCTTCTGCTACATATTTCTTACCACTCCTCAAGCTTCACATATCTAAAACATATAATTTACAAGGTCTTAAGATAATAAATGAGATATATATATATATATATGAATGTTTAATGGGACTCAAAATACTTAAATAAGGGAGATAGAGAGGAAGAGAGAGAGAGAGAGAGAGAGAGAGAGAGAGAGAGAGAGAGAGAGAGAGAGATGAATCCTTAAATGTATAAGTACTAGCAAAGCATCATATTTTGATCAATATCAATAATGAAAATAATCTTAAGTTTGAAGTGAGCATTAAACCATTTAAAACATTTATGATCATTCTCAACAATAAGCAATCTTAAGAATTATTTTCAAACCACTCAAATAATTTAAGTCCTGAATACATAAAAATATTTACATGTATTGATCTTGGGAAGGCCATGAGTGTATATAGAATCTCATGAAAACTCCATATAGTTCATAAGGCCTACAATTCCATATACACATATGATGAATGTATAAAAAAAATCATAGAGGTATACAATGATATACATCAATATAATACAATATATTTGCAATGGTATTCATTGGAAAAATATAGATCTACCCATACATGTTATGTTTAGGTATACAATAAAATATAGTTACATAAAAATTATGAAATGGAATTGAAATTTTGACAAATCTTTCTCTATTGGGAATATGAATAAATAATATCATAATTAACTATTGCAAGTATGAAGTTATTTTTAATTAGCGATAAACATGTTTTGCGAGGATCATAAACCCCTTACATATGGGTTTTGAGGG
This sequence comes from Sequoia sempervirens, assembly GCA_007258455.2. NCBI lineage: Eukaryota > Viridiplantae > Streptophyta > Pinopsida > Cupressales > Cupressaceae > Sequoia > Sequoia sempervirens. Next base: position 123,655,233 of record VDFB02373365.1, read on the forward strand.
AACCAGAAACCTCAACCAACACAATGAAAGTTGCAGAAAGATAGGACACAGACAATCAACAACCCAACATCAATAGTCTACCACAAGATACGCATGATAAACCGAACTTGCAGAGAATCAACTTTGAAGGGGCCGAAAACCCTTTTATAGCCAAGAAATCACAAGGGCCTACAACCCAAACATTTTAAAGAAACTACCTGATTCGGAACAAACATTTTTCCTAGACTCCCTACCTCAATAAGAGAGCAACTAGGGAAAACAAAGTTTGAGAATCTAGCAAAGCTATGAGAAGCTTCATCCACCTTGCAGCACCGATCCACCGAATCTTCCATCTCAATCTCTACCTCAATAGGAGAGAGCTCCCCTTTATAGGAGACAATAAAAAGAGAAACGTTCCCACCGAGGCCATTGCACTCTACCTCAATAAGAGCTCATAAGAGAGGAAAGAGTAATTCACCACCTCTACAGCCACCACCTCCACCTCCATAGGAGCGGACTCCTCCTCAATAGGAGTTGTCTTCACCTCAAAAGAAGACACAGACTATAATACATGGCAAAATAAAGTGACAGTAGGAAGGAATGCCATTAAATCCTTAGGCACCTCAGGCTCCAAGTGCATGACACAAGAAGAAAATAACCCAACCAACAATGAAAAGAAATCATCCACCCGAGACAAAAGAAAAAACATTTGGAATAGCACAACCAACAACCTAGAATCAAACCCCCTCATCAGCAAAAACTTCAAAACCCAACTGAGGCACAAAAAAATCCAGACCAACAAGACAAGACCCAAATCTTAGAGCAAAGAGAAACCAAAAGGCTTCAACCAACATAAATAAATCCACAGAACAAAGGAACCAAACCCCACAAGGAGAGACAACTTCAGTAGCCACCTAGGGGTCAAAAGGAACATCAAAGACCTCAGCAAGGAGGACCAAGTGACAAGTAGCTAGAGAGAGCAAGGACATAGAGAAAACAACTACAAAAAGAAGTGCAAGCCAAAAGACCACCAAGAAAAGAGACCCAACCCCAAAGAGAGTAGGCACAAACAAGCCCCAAGAGGAATAGGGTGCCCCAAACAGGTCAAAAACAAGGAGAAGGCCACGTAGAAAAACCACCAAGCTACCCCAACACGCTAGTCAGAGCTAGAAATGGGCCAAAACTCCACATAGCCAACCAGAGGGAAACACCACCACACCATAGGAGGGGAATGAGAAGCACCCAAGAAACACCCGGAGCAAGAACCCCCACTAGAGAGCCACCAAAAAAATAGCGGGTAGAAGTGAAGGAGGATTGAGAAGAAGCAAGAGGGAGAACAAGCCAACATGAGGAGCACCCAAGCCCTCCTATTATGCTGAATAGGAGCAAAAAAAATTCCATTCAACCACCAAACCTCCTCAGAAAAACCATCGCACACCTTCACCCACTACAAGGAAAGCAACAAGGCAAGAAGCCTCCAATCCTGCCAAAATCTACAACACCAAGATGACCCACAAGCACCAGAAGAGAAAAGCCTGATAGAGCAAGGTCCAAACAAAGAGAAAGCCCCAAAGGAGCACTGGAAAAAAAAGGCCTGAGCCAAAGAGGGCACTACAAGAAAAACCTCGCTAGAGTCCAACCCCACAGCCGTGGCCTCAAAAACCAAGGCAGGAAGAAAAGGAAGGCATACAACCACCACCGAAGGGAGAGGAGGTGTTGATGCCTCTAGCAAGAACACTGCTGCATCATAATTTGTGTTCTCACTATCATCTGAACCCTCCTCCTGCACAAATGTGTCGGTAGCACTGTATGAAGGTGTTGTTATTAATGTCAACAAGCTTATGTTCTCATTGATGTTAGTTGTGCAGTGGTTGAGAGAGATTGTTGCTTTGTTTAGTTACATTATATTGTCATTAGTTAAGTTGTTGATGTTAACCTCTGGTGTTGCTTTGATAAGATTTTGTTTATGGTTGTGGTAGTGATAACAATGTTGAGGGTATTGAGAAAATTGATAAAATGAGGAAACAAGATGTTGCAAAGGTATTTTGGTTTGCAGAGGTGTTCTAGTTTTGCTTCGCATTTCTTATGGGTTGAATATCTGCTTGTGTGGTTTGGATATGTTGGTTAGAGGTGTTTAGAGTTTTTATATCTAGAATTGGGCTTCTGGATCGATATGCAAAAGAATTTTTGTTCACCAGGGTGTGAACTAGATTCATAGTTTTTCTTACAAAGGTGTCTCAGAGAAAAGTTTTTGCTTCATGTTTCTCCGCAGTTGTTCTTTAGGTCTTGTGATTCTGAAGGTATGTTGATGGTGTTGATCTCTTTCCTATTTCAAGAGGATTCATGGTTTGGTGCTCCAAAAGATAGATTTTAGAGTTGCAGTGTTTGGAAATCTAGTTTGAGTGTATTGGGCGTGTACATTTTGAAGGTATGAGTCGTTGTGAAGAAGTTTGATGGATTGTACAATGATAGAGGAATATTCTAGATTGTGATGATGCATGGTGTGTGGTTCGTAAGTCATCCTTGGATTTGAGGAAGTGTGTAATTCAAAGTTTAATGGTGTTTGTGTGGGTTATGATTGACTTAGTGTTTACACTACATTAAAAAATGTTTAAGTATTAATGAATGCATAACGTGGCATGTGAGTGCTGATTTGAGTCCCAATTAAGTTTTGTATTGGTCCACGTTTGTTCCTCTCTATCATGGGAATCCTTAGCATCGACCTATTTTGAAGTTGTGAAGTGTAAGGTGAGTGTAGCCAACTTGAAGATGTTTTTCAAGTTGAGGATCGTATAAATGCAAGATGAAGTGTGGAATGGATTTGAGTGTTGTGATGTGAAATTAAGTGTAGAAGTATGAAATGTAGCGTGAGATATAATGCAAGATTGTTGAATGCAGTGAGTTGAGGCATCTTGATATCTTGAAGGCTGTGAATGTTATTGGAGTTATTGTGGTGGAATCTTTGTTGCATTGAGATTGTGTTCTCTATGTAACATTCTATCTTCTTTCTTATTTCTATTCCGACAGTGAGCCTAGGCCATGAGCCTTTTTGGACAATGCGTCCTATTCTGGAAATGAGCCTCTTTGTATTAGTTTTTCAATTACTTATATTGTGAGCTAATCCTCACTGTGGTTTTTCCCTTCTAGGGTTTTCCACGTAAATCTGGTGCTCTCTTGTGTATGGTGTTGGTTGTTTCAATTTTTGTTATCTTCTTTTCATGTTTAAATATTGTAGTGTAGGAAAAAGTATCCCTTTTTCACACTTAATTTATGAATTAATATTAAATAAAAAGGACTAAATTATGCCTTAATTTAGTGTTGTAATATGTATTTTACATATTCACATTAAGTTTAGGGCCTTATTAAATAAAATGGACTTAATTGTGCCATATTTATGGTGTTGTAAGGTGTACCTTTACACTTTCACACTTATCTATGGATTTATTAATTAATTGAGGTTAATTATGCCTTAATTGTCCCCCTTAGTTCAAATCCAAGCCTAATTAATTGCATTTTCCGAAGAGGAAAACATGAAATTCATTAATGCCATAACATAACACTTAACACTGGAGAATGTGTGTCCTAGGTAAGTGACCTAGGACCCATTTTCTCATGGGAAAATGGGTCCTCCCTTAGACCTAGGACCCTAATTTAAATTTTGTTTTTTGGTAGTATTTCAATGATTTCAAATGTATATTCACATGTCAGCTTGTGTTATTTGAATTTCGGGAATTAATGTTAACATATGTATAAATAAGAGGTCATTTCACTATGTTTCACCTAAGAATTTTATGTGACTTCATGAGATCAAGCTAGAGCAAGTTCAAGAGCATTTCAAGGCATTCAAGGGAAAAATTATTGAAGAATTATTGCAGCATTCAAGATCCGATTATCATGTCAAAGTCTTCTTGCATCATGCATGTTATTTGATCTAATATGTTGATGTAGTGTTCAAGATCCATTCAAGCATTCAAAGGTATTGTTTCAAGTCAAGTTTCATGATCAATATCCACATCCTTTGAAGCCATTTCATGCAAGTTACAAATCCGCATTCTAAGGTTCAAACAAAGGTTTGGTTAGTTGTAACATAGGCTTGTTCATTCATCATTCCTTTTATGCTATTTCATTTCATTACAAGGTTTAATTACCAAAACGGGGTTTGTCCAAGGAAAACCCCCATTCACCAACAAAAAAACATTTCTCCCTCTTTATGTGTGTTTGCAAATTTTAGGTGAAAGATCTCTTGAAGATAAAAATTGCAAAAGTTGTCAAAGTTGCAATTATTGTCATCATTCTTGCAATTTCATGGAAAATCGCCTACATGATTTATTTTCGGTTGTTCGACTATGAAATTCAGGAATATAGGAGTGCAAACACAACAAAAGAGAACTCAAAAACCATTTTTACAGAGCCCTAGTTAGGACCCATTCGCCATAGGGCGAATGAGTCCTTAGTTTGCTTTGAAAAAACACTTTTGGTGATTGGTACACATCATTTTCCCATTCTCAAATCTACATTGTGAGTTTTGGTTCCATCATAATTGAGCTTAATATATTAGATGCACTTTATAGATTGCATTTTGAAGTTGTTTTGCTATTTTTAATCTTTCTCCCCAAAGTGTTGTTTAAACGGGACCCCTATCCTTGCATAAAACTTAAATTTGTAGATTCACACTTTGACTTGACTCACCTTTCGATTGACAGTCATTTCATTATTTGGATCTCATTTCTTGAATGAAATTAGAGAAACATGTCCATCATACCCCCATTTTTCCATTCTTTTCCATTTAAAAAAAGAAAAACCTATTTTTCTTTGTTTCATTTTGGTGAACCTAAGTTTGAGCATTATAATTTTCTAATTTTGGAGTCCACTTGCACCCTAGATTTAGATCTTGCATTCATTTTCATTTCATTGCATTGAACTGAGTCTCATTTAGGTTTGTTAGCTTGCATTAACTTTGCATTTCATTTAAGGTTTTAGGATTTCATCTTTGCATTCTTCAAATTTGAAAAATACAAAAATGTTAGTCATCTTGCAAATCATTTATAAAGCATTACATCATCATTCATTTGCATTTGAAAATTATAACACAATTGCACATCAAATTAGGTCTCCTAGTTTGTCATTTTGTCACATTTTGCACTTGCATTCAACAAAAAATCAAACTATAACTTGTTTTTTATCATAATCTAGAAACCACTGAAATCATCTCAAAAATCTGTAAAAATATTTTTAAAAACCCTAACCTAGGACCCATTCGCCCCTGGGAAAATGAGTCCCTGATCATGGTCATTTCTTGATTTTCTAGGCACTAAAACATTTGTTTCTGCATTTCACTTTGTTGTTTTCAGTTTTCTATTTTAGTTTATAGAATTTCTGCTAAGTGAAATTGATCATATTTAGCTTAATTTGATAAAATTAGTGCATTGTGCGATTTCAAAATTGCATTTACAAAACATCATTTTTTAGGTTTTTGCATAGTGTAATCAGAAAATTACCTTGTTTAGAATCTCAAAATTGTATTTACATATTGCATTCTAGGTTATTGCATTGCATTTCACCTTCTTTTGATTTTGGGTGTGTACCGAGTTTGTGAAACTTGTATGATATTTACATCTTGGTGTCCTATTAGAAATACTATTGTGAGACATAGTTCGAGATTCATGTCATCCTGTGATACACCATTCGCTGTGGATCTTGGGTTCTCCAACTCTTTTACTAATAGTGTTGATAATCAACCCTTTATGGATCATAGCCTTCATACCTCATTTCCAATGACTTCCCTACCTAGAAACAATGTGCATGATGTTGCTAGTGCCCCACAAGAAAACATAAGAAGAATGAATGAAGAAATAGAAAAATTGCAAAAAAAATTCAATTCTGAAAACATTGATACGAGTGCTATTCCTACTTTAGATAATGTGAGGAAAATGCTTGAAACTGAACATGTTATAGAGATTGTTTGTGGCCTATCTCATATCATTAATAAAAATGTCCCTACAAAGACTAGTTGTGCTCAAGCTTTGGGGTATACTCAAAGCCAAGGTGGAAATTTAATTCCTCCTTCCACAACTCTTACCTCTATTCCTACATACACTAGTACTCATATTACCACAACTATTCAACCTACTAGAAATGTCAACACATCCCTAGGTATTTCCATTGGGAATCCTTCTAGCTTTGTGAATTCAAATATCATATCTCCTCAACCATTCCCCCTCACAAATATACAAGTCACTTGCCCTCCACATACATATACCACTCTACCTTATTCCCCTCCATCTCATAATACCAACAATGATCTAATCATTAACACACTTTTGCAAAACATGTCATCCCTTCAACAACAAATCATCGTGCCCTAAATAAAAACAACAATGACCAACCTTCACAATACATCAAAACCAATCCATTATCCTTGGAGATATTAAGAACACAAATACCACAAGGTATAGAGGTTCCTAGGTTTGAGAAATATGGTGGGAAAGGAGATCCTGTTAGTCATGTTTTCTCTTATACAACCCTATGTAGTGACTTCATTTTTGAAGATAAACTCTTGGATAAAATCTTCCCTCACTCCTTGAAAGATGTTGCTTTAGAGTTGTTTTTCTCCTTACCGAATAATTCAATTGGTTCATTCAATGAACTTATTGATGCCTTTTACAACCACTTCCAAATTCATATGGGTCCCAAGATGACCTTAGCTAAGTTAATGACATGTAAACAAAAGGTTGATGAAAAGGTCACATATTTCATAGCGTGATATCAAATGCTTTATTCACAAATAAACATTAAGATTCCTAATGCCAACCTTCAAAGAATGTTTATTTCTAACTTGAAAGATAAGATCCAAACTAAGCTTGAGATGTTTAGATTTCCTTCCTTCACATAGTTATGCACAACCCTTCATGATTACTAGAAATCAGTTAGTAGTTGTGAAGTGAAAACTCCCTCTAACCGTCCTACAAAGTCTGAATCAATACCTCAAACCAATTACCAATAAAGGCTTCCTCCAAATTAATCCCCCTTAATCCAATCAAAATGTTAACACCCAAGTGGCTGCTATAAAGACAAAAAAACCATATGCCTTTGCAGATAGAAATAGACAATTCATACCTCTACTTGATACCCTTCATAATACCATGTTGCAACTCTTAGAGAAGAATTTGATCTCCTTACCTCCTGTTAGAGATCCTAATCCTACTAAGCCTTTACCTTCAAACTATAGACCAAATTCCTATTTCCATTTCCATCGATAAAATGGACATGATACAGAACATTGCAAGTGTCTTAAACATCTTGTGCAAGACCTCATTAATTTGAATCGTATACTAATTGGAGGTGTTAATAATCAAGGTAATAAGTATGTAGCTCCTACTAATCAAAATTTGCAAATCTTTACCAATCCCATGCCTAATTATAATATATCCTTTGTCAAAGCTAGTGAAACAAAGAATGATGTGATGAATGTTGATACAGATGATGAAAGTTCAAAAGACAATGAGAACAACCTTATGGATGATTTGGTTGCATTTATTAATGCTAAACCTCATAAGATCCCAGCTAAATTGTCGCTTGATATTGCTTTCTCACAACAAGATATACTTAGACATGCACCCGATGGTCCTCTTTACATAGCTGAAAGAATCAACGATGTAAGCCTACTAATGGGATATTAATTGATCATGTCTATGTAGGGAATGTGATCACTGAAGAATTCATATTTATGCATGAGCTCTATCAAGATACATATGACAAACCAAAGGCATGGATCAAAATGCATAATGGTTTTGTGTGCCCTATGATTGGCTAGATAAATCTCCCTTTAAAGGTTGGATTGAAAGAATTAACTGTCTCATTCACCATAATCCCATTATTGGACCAATTTTGTGTGAAGTTAGGCTATCCATGGCTTCACTCCATGAATTTCGTCTCATTGGTTTTACATAAATGTTTTAAGTTTCCATTTGGAAATCACATATTTACAGTGCATCATAGTGGCTTTAATCCCATTTCTTCTAGTGGGAATTTTCATTAGATTTATTATGGACCAAGCCTATTGAACCTATTAGACCCTGCAAAGACTTCTTTTTCAAATCCTACTAAAAGTTTAAGGAAAAGTGCATAGTATAATTATCCCTTAGTAATATTCCTCAACCCATGATTGAGCCACCTATCCTATATGAAACCATGATTGAACCAAAAGCCCTTCCAAGTAACCAAGAGCAGCCCCATTCCATATAAGAGACCATGAGATAACTAAACAAATCTTGATGTTCCTCCTAAAGTCAAACAAGTTTACAAAGTTAAAGAGAAAGCAGTTGAACAACCTCCTATGGTTCCTTCAATTCCTCCCTTAAGGGAATAAAAGAAACCTATGGCTGATAAACCCGCTCCTACACAAACACAACTTGAAAAAAAAATGAAAAGAAATTGAAATGCTAGAGAGCATAGGCGTAGATGTTGTGCTATTGCTCATTTGTTGTAAGAAAAGGAACAAAAGAACAACATATAAAATCAAACTCCAAACTTATCTCTCACAAGGAAAGATGCCTCTTCGCCCTCACTGCAACATAAACAAACCCCTATGGATATTATCATTAGACCTCCCATTATGATAATGAAATTTCCAAGATTGATGAGGAAGTGCATAATGAGATAAATCTAATGTTTTCCTCTTCTATGAGCTTAAATGATGTATCTACTAATAAGAGTGTTGAACCTGGTACGCGCCCTAGTTCGACACTTGATGTTGTCCCTTTGGCTAGTTGTCCGCCTTTCGCATATACTGAACAAGATTAGGATGCAAACAATTTGCTATAGGTTGACTCACATGTGCCTTACAAGTATTTTTCTTTATTTTCCTTTTCATGTTTCTTTGTGTGATTACATGTGTGTAATGTGATCCCCTGCACTTTTTTGTTTGATGTATCTCTTTTTATGTGCATTCCACTTTTTGTATCTACATTCTTCTCTATATCATAAACATTTATATTTTCATTTGTCTTGTGTTTTCCTTTTGGGGATGATGTAAGGTGTCTAGACATTTAGGTCTCTTTCATGTTGACTTGAAATATTTTTCTTTGTTTTTGCTCTTTATGTGTCATTCTTCTCATTCTACGAGTATTTGGGGAAAGATGATGTTTTTGAGCTCTATAATCACATTGTAGAAAAGATATATTGACCTCGAATCCATGGATCCCTTTTGTGTTTTGGGATTTCATTTTGGGGGCAACCCCTTTTCATGATGTAGCTTCATTTGGAAACATATGACTTGGCATAGGGCTTTTCGAGTAAGCTCTCATGTCCTCTTTATGGTTAGCATATACTATTTTCTACTTTAAAGCTATTGCTCACATCAATGGTGTAGCAATTACTTTAAAGTGGGGGCATACATTGACATCCCCATGTTCTTTGTGCAAATTTTTCACCTCTTGTGATGCATCCTTTTCTTGGTGGTGTCATTGGGTTTGATGTCCTTCAAGAGCGTGATATTTCTTAGCATACGACTTTCTTCTTAGTGGTGATGCTACGCGTTGCATTCCCTAAGTTGCAAATATTTTATTCTTGGACTTGTCCTCTCTTGGAGACATTAGGCATGATGATCCCTAAGAAGAAGACCCGCCCCTATAAGGCCACCAAGCATAACACACCTTGCTTTCCAATAGATCCTTCCCCATGTTCATAAGTGCTTAGCATAACATAGCTTGTTAGGACTTGTGAAGCTCAAAGTGTAGTATTGTGGTGCCTTATTGAAGTTGTCAAGAGGATATCTTTGATATGGTATGGGAGCCTAATAAGATTCTCTCATGGGGCTCACCTAGTGGATGGCTTGAGGTCTCATTAGCCCATGTGAGTGTATGTGTCATTTGCATAGTGGACATAGAGTTCTACTTGTGAACGTATAGGACAAACAATCTAGACATGTTCCACATCATGTTGGATAGTCGAAGCTTGATCCATCCCTTCCCTAGACAAATAGTCATGTTCCACATCATGTTGGGACATTTGAAGCTAGATCTGCCTCCCTTTCTTCAAGGATTTGATGTTGTATGATTGAGTATTGTAATGCTTGAAAAACATACACATTCCACAATACATAATTTTCAAAGATCGTTGCCCATCACAAGTAAGGGAAAGAAGATAACATGCATAATATTTATATCCATGTGTGCTCAAAGCAAAGTTCATTAAAGATACTTAGTACATATAAATTACTTGATTACTATTTCAAAGGAACTTCATACATTAATGAGTTAATATGTATATCAACACAAGGTCATGCCTTTACCAAATCTAGCCATAAAGGCTTATACAAAGATATGCAGAGCACATAAATTCAATTACTATATTGCAAATTAATGGAACCACAATATCATCAATGAATCCACAAAAGAACCATAACATAAGAATTTCATGAGTGGAAAACCCTCGTAGGGATGAAAAATCACTCGTAAAAGTGCCTCACTGGCTTAATAAAATGCCTCACTAGCCGAGCCTTTCTAGCTACAAAGTTTCAATGGTTAAAAGATGCCTCACAGGAAATGATCATACTGTCTCATTGACATGACCATTCATTACATATTTCTATTTCTCAAAGAGCATATTGAAGTTCTTTTACAAGTCACATAAGTCTTCAAGCAACACTTTCAAGTTTCTCCAATGCTTCATCCTTGCATATGAAATTAAGGTAATGCCAATCTACCATGAATCACTCCCAAGTATTTACATATAAGACCATTCTACCTTCAATGACTTCTCAAATATCACACAAGAGCAAGTACGCTAAAAGCCATAAGTCTATTACATGAAGCTTCATGAAAATTATTCTAGGCCTACTAGGTTGCACACATGCCTATGCAACCAGAATGCTTGCTCTTAGACTCAATGATTCATAGAGGTTTCAACAATAAGAGAATATTACTATAAAGGAGTTAAGAAGGTGTAGCTCATGTATGCATGAGAGTACATATATAAGTTATGAGTATATGTTTTATAAAATCAATATCTCAATTTACTTGCTAAAGAAAAAGAATAAATTCGTCTTTCTACTTATATAGAGAAAAGGATTTCTATGTATTCACTTATGATGCACAATTACTATGCGATACACCCAAAATAGATGAGAAATTTTTATTTTCACAAAACATAGAAGAAAACACTTCCAACATTGTTCTTCTAAAATGAAGATGCATAATGAGTTACTATGAACAAACAGAACAAATCATGACATGAATCATGTTTTATAATTTCTCAGGAATACTATAGATACAACTTAATTAAGGTTTTTTAAGAGGCAAATGATATGCTACTATTATCCACAATAAATTTCATAGAACCAAAGAAATGTAAAATATAAATACATACTTGCTATGTTAAAAGACAATTACAATTTACAGAAAAATAGATAAAGTAAACATACTTGCCAAACTAGTACATCCGCAATGCATTTAAGTCTCAACTTACCTTAACTGGTGTGTGGTGCCTCTATAGCCCCTTTCATTTTTGCACAAAGAAGACCTGTCACTGAGTGACATCGTGCCACCCGCCTCTTATTGAACACAACCGGCTAGCAAAGGCATGTAATTGTAATTTTTCCCATAATTGAGTGGTGCAAAAATTAAGAGTAGCAACAAAACAGAGGGTTAAGAGTCGTATGGTAGATCTGTACAGGATAACTCAGAGAGAGAGAGAGACCAAAAAGTGATTGAAGACCCCTTTTTAACTCGTATGACATTCGTTAAGCAAAATTTGGCCTTTAAAATGTATCATGTATATTTTAATTTTTTTATACACTGAAACAACAAGCAATCTATTAGATGATGCATACAAAATCTCTTCAAGCTCATCGCATTCATCAATACCAGTTTGAATAGAACGTGATTTCAAGACCTTTTACTTCTCATAAAAAGAAAAAAGGAATCATATTTTATCCAATGCATACTTAGTTGCTACAACACACTGAACCAATTTCAACATAGTTATCAAGAGGCAAAACTGACTTAAGTGGCAACTCTGTATTCTTGTAAGTTGCGTATTGTGCTACAATAATTTGCTCTATTTTCAATCATAGTTCCATTTTGCAATTATCCTTATAATGAAATCATTCTCACGAGTTGCTTCCACTAACAATGCATCTAAGTTCTACTAATTTAGATTGTTGCCCCCCCAAGATACTCCTAGGATCTCGATTACCCTCTGTGTATCTTGGGAAATATGTTGAACTTGATCTTTTACTTTTGAAAATTGTCAATCATAGGCTTTAGTACCAAGTCACATGGTATTAACATATTCTTAATAAAGATTCTGTGAGCATTTTTCCAAGATCCCACCAGATTAGAAACATTATCTATCTACAAGCTGGTTGAGCCATTTAAAATTTGTTTTGTTTTCTTCACATCTAGAACATAATTCATTTAGAATACCTAACCAAACATTAATCCAAATGTATTTATCAAACAAAGTTCACGTAAGGCAAGTCTAACGTTATAAACTCATTATTCATATACAAACATGGGGGAAGTAACCCCTGAGGGATGCGTTGCCTATGGGGCAGCCTCGCTCCATAGGTCGTGGCCTGTGGAGGGGCGACTACCTCCACAGGAAGCCCTCCCTCAAAGGGGGGCGTGCTTATAAGCCAAGCCTGCTCATTAAATCTCTCCTCCAACAGGGATTAACCCCACAATATACTAAATACAATTTTGGTTATGTTTATTCCTTCACATATAGAAGTAGAATACAACAATTCAAAGTATTTAGTTTCGATTTCAAATATTATATGTTTAGGTATGGTACATTTAGATATATATGTATATATACATATATACATTGAATGATATATATACATATATATTTAAATATAAAACTTTAATAAAGATTGATACAGTATTATAATTGAAAGAGCAAACTGAACTTGATTCTGTACAAAAACAAATAGTCAATATAAAGAGTTGCAAAAATATATATTTATATATATATATAAAGCCAAATATATATATATATATATACATATATTAATAAATGAATAGAAAAGGACATACAAATTTTATAGCTATGACAATAAATTTCATACAACAAGCACCCAAATACAGTGGATATGCTCAAATGGGTTTCAAGAGAAAATTCAATCTTTTCACAACACAGTCAGTTTTTCACACAATTTATAACTAAAATACATTGGAAATGATTCAAAACCTAGAAATCATTTTCAGCTTGAGTATCCTCTTCTTGTTTTCTTTTTTTTCCTGTCCTTGATCCTCTGAAAACTCTACCCAACTCCCATTCTTTTTCTATTATTATTCTTGCAGAAAATTAGAGATCAAGAAAGCATGCCCTGTTTTCATTATCCTTTTCCCTTTTTAAAGATTTCTTTTCCAAAATTTCAATAACCTAATCTTGAAATTATCCAAAAATAAAATTTGTTTTCATGCACAATCTTTATTCACTGTAAATATTAAGGAAGTAACTTTTTAATTGCAAATTAATTATTTGTTCAAATAAATAGTAAAGAAAAATGTGAGATGATTTTCCACAATCAATAATAAAGAATTACCATTTAATTCTCAATAAAACAATTATTCTAAATAACAAAGTATTATCATTTAATTGCATAATAAAATCTTATAATAAAATTTAATAAATTCTTTTATTTTCTCAAAACCTTTATTTCACCATCAATTAATTTAATTAAACATTGTAAAAAAAAATACGAACAATAAAAATAGGGGTTGTGACAAGTATCTTTGTCATTGTTGCATGCATATGTGTCTTGAATGTCTACTTTAGTGTGAGTTCGACATGGGGTCATACTCTCACTAAAGTGGGGGCTAAATGTAATGTAGGAAAAAAATCCCTTTTTCACACTTACTTTGGGAATTCATATAAAAATAAAAAGGACTAAATTATACCTTAATTTAGTGTTGTAATATGTGTTTTACATATTCGCATTAAGTTTAGGGCCTTGTTAAATAAAATGGACTTAATTGTACCTTATTTATGGTGTTGTAAGGTGTATCTTTACACTTTCACACTTATCTAGGGATTAATTAATTAATTGAGGTTAATTATGCCTTAATTGGCCCCCTTAGTTCAAATTCAAGCCTAATTAATTGCATTTTTTGAAGAGGAAAACCAAACATTCATTAATGACATAACATAAAACTTAACATTGGAGAATGTGTGTCCTAGGTAAGTGACCTAGGACCCTAATTTAAATTATATTTTGGTGGTATTTCACTGATTTCAAATGTATATTCACATGTTGACTTGTGTTATTTCAATTTTAGGAATTAATGTTAACATATGTATAAATAAGAGGCCATTTCACTATGTTTCACCTAAGAATTTTATGTGACTTAATGAGATCAAGCTAGAGCAAGTTCAAGAACATTATCAAGAGTATTTCAAGGCACTCAAGGGTAGAAATATTGAAGAATTATTTTATCATTCAAGATCCTATTATCATGTCAAAGTCTTCTTGCATCATGCATGTTATTTGAGCTAATATGTTGATGTAGTGTTCAAGATCCATTCAAGCATTCAAATGCATTGTTTCAAGTCAAGTTTCATGATCAAGTCCACATCCATTGAAGCCATTTCATGCAAGTTACAGATCCACATTCCAAGGTTCAAACAAAGGTTTGGTGAGTTGTGACATAGGCTTGTTCATTCATCATTCCTTTCATGCTATTTCATTTCATTACAAGGTTTAATTACCAAAATGGGTCTTGACCAAGGTAAACCCCCATTCACCAACAAAACAACATTTTTCTCTCTTTATGTGTGTTTGTAGATTTTAGGTGGAAGATCTCTTGAAGAGAAAAATTCCCAAATTTGTGAAAGTTACATTTGTTGTCATCATTCTTTCAATTTCATGGAAACTCACCTACAATATTTATTTTTAGTTGTCTGACTATGAAATTTGGGGATCTGGGAGTACAAAAACAATAGAAGAGAACCCAAAAACTATTTTTATAGAGCCCTAGCTAGGACCCATTTTCCATAGGGAAAATAAGTCCTTAGTTTTCTTTGAATAAACACTTTTGGTGACTATACACATCATTTTCCCATTCTTAGATCTACAATTTGATTTCTGGTTCCATCAGAATTGAGCTTTATCTATTAGATGCACTTTATAGATTGCATTTTAGAGTTGTTTTACTATTTTTAATCTTTCTCCCCAAAGTATTGTTTAATTAGGATCCCCGTCCTTGCATAAAAGAGAAATTTGTAAATTCACACTTTGACTTGACTCACCTTTTGGTTGATAGTAATTTCATTGTTTGGATCTCATTTCTTGAATGAAATTAGAGAAATAGGTCCATCATACCCCCATTTTCCCATTCATTCCCATTTAAAAAGGAAAATAAACCCTATTTTTCTTTGTTTTAAACATTATAATAGATTAAGGATTTAATGAATGCATGCGGATCAGATTACTATTGAGGGTTTTGATGTTTTAATTTGATACAACTGATTCACCCCCCCTCTCAATTGTTTTGTTCATTCAACAATTGGTATCAGAGCAAGGTTCCTTGGAAAAAAGCTTAATTGCTTGAGGTAGATATGGGATGGAAAGCAAGAAGGAAATCCCTATGTTTAATGGCACAAACTATGCATTCTAGAAAGTGAAGATGGAAGACTATCTGGTTTAGCTTGGATTTGATGTCGCTAAGGTAGAGAAGACTGTATATAACATACCTACAAATGGACCGAGAACAAGTGATGAGATCAATGCCTATGAAACATATGGTAAGGCAAGGTTTTTTCTTTTGAGTAGTCTTGCAAATTCTAAATGAGTGAAAGTGATGGATCTAAAAACTACTAAAGAAGTTTTGGATAAGCTAGAAAGTATTTGTGAAGGAGATAATAAGGCTAAACAACCTAAGATGCAGAATCTGAAGACAAAATTTGAGACCTTGTGAATGGGTGAAGATGAAACTGTTACAAGTTACATGAAGAGGGTTGATGAACTTGTCATTGGAATGAGAGGTCTTGGTGCAAAATTCAAAGAATCTAAAGTGGTAAAGAAAATTCTCAGAACTCTTCCTGATTCTTATGGTGAAAATGTTTATGTTATTGAGGAAGTTGTAAATTTTAATACTTACACTATAGATCAATTGTATGGCACACTAACTACATTTGAAATGAGAAAAATGGTCTGAATAAAGGTGCAAAAGTGGAGACTACTTTCAAGACTAGAAAAAGTTGAAGACTCAGATGGAGATGATCTTGATGATGTAAAAGCTAACTTTGTAAGAAGAATGAAAATAGGCACTGGTAAGTACAAAGGTAAATTACCTTTCAAATGTTTCAGTTGTGGAAATATAGGTCACTATGCTTCGACATGTCCAAACAGAGTTGTCAACAATAAGAACAAAGAAAACAAAGGAAAAATGATCAAGAAAAGCTATTATGTTAGAGAAGATATTGGAATTTATGATGATGAATCTGACTATGGAGATGATGATAATGAATGCTTGTTCTTGGCTTTAAAATATGAACTTGTTTCCACTAACTCTGAAAGTTGTGTGAAGGAAAATGCTTCAGAGAAAAAGGGATAAGACTGGAGGCACTTTGGTATATGCTTTTCATGTTAGACAAGATAATAACGATTGGGTTATTGATAGTAGTTGCTAAAATCATATGACCATAGATAAGAGTAATTTTGTTAAACTTGAAAAATATGATGGAGGACCTGTTAAATTTGGAGATGATTCAGGTGCTAAGATTTTTGGAATAGGTTCAATCAGTTTTGATGGCAAGCATAACCTCTTGAGTGTTGAAAAAATGTTACTATGTTAAAGGTTTCAGGCACAACCTCTTGAGTTTTGGACAAATGTGTAGCAAAGGATACAATATTATGTTTTAGGATGATGGATGTGAGATCAAAAAAGGTTTTGGTACTATGATTGTTGTTGGAAAGAGAACAGATGGAAACATATATCATCTCAAATGATATACGATTATGGCACAGGAGAATGTGTCACAAAAATTTTGATAACTTGGTTAGAATCAGTTCAGTTCAAGCAGTGAGAGATCTGTTAAGGATTACAAAGCCTATCAATGCTATTTGCAAAGATTGTTAATTTGGAAAATAAACTAGAAGTAGTTTGAAGGGAAAATAAAAATTTTCTACCAAATTGTTGGAATTGGTGCATATAGACCTTTGTGGTCCTACAAGAGTACAAAGTATTCAAGGTGACAAGTATTTTATGCTTTTGATTGATGATTATTCTAGAATGACATGGGTTACCTTTATTAGAGAAAATCTGAAGCCTTAGATAGATTCAAAGCATTTAAAGTTATGGTTGAGAATGAAATGGATTTGAAGATCAAAATTTTGAGGTCTAATAGAGGTGGAGAGTTCACCTCCAATGAATTTAACATGTTTTGTGAGAATCATGGCATAAAAAGGCACTTGTCTATCCCTAGGACTCCTCAAAAAAATGGAGTGGTTGAAAGGAAAAATAGAATTGTTCAAGAAGCTACAAGGACTATGATGAAAGAAGCTAACCTACCAAAATTCTATTGAAGAGAAGCAATTCATATTTCTATTTACATACTTAACAAAGTTCAAGCAAGAGATTACAACACAATGACTCTCTATGAGTTGTGGTATGGAAGGATTCCTATTGTCAAGTAATTTAGAGTATTTGGAAGCAAATGCTATATCAAAAGAGATGATGAAAATTTTGGAAAGTTTGATGCAAGGTTTGATGAAGGTATCTTCCTTGGATATTCTACTAAAAGAAAAGCTTATAGATGTTACAACAAAAGGCTAAGAAGGATGATTGAAAGTGCAAGTGTCAAGGTTGATGAATATTTGAGGAATTTAGTAGCGATAGATGGATATGAATAAGATGGACGTGCTTGTGGAGAAGAAGAGGAAAAAACCAAGGAAAAAGAAGTGCAAAACGAAGAGGAAGAAGCTTTGGAAAAGACCCCTAAGTATGTGCAGAGAAATCATTCTGAAGAATAGATCATTGGAGACAAAATAAAAGGTGTGTTGACAAGAACAAGATCTATAGAAGAAAAGGTAAATTTGTGTTTACTTTCTAAAGTTGAACCTAAAATAGTGATTGAGGCATGCAAGGATGAACATTGGATGAAGGCAATGGAAGAACTTATGTAGATTGAGAAGAATCGGACTTGGGAACTTGTTCCTAGACCTAAAAACAAGAACATAATTGGTACTAAGTGGGTATTCAGAAACAAGTTGAATGAGAATGGAGAAGTGGTAAGAACCTTGTCATGCATTCAAAGACAAAGCATATTTCAATTCTAAGAGAGAAGGTTGTGGAGAATGAAGTGAAGTTGAGTATGTACCTACAAAGGATTAGATTGCTGACATATTCACTAAGGCTCTTCCTAAGGATAATTTTGAGTATCTTCGAGAGAAGTTGGGGGTTATTTCCCCTCCTACTTTGAATTATATATATTTGGAGATGCATTAGTCCAGTGGATCTATGGATTCATTCTTTGTCTAGACTGATGTTGGTGGCTACCTCTCAGGGGGAGTAGGTAGTGACATTGTTGCAGTGAGTGGTTGTTGATTTGGTTGGTGTATATTTCTAAGGGGGAGTATTCAAAGCAATAGCAATTTTCTTGATTCTATGCCAAAGGGGAAAAACAATGCAATTTTTTTTATCCTTTGACATTGATGTCAAAGGGGGAGAGAGAGAGAGAAGTCATGTGAAAAAGTCTATCTATACAGGGGGAAAGTGAAGCATGAAAAATATTATAAGAAGGAGAGAGTGTTGTGTATGTTGTCTTTGATGTTTTTTCACATCTTATGTTGCCATAAATGACAAAGGGGGAGACTTTTGCAAGTATGAAGGTGTTGTCATTGATGTAAACAAGCTTGTGTTTTCATTGATGTCAGTTGTGCAGTGGTTGAGAGAGATTGTTTCTTTGATTAGTTGCATTATGTTGTCATCAGTTAAGTTGCTAATATTAACCTCTGGTGTTTCTTTGATAAGCTTCTATTTATGCTTGTGGTAGTGATAAAGATGTCGAGGATATTGAGAAAATTGATAAAATGAGGAAACAAGATGTTGCAAAGGTATTCTAGTTTGCAAAGGTGTTTTGGTTTTGCTTCACATTTCTTTTGGGTTGAATATTTGCTTGTGTGGTTTGGATATGTTGGTTAGAAGTGTTTAGAGTTTCTATATCCAAAATTTGAGCTTCTGGATCAATGTGCAGAAGAAGTTATCTTCACTAGTGTATGAACTGGATTCATAGTGTTGCTTACAAAGGTGTTTGGGAGAAATATTTTTGCTTCACGGTTCTCCATATTTTTTCTTCAGGTCTTTCGATTCTAAAGGTATGTTGATGATGTTGATATCTTGCTTGTTTCAAGAGGATTCATGGTTTGGTGCTCCGAAAGATGGATTTTAGAGTTGTAGTGTTTGTCAGTGTAGTTTGAGTGTGTTGGGCATGTACATTCTAAATGTACGAGTTGTTACAAATTTTTTTGATGGATTTCAAGATGATAGAGGAATATTCTAGATCATGATGAAGCATGTTGTGTGGTTCACAAGTCATCCTTGGATTCAAGGAAGAGTGTAATTCAAAATTTAATGGTGTTTGCACGAGTAATGGCTGACCTAGTGTTTGCACTACATTCAAAGATGTTTAAGTATTAATGAAGGCATAGCATGGCATGTGAGTGTTGAATTGGGTCTTGATTAAGTTTTGTATTGGTCCACTATTGTTTCTATCCACCATGGGAATGCTTAGTGCTGACCTATTTTGAATTTGTGAAGTGTAAGGTGAGTGTAGTTGACTTGAAGATGTTTTTCAAGTTGAGGATGGTATAAATGCAAGGTGAGTTGATGTGAGATGAAGTGTGGAATGGAGTTGAGTTTTGTGATGTGAAATTAAGTGCAAAAGTGTGAAATGTAGTGCAAGTTATAATACAAGATTTCTGAATGCAATGAGTTGAGGTATCTTGGTCTCTTGAAGTCTACAAGTGTTATTGGAGCTATTGTGGTGGAATCTTTGTTGCATTGAGATTGTGCTCTCTATGTAACATTCTATCTTCTTTCTTCTTTCTATTTTGATAGTGAGCCTGGGCTGTGAGCCTTTTTGGACAGTGCATCCTATTCTGGGAGTGAGCCTCTTTGTACCTATTTTGCAATTACTTATATTGTGAGCTAATCCTCACCATGGTTTTTCCCTTCTAGGGTTTTCCACATAAATTTGGTGTTCTCTTGTGTATGGTGTTGGTTGTTTCGATTTCTATTATCTACTTTTTATGTTTAAACATTATAACAGATTAAGGGTTTAATGAATGCATGTGGATGTAATCACTGTTGAGGGTTTTGATGTTTTAATTTGATACACCTGATTCACCCCCCCTTCCCTCTCAGTTGTCTTGTTCATTCAACATTAACAACTCTTGTTTACTAATTAAACCTCCTAAGCTCAAGATTTTTGTATAGCTTCACTTATTAATATAAGTAAATAATATACATATTTGTATTGAAAACATGACATATAAAATGATATAAATTATTAATCCCTTACCATAAATTGATGATCCTCCTATTGTGGCAAACATGAAGAAGAAAATTAGGCTAAAGATGAATATCATTTATTTACACTAAATGATGTTAGATAAAAAATAAATACATAGCAAAATTTACATTACTACTTGATATCTATATGAGAGGCATAGAAGACAAAACTATCACAAAAAATCCCATCTCTATTGATCTATGATTACCAATATTTTTTGCTGACATCAACTGGAAATAGGAACAAAGTTATGTGATCAAACCATACATAATATTATTTACATATATAATGATAAAAATAGTTAAGCATACCTTAGTGAAATTTGATAATTGAGAAGTATTTCCAATGTGCATCCTATTCTGGGAGTGAGCCTCTTTGTACCTATTTTTCAATTACTTATATTGTGAGCTAATCCTCACCAGGGTTTTCCCTTCTAGGGTTTTCCACATAAATTTGGTGTTCTCTTGTGTATGGTGTTGGTTGTTTCGGTTTCTATTATCTACTTTTTATGTTTAAACATTATAACAGATTAAGGGTTTAATGAATGCATGTGGATGTAATTACTGTTGAGGGTTTTGATGTTTTAATTTGATACACCTGATTCACCCCCCCTTCCCTCTCAGTTGTCTTGTTCATTCAACATTAACAACTCTTGTTTATTGATTAAACCTCCTAAGCTCAAGATTTTTGTATAGCTTCACTTATTAATATAAGTAAATAATACACATATTTGTATTGAAAACATGACATATAAATGATATAAATTATTAATCCCTTACCATAAATTGATGATCCTCCTATTGTGGCAAGCATGAAGAAGAAAATTAGGCTAAAGATGAATATCATTTATTTACACTAAATGATGTTAGATAAAAAATAAATACATAGCAAAATTTACATTACTACTTGATATCTATATGAGAGGCATAGAAGACAAAACTATCACAAAAAATCCCATCTCTATTGATCTATGATTACCAATATTTTTTGTTGACATCAACTGGAAATAGGAACAAAGTTATGTGATCAAACCATACATAATATTATTTACATATATAATGATAAAAATAGTCAAACATACCTTAGTGAAATTTGATAATTGAGAAGTATTTCCAATGTGCATCCTATTCTGGGAGTGAGCCTCTTTGTACCTATTTTGCAATTACTTATATTGTGAGCTAATCCTCACCAGGGTTTTTCCCTTCTAGGGTTTTCCACATAAATTTGGTGTTCTCTTGTGTATGGTGTTGGTTGTTTCGGTTTCCGTTATCTACTTTTTATGTTTAAACATTATAACATATTAAGGGTTTAATGAATGCATGTGGATGTAATTACTGTTGAGGGTTTTGATGTTTTAATTTGATACACCTGATTCACCCCTCCTTCCCTCTCAATTGTCTTGTTCATTCAACATTAACAACTCTTGTTTACTGATTAAACCTCCTAAGCTCAAGATTTTTGTATAGCTTCACTTATTAATATAAGTAGATAATATACATATTTGTATTGAAAACATGACATATAAAATGATATAAATTATTAATCCCTTACCATAAATTGATGATCCTCCTATTGTGGCAAGCGTGAAGAAGAAAATTAGGCTAAAGATGAATATCATTTATTTACACTAAATGATGTTAGATAAAAAAATAAATACATAGCAAAATTTACATTACTACTTGATATCTATATGAGAGGCATAGAAGACAAAACTATCACAAAAAATCCCATCTCTATTGATCTATGATTACCAATATTTTTTGCTGACATCAACTGGAAATAGGAACAAAGTTATGTGATCAAACCATACATAATATTATTTACATATATAATGATAAAAATAGTCAAACATACCTTAGTGAAATTTGATAATTGAGAAGTATTTCCAATGTGTCATACTATTAAAGGTCCAGCATCCACCTATTCATCATCAAACTATCATTTTAAGATTAGCATTGATATATGACCAAAAAACCTCATATGTAATATATTTATTATTTTTATTATAAATTACATAGTTGTGGACTTGACACACCCACATAAGTATGGGAAGTACCAATAGATGAAAGATGCATACTTTTGACATGAATTTTATAGTACATATAATTTTTTAAAATATTTTTTATTCATAATTGATTAATATAGTTAATTATAAATCTCAATAGGAAATATATTAAATTTTGTAGCCTTATTGAAAATTAGCTATTGGTCAACACCCAAATTTCACATCTAGTACAACTCATCAGTCAAGACTATATCATCCAATATAGAAGTATGATGTGCTCCACAATGTGTTGCATACTTCTCAAACTTTGGAGGAATCCTCTTCAATAGATGTACTAGCATCATGACCATGTACATCATGTGTTGTATACCTCAACCCAAAATCCTCAAACCCATAATTACATGTAGTACCCCAAGCACGGTAAATGTGTGGTTATAGTTGATACCTCAAAGATTCATCCTCATCACCCTAAGAAAGAGACATTCTATATTGTAGCAAGGTCTATGTAAGTGAACTAATGGACTATAGGCTCTTTTCCTTCACACTATCACTCATAGTGGAAGGGATTATAATATAATAAATAGAAAGGTGAGTAAGTGGTATTTTTGGATGGCTCAATGTATGATTGTCCCCTATTTATCTTGTGTAAAGTGTTTTCCTCTAGCTTGGAAGCTATGCATATCAAAATAATTTATAATTTCATTCAAGAAAACATCACAATAGAGTTTACTCAAAAAATATTGAGGTACCTTATTGTTTTTACATGGGGATGTTTAAAAACCATCCACCACCAATCCCAAAATGTATTCTTTATTCCTTGGTTTTGGTAATAATGAATAAGAAATATTATACAAATTACATCTAGTTAGTGTTAGGGTATATAAATAATTTAAATAAATCATTTTCACAATATTGCCTTTCACTTGTTTGTAACCTATTTTTATCACATAATATTTGTGAGCATTGTCTCTATAATTTATCCATGTTTTTATTTTCCCATTTACTAAATATATGGCATATATTATCACCTCCAATGACATTGCAAGAGCTTGTTGATGTGTGTTTATTGCATTTGTATTTTTTAGGGTTTTTATTAATATTAAAAGCTCCTTTTTATTATGATCAATTTACCTTAAAATATTTTCTTGGGTATCATGAGGATACATCAAAATTGATGGAGGATTTTGAGGGGGATTATATTCATTCTCTTCAACATGAGTTTCATCATGCATTTCAATTGATGAATGAGGGTTTGGAGATGCTAAGGAGTTTAGATTGTTTAAAAATTAAAAATTAATTAATCAACACAAAGGGAATTCAAATTAGTTTA
The DNA here is from genome assembly GCA_007258455.2 of Sequoia sempervirens. Taxonomy (NCBI): domain Eukaryota; kingdom Viridiplantae; phylum Streptophyta; class Pinopsida; order Cupressales; family Cupressaceae; genus Sequoia; species Sequoia sempervirens. The sequence goes on from VDFB02373365.1 coordinate 123,679,067, forward strand.
ATTTAATTGAAATTACCATAAAATTAAATGAAATCACCTCTTTCACATCATGGAAACATGATTCCTTCAATGAAATTGCTTTGAATCGCCCAAAATGTGCTCATGGAATAACATAGTTGTGGTTTTGTGAAAATTGCATAAATGGGTCACAACCCTATATTTTTCCTTTTATGAGAGAAAATTTGATTGCATTTGTGTTATAATGCACTCACATTTAGGCTTGGTAGTGACTAAGCCTTAGGCTTGGCACTATCAAACCATAACATGATTATGTTATAATATAAGAACATTGTGGTTTTTATAGTGTGATTGTATTGTTGATTATTTTTACCTAAAAAATTTGGCCACTTTTTGGCCCAGAATATTTGTGTACATACCCACTATACATCTAAACCCTCCCTTAACTAACTCCATTTGTTCATCATATTCTTTTATTTATTCTTCCAATCTTGTCAAATTTTCTTTGGCTTTTCTAGTAAGGTTGGTTGAATGCTAAAATATATCATTGTTATTGAGTGGTGCTCCATCTATTTATCCTTTTTATTGTAATTTTTTGAACAATTTAGTAGTATCCCTCTTGTTTTACTCTAGTGAGGCTTCCCTAGCCTTTTCTATCCTCCTATGGTCTCTCCTCTCTTTTTTATATTTTCTTCATTCTCATTTCGTCATCAATATTCATCCCCATTTCCATATTAATCTCTTTAATAATTTCTCTTAATCTCTTTCTATCTTCTTTTTCCATGGGTCTTTTTGATATGGTATTACATTAATCCTTTTTCCACCATAGTGAACTCATTTAGACTATCTTCAATGATCATATCTTTTCAAGATCCCTCTATTTATCACCCCATACTTTCCTACACCCCTCCTTGAGGGCTAGGACATAGTGTGTGCTACTGCACAACATCAAAATCAATTCCTTTTTATCTATAATTTTTCCTTTCTAAAAATTTTATAAGCACAAAATTCTCCCAAGGTTTGGTCCTCTCCTTACCACCAACTAGTAGGGTCTTGGCAATGGAACCACATTTTGATAATAAATCATAGACCAAATAATCATGATATTTCTATGTTATGTTGTAGTTTACTCTAGTGTGATGGATAAGGGAGAGGACTAGAACAAGTGGTGGATCATAGATTAATATGGTAGCTTACAACATACATAAAGTAAAATAAACATTTATTCATACATAATCAAATCTCAATAGCCATAATATATTCATTATTAAAAAGTGTGGTACATAATTATTTATTCCTCAAAATGCATTCTCTTCTCATACTATGATCTTAATATGTCTCTCATATACATGTCATAGTTTCTATTTTTGTACTACACACTCTTACCTATTCTCTCATCCACTCACATGTATTCTCTCATATTATCCTATATTCTATATTCTATCTATGTGTGTTACATATATCTTAATGAATAAATGTAGGGGCATGTCCCTATTCATGTTCCTTCATGGTGGTGTCCCTTTGGTATTGTTGCATAGCCTCTAGAGGCTCCACATTGTTGTTGTCATTTCTTGAGGTTGTTTTATATGTCACTATGTTATGAAAGGGTGTTCTCTCTTGTTTCCAACCTCTAGCACCATTTTGAGTTTTCACTATTGGTCTCCATTAGGCTTCCCTTTCAATTTTTTAGCCTAATGGGAGTGGTTTGGTTCTATATTACCAACAAGGTTCATGCAAATTTATATTTACATAACAATAAACACTATTAAAAATGGTGGTTCTCATCTATTTATATTTCCCCCATACAACCAACTTGATTCACAATATATTGGTTCACACTTATATGGTAGTGCATAATTTTTGAGAGAGACTCAATAATGGAACTAAAGTGTTAGTCATATTCTTGATGTGTGCAAAAGCTAATGTATAAGAAGTTGACATCTCTAACATACTAGCATATCTCCCAATCTCACCTAAAGTGCATTAATCTCTCCACCCTTATTGTGATCTACACAAAACAATCTATATGCTAGTTCTAGATTAATCCATACACATAAAAAAATTAAAAAAGTAGAAATCATCTAAATTTATTTCTCTACTATCAAATTGTACTAAAATATATATAATTGTGGAGTATTTATAGGTACATGTTCCCTAGCATCACCAAAAATATATATAAAATCATATATAATACAATTGTAAAGTAAATTTTATTTAAATAAAAGTACAAATCATATGTATCCTAAAATATAGTCTGTCCTTAAATACCATCTATGCAAAATTATAATTAACTATAATTATTCATGCTTATAATTCACATGCTCTTTATCTAATATTAGGTGCCATTTGTGTCACAAATATAAATGGCTATAATATTAGTGCCATATGTATCCTAAAGTCGGTTTTTGTCGGGATCTCCTACTAATGTCTCATATAGAGGGGGAGATTGTTCCTTTTGAGGTGGAACCCTCTTCTATTGAGGTGAAGGTGGTAGTTGTCCTATTGAGGTGGAGCTTTTGTGGGCTGGTGCGGAGTGGTTCTGGTGGGATGGGGACCCATTTCTTCCTCTCCAATAGAGGGGAGCCATCTCTTTTAGAGGTAGATATTGGGTTGGATTTCCAAGTGGGATGGTGTTGCAGGGAGGTTGACACTTCTTAGTTTTATTCTATGTTTTCCAATACCCCTATGGTGGTGGGGTGCTTGGATTGTCATGGGGAGTTTGGATTTGTTGGGATCAATGTTGTTTTTATTGAGCAGATGGTTTGTTGCAGCCTAGTTGCTTTGTTGCTTGACTATTTTAGGTGGTTACTGTTGTCAAATCTTGGTTATTTCAGTTAAATGTCCCTTTGGTTCTTGTTGTGTGCAGCCTGAGTTGTATTGTTGATCTTTGATGGCTGTTGTTGTTGGGCTGCCGATGATTTGTTGATTATTATCTGTTAACAACTTTCTTGCTTTGGATTGGGTTGCGGATCCCATCAAAACCATTTGTACTGGGTTTCAGGCGCCCATCAAAACTTTTTTTTCCCATAATAATAAAAACATCCTCCCTTTTTCTTGAGAAAAATAGTTTTTTAGAATCCTAAAATAGCCCAATCTACTAAGGATAGTGTTTGTGATAGTCTTGATATGGCTACTACTATTATCACTACCATTGTTTAACTTGAAGTTAATAAATTTGATCATGATGGATATTTATAATAACAATAGTTTTCACATGACCTTTTTAGTTTGGCTAAATGTGACTAGTTGTGTATATTTAGTTGAGGCCCTTCAGGAGTTATTGCTTAATAGTCTATTTGGTTTAGATGTTATTGAATAGAATTTGTGCTAATATTACTTCTTATAGTTCTTTGAATGGTATATCTTCCCATCCTACCTAAGACACTCATCATGGATCTATTATCAGTTTATTTGTGAGTTTGGTATGTCTACTCTTTCCACCTCTCCTCTTACCATGCTAGATACCTATGTTATGTCCACTTCCTAGATCCTATACTTTATAAATCAAATCATCCTTCCTCCCATCCCACTACTATTTTATCTACTTTTAATTTTATCCCTAATAGTGTTATGACTACTCATGTTCCTAGTGTTTCTTCAATCATTTGTGCTTCCACCACTAGTGTTGCTTCTTCTTCCCACCCTTCTAACAATATCCCTATCTTTGCTATTATCATACCTCACTATATTCCATTTTTATTCCTATTTATATACCTTATTATATACTACATTCCATTCCTCCCACATTAATTTTTCCATGCCTTATCATCCTCTCTCTCTTTAGCCCATCTATACACCAACTTTTGTGCTTCTCATTCCTACTATCACCATCCATAAAAACATACTTAATTGTGAAGATAAATGTTATTATGTTGAGGAAAATATATACCACTTTCTTTTGAAATTGTTACATATCCTTTACCTAGTAGTTTTGTAGCACTTCTTTAAAATGTACAATAGAAAAGGTCCAAATACATAATTGAGATCCTTAATTACTGCATATTTATACTATGTTTGAAGATAATATTTTTGATAAGTTATTCCCATGTAATTAAAAATATTATAATATTGAGTGGTTATTCTCTTTACCTCGTGGATCAATCCATTCACTTTTAATATAGCCAAAGTGTTTTTGAAGCACTATAAATTTAATATACGCCTAAAGTATACTATTGAAAATTTGTTTGAGTTTGCTAAGGACTTAAAAATCATATGCATGAATATGTTATTTTTTAAATCATTATATTCGACAACATCTTCATGACAATGAATTGTAAAGTATTTGAGTTAGGAGATTTTTGCCTCCTCTTCAAGACAATGCATATGTGAATAGTCTTGATTCTTTTCTGGACATGAATGTTCATGTGAATAATATTTGACTAAATTTTCTTGTATCTAATGTGCTTTAGTATGGTTTATCTTCTCATGGTCTTACATCTTCTTACCCTTCTAAGTTACCAATGTAAATAATTTTTTAAAAGAAAATTATCATAAATACAAAATGGATAATGTGTATCATGTTGCTAATACTTCAAATCTTCCTTCTTTTAAGCCTAATAATTTTATAAATTTTACTAAATTATATGACCCCTTAGATATTTTTTATTAAAAATTATTGATCTCTAATTTGATTACTCTTCCCCCTACCTATCCATTAGATCCAACTAGATGGCTACCTAAGAACTATGGTAAAAAAATATTTTATAACTTTTTATAGTGTTAATGGTCATAATACTCAAGGTTTAATGTATTTAAAACATAAATTGAAATATTTAATAGATAATTTAATATGATCCATATAGATGTTGTTAATGGTCATAACACTCAAAGTTTAATGGATTTAAAACATAAATTAAAATATTTAATAGATAATTTAATATGATCCATATAGATGTTGTCAATGATGGGGGACATCCTTCAATTGTTCCTTCTAATTATAATTTTAATACTAATCCTTTTCCTAGCCATGTTGACAATATCCATGCACATCATGAACACGATCCTTTTACTATGGCACATACACATGAGCCATACACATGTTTATAGAGATCTCATGAATGATTATTATATTTATTCTAATGTACAAACCCATACGAATGCTTGTGTGGGTAGACTACATAATTGAGATATATTTTTCTCTTCTCATACATGTCAATTTCCTACGTTTTTCAACGACTTTATATTTTCCTATTCTATTTAGAAATAATTCATGTAATTGCTTTCTCATTAATCTTGCATGTTATTTTAACGTATGCACTAATTTATAGTTTTAATTTGTATGCTAAGCAATAGGCTTATACAAATTACGATGTTGCATTGAAAATGTCTAATGGAATTTTAACTAAGACCATGAGTTGCATCATTTTACATTTGAGAGTTGGTCCTAAAGAGATTCCAATGTTATGTCATTTTATTCCATCTTCACATAGATTTGATGTGTTTCTTGGTAGATCATGAATAGAGTAGTATAAACTAGTTCCATGTATTTTACATCAACATGCTATGCTTGATCATTAAGTAATGTAGTTAAATTTAATAGAGATACATATAAGTCATCATTTGATTCAAGTAATTTTACTTTGGATACAGTTGTGTATACTCCTAGGCAGACTTCACATGAGCTTTAAGATGATATATATGATTTATATAAATCTCACCAAAAAAAAATACGATCAAGAATTTATTATAGAGTCTATTGTGATTCAGTTTAAGGTTACTTAATGTAGCGTCATAAATTGTCGACCTTGAAAATTTCATATTATGTTTGGCCCCCCCTTAAGTGCTTGGACCTAATTATGCTTGTTATTTTCCTATTTCAATATCATTTTTGGGAAATAAGGATAAAATTGGAATTACATTTATTTATTTATTTAATGACAATTTAAAATCCAAAATAGGTCTGTTCTAGGGCACCCTCACCCTTGATCACCCTATTTTGGCCCAGTTTTTAATATTGTATTGTCATAATTTTTATGTTTACAAAATCAAATTTATTTGTTGTCTTTTCAAAATAATTATTGCAAGAAATAAAGAAATGCATATAAATACAAGTCTTTTTCACCATTTGAAACTAGAAGGCAATTTGAATTCCAATTAAGCATCCTAAAAAGCAATCAAGGAAAATTCAAGAGCAGAGTTTTCAATGTTCTACAACATATTTATCAGTCAAGCAATGCATCATAAAAATCATGTTGAATCATAAGTAAGATTGTTCATGTTTCATGTTCATTATTTTTGTGAGTACTAACATTTGTAGGATCTTCAATCAAGCATTGAATACTCCTTGTATGAGATGTGTGACATGACTCCAGTCTATCAAGGAAAGCATATTTGAGTGGTAAGTTGCAACACTTGTGATTTATCATTTAGTTTATCTATGTGCCTCTACTCAACCTAGGGTAACCAATCTTTATCCAACATGATCATAGCTATTTGTGGAGGTGAATACACCAAAATGAGGTTTGACTTAGGCAAGCCCCTTATACAAAACAACCCTTTCTCTCCTCTCTTTTATGTAGGTGGTAAATATGAAGTGAACTTGGAGAAGATTGGAGACTCAACATCAAGATCAAGAATTCAAGCATAGTCATTCATCAAATTAGGACAAGATTAATTATTCATCAACAAATAAAGCTACAAAGCCGAGTTCAATAATAAAGCACCTACATATTGTGACACATTTGATCCTATTTTGAGATTTTGTAAACCTTCATTTCTCGGTCTAGAGCACCCACACCCTTGATCAATTATTTTCAACTCAGATTTGAATGTTTCGTTCCTCTATCTTTGCACTTTTCTTCTCTATTTCCAATTTATGTCAAACAATTATGTATTTTTCTGAATTCCTATCAGTTTGTTGTAGTCACATAGTTAACTTAGTTTGCACTTACCAAATCACACACATCACATCTAATCATATCACTTCAATTCCTAATCAACCCTCCTAAGGGGGACCAAAACCTCGATGAGCTATTCTGGCTCTTCCTTGAGGAAAGTAGCCAATTCATCTTGTATGATCATTTTTGGTGTCCCCTCAAAGTGTTGTATGTTAAAAGTGTAATTTATACCCTAGATCCCTTTTTCCTACATCACAGTTTTGGTGAACCCGACACATCTTACAATTGCAAGTTTTTGATTTACATGAATCTAAGTGAAATCTTAGTTTGTTTGAAAGTGTTATCATTCAAAGTGCATTTCATGTTATGTCATACATTGAAAAAGTAAAAAATTGCATCTTATAAGCTCAAAAGTATTATCTTTTAGTACTTCATAGATAGATTTAGTTAATTACAACATTTTGCATGCAAGAAACTATCATTTCTTAGGTAATTAGAATTTATTGCACTCATTTTATTTCTCTAAAAACATAAAAATTCATGCATGCATGTACCTCATATAAAAAATTAGGGTTTCTTGCATTTCCAAATTTTTCTTGGTGTTAGACCTAAACCTATACAAACTCAATACTTTAAGTATTTTATTTCATTTCCAAATATTTAAACTTGAAAAATTTACTTCTCTAGTCTAGGGTGCCCTTGCCCTTGTCTTGCTAATTTCATTCCAAATTTCAATCATAGTTATATCTCTATAACCTTTGTGTAGACCCATTTGTTGTTTATGTGGTTTTCATCATCATATAGTTTTCTTCTCATTGCATGAACACTTAAGCGTCTTTAATCTTGTAATCAATTTATGAGCTTCAAGACCTAGTGTCCCATATCAAATACTCTTATGAGATGTAGTTATAGACTTGTGGCTTACCGTGTTACATTTATATCCATTTTTGAGCCTGAGTTTCATAACTCTTTCACTCAAGGAATCACATTTGCACAATCTATCTTTAATTATCTCCCTACTACTTTTCCTATGTCTTCTTCATCACCAACAATTCATTTGGACTTGGAAGTTATTGTTTGATGTAGATCAGGGAGGAGTTTAACAAACAATCACAATTCAAACAAATTCAAACAATATTTCATTCACAAAACCTCTAACTTGGTATTCAACTCACCAATTCACTCATATTCCCTTGTAGCATATCAAATAGAGAAAATTGTGCATATCTTTCAAAAGACTCTTCAAACCCACAAAAGGTTTTGCATTCTAGATACCCTTGAAGCTCTTTAGAAACATACCTCAAAATATCACAAGGTTTCTTTGGAACATATTCCACAAATTACTGCTGCTACACTTGCACAAAACCCCAATTAGGTCAATTTTACAAAGCAACTACCATGAAATATTTTCCTTGACCACAAAACTCAATTCCAATGTTCAACACAGGCCACAAATGGATTGATTCAACAAATTTTACCAACTAAATCATCTTCTAATTCACCAAAACCCCAAACCCCCTATTTAGGCTTATTTATGCTTATTCACGGAGGGTTTATTGAAACTAAGCACTCCAAGCCCTATTTCACCTTATCAACACCTCAAACACATCATGCTAAGTATGCACATGCTTCCCAAACCATCTTCTATTTTTTCCTAATGCCTTTTCAACAAACTTCAACTCTTAACCTCCATTCTTTATTCAAAACATGAATGCAAATCTACTAGGGCAACAACAAAAAGCCTTCAAACCCTACTCCCTGCTCCTAAAACCTACTCAAACATCTAACCCTACCTAAATACACCCATTCCACCAAGTTTCAAGAAATTCTACCATTGGAATGGGTCATTAATGCATTTTGGCCACTCTCAAACCCTCCAAACAGGGTTTCCAACCCATCCTCAATAAAATGCTAATAAAAATCTTCAAACTCTATGAAAACTCTCCAAACCAAAACCAATTTGAATTTACTTCATATATCCATCAAATACAATGCACTTGGGATCAAGAACAATTTGTACAGAGCCGTACAATAGCATGTAGCAGCAATTTTACTAGAAAAGCATAGAATTTTGAAGGTTTTCTTATTGCTTTCAACCAAAAATGAACACCATAACCTACCTTTGACCCATCCACATTGTATTTAAACCTTACATACCAAAATCCAACTAACCCAGCTGACTCAAACTGCCATTTAAACTTCTTGATCGTTGGTCTTCCATTTTTTGCATTTTTGCAATTTTGCACTATGACAACTTTTGAAAGTATTGACAACGTTTGCAAAATGAACTCTATATGACTCTAGTTACATTTCAATGGTCTATTATGACCTTATTACACGAACTTAGACTCAAAACACCCTAAAAACCATCATATGACCATGTTTAAAAAAATTGATAAGGTGCCCCTGCACCATTGTTGCACATGTACCCAAGGATAAAATTAAACAATTGGACAAATAATTAGAGAGATTTCAACTATTATTAAGCACCAAATCCTTGGTTGGAGAAATAGTTCCTCTGGTGGATAGCCTTAAAAAAGTTAATAAACGATTTGCAAGGGATATAAGTTTTGTGTAGCATAGATCATCTAGTAGATGCAAATATCCCTACAACAACTCTTTGCGCTCAATCCCTTACTAATACTCAAAATAAAATGAGAAAACAAGTTTCCTCTCCTACGACCATACCTTCTATTCCTACTTTTACCCCTCCAGTCATAGCATCCACCACACAATATAATAACAATCTTAACTCTAGTTTAGGGATTCATTGTGGGAATCCTTATAGTTTTTCCTTTCATCTACCACACCCTCATTTTCTTCACCTCTCATCAAATTTCAAAAGTATAACCCCCCAATCATCAACAATAGTCCTACACACTCCACCCATTCTCAAAACATGTCACCAAGTGATCTTATAATAAATTAAATTTTATAAAACATGTCATATTTACAACAACAAATTTCAAACATGAACCAAAGTCAATCCAATTCTAATCCTTTGACATACCTCACACATAGTTCATTATCATTCGCTATCTTAAAAACTCCCATTCTACAAAATATTGAGATTCCTCGCCTTGAGAAGTATACTAGAAAAGGAGACCCCATTAGTCACGTACTAGCCTTTACTACTCTATGTAGTGATTTCCTTTTTGAAGATGCTCTCCTAGCTAAACTCTTTCCTCAATCACTGAAATATGTTTCCTTGAATTGGTTTTGCCCGTTACCTAATAATTCAATTACTTCCTTTACATAACTTATTAATGAAATCCTTCAACATTTTCAAGCAAAAATTGGACGTCTCATTACATTGACTAATTTAGTCTATTATAAACAAGGACCTAAGGAAAATGTGTGATTTTATAAGATGATACCAAGCTCTTTATTCATAAATCTCATATTCTCTCATGGATACTAATATACAAAGAACCTTCATTGGAAACTTACAACCTACAATTCGGGATAAGATCTTGTTAATGTGATATTTATCATTCACACATTTATGTATGGCTCTTCGCAATTACCAAATTTTGGTTAGCCAACATGAAGGTACATATTCATTGGCTCCTAATTGTCAATTTAAAGCCACTCCTCAATCGAACTATCAATCATTTAAAAAGAAAAAACCTCATCAAAATAAATAATCCTAGATCATCCAATAACATTCAAATGTAAGTTATGGCTACATCTACAACACCATATTATTTTAAGCCAAGAGATAAATAATTTTCATAATTGCTCAATTCTCTCCATGCTATTATGTTATAATTTCTTAATAAGAACATGATCCAATTTCCTCCCATTTTTTCTATTGATACCACCTAACCATTACCTCATAACTTTAATGCAAAAGACTTTTGTCAATATCATTGTACACTTGGACATGATACAAATATATGTATGCATCTTAAGCACCAAGTGCAAGACCTCATTGATTATAATGTCATCCATTTGGCTAGTGTAAACAATAAAGGGGATAAATCAGTGGCACCACCTAATCAAAACTTACAAATATTTACGAATCCATTACCAAGTCATTCAACTAATCTTATCAAACAAAGTGATAATGAAGAAGATATTGATAACATATTCCATATGGTCAACATGATTGATGCTCATCCTTACAAAGTCAACCCAATCTCTTACCTAATATCACGTTTACATAAATTGACACTTCTATACATAGATCTGATGGTCTTCTTTACATCGCTAGTAAAATTAATGATAAACCCACAAAGGGAATACTCATTAATCAAGTATATTTAAAGTTAACATGATCATAATTTTTTTTTTGGATGTGCATGAATTATATAAGGATAATTATGAACAATTGGAAGTGTTTCTACAAGATCATGATGGTTCTATTCATCCTATGATTGGTTCTATAACTCTTCCAATTAAAGTTGGACCTAAATAATTGGATGTTAGTTACCATAATCTAGATTTCAGATCATGAGAAGTTAGGTCACCCATGGCTTACCTCCATGAATTTGGTCCCATCAATTATTCATAAATTTCTTAAATTCCCAATTGAAGGACAAATACATATTATTTATCATAGTGGATTTAAACCTTTGGCCCTTCGTGGTAATTTTTCACTTGATTAATTTTAGCCTCAACCAACCCAACTCACTCAAACTCGTGAGGATTATCTATTTTTATCACATCAAAAGTTTAAAGCTAAGAGTATAGCCCAATTATCCCTTACCAATATCTAGTTTAAGATACTCGGTCTCTAGAGGCTACAATGGTTGTCCCTCCTACTCCATGGGTGGTGAGCAAACCTTGGCCTGAACCTAGTATTCTTCCCCAACCTTCTAGCATCTATGTCACCCTCTCTGTTGTCCCATAAAGGAACACAAGAAAACCATTTGACAAGGCCTTTAGGGATTTCTTTTGTGCCTCCTAAGGAAAAACAAACCTTTGTACATAAAAACCTAAAACACCTATGATTTCCCAACCTTTGATACTTCCTTTAGTTCCTCCTACAAAGGTAGACAAGGGACCAATATTCAAAAACACCTCAATTCCCCCTGCACAAGCTGAAGCTCATGCAAGATGAAACTGAAGTGCAAAGGAATGTAAACGAAGACTTCGTACTATGGCTCATTAGCTTGTTGAAGATAACAAATCCTTACCTAATAATCCACCATCCATATAACCAAATTCCAATGAAATACCTCCTATCCATCCATATTCATTATCGCTTAACTCCACTCCACCCCCTTCACCAAATTAGGAAGTATAACCTTATCTTTCCCCACCAATCCAAAGATTAAAGAGCTATCACATGGATGATAGTGCTTGTAATCATTCTGATATGAATAGTATGCAAACATTGTGATTTATTTTGATATTGAATCAAAAGATAAAATATAAGAGAAAAAAGAATATCATAATGAATTATCTCTTATGTTTACAAAATCAATGAGTCTAGATGGGGAAACTATGATGATCCTCCTAATACGAGTGACCCAACACATGTTGAACCTGATGCTTCTCTTTATATGCACTTTTTTTAGTTCCTTTAGCTTATTGTTCGCTTTCTATTATGATGAGTAAGATTCGGATGCAGACAATTTGCTATAATTAGTTCGCATGTGTAGTACCCTTTATGTCTTCGTATTTTTTTCTTGAACATAATGTAATCTCCCCATAATGTGCTACCTAGTGTGTATTTGTGTTTGTTAGTTCTCTTTGGATGACCCTTGGTTTTCCTGACACAAGGGTACAAATAAAATGAATATGTCATGACATCATTCTATTTGTATCTCCACTCCTCTTTGTGTCATATGTGTCTTTTTATGTTTCTTATTGGGAACGATGAAAATAATTGAGACATTTAGGTTTCTTACATGTTGACCCAAAATATTTTATGTTGTCTTCATGTGTCATTCCTCCCTTGTGTTCACAAGTATTTGTGGAATGATGTCAATTTAGAGCTTGATCATATTACACATTATCTCTCATCTATAGTGATCCCAAATCTATGGATCCCTCATGTGCTATTTTATCCTATCAATTATATGAATTTTCTTTTGAGCGCAACCCCTTATCACGAGTCAACTTTTCGGAAACATACCACTTGGCATAGGGTTTCCTAACAAGCTCTCATGGCCTATAATTTTACAAACATTATTTTATTCTACTTTAAAGGCAATTGATCTCAATTGGTGTTAGCAATTACTTTAAGGTGGGGGCATACATTTCATTATGTGTTTCAATTTGTTCACACAATTAAAACTTGGTGATGCTTCTATGACATATTGATCATATTTGTAGCACCTTATCAAAATTGTTTGGCTTATAATTCTTTGTATGGTTGACATGAGAACTCACCTAATGAATATGAGACTTCCCTATCCTTTGTTTTTTTTTCATTTTCTACCTTTGTTGAAACTCATCTAATGAATATCAAACTTCACTAGCCTGTGTTGTTTCTTATCAAGATCACCTAGTGAATATAAGACTTCACTAGCCTATGATGCCTTTTATCTACTCATGGGTCACCTAGAAAATATCCGACTTTGCTAGCTCCTATGATTCATGAATATATTGGGTATGGATCTTGGTAAGAATTTTGTGGATCTTGCTAGTTCGTGATATCATACCATCTTTTTTTTCGTGTTTTCATTGCGTTTGTATTATGTTTATATTGTGTTTGCATAGTGTTTACATTGTGTTTGCATCGTGTTTGCATCGTGTTTGCATGGTTTCTTTACATAAGTGTTTTGCATTATGTTTGATTTGTGTCTTCATTGTGTATGTTTCATGTTTGTAATTTTTATTTTGTTTCATTGCACCTCATGTATGTGTGTTTCTCTATCTTTACTTTATTGCTTGATAGGATCTTGAGCTTGGGGGCTAGTGATCTACCTAATCTTGTTGCTTGAGACCTTAAGTAATCTTATAATTTTTACTTATTTATCCACTTATCTTAGCTCATCTACTTTTACCTTCTTATTCATCCTTATGGTCTAGATTGTTTTTTTATATCATACTTGTTTTGCTTTTCCTATTTTTATTTCACATTCTAGGTCATGTTTGGGGTTACCATTCTTTGTTTATTCTTCTATATTTATACCCTATGCTTTCCTATAATCAACTATTTATATAATATGGACTTATTAACAATTCAAAATTTAAAATATAATTTTAAATAAGGTCATGATAGATAACTATTAATTCAAATAATTTTACATATAGGTCTACTATTCCTATGGGGAAAAAATCTAAATTATTTGAAATACTTACTCTAGTTTACATGGAAAAATATCTAGTAACCAATTTTAAGCTATAAGTCCAAATTATTTAAAATAGCTACCTATATGTCTTATTTCCTCCTACACTACATGTCCATGTGATGGTACTATGTTTCCCATGTTTCATGTTTATGATTTTTAGCTCTCATTCTTTCCTATGTTCCTTGATCACTACTTATGTTTCCCCATGTTCCTTGTCAAATTATGTGTCCCTATATTATATTTCAATGATGCTCTTATGTTTCATATGTTTCTTGCTTATGGTGTCTAGCCTTTATGTCAACCACATGATATGCTTAGTATGAAGATCCTAATGATTACAAATATTTGTGATATCGTTCTTACACATGCATCACATTAAATGTTGATCCTTATCATGTTTCCATCTTTATAAAACTTAATATTATACATGTTTATAATATTTATAGGTTTTATAATGTTTATCACACTCATATCTTATACTATCATGATCTTATGCTCATATGCATATATATATATTATGATACTTATTATATTTATATCTTATGATTACATGTTCATGATCCTTATTATGATTATATCTTATAATTATCTTGTTATTTTCTTTCATTTGAGACACATTGGGAAGACACCTTTTTTCTCTTAAGACGTGTTTTCATGATCATTTTTATTTATATTTTTTACTTGTATTATCATAATCATGTATTTCCTCCTTACATTGAACTCATTGCACATTTTATATGCAACCAATTGGAGGAGGGACATGTATATGTCTATAACATTATTTTTTGTGAGTTGTCTTGAAGTAATGAGTTCATAATCATTCCTATGATAAGATAAACTTTATCAATCCTTATGTGTTGTTAGAATATTCTTCTTAGTCAAATTCTTAACATATTCCCACTTAGTCAGAGCTTTACCACTTTTTTCTTACATGTAATCTTTTACCCTTCTTTTTAATTTGATTTTTTGAAGATAATTCAAAGCAAGTTGTAGTTAGAGCTTACTTTAATTGCATGATAGATGCACCTCATTGCCTACTTTTTCTATCTTGTAGGTTTTTGATGGTATAATCATTGCGAGAACAGTATAAGAATCATTGCACATATTTATACCCTTTGAGTGTGAAATATTTTATTTCCATGTTGACTGGTTATTTTAATTTGACATGCATCCTCATGGTAGTTCACATACACATTAGAGTGAGGGTAAAATGTAATGACAATAATCACATGCATGTACTTTTTTTCCCTTAAATTGTGTGCCAACTTCAATTAGATTGTCCTTTATGCAATACCAAGTCTTTAAGTGGCACATTCTTGCATGAAATTCAACTCATGAATTTATCCTTTCATGTCCCTATCATCACTTATCAGGCCATAAATTAGTCCGGATCCCTAGATCTCTCATTTTCCACCTTAGTTCAAATCCACAAGTACATAACTTACTCGAATCATTTCCACATGCGGATCTAAACCTCAAATTTTTTTTATATCAAAGTAAGATATAAACCTTACCAAACATTTTCATTAGTTGTTTAAAGTTGATTTAATGCATGTTTGTGTGGATTTGTATGCTCTAATATTGTATTTAAGGACTATCACTATTTAAGTTTGGAATCATAAGGGGTTATGGAAAAATATTGTCATAAAACATTTATGATGCATTAATAACAACATTAATAGAGTAAACATCAACTTAGACATACTTTCCTATTACCTTCAATTATTGTTTCAAAGTTGTTGAATTGGTTAAATTCCTAGAGGCTTAACAAAAGGAGAATAAACCTTGATCTAATAAGCTCTGAAATAATGTCTATATATACCAACCCACTTCAAACACAAAATGATGAACTAAGGCATATAAATGACAATAACTAATTATCTACTAGTTTAATCCCACAAATCCAAACTAAATTTTACATCATCTGAATCAATTTTGTAAGCATTAATCTAAACTAGAGGAAATAAAAAATAATCATCTTACAAAGTTTGAAGGGTTTGTCTAACCAAAAAAACTTTAATTTTTAACATACTAAATCATTTTTTAACATTTTCAATAATATTTTACCTTACAAAATCCAACTAAATACTTTATGTATTTTAATTCTACATTATTATAATATTTAACACAATATTAATGACAAACCCTAAATATTATTATTGTTTATTTATTTGTTCTTAGAAGGTATTATTAATTTCTCCATGTCTTATGGAAATTATTGTCTATCCAAACATCATAATGCACATTTGATTGTATTTATTAATTAATAAAAAATAAAAATACAACATATTTTTATGTCAAAGGCATTCCCTCTATAAACTAAGGCGACCTCTCAAATTGTAT
Organism: Sequoia sempervirens; assembly: GCA_007258455.2. Classification (NCBI taxonomy): domain Eukaryota; kingdom Viridiplantae; phylum Streptophyta; class Pinopsida; order Cupressales; family Cupressaceae; genus Sequoia; species Sequoia sempervirens. The sequence continues at coordinate 123,695,451 of VDFB02373365.1, forward strand.
CCACAGTTGTGTTGTCATGTTCATAGCAAGCAAGACGATTGGAAAAATTGTAGCCATTAGATGTTCATTGTATTAATTGATCGGTTGTTTTGTTTTTCACCATTTTTCATTCACAAAACATCAATGAGATTGCATACTTTTTTATTTTATTTTTGGCTAAGTACTTTGTAGTTGTCAAATCCTCCATGAAAGGCGTTAAGAACATCCACCAATTTCCTTAAATCAATGGTTGAAACTGACTACACATCTAAAATATAAATTATATTATATAAAATAAATATATAATATTAATATAGAATTCTATAATGTTATGTTATGTTATAATAATAATATATTTAAACACTGCCACATGCACATCAAAATAAAAAATTTCTTACTTCTCTCTCCTTTGCATGTGTTTGAACTATTTGTGTGCATGGTAGAATATACTTTGGGGGTACCCCATGGTGCCCCCCTTGTCCTCCCCTAACCAGATTCTCGCCCAGAAACATGTTGTATCGATATCCTTGAGGGCCACTCCCGAATTTTCCATTTCTGGTGCACTCGTGATTCTGAGTTTTGATGCACCCGTGAATTCAGGTTTGTCTAGTGGGACTATGCTTGTGGTCTTTGTCACCTCGGTGGTTAAAGGATGGAAGAACGTGCTGACCAACACAAGTTTGAGTGCTAAGATTCCTTTTCCTCACCCTAAAGAAGTGATCTATGCTTCAGGTACTGACTTCACTATCCTTGAAGTTGTTAGTGATAGGATTGTCTCCTCAATGGAGAATGTTGTGGTGGGTCGATTCTTGTCCTTTCGCCCCACAAGGGATATGGTCACAAGATGGGCTTCTGCTAAATGGTGCCTCAAAGGGAGTGTGGAGTTTGTGCTATGGCGAAAGGGCTCTTTCTCTTCAAGTTCATGGCCTCGAAAGATTTGATCTCGATCCTCTCCTCTGGTCCCAGGGTCTATGGAAAGCATAGTCTGAATCTGCGATGTTGAAAACCGGGATTCGATCCTACTATTGATCTCAACAAGTCAATGCTGGTGTGGGTCCATCTATCAGGCCTGCCCCTTGAATACTAGGATGAATCCATATTCAAATGTATTGGAGACTTCTTGGGCCAATTTATTGCCTCAGACTCCATTACCAAGACCAAATCTAGGTTAGTATTTGCCTGTTTTTGTGTCAATATTGATGTGCATAAGTCCCTACCTACTTTTGTGAAGCTTTGTTCTAAGTTTGGTTCTTAGACTCAACAATTTTGTTATGAGAATGTCGTGATCTACTACCAAAAATGTGATAAACCTAGTCACCTAATTTCAAATTGTAAGTCAACATTAAAACATGTACCCAACCCTAGTGAGTCTGCTGTCCAAGATCACCACCCCTTCAAAGATGACATTCTTAAGATTGTTGAATCCCCATTCAAGTCTGGTTCCCCTAATATTGTTGACTCCCCGGTCAGTTCTGATACCCTTAAATCCAATGTTGATTTATCCTCTGTTGACTCTGTTTTGGTTCTTGTTGTTCCTATTTCGGTTGGTGCCATGGATTTGCTTGGTGCTGCGGTTCTTGGTGTACCCTTGGCGGGTCTACAAGGTGCTCATTCCCCTAGACAGGAGTTGGATAAAGATGGTGAAGAGGGTGACATCCTGAAGGAACAAGCTTTTAAAGTGACAGCTGAATCAATAATGACTAGTGGTGAAGAGGGTGAAATCCTGGATGAAGAGGCATTGAAAGTAAAAGTTGAGTCAGTAAAGACTAATTCTCTTGGTTTGGTATAGGACAAAGCAATGGAGGAGGAGTTCTGGTCAACCCCAAAGAAAAAGGGAAAGCAAAGGAAAGCTGATGTGGGTGGTGACTCTAAACATGGCAGACCCAACCATCGACATACTAGGAATAGGGAGATAACAAAAGAGATAGCCATAGGTAAACAAAGGACATTGGAAGTTTCCTCAAAGAAGGGTAAAAAATGAAAGTATTGTTTTGGAATGTGAGGGGGCTAAATAGCTCTCACAAGTAGTTGGGACTAAAAAATTATGTGATGGAACATAATATTGATGTTTTACTACTATAAGAAATCAAAATGAAGAAAACAAACTTTGAAAATATAGCTAAGTATATTTGGTCGGGTTCCCTCTTCTCATGTAGTGATGTTGATGGGGCATCATGGGTGCCTATAAGGCGCCAAGCCTAGATAGGTTCCCCCCAACTTTCTTTTAGATATTTTGGGATATTATTGGGGGGGGCCTTGTTATGGCTGCCAAGGACTTCTTCAAATCTGGTAAGATCCTCAAACAGTTGAACCACACTTTTATTTCCCTGGTTCCCAAAGTTACTGAACCACAGTCTATGATATAATTCCACCCCATTAGCCTCTACAATACCATTTATAATATCTTCTCTAAAATTTTGGTGAACCGTTTGAAGCCCCTACTAGAAAAAATGATAAGCCCTACCCAAAATAAGCCCTACCCAAAAAGGCTTTGTTTCGGGTTGTCATATCTTGGAGATTGCCATTACCACCCATGAAATTTTACATTCCATGGACAGATGCAACAATGCTAGTATGGCCTTCAAGCTCAATATCTCAAAAGCGTATGACAAGGTGCTATGGGACTTTATTCCCAAAGTCCTTTCAAATTTTGGCTTCAACTGGAAAGTGATTAACCTCTTGATGGAGTGCATTACCACTGTGAAATATTTTGTCTTGGTTAATGGGGTCCCCTTTGGCTTCTTCAATGTTGGGAGGGGCATTAGATAGGGTGACCCTCTCTCCCCCTATTATTTTATCATGGTTGCAGATGTTCAAAGTAGGAACATAACCAAACTGTTGTCGAAGGGCTCCATAAAGGGGATTAAACTTGCAACTTCATTGGAACCAACTGTTATTCAATAGTTCATTAATGACACCATCCTTTTTGGGAAGGCTTATGTGATTGAAGCCAGGAAATGGAAGAGTTTCCTTAACAATTATGTTGCTTGCTCTGGCCAGTGTATAAACTACAATAAAAGCATGATTTATTTCTTCAACAACACTCCTTCCCTCTAGGCTTGAGTGATTGTTGTCTTGGGATGTGTGAGCGACTCTCTCCCCTCAATGTATCTAGGGCTACCCCTTACAATCAAAGAAGTCACTCCTACCTTTTGTAATACGATTTTAGAAAGGATTCAAAGGAATTTGGTGGGGTGGAAGGGCTCCATCCTTAGCCATGCTGGCAAGTTGCAACTCCTAACTGCTGCCCTACAAGCGATCCCTGTCTACTTCCTTTCTATCTTTAAAATTCTCAGATATATAAATGAGAAGTATGAAAAAATCCAAAGGAACTTCTTATGGTACAGGGCTGAGGAGAAGAAGAAGTTTGCTTTGGTCAGCTAGGACAAAGTTTGTTTACCTAAATCATGTGGTGGGCTTGGGATTAGAAATGTCCAAAGTACCAACAAAGCCTTACTTGCTAAGGTTGGATGGGACCAATTAAGGAATAAAAAGGACTGGTGTAATATCATGAACGCTAAGTATCTTTGCAACAAATCTATGATTAAATGTCTATCATATGACTACCCTACTGGTTTGTTGGCTTGGAATAACATTTGCAGAGTGAAGGGGTTGCTCATGTCTAGGATGAAATGGAAACTTGGGAATGGTAGTTACATCATATTTTGGGAGGACCCTTGGCTGCTTGATTCCCCCTTATATCACTCTGGATTCAAGAACCTTATGAGATCTGTGCAACTTTTCTTTGGTATGTATGTGAGCGACTACTTTCATCGTCAGCCAGGTGCTAGGCATTGGAAATAATTTGTTCTTTATTGCCCCTTGTCCCTTGAGTTGTTGTTGGCCAAGTCATTACAAGATTTTCTCTCCCTGACTAGACTACCTCTATCCAACTTTGAGGATGAGTTCTACTGGGTCAAAGATCAGTTGGGAAATCTTTCTATCAGAACAGTTTACAATTTGTTGTTAGTCTAGGGTGATCATAGTGGACCTTGGAGATAGGTTTGGAATCGACACATGATTCCTAAAATCAATTTATTTTGGTGGATGACTTGTCATAACAGGATCCTAACTCAAGATAACCTAAGGAAAAGGGGATTTCAGATCCTAAATAGGTGTTTGTTATGTAAAAGCAATGAAGAGTCTATTAATCATTTATTACTGCATTGTCCGTTTGCTGCTGGAGTTTGGGATTTGGCTTTTGAAAAGCTAGGGATCCACTAGACTATGTGTAGGGACATCAAATCCTTCATTATGGGTTGGCATGGTCCCTTCCAACATCCTATCCCTAGAGAGATTTGGAACCAAGTCCCCCCCATCATCTGTTGGTGCTTGTGGAAAGAGAGAAATAATTAGATATTTAGGAATATTGAGATGAGTCCTAAGGAGGTTTTTGGCATTGGGCTAAGGCTTATTTTTTAAAATGTTTCGATTTACATTGGGAAAACCCCAAACAAAGTTCCCACAAAGTGGGAGATCAAGATGGCTAAATGGGACACGGTTTGGAACCCCTCAAATTTGGGATGGCACAAACTCAATTTTGATGGAGCGGCCAAGGGGAACCCTAACAAGGCTAGTATCGGGGGTTCCATCAGGGATTACATGGGTATCTTTGTGGCCGGTTACTTGGGGGGCATTGGAATTCAAACCTCCATGATTGCGAAAGCTAGGGCACTGCTAAAGGGTGTCCAGTTAGTTATTACTCTGGGGATAAAGAAACTGCATATAGAATGGGATTCTATGTCAGTGATTGATTCAATCAAACTAGGCAAGTTATTAGGATGGAATACCAGAGATATCATATTAGACATTAATAACTTGGTTTCAAAGCTTGATATGAAGTTCTTATCTCACATATTTTGTGAGGGAAACCAAGTTTCTAACACTCTATCTAATCTTGGCTCCTCTTTGAGCATTTCTGGGTGTTGGAGGAGTATTGGGAGCTTACCAATGAAGATACAAGGTATCATCCTTAAGGAACAGGGCACCATTATTACCCATGATGATAACTAATTATGCTTCTTTTATGGCTTTATGGGTCATCCACATAATTGTACTTTGGGTGGTATGGTCGAAGAAGGATGATGAGGTGTTAAATACGTGGCATCTTTTGAAAAATTGGGCGAAGAAGGTAGCTAGGGAGCTAATTATGAGAGGTTATGGGAAGTACCTTGAGTTAATGGTTAAGATTGGTTGGGCCACATGCACAACTTTAATGAGCGGTCTTATTATAACCTCAACATATCTATATGGACTTTCAATTTCAAATTCTCGTTTTGTTGGGAATCTCACTTTGATGTGACTTCTTCTTGTCTTGTGGAGATCATTCTAAGTCCTCTTGATATTTCTAAAAAAATTCATAGATTAAAGGATAGATACTTAGGGATTTCTATATTTGGCCCCACGACCATTTGGCATTGGTACTTGTGTAAATGCAATTTGAAGGGTAAACCCATCAATGCCATCATTTTTTGTAACCTAAGCCTTTGGTGTCTTAAGATTTTCAATTATGGGCCCGTAGATATTTCCTCTTTGGAAATAACATCTAGTGTGTGTAACTTGTAGATCGCCTTAATTACTTGACACCATCTTGGCTGGCTTAAAAACAACGGTTTATGGGTGACCTTTCACATTGATAGGCATTTTAATTTTTTTCTCTCATAGGATTACTGGTATCTCAGAGTGAAGTGTGGCAATATGGATGGTGACAGGGTGAGGACGGAGTTAGATAATTGTGAGGAATTCTAAAAGGATCCCCTAGTTTGGCACATTTGCATTGAAGGTGGTTTGGCGTCATTGATGGAGTGTTTAGTGGGACATGATGTGAAGATTCCAGCTTAGTTTGTGAGCTATTGGAAAGATAGGAGGGTTACGGTGGGGGTATCTCTTTCGAGGTCAATGAGGATGTCATATCTCAGGTGATTGGGCTTTCATGCAACGGTAAGAAGTACACTAAACACACCAAGACACAGGATAATGAAAGCCTCAATGCTTTCTTCAAAGAAAATGAAAAACCGGTCAGGGCTCAGTTGGGTTTCGAAAGGGATGTGCTCCCTCATCCTTGGGACTAGGTTTGTTTAGCTATTATGAAGTATGTGACCTTAGAAGGTAGGCATAGAGTATTTTACTATTACCATCTGCCTCTTCTCAATCATCTTCATCATAAAATGTTGTTGAGTTTTCCTTTTTTCTTGCTTACTGATTTGGAGAATTCTGATGATAAGTGTTTGGACATTTCCGCACAAAACCCTGATGAAACACCCCCCCTACCGCTCCACCAGGGCCTCATCCTGAGGCTTTATCATTTCCATCTAGCTCTCTATCCGCCCAAACCTATTTTTGTTGTTTGTATTGAGGAGCTTGAACCCCCTGACTAGCCCACTGCAAATCTCTCATCGGTCGATTCTAAGGGCCCCAAAAGGAAAACCCCTTTGGTGAACACGGAAACCCCTAAGCCTAAATCTCTTGCCAAGAAAAAGAAGGGTGGTGTGGGACTGCTCAATCAAAAGTGATGGTTGGGCTTTGCGAGCTCAAAATTTCTCCCCGCAAGATGGATAGCAAACCTGCAACAAGGAAAAAGTGAAGGAAGAGGGTAAATGCCAAGTGGAGCTACTGACCATAGACAATGAAGGGAAGAAAAATGCGGGTAAAGAATCTAAGGGGGATACCATTGTGGCTGCTATTATGGATACGGGGGTGGAGAATACTAGCATTAGGAGATCCCATAGATTGGTGAAAAATAGTAAGAAAGTGTCGGTGAATGATATTTCTAGTGATGAGGGGTAGTTTGACAACAAATGCAAGAGGAAGGAGGATACAAAGGAGGACGACAATTTTTTCAAAGAACCTAGTCATTTTTATGACTTCAACAAGTTGCTGTAGGAAGATTCGACAACCCATTCCTTAGACCCTAGGGCTATGGAGGAAGATAATGTGCAAAGAATGTGGACAAAGAGAATGATTATAGCAAGCTGCTGGAGCAGATGGATAAACTTGAATGGAAATTCGTTGGGTTGAATCGGCTCACCATCAAAATGATCCATCATTCTGTTGTCACCCTTTCTGTTGTGCTTAAGGAAGACTATGGAGGAGGGCCCCAACTAGGTTGGGGAGGATGTTATAAACCTCATCATACAGAAATGAGAGGGTATAGCAAGTTAGTATGCTACTTCTATGTTCTATTTTGTTTAGGTCATTGTATGTCGGCTATCAGTCTACTATTTCTATATTTTTCTTGGTGGTTTCTGTTTTGATGTTATGGACTTGATCTTTTTTGGCCCTTTGGGCTCAAAGTGTTAAGGGTATTGCACCCTGTAAATGCAACTTAATATATCAAAAATAATATATTTAAATTTTAAAATATCTAATAATAGATAAACATAATATATTTTTATAATAAAATTTATTAATGATTAAATAATAAATAGATATAAATATTAAATATCTAAAATATTTACTATTTCTCTCATCCCTCATTAAAACATGGATAACATTTAAAAAAAATCAATCCTATGTTTTTGATAGACCAGAACTAACCCAACATTCTTCATATTTGTAAACATGGATCATAGTTAAATGTGATAAAATAATCAATAACCTACAATGTGCCTCACATTTTTTAGATTTATAAACATGGATCACAATCAAATGTAACCCATAATTGGCACATGACAATTCACTTAACATGCTTAAAAGTTGTAATTGTGGGTCACAATCAAATGTAATACATAATAGGCATAGTGTAACTCACTTGACATATTAAAGGTTTCTTGATATAGAACATTGTCAAATATACCCCATCATCAATGTCGTACAAACTTGTCACATTATCAAGTTTTAAATATGGAACACAGTTAAATTGGTACCATACACTATGCTCCATTGTCTTAAAATTTGTGTGGGTCATAGGATAAAATGTACTCCATACTTGGTACACTACAACTCTTCCTACATTCTTAAGATTTGTAAGTATCGCTCACAATCAAATGTAACCCATAATTGGTATCAAAACTTACCCCAAATTCTCATGTTTTGAACACCTAGATCACATGCAAATTGGTACCATACAATATACACTCACATTCTTCAAACTTACAAACATGGTTTACAGTTAAATCTAACTGCATAATGGGTTCAATAAGAGAAGACATTAAGCAAGACAAGGGAAGAAAGAGCAAGATGTTTTCTACTTTCCATAAGCATTGTTTACTTAGTCATTAGATGAAGGATATTTAATATGAAGGAAAATAATTTCTTTCTTTTCAATTTAATACTATAGTGACCCATTTCACATTAAATAATCATTTATCTCACCATCAATATATAAGGATAAGAGAGAGAGGGGGGATGGAGAGAGAGTAAGGGAGAGAGACAGAGAGAGCTAACAAGTATTAACATTTAAATAATGTATCATTTCAAGGTCATAATGTAACAAAGAGTAATCATTTCTACCTCTATTTCTCCCTCTTCCTCTTCCTCTCTCCTTCTATTTCTCCCTCTCCTCTCTCTCTCTCCCCTCTACATCTCTATCTTCCTCTCTATCTTCCTTCTCTATCTCTATCTCCTTACCTCTCCCTACATCCCTTTCTATATCTTTCTCTTTCTCTCTATCCCTCCCTCTCTCCATATCACTTCATCTTTCTATATCTCTCTACTTCTCTATCCTCTCTCCCTCCCTCTCTATCTATTTATAGATGTCTCCCCCTTTCTATCTCTATGTCCATATCTTTGTCTCTCACTCACTCAAACATACTCCTAGGTATTTCTCCCTCCCTATCTCTATCTCCATCTCTCTATCCTTGTCTCTCTATTATTTGTCTCTATCACCTCCTTTATCTCTCACTCTTGCCCCCTATCTCTCCTTCTCCCACTCTATATATATTTTATTATCTCTCTCTCTCTCTCTCTCTATCTCTATCTATCTATCTATCTATCTATCTATCTATCTATCTATCTATCTATCTATATATATATCCCTCTCTACTTCTCTATATATCACTTCCTATATCTTTATCTTTCTATCTCTCCATTTCCCTCTCTCTCATTGTCTCCCTCTTTCTCTCTATTTATCCCTCTTCCTATTCTTATCTCCTTTAATCTCTCCCTCTCTATATATTTATCTCTCTCACCCCCTTTATCTTTTCCAAGTTATATATGTTTCTATGTCTACTTCTTTCTATCCCTACCTCTCCCTCTTTTTATCCCTCTCTTTCCCTCTCTCCCTATCACTCCCTATTTCTATATCTCTCTACTTCCTCTCCCTCCCTTTCCTCTCCTCTCTCTCTCTCTCTCCATATCTCTATTTTTTAAAATCTCTATCTCTCTCTACCTCTCTCTATACATATTTATCTATTACTTGTCTCAAACACCTTTATCTCTCTTGCTCCCCTCTATCTCTATCTCCATATCTCTCCCTCCTCTCTTTATTTATATCTCATTATATCTACCTCTCTCTCTTATTCACTCCATCTATCTTGCTCTATATCTCTATCTATTTATTTCTCTCTACCTCTCACTCCTCTCTCTATTTCTTTCTATCCATATCTCTCTACCTCTATCTCCCTATATCTCTTTATCTCTCTATGTCTCCCTCTATCTATATCACTCCTCTCCCTCTCTCCCTCTATATAAATTATTGAGATATATCTCTCTCACTCGTCTCTCTCTTTCTCTTATTCACTCCATCTCTCCCTCTATCTCTCCTACTCTATATCTATCTCTATTTCTCTTTCTCTCAACCCCCCTCTCACTCCTCCCTCTATCTCTTTCTATCCATATCTTTCTCTTCCTCTATCCTCTCTCTATTTCTTTCTATCCATATCTCTCTACCTCTATCTCCCTATATCTCTTTATCTCTCTATGTCTCTCTCTATCTATATCACTCCTCTCCCTCTCTCCCTCTATATAAATTATTGAGATATATCTCTCTCACTTGTCTCTCTCTCTCTTATTCACTTCATCTCTCCCTCTATCTCTCCTACTCTATATCTATCTCTATTTCTCTTTCTCTCAACCCCCCTCTCACTCCTCCCTCTATCTCTTTCTATCCATATCTTTCTCTTCCTCTATCACCCTCTATCTATAGATCTCGCTCTCTCCCTCTCCCTCTCCCACATTCCTCTTCTCTCTCCCTCCTCAAGTTACCTCTCTCCCTTTCTCTCCCTCCCTTTGTCTATCTTTCCACATATCTTCCTTGCTCCCTCCCTATCCCCTTATCTATATCTCTATCTCTACCTCTCTCTCCCTTTCTCTTCCCATTTATCTCTCTCCCTCTATCTATCTGGACTCTATTTCTCTCTCCCTCTCTCCATCTCTATTTGTCTACCTCAACTTCTCTCTATTTATCTATCTCTCTATATCTCTTTCCCTCTCCCACTCTCTCTCTATATAGATCCTTATATCTCTATCACTCTATCACACCATCTATATCTCTCTCTATCTCTCTATCTCTTCCTCTCTATTTGTCCCTCTCTATCTCCCTATCTCTATCTTTGTCTCTCCCTCTCCCTCTCTCTACCTGTCCCTCTTTATATCCCCATCTCTCTATCTCCACCTCTATCTTCCTCTCTCACTCTTATCTCTAGACAATATCCCTCTCTCTCCTTTTCCCTCTTCCTAGACCTCTATATCTATATCTATTTGCCTCTCTATCTCTCTCTGTATTATTCTTCCATATCTCCCTCTATCTCATTATCTCTCCATCTCTCTACACCCTATATATCTCCCTCTCTTTACTTCTCTCTATAACACGTCCAATCTCTATCTTTTGTCTTTCTATCTCTCCCTCTCTTGTTCTCTCCCTTTCTCTCCCTCTCTACATATTCATCTCTTCCATATCTATTTGTCCCTCCCCTACATCCACCTCCCCCCTCTCTCTCCCCCTCCTTATCCCTCTCCATCTCCATCTCTATCTCCTTACCCATCTCTCTCTCACACTCTTCTCCCCTCTGTCTCTCCCTCTTTCTATCCCTATCCCTATCTCTCCCTCTATCCCTATTGAAAACACAGCATGAGCCTATTGGTAATGGAGCCTTATTATCTTCCTGATTCAGAGGTTTTGTTTCAATCATGTTTGGATTTTTGTAAGTGGATGCACAGTTTTTTTGAAGATACCACTTCTCCATTGAGATCTTTGTTGCATAAACAACATAATTTTCTAAATGACCTACCAATTGACCTCGTGTACTACACAAATGTATGCAAAAAATAGACCAAAACTTTCCTTAATTGACATTCCACACCTCTTCCGCGTACCCATTGCACACCAAAAGGCAATTGCTAGTTTTTTTTCAATTAAGCAATAAATACAATCAAAGATGCATTATGATGTTTAGATAGACTTCGCTCTCAAATACACTCAATGATGCATTGTAATGTCTCGATAGACTTCGCTCTCATATGGAAAGCCATAAAAGTGGACCTAAAAAAGCAAGCTCCACTACATTTTGTTCTCTTATGTTGTGTGGTCAAAAACTTGTCCAACTTGGACTAAATCTCTACATCGACCAAACATGAGAGGCTCTCGCTACTACAGTTCCGTGAGACACTCACTCCACATGTGGTACTTCACCTTTAATAATGGTACTGCCAACACTTGCCCAGAGCAAAAGCTTCATAGCCATTATATATCTGATAGGGTACATAGCAAGATGAACAATATCTATGAGTATTTTTTTTGGATTGTGATATTTTCCCTTGTATTGTTAAGCTGTTGCAATGAAGGAAGGGGGGAAATCATAGGTTACAGTTGCAGTCAGGAAGAATCTCTCAACAACAGCATGTACCTGTCAAATCGCGACATGCTTTTCACCGATTTGGAGCGTAAGATTGCAGACAATTTCAGCTCCGCTTTTAGTCAGTATGGCGACCGCGACACCGACAGAATTTTTGGGTTTGTCCAGTGCCATGGTTTGTCTGGAGATCCTTGCTATGACTGTATTCCTCGTGTTACGGACTTAATACTGCAAATGTGTGGCGATGCAGAAAACGCGTACATGTGGTTGGGGGATTGTTTTCTGCGTTATGGAAAGAAGAATATGACATCTGTAGTAGACAACATTAGAAGCTTGAATTGTAGCGGAAAGTACAGTGGTCCACAGCCCCAGACATTTGCTGCAGCTGTTAACATGACATTGGGGGAATTGAAGAACAGCACAAATGGGAACAAATTGGCAGTGGTAGCAGGCAGATTGAACAGTAGCAAAAATGGAACAGCGCGAGGGGATTTTGTTGGCTATGGAAAAGCTCAGTGCTATTTGTACTTGTCTCAAACTGCTTGTGGGAGATGCATCGAAAATAGTAAGATTTATGCACAGGATTCCCCTGCATTACAGAATTGCTCTGCATTACAGATTTGGTCGGAGAGCTGCTTTTTGAAGTATTGGGTGAGTTATCCAGACTCACGCGCTGCTGTTAACAGTCCACCGGGACGAAGCGGCAGTTTAGATGGGAATCGAGGGAACCTTTCATACCCCTTAATGGCTCCCTCTGGTTCCCCCATTAACCCAGTGCCAGTGCTTCCGGTTTCAACAGGTACGCCGTTATTCTTTACGTAATTTTTCGTTTTATTGGAAGAGGAACAGGGCAGCGGAGTGGGTTAATCAATAGCCTTTTATTTTATATTTTTTGCAAAAGTGATTGGGGAAATGTTAAACCCCTGAAGCTAGTATGGTGGTCAAGCTTGGAATCCCACCTAGCTTTGTTGTGCCCGTATCGTTTTATTAAATTTAGTTTATTTCTTTACTAGACTAATAATATATTAATATTAATTATTTATAATTCTAATTTTATTAATATCATTATTATTTTTAATTAGATAAGTATTATGAAGAGGTAGTTCTCTTTAAATTAAATCAAGAAAGGAAAATACAACTATTTTGTGTTAGAGAAATTTGGATACAATTTATTTGTTTGTTTTCTTATGGTGAATCAAAAATCTCAAACCCTCCAATATTTTGTAGGCTTGCTTCACTTACGAAGGGGAAAGAATGTTTGCATGATGTCCCAAGTTAAAGTTAAAGACCTCCATGTTGTTGTGGATCATGCCATCTTTGAATAATCTAATTGCCTCCTTGATTTCACTTTCCTCCCTTATAGCATTGGCATTGAAAAATACACCTAAAGACACATCCACAAGTCTCTTGTTAAATGCATAAATGATATTGTTAGCATTCTCATGTGATTCCATTTTCATGAATGCATGTGTGAGGAGTTTCCCCCACCATTTTTCATCCCATAACCAATATTGAATTGATTAGAAATTCTTTGTATAACCTTCCATTATGAACATGTTCACCACCACACAATTGCATTCCAATTACTTATCGAATGGCCTCGACAATTCCTTCTTGCTCAACATTGAACAGTCTATGAAGTTGTTTCATCAATTCCCCTGGGTAGCACATACATTTGCATGTTATAACCATTTGCAATGTCATGTTTGCACAACTCAAATAAGGAACTTGAGAAATGAAAGATAACTGCGAACATAATGGAGATGAGAAGAAGTTAAGACAACATAGAACCTGTGAAATAAGCTATATGAATTGTTGTTTGGTCCTGCTACCATTCATAAAGGGAACTCAAATTTCGATGACAAAGGCATCCTAAATTGCAAGATTAGGCCAATCCTCCTCCAAAATGTGTCTCAATCCATCCCACTTCGTGTCCTTGATAGAAAACTTGAAAATCACATTCTGATCAATCCCTTGATTGGCTAAAAATTTTGTTGCATGATTAGTTTCCTTGAAATTTTGTGTGAAGGAGAAGTCCTCCAATTTGTCTAGCCAACTTCATATCACATCAACCTAGAATTGTAACTTCCAATTTTTATGCTTTTCTTTTTTATGGTGGATACATGCTAAGGATTCACCCTCAATAATACCATAAACCCTTTTGTACATAGATCCTAAGGCCTTTGGAAAATGGGCTTCCATCTTTGCCTTTTTATTCGTTCTAATTTTAAGCTTTTTAGATATAGCCCATACGAGGAATCATACCTCATCTCTTATAATGCAACTTGCAGTAGAGGCCTTGGGGTTGCCTCTTAAAACCCTGTCAAATTCAATTTCAACTTACCATTTGGAGGAGCCATCCATTTTTATTTTTTTCTTTTCTCTATTTTATTGCTAGCCTTCACCAAGCATAAATGAGGGATTTTGAGATCAGTCCATTTTTTCATAATTTTGTTATCCTAATTTGTAAATGCGACATCTATTTCTCTAAATTTCACATTCAATAACTTACAAATGCTAGTTTCAATATTTTGTAGGAGTTGCACAATATTCCATTCAATATTATTGAAGATTCTTTTGTTGCACTATTTCCAGATGTCATATGAGCATGGATGAGCTAGCAATCTATAAACCAATCCAAATCACATTACCATTTAATCCAAACCAATTAAGAAAGACATTGAACAAGTTTGCATGATGAATATTGCTCCAATTGAGTATCCCACATAGCCAATCCCAACATTCAAAATCATAGGGGTAGTTCAAGAGTAAATGATCATTCATTTCTTTGTTATTTTTGCATAATGAGCACTAGCTAGGACCATATATTCTAATATAGTGAAGGCCCTCTCTTATAATATTTTTCTTATGTATTATTGTCCACATGAAAGCCCTTGAATGGGTAGAATTATCTTGTTACAATATAGATTATAAGGCTAGGCAGTGGAGCAATGTAGTATATTTTGTATTTGATATCCAAGTTTAATCAAATAGGAGTTGATTTCAAGTTGCACCAAATAATTCTCACTCATCATATTCAAAATATTTCATTTGTTCAATTCATTTGCAATTGTAATGTTGGCTCTCTCACTAAGTGAGACACTCCTGAAGTCTCTCCTTTCCCAGCTCAAGCTGAAATATACCTCATTTTGAACTACAAAGTCAATGACTTTATCTCCCTAGATGTCCTCCATGATATCCTTGCATACCCTTAGCTCTTTGAAGTTAGACAAATAGGTCAGACCATTCCAAGAGTTCGACCAAAAATTAGTTGTTCTTCCATTGTTCATTGCCCAAGAGAGGTGTTATGTGATAATTGGTCAACATTCCATGACAAACTTCAAAATATTTGTAATGATAAGTATTTTATTGGGTTTATTATCATCCAAGTATTTGTTTTGAAGGATCTTGCTTCATAATGTGTTTGGAGATGTATACATTTCCTATATTAACTTGGCTCCCAATGTAAAAATTCGCTGAGTGAGATTTTTTATTCTAGTCATACTAATTAAATTCCTCCTTCTAGCCATGTCCCAATGGACTAAAGGGATTCATTTAGCTTCATTAGAGCCTTCCCACAAAATTTGTTTTATAATTTCATCCAAGCAAGAATCTCTTTTTTTTAATTGGAGACATATGATGTAATTGGAATCACAACTAAAATGATCTTTATCATTGTGATTTGACCAACCAAATATAGCCAACGAACCTTCCAAGTGGAAACCTTATTCTTACATATTTTAGTTGTGTTCTTCTACAAGTTGGTTTTGATAACACCCTTCAATACTACAACTTTGAGATGTTTATTAGGGTTAGAATCAACATTGAATCCAAGGAACTCAACAATCCTTCTTTGAGCATGCTTCTTAGTA
This sequence comes from Sequoia sempervirens, assembly GCA_007258455.2. NCBI lineage: Eukaryota > Viridiplantae > Streptophyta > Pinopsida > Cupressales > Cupressaceae > Sequoia > Sequoia sempervirens. The sequence goes on from VDFB02373365.1 coordinate 123,711,034, forward strand.
TGAAATAAGAAAAATTTCATTTTCTCTTTGATTAATCAATTATCTCGAAGCAACGAAATTCAAAGTGTTAAAATTTTCCATACTTTAAGGGAAGGCAATAAAATGGCGGATGCAATGGCCAATATTGGAGTTAATGAAGAAAAATTAATAATGTGGGACTTCAAGGACTTGCCGAATCAAATAAAGGAAATCTTGGCTAAAGATAGACTTGGACAAAAATATTTAAATAAAGATTAATGGAGGGGGACTGCTTTATTATGAAAATGAATAACGGGATGATAGGGATAATTAGGAGGTGGCCCCCACGGATGTGTGCTGGCATGCTGAGTGGGAGATGTCATTGACATAATTCAAAAATATCATTAAACCTCTATAGAAGGATTTCCAAGTGTGGGAATGGTCACCCGGATGGCGAGGATGAGTACCAGGAGAGAAAATTTAAATTGGGAATTAAATGGCAGGTGGTGTAATCAGGGAATAGATATCCGATGTGATAGATGGAGAAGTATTGGGAATAATAAAAAAAGGTGGAATAAAACTAAGGAAATTATTGCTCGGAAGGGAGGTGGAGTTTCCATGCATAATAATGATCGCCGACGAAAAGGTGGCAAATGTGATTTGCTTATGAAAAATAGAAAAATCCCTAAATAGTTAAATCTTCAAATGTATAATCATAGAGTTTCCATTCAAACTGCGAGTGTGGAAATTCTAGTGGCGAGTGTTGAGGACGCTAAAGGAAAACAGAGTGAGTTCTTGCTTGTTCCTAAAAATTGCCATAGTCTTGTGAATATGGGTGGTCCTAGGAAGCAGATTGAACCGCATAAATTTGGCTCAATTCACAATAATGAGGAGCTCTAGAGTCTGTTTGAACAAGTGGGTTTCACCTAGTATTTTGTTGCTATGGAAGGGTATAATGAGAGGTTCAGCTACAAATTTTCCAATTTGTGGAGAGATTGAGAGGTTACTCTGGGAGGGCTTCAATTGCTAAGGTTAGTAATGGTAAATATCAGGATTACTTTGAAAAGTTTTTCGAAGGGAAAGAAAAACCAGAAGGGTTTCAAAATGGTTATTCTAGAGTTAAGCTTCCTCCTCCGTACCATAATGTCTGCTTTGTAGTAATGAAATATTTTACCCTTGAGGGCCGATCCCAGTATGTTCATGGCTATCACTTCCCCATTCTCAATCATATTAGACACCAGGAGAAAATTAACTTGCCATTCTTCCTGTTCTCCTGCCTAAGCCAAAGCCTCACTCATGGTGCAAACCCACCTTTACATCAAGGCCTAATAAGGGCTATATGTAAATTTGTCATATCAAGAACCCTGCAGAAAAACCTGGTTCTGAAAATGCTCGAAAGCCCTAAACCCAAAAGCTCAATGAAGATTAAGCTCCTTGAAAACCTTCCTGCTTCGACGCCTAAAAAGTCTGGTAAGAAATCTCAAAGCCCTGAGAATTTTGGCAAAAAAGACAAAAGCCCGGAAATGGCCATGTGGAAGGAGTTACTTGCGGTCACTCTTGAAAAAAGAAAAGATGTCTCGATGGAGTTGGGAACCAAAAAAAGAAGGCTAATATTGAGTGAATTAGGTGAAGAGGTGGACACCATAACTATCCCCGATGATAATGACATGGAGGGTTTTCAACAAGGTGGTAGGAGGTCTAAAATATTGGCAATGACGACATCTAAAGGAAAGGAGAACAAAAATGACCAAAGCCCGGAGGAAAAACCCCAAAGTCCTCCAGAAAGTGCTGAGAAACAAGAAGACGAGGAAATTGATTCCTTAATCGAAGAAATTCCAAATATCTTAGGGGATGATTCAATTGAAGAAGAGGATTCGGGGGCTGATAGTGAAGAAGGTAAGGGTGATGAGGAAAGGGAGGAGTTGCAGCAGGACTTGGCCCAGGATGAGGAGGAAGCAAAACAAGACGAAGCAGAGGATATTAACAGAGAGGAAACTGAAGATGTTGAGGATGTGCATGGGAGACTTAATAGTCTGGAGGAAAGAATGAAAAATTTGGAGCAGAAGATTATTGAGAAAGCAAAGGAAGGCAGAGTCCAAGCCCTAGAAAATCTAATAAGTGGAATAATTGAGGACAGACTGAAAGTGTTGGAGAAAGGTGTTCAAACAAAAGGAAATGCCCATAAGATTTAGACCCTAGAAGAAGTTATCAAGAATGTGTGCATGGTTGTGGATGTAGTAATGAAGAAAGTTGTTATGGCCACTATCTCGGGGATGGGAAAAATCAAGAAACAATAGAAGAAGGCAGTGGGCATTGGTGAGGACCTTGCTGGTAAGATGGAGTGGAAGGCCACAGTGAATGGTACTGTTGAAGACCTGGTCAAAGCCTGGAAGCTGATTCAAGATGCATAGCCTAGGTGCTCGTTTGTGTTGGTTTCTTTGGTTTTTTGATGTTTACTTTTCTTATGTTTTGGTCTGCTGCTACAGGTTATGGCCATGGAGGCCGAAACTTTAATTTTTATAATGTTATGTATTTTCTCAGTAGGAACTATATGATGGTTATCTATAAGCACTATAGATGGATAAGCAGGGATGCTACTGCTAATAGCTTTAGGTTTTTTGATCCATTTGATAGAACTAAAATGTTTGATAGAAAGGGGATTGGTTAAGCTCTTTGGTTGGGGAATTGGGAAGTCTGGTGAGCTTCCTGTTTTTTGCTATTTCTCACCTCTGGCTACGATGTTCTTGTTGTAATTTCTGCTTGCTTAATCAATCAAAAACATATTTTTCTAATGTTTCTAAGTTATTACTTTGGCTTCATCCATGTTCGCTTCACCGTATATAAATGTATCATCTTAACTCCATTCCAATGCCCTAGGGAGCGAAAATGCTTAACTATCCTTCCCAATTATTCAACCACAATGACAAATAAAAATGGGGATAGAGGATCCCCTTGCCTCAATCCATTGGAACTTACAAAAACCCACTCGGAGTTCCATTGACTAAGATAGATAATCTTATAGAAGAGATACAATTGAGAATCCATTACAACCACATCATGTTAAAACCAAATTAATTTTCATTACTAGCATCGAGAATCACCAACTTACCTTGTCATATGCTTTGTTGATATCTAACTTGATCATCATGCTATTTTGCTTTGAACTTTCATGTATTGTTTCATTTGCAATAATTATACCATTGATGATGTCCAGGTACCATGTGTGAAGCCACTCTATTCCATATATATGATTCATGAAAGATTAGTCTGTTGGTGATAGCTTTGGATATTATTTTGTATAAGGTGTTGCATAATGAGATATGTTTGAAATATTCAAAGGAGGCATAATCCATCTTAGGAATGAGGATGATGAGAGTATTATTAAGATATTTTAACAACTTTTTTTTCTTCAAGTCTTCCAAAATCTCATAGACCTCCTTCCCAATAAAATGCCTAATTTGTGATAAAAAAAGAACTAAAAAACCATAATTGAGGCTAGGGGACTTATATGGTTGCAATTGGAAGGCCATTGAACTCTTCTTCAAAGAATGGAGTCATAAGAACTTTGTTGTTTGTGTTTGAAATTAGAGATGAAATGTTAAATCCAAAATATTTTCTACATTAATGAGATTAGTTTTGCTTATATGGGAAAAACATGTTTTGAATGGACTCAAAACCATTTACAACAGGTTTTGAATGGACCTGAAACCATTTAAAATTAGGTTTTGACGAGGACCTGAAACCCACTCAAAGAAGAACAAGTTGCACATGAATACAACATAGACAACTAGCAGCATACCATCAAAAGAGCACTAACAACATGACTACCCAAATTTGCACCAATCAGAAAAGGTTTTAACAAGAACCTTAAACCCAACACAACCAAGTTTTACAAGGGAACTTGAACCCAAACCAGGTTTAGAAGGGAACCTGAAACCCACTTACAAATAGATTACAGGGACCAACATCCCTCATAACATACCAAGAATCAATAGGGACCTTAAACCCACTGCTTACACGAACACAACCTAGATCAACCAGGCAAGAACACCAAAAAGTCTTGTTCACCACAAACCACCATCCCACCATAACAGGGGAGGAGATTCCCCAACCACACCAACAGGGAGAAGAAGTCCTCTTGTAGCACTACCAAACACGAAGAGCCGAATTAGACTCCACCTCAAAAGGAGTAGGCTCCCCTCTATAGGAGAAGATGCCATGAAGACCCTTACCACCATTGCAACCAAACTATAACAAATAACAACTCCATCTCCATAGGAGCGCACACCACCTCAAAAGGTATAGTAACAGAAGGGACTAACAACAAGGAAAGCACCTCCACAAATCCATAAACCCCAACTCTACCTCTAAAGGAGAGGACTCCATCTCAGCAAGAGTAATCTTCACCTCAATAGAAGACACAAACTATAGAAAAGGGAAGAAAGCCGCCCAACTAGCAGCAAGGAGAACCATGACAACCACTAGACAACTCGAGAAAATGGGCCAACAAGAGAACCATAGGGATAAACCCAACCACCACACTAAAAATAAGAACATGGGCAATTAGGAAACACAAAAGGAGTAGCCCGTATAGAGGGGCCATGAAAAAACCCAATAGCCAAAGGCTCAATAGGGTTCCCAACCAAAAAACAAACTGAGAAACCCACCCAGGCAAAGCAGCCTCCACAAGAAAGAACACCCCCAACAACAACAAAAACACCACATACCAAGGGGAAAAAAAGATAACATGACCACACAATAGTGTCATCTCAACAACAACCATGAAAAAATGGTCAAACATAAGTGCCAACATAATAGCAGCTAAGAAAAATAGCAACACCATCACAACAATAGAACAAAGGCAAGGTGGGAAACCTCTCACAACCAAGCCAACACCCACAAAAACAACATGGAGGGAAAGCCACCACTCCATCACAGTTTCAATAGTAAAAAAATCATTAAGCCTATCCCTCTTGAGACTAAGAGAACCCATGACCACCACAAATGGCCAAGGGGACTGCATGGGGTTAGCACCAGAAAAAGAAGGCAACAACCCACCTTGCACTCTAAAACTAAACCTTGGAAGGAAAAGATACAACACAAAGAACAAAAAGCAAGGAGAATCCAACAACCAAGGATGGCCCAATAAAAGAGCAGCAACACCCATGAGGAAGAAGGAGCCATCACAGGTGCCCAAACAACCAATAGAAGCAAAAAACTGCCACCTACCAGGCTCGAAACAAGCACCAAAAGGAAAACAGAGCACCACAACTACCCAAAAGGACGACAACAACAAGTAGCCCCACAACAACACAACCCTCCAAGCTAGAGACAACAACTTCTTAACCCAATAAGGCGACAACAACAACCATCCCAACAACAGAAATCCATCCGCCTCATTAGAATCGTCTCCTCCCTCACCATCATCAACCCCTAATTTCAAATTCCCCCCGCTCCTCTTCTTGCTCCCACTCCACTCCATGGTGTTCGTCAATACATTAATGAGATTAGTTGCTCCTATAGGAGCAAGAAGATTTTGAAAAAATTAACTACTTCCTTATGTATTTCATTGTTTGAGCACAAGATCTATGACTACTAGTAGATTGGATGTTATCTATTTTGTTTTGCAATCTTCAAAGCTTGATAGTATTGTGATTTTTTTTGCACTCAAATTACTGTTCAAAAGCCATGCTTCTCTAAATTAGGACTTCCAATATATCTTATCTTTGACAATAACTTCCACATGGGTAGCCCTGAACTTGGTTTTTTATAATCTACTTGGAACTTGTCGTAAGAGATTACCTTGTCATTTGATTATGATAATTTTTGTTTTTATACACACCTTTTCCTCAAGTATATTTTTAAAAGATGATTTGTTCTATTCTTTCAACTTGCTTTGATAAAATCCATTTTTTTCATGAATCTGAACATCTTAGTTGCCTTATATTCTAGGGTCAAGATCCACTAAGAATAGATTGGGTCCACTAAATCCTCTTGCCTAAACCACATTCTTTCAAATCCAAAATAACATCTTATCAACAAATGATCTTGGATATCTAGTTCCATTAGGAAGTGGTCATAGCTTGATATGGGCATTATATTCAACTCAATTAGATTTCTCAAGTTCCACCAATGAGCAGAGTATAGAAACCTGTCCAATCTTTTTGAAATGTTTGAAAAACCTTCTCTTCTATTGATATATGTGTACAAACCATTTTTAGGGATTGCATTCACCAAGTTGATATCTTCCATAAATTTGTGTCTTTCATTGTTTGGGACTCATAAGAGAGACCCCCACTCTTTTCTTTCATATTCAAGATTGCATTAGTCGCCACCTAGAATGATCTTATCCATATAGTGTTCCAATATTATGTTGTGCAATTCTTACTTGGATATCTTAACTTTATCCTCTATTTTGATTGGGCCACATACATTGAATAACAAAAAGATTAAATCAGAGAGAGAGAGAGAGATAGAGAGAGAGCTCCTTACCTTGCAGAGCATCCAACATGAAGTAGAAATGAGAGGAGAAATTGAAACTATATTAGGATTATATAAGATTCCAAGACCACCAATAGAGCCTCACATATCAACACAAAGATCAGACCATCCACAATAGTGATTTATAAAGGTCTTGGCATCTTGAGAACTTGATTTTATTTCTTACAAAAGGATTATGTTGACCAACATTAAATCAATTTGGTGCTTGGTTGTGTACTATTTGTTAGGGGATTTTAATCCCTCAACATTCTAGTTGACAATCTTCATTGTTTCTTTAAGGGAGGGGTTTCCTCCCTTTATATCTTAGCATGTATTCTTTAATATTCGATTGATATTTCTCTTGTGCAAATTTCTCCATGCTTTGTTTATTTAACTTCCTACCCTTTTTCTTTTTGGATCCTAAATTTTAGATTCAAGATCTTTAAGGAAGTTTGACTAATGCAACAATTGTCCAATATGCCAATGCCATCCACATCATTCCACTAATCAATTTCTAGCTCCCCCACCTCATCCAATTGAGGGGGTTCATCATCAACCTCCATATAGGGAATTATTGCCACAATAGAGTGGTTGACATGAGTAGCATTAGGGTTTGTATTAGATGAAGAGGCCAAGCTCTTTTCATAATTATCTTCCTTCCTCTTTTCAACCCAGTGTCTTATGATCACCATCCTTGTCCTCATACTAGTACTAGTACCCTTGTGTCTCCCAGTAACTATGTTGAAATAATATAATTATTGGAATAGTTGCAACAATGGAGCAAGAAAATAGGCATGTAAAGGGGCAAGTAGAGTGGTAGGAAACTCACTAGGAGTAGGGAAACATCTATTATATGTTAAAGAGGTGGGGATTTTTTAATTAGTAGAATTGAGTGAACTATGATTATAGGTGGGAGGAGAGCTAAATGGTATTATAGAAGAAAGCAAGGTGAGGATGGCAAGATCATTGGGAGAAAGAATGGAAAATATGTCGAGGTTTCATTCATTGGCAAGGAGAACAAAGTCTAAGTTGAAGAGGAAGGAGTCAAACAAGGTGGTCTCATTAAGCAAAAAAAATGCAACAAGATTAATTATGAGTTTTTCTTGATAAGTAGAAGCCCCTACTTTTTAGTTTGTAATTTTAAATGGGTGCATTTGACGCAGAGCTAGCAATTTCCCCATGCTCAAAAATTATTTTACTACTAATTAATTATTTAATTGTTTTATATTTATGGGACCACCTCACTTCAAATACTAATGAGAACTCCCAACAACACCCATTGAATGTTTTAGGGAGCCCCCTCCGTGAGACACCTTATTGTCCCTTAACGGAGCTGTGTTTGTCCAAGTCTCCGTCAAGTCTTCGTCATGTAAGTCCCACATGTGTACGTAAACATCAATTTCCACCGACATTTTGTCCCCTTTTATGTTGTAAGGTAAAAAAATTGTCAACAGCTCGGAGATTTGTAAATGTCGTACCATTTATCGAAAACAGTGAATGAGCCCAAGCACAAACAACTTGGAATAAAGCTAGGCCTATATCCACCAAATATGAGGGGGCACTTCACTGAACGCCAAATGATTGCGCGACTGTGGGACTTCACCATTAATAATGGCACTGGCAGCTCTTGCCCAGAGCAAACTTCATGACCATTATATACCTTTTAGAGTACAGAGCAAGACGAACAATATCTATGAGGATTTTGTTTGGATTGTGTTATTTTCCCTTGTATTGTTAAGCTGTTGCACTGAAGAAAGAGGGGAAATCATAGGCTACAGTTGCAGTGAGGAAGAGTCTCCCAGTAACAGCACGTACCTGTTTAATCGCAGGAAGCTCTTCACCGATTTGGAGCGTAAAATTGCAGACAACTTCAGCTCCGCTTTTAGTCAGTATGGTAACCGCGGCACCGAAAGAATTTTTGGGATTGTTCAGTGCCATGGTTTGTCTGGAGATCCTTGCTATTACTGTATTCTTCGTGTTAAGGACTTTATACTGCAAATGTGTGCCGATGCAGAAAACGCGTACATGTGGTTGGATGGTTGTTTTCTGCGTTACGGAAAGAAGAATATGACATCTGTAGTAGACAACAGTAGAAGCTTGAATTGTGGTGGAAAGTACAGTGGTCCACAACCCCAGACATTTGCTGCAGTTGTTAACATGACACTGGGGAAATTGAATAGCAGCACAAATGGAAACAAATTGGCAGTGGTAGCAGGCAGTTTGAACAGCAGAGAAAATGGAACAGCGCGAGGGGATTTTGCTGCCTATGGAAAAGCTCAGTGTTATTTGTACTTGTCTCAAACTGTTTGTGGGAGATGCATTGAAAATAGTAAGATTTATGCACAGAATTCCTCTGCATCACAGAATTGCTCTGCGTTACAGATTTGGTCGGAGAGCTGCTTTTTGAAGTATTGGGTGAGTTATCCACACCCACGCGCTGCTGTTAACAGTCCACCGGGACGAAACGGCAGTTTAGATGGGAATGAAGGGAACCTTCCATACCCATTAACGACTCCCTCTGGTTCGCCCACTAACCCAGTGCCAGTGCATCCGGTTGCAACAGGTACGCTGGTTGTTTCTTTACGTAGTTAAAGAAGAGACTTTTAAGTAAACAAGTTTTCGTTTTATTGGAAGGGGAGCAGGGCAACGGCGTGGCCAAATCAATTGCCTTTTGTTTTATATTTTCCGTAAAAGTTGAACCCCTGAAGATAAGGGGTATCATGGTTAACAAATAAGGCAATAGATCCTTTGAATATATATATTTAAAAATGTTCGTTGAGGATAATATTACTTCAAAATTCATATCTATTTAAAAATGTTGAGAGATAATATTACTTTAAAATTGGCATCTTTCATTTTTACGAAAGTTATATATTACTAGTTTATAATTAATTATATTTCACAACGATGTATATTCTGTTTTGTTCTCCTCTCTGATTTCTAGGTTAGCTCATTTAGTCTTAGTTGCTGCTTTAGGTAGCCCAGGTCGTGGGTTCAACACCTGATTTTTCCGTGATGTGGATGAGGGTCCATTGCATGTCGCTTGAGAGGTTATAGGATTGCACGTCGCTTGAGAGGTTATAGGGGGATTCGCTCTGTAAGAAAAAGAAAAAATTGCCACCCTCTCCCATAATACCCTAGAATCTCTTCACCACCTCAAATTAGAAACTAGTTTTGTTTTGTCTTGTTGAAGTGTGGTTGAGCTTAGAATCACTCTTGACTTTGTTAACAAACACAACAATGATGTGTATTTTGTGCTTGTATATTTTTATTATATTAAATTTACTTATTTATTAATGTTAGTTTTATTTATAACTTTTTTAATTAATAATTATTTGTATTTATTATTTATAAATCATAATTTTATTAATATTAATATTAATTTTATTTATAACTTTATAATTAAATATATAAAAAATATTTTAGTGTTACCGTTTTCTCATCATCCTTAAAAATTAGCCTTCGAATTGTCATTTATTATTGTATTATTATTGTTATCCATACAACGTTGTGGAATATATATTTTCATCTACACTATTTAGTTTTCTTCCATCTCCTTAGCAATTACTCTTTAAGTGTAAGTATTGATGCCTAATCTCCCCTTATCTCTTACCATGATGATTTAATCCCCACTATCCACTGGTGCAATTGTGACACTTTCATAGTAGTTGGTAGCATGCCTCTATGCAGTTCCCTTAAAAGTTATTTTGATAGTGGATTCATTAGTTCTTTACCTCAACTACACCAACAAATGTAAATGGTGAGGCAAAGCCAATAGTCCAAGGTAGATAAGAGAAAAAAGAAAGAGGTCTTGACATGACACATGAAAGAAAGATGTCTTAATACAATTTGGTTCAACCATTAATTATGATTGCACATATGGCCCCAATAATGAGCAATTCAAAAGGCCAAATGAGGCTACAAGACTAACGAGTCCATGTAGTGGACATGAATCTACGAGAATCTCAAGCAGAAGACAATCAAACTCATGGAGGAAACTTAGAAAATAGTGACTATTGTGCTCATAAAGATTAACCGGAGGCTCAAGAATAGGTTGGTTGAGCTCACAAACATCAAATGCACTCAAGTAGGTGCAATGGACATGAATCTATGGGAATCTCAAGCGGAAGACAATTAAACTCATGGAGGAAAGATAGAAAATAGTGACTATTGAGCTCATAAAGATTAACTAGAGGCTCAAGAAAAGAAAGGTTGAGCTCACAAACATCAAAGGCACTCAAGTAGATGCAAGGCCAAGTAAAACCACTTGAACATCAATTGCTAGATGCAAATAAAGAGCTTTGGTCAAGGGTCTCTAATGAGGAGATACAAAAGAGAGAATAAAAGCCTATAATTTGCTGGCCTAATTAAATAAGCTCTAGCTTACACTTGAGGGAAGGCAAAGGAGACTAAAAGAGAGAGAGTAATTGAAGCCGCCACCTTGAACCAAAAGGTTGGCAAGTTGATGGTATTTGAGAAGGCCTTAAAAAAATAAATATAAAATTTGAAAAAGAGATTGAATGAGCACCTGTAGAAATTGAATGGTATGAAGGCTTTAGTTGAGAGCCTACAAAATCAAATTGAAAATCATAAGAAGATAATATCATTGCAATTGCAAGAGTAGCAAATTAATAAACTAAAGCTAGGGATACAAAGGGTAGAGCAAATTGCTAGTTTTATGCCTCTCATACAAGAATTGTATGTCTCCTATAAAATGAGAATCTCAAGGATGGTTGTGTAACTAAGTTCTAAGTTGAAATTTATAGATTCTACACAAGTTCTTAGTGTAGAAATGAAGTTTAGGATTGACCAAGTCCTTGAATCTCTTCAAAAGTAAGTCAAGCCTAGTGCTTTGTGCAAAAATTATATGACTTATGACAAGCTTACTTCTATTGGCATACGTAAGGATAAGGCTACACAACAATGTAATTCCCAATTGGCTATCATGGGTCAAACCATTCATAGAATGAGGGTACATGGAATCTCACTTGTTCAACAAGAATTGCGATTATATTTTGGCAAAAATGATAGTATTAAAAAATGAATTTAAAGGATTGCTCACAGAAAAAAAGTCAAACCAATCATTGTTGTTAGATTGGTCTCACACACCAAGCATTAGAGAAGTGGAGGTCATTTTTAGGCCATTAGCTTAGTTGGAAGTGCAAGTTAAGGCTACAATATACAACTTATAAGATATCTTGTACAATTACATAATTCAACTTGACAAGGTCTTTGACGTCTTCAAGAAGAAATAGATCCCAACTAAGCAGGAATGGTAGCCCTCCAAGCTTCTTTTGTGAAGTTATAGATTAGTGCTTTACACTTTCTTTTTTTGAAAAATGATTACTTTGTACTCCAAGAATAAACTAGATATTGATTTTCACAAACACATAACCCTTAAGAGGTTACTAAGAATTGTAGAGCTTTATCTTATGCTCGTAGAGCATTCTTTTATCTCTTTTGAATCCAATGGTGTGTGCATCAGCTAGGGGAGAGGACTTGGTAGTTGACCACCCTAATTTCGTGCTTCTCAAAATCTTATGTGGAAAGTTCAAATCACACCCAATTTTTTACAGCAGCCTACTTGGCAAGTCCCATACTTACAACCAAGGTTTTAAGGCCACATCATCAAATATGATGCCACATCAGCATGCTTATCAAGGTGTCCAAAAAGGCCCAAAAAAAGAGAGATTGATAGTTGTGCACTAGGTCATGTTTTATTGGTGCACTGATGTGACATCACATGATTTGTTGCTTTTTAGTCTAAGGAATACATTTAATTTAATTATGGTTTGTCATCAACTTTAAAGTCACAACTATTGATCCAATATTGTTGAAATTATTGAACATTAAATCAACAAATACTATAAGAATTATTAGAACATGTTCCACTATCCTGGGAATACATTTTTGGAATAGAGAAAACTCTGATTTCTTTTTGATCATGCAACTTGCAAATTTCAAAGAGTTGGCAATGAAGCTTTTGAATCCTGTTGTGCCATTGGCTACAAGTTTCCATGTTATCTTCTGCTGGGTACATTCCGCTTTTGATCTGTTTAGCTATTGAGTTCGTTGGAAACGATGTTGGAAAAGACACTTGGCAAACTCCTACAAGCCAAAAGGTTGTTAGACCTTAAAGGACTATGTGATACGCTGGTTGTCAAATGTTCTAATCCTAAGGTCAAGGTGTCACCAAAAAGTGGCGGGGGTTGTCAGTCTTTCCTATAGTGTTATTGGCGAACAGAGTGCAGGTTGTTAGCATATGGTGGGACCCTTTCCATTCACCCATACAATTTTAAAAGAACAAAAATAAAGCTAGAGTGATCTCATCCAGTATATGTGGCATGCCTAAGCATCGTTGTGAGTCTTTTAGTTGAATCTTGTTGCTCCAGTGGTTGAGGGACCTCTTTTACAGTCTGGTGGACCTCGATACTCTAATGCATTGATATTGAAAAACCTGCAGGCACCGTCATATTGATCACATTCTAGCTCATTCTGGTAGACTGCACTCCATCCTAAAGCCATTTTAATATTGTCTAAGTTTTATCTGTTTATTGGCCAAAGGATTGACACAAGGTGTAAGCTCGAGGCTTCTAAGTAGGTTCTCGTGATTCTCTCTTGCGCCATTCTTCATAACGAGCCGCAAAATCTAATAGGAATTACAGATCATCTATCTGTGTATGCTAGCCGCCATATTTTTGAAATTCAAATGTTCTTTCAGTGATCATGCTATAGCATTGAAGATGCAATTAAGGCACATTTACTTCTTTCAGTGATCATGCTATAGCATTGAAGATGCAATTAAGGCACATTTACTTCTCCATTCTAGATCAAAATGGTGGGCTTATGGTTTGTGCTCTTCTATCAGGTAGCAAAACGAATTTGGATTTGATATAAAACCATCCATAAAAAAAAAAATGGTGGGTATTCATGTATTGATGAAGGAGCTAAGGTATTAATTGTCCACTCACTTCAATTTTTAGTCTTTGCTTCTCTGTTTTACATAAATAAGAGTGTCAGTTAAAATGTGTTAGGTAAGCTCATATCCATAGAACTTTGTAGACTGATATTTTTCTCATTTTTCACTTGTAGTAAGCCTTTATGTTTCTGGGATTGTTCTAGTGATTCATAAGTATGTAATTGTATACTATCATATGATTAATATAAAAGTTGTGATCAATTCGTCCCTCTCTTATTTACTCATACAAATAACCTTTTGTCTATCTCATGGATGCTTAAGTAAACGATCATTGATTATTGTTATACAATATATATTAATGAGATAATTAATTCGTCTAGTGAATAATTTCTTATTGTTTTCTTAGATTAGTTTTATCTATATGTTTCCTTTTAGTTCTTTCTTCTCCCTTTTCATTGCAAAATGAAATATTGGTGCTTATTGAAAATTAAATGAAGAGTCAGCTTCTCTATCCTAGAAATTGTTCTATGAGCCATGACCCATGCTCATAGGCTTCCCATGCTTAATATCTAAACTAGTGCAAGTTTGTGGTAAGAACATAAACTTAGATACCAAAAATAACTCAAGAAATTTTACTTGGATCAACATCAAGATTGATGTCTCATTCTCATTTCATACCTTTATTCCTCTCGAGTCTAAATATGGTTCCTAGAGACAAAATAGTCAAATCAAAGGTTCAAGCTCAATGTGTTATTTCTATCATAGTATTGGCCACATAAGCAAATATTTGCCCGAATGAAAAATATACCTCTTTCTTTAGAGGATAAGGTTGTAAACCCTCTACTTGTCCTAAAGCCCCCAAAACAATTGAGAAATCTTTTAATTTCTCTTGGTTTTGTCATGAAGCAAGTGATAACAACAAGTCATACCTTGAGGTAGTTACTTTGAAGTTGGTCCTAGATAAAAATATCTTTATGAAAGACAAAGGGATCAATTTGGAGAATAAATTTTTGAACTTGATTGCTAAAGGCATTTTGAAACATATGGGAAATAATTTGTAGAAGCATGAGACAAAATTTGGGAAGAAGATAAAGATTTGGAAGGCCCAAAAATTCTAACCATCTCTCAATCTGCCACCCATATAACCAAGACCACACATGGGCTCCAATAAGTAAAGAGGCCAAATTTTAGAGAAAGATAGTGGTGGAGGAAATTAATGTAGGAAAGCTAAGTACTCTTTAACAAATTGAGAGCAAGGAAGGAGGGTTCCCTTCCTTTGGGACCATGAAGATCATCTCATGGAACATTAGGGTCATTAATGTACTTAACAAAAGATGCTTGGTCTGTAGTTCATTCATCCTCATCGCATCAAAAAAGAACAACACACTATGTTGGTTTGAAGCCAAATCATTGTAGGGGACATTGAACAACCCCTTTCAATAGCTCTTTAAAGAGTGTTTTTTTGGATTTCTATATTAAATTATATAAAAATATAATACATTAGTTCATATTAAATGATGGGTGGAATGGAAGCATACCTCCAAAACAGATGTAAAAGTCCATAAACAAAGGAATCAACCACACTAATATGTAGCTAAAACTATACTATTAAGAGAATGAGAGGAGGGTCATCATCAAGGGAATTACCCCAGCTATCTAGGAGATCCTAGCCATTAATAGATACCCTTACATCCCTGTTTGTTGGTTAAATATGAAATAATAAAAAATATCCTTTGTGCTTAATCATGAGTTGTACTATCTATAAGGATGATCAATAAAAATCATTGAGATTTTTTCAAACAAGTGAGAGTGGCCTAATTTTTTTATATTAATATTTGAAAAACTTTGGATTGTGATTTTCTTAGTCAAATATGAAACAGAAAAAATAAAAATAGTGCTCAATCATGAGTTGTCCTAACTCCTACCTATAAGAATGATGTTCAATAAAAATTATTGGGATTTTTCCAAACAAGTTGGAGTGGTCTAATTTTTTATTTTTATTTTCTTTTTTATGTTAATATTTGGAAAATTTTGGATTGTGGTTTTGTTGGTTAAATATGAAATGGAAAAAAAAATGTCTTAGTGCTCAATCATGAGTTGTCCTACTATAAAGGTGATGTTGAGTAAAAAATTATTAAGATTTTTTCAAGAGTGGGAGTGGCCTAATTTTTTTTTTTTGGTTAATATTTGGAGAACTTTGGATCTGTGGTTTTGATTAAGGAAAAAATATTATTATTTTTATTTGAATGAAAGAGTTTAAATGATTATTTATGAATAGTTAGGTTCTCATGTAAATAACTGCTATGTTAATTACAATGTATTAAGAATTTATTTTGAGATATTTTTAAATAAATGTCTTTTTATTTAAAACAAGATAATAATTTATATTACAAAAATGTATATATACAATTGAAACTTAAATATAATATTTTAAATATTCAAATTACAATAACTCATTTTCTAACCACATTCATATATAATTTTTTATTTTTTATAATAAAAAACTTATAAAAATATTTTAAAATTTTATTGAACAAGCCACTTCATCCTTATCATAATATATCAAAGAATTAAAAGATTTATTCTAGCCTATGTAATTTATTTATGAGGAATAAATAAGATAGATTAGGCTTTAATTATTGCATTTAATATCTTGCTACTTAACCATATCACGTAGTTTAGGCAGGGGTTTCCAGTGAACAAATGTCTTCTTGTAGTTTTAATATAGTCTTAGCCTTTTATGTTTTGCATTGCATTTTTAAATTAATTTCTATTAATTTGTTAATCTTAATTTCTGTGAGGTGGAATCTTTGCAGACAATGAACAGAAGTCAAATAGTCGGATTTTATGGAGCATTGTTGGAGCACTACTTGTATCTATTCTGCTATTGTTTTCTCTTTTGCTAATTCTTGTCAAGAATAATATGCTCTCGTGGAGATGGAGATGGAGAATGCCTCAGAATGATCCTCAGAGTACATATATTTATTTCATTTATTATAACACTTTTAAGCTTGTAATATTTAATTTATTTTTACAACAGATAATGATAAATCTTTGATGATGATACAGGAGAGATCACAGGCATTCAAATATTCTCTTATGAGCTGTTGAGGCACGCTACTGGGAACTTTGATGAGACGAAGAAACTTGGGGAGGGAGGTTATGGCTCTGTCTATCAGGCAAAGGCTTCTACCTTTACTCTTGTTATGCTAACTTGAACTTTGTAAAATTTTATTGTAAGGCAGCTGCTGAGTGTTCTTGGTGATGACGGATGCAGGGTGTTCTTCCAGATGGCGCCCTAGTGGCAGTGAAGAGGCTCAGTGTGCACTCAAAACATGGAAGTGATCAATTCCTGAACGAAGCGAATGTCATCTCCACTGTTCAACATCGGAACCTTGTTAAATTACTGGGCTGTTGTGCAGAGAGATCAGAAAAATTGCTAGTTTATGAATATCTCCCAAACAGGAGTCTCGATAAGATCTTGTTTAGTAAGAATATCTTTCCTTCAATTTCCTCTTATTCTTCATTTTAGTATTTGTTGAATAAGAATGTACAACTTATAATGATAGATTATCTTATATTGAAGGTCTAAAACATAGAAGAGAAGGATTTTCAATTTTTTTTTAATAAATGTTATCTATATATATAGATAAAAGAAATATATAATATGATAGAAAGTTGAAATCTGCAATTATTAAATAGTTGATAAATAATGATATAAACTAATTTTAATGTTTATTATTTTTTCTTTTTGCTTGGTAAATCGCTGTTAAGGGGCAGCACCCAGTAACACTTTTGATTGGAGCTATGAACCAGTGAGACCACATTCGGGGGACCTCATCCCCATCACTTCTCCATCTCTCCTCTTCCTCTCCTCCATCTCCCTTCTTCTCCTCTGGCTCCTCCATCTCCACTCCGTTTTATTCTCTCCACCACCCTACAACCACTGCCTATTACACACACCACTCCAAACCCCCGATGCCTCTGTCGGCTTGAGCACCCACCAAATCTGCCACCCATCCTACCGCCAGCCTGTCCCTCTGACCCTCTGTCCGTCGAGCCACAACTGCCTTGCCATCGACACCTCCTGCATCCATCTATAGCCTCCCTCGATCTCTCTCCAACTCAGCTCCTCCCGCCAAGCTCTTCCAACATTCCACCCTTTTTTTTCTCCTTAGTGCGCCTGCTTTCTCCCTACACGAGTGAGCATTCCCACAAACCACCATGGGATTCGAACCTTGGGCAGCCCAACTACTACCCCAACGTTCCACCCTTTTTTTTCTCCTTAGTGCGCCTGCTTTCTCCCTACATGAGTGAGCATTCCCACAAACCACCATGGGATTCGAACCTTGGGCAGCCCAACTACTACCCTTGCAACTTAACCATTGCACTGCGGGGTCAACCCCTTAATGTTCATTATTTTATATTCTCTTCATAATGAACATTGAAAAATTCTAACATTTCTCTTATATAATGAACATTTGGAAGAACATCAAGCAAAGCTTTGGTGTCTCTACAAAAATCCAAAATCTTGATGATATCACTACATGTAATGCATCTCCAATGCAATAAGGAATTACACCTACTCACAGTGTGATCTAATAAACCATTGTCAATGAGAAAAAAATTGAATAACTCAATCCAAATAACTCCAAAATTTGTGTTGCAATACTATTTGAAAATGTGAACCCATCTAATTAAACCACAAAGCTCTCAAACTCAATAAAGACATATGTACACACCAAAAGGAATTGCTCCTTTCATTGACCATCTCCAAAAACAGTTAATTTACCTTCTCTAATCATCGATACAGTCACTCTTCAATCAAGAATGATCAATTCTAATTAAACCACAAAGCTCTCAAACTCAATAAAGACATATGTACACACCCAAAGGAATTGCTCCTTTCATTGACCACCTCGATACAGTCACTCTTCAATCAAGAATGATCAATTCTAATTAAACCACAAAGCTCTCAAACTCAATAAAGACATATGTACACACCCAAAGGAATTGCTCCTTTCATTGACCATCTCCAAAAGCAGTTAATTTACCTTCTGTAATCATCGATACAGTCACTCTTCAATCAAGCATGATCAATTTACAATTGACCTTTAATCAGTCACTCTCATCACTGGTGCTTACCCCATATTATGACCATGCATAGTCATCCAAAAATAAATCAACTCTATTAACAAAAACTCTATAACTTGCAATCTCAAAAACGAGTTCTTCAACAATCACCACCATTTCCTTTCCCAAGCTCATGCAAGAGGGATAGGTTCGCACCGCCTGATATCCCAAAGCGGAGGCAAATGACTTGGATCGACAGATACAGTGGCAACAATAAACAGACGTGGTGCTTGAGAAAAGCCAAACAATCTAGCTCTTGCCGTTTTCTTTGCAGCTTCTTCGACGATTTCCTTGGGCGAGAAACAAAAGAAAGGTCCAATTTTGGGGGTCAACGAAGGCCGGTCCTATTCTTTTTGTAACGCATACGAACACCTCCATAACCAGACCAAATATGGTAATTGATTTGAAATATGCCAAATACAATCGATTGCCCTGGGTGTTATACCCAAAAATGTACCTCAGAATCTACTGCACGGTTAGCTTGAGGTATATATTAAAGCAAAGCGCAAACCTAATCATCAGAATGAAGATGATTTTGATAAAGCAATACATCCCAGTTTGTCTTCTCATTATGAGTGGGTCCTTTAGCCAGTGGAACTTTACCACCATTTGCAACAGTAAAAAGATTGTAAAACATGTGTTTTACCACCTTCATTAATTAACAGGTAAATCGCAGGAGCATGGAGCATCTGGGTCTTCCGAGGAATGCAATCTGCCCACCTGTGGAATGGGAAATGAGCAACTCTTCTCTTTTGAAATACCGATATGTAGCGAAGAAGGAACAGATGCTCATGGTGACTGCAACAAACAAAAACAATCTCAACATGCTTCTGGATTTAAACCCGATTCAGTAATATCAAACATTGTCGTTAGATTTGGGTGGCTTGGTGTATAGGAGACACGGTTGGCAGTTATACCAAATTGCAACATGCGCATTCACCATATTCGGGGAGGTTTTACAGAGATCCGCTGACACAAATTATTAAAAAAGTCCTGTCAGTTATTTTGTATGGAACAGTACCGATTTGCTTCAAGGTCTATGGCCAGGAGTATCTCATCTTGTCATTGATGTCATTGGCAGCACTTCCCTGTTTTTTCTCATACTGGCAACATCTAGAGCAGCAAATATATCATGCTATGCACTGCTCCCCTGCGTCTCTATGCAGTATGCTCCGAAATATATAGAATCGAATGTTGCAATGATTTAAAGATTTTAGATGTATACCCGCAGGAACTTAATCTAATCATTAATTTTCCACAGAACCTTTCAACCTAGAAAATTTTCATAGACCAGCTCATTTGCTTCAAGATCTATGACCAGTAGTATTTCTTCGTCATTGCTTTCATTGACAACAGTTTCTTTCTCATACTTCATCGTTGTCATTGACGACCCTTCCTTTCTCATACTGGCAACTTCAAGAGCAGCAAATATATCATGCTCTGCACTGCTCCCCTGCAATGATTTTAGATGCATATCCACATGAACTTAATTTAATCTTCAATTTTTCACAAAACTTTTCAACTTAATTCTGATATTATGTTAAAATTGACATGGACCAGCCCATTTGCTTCAAGATCGATGGCCAGTAGTATCTCCTCTTGTCATTGCTGTCATTGACAACAC
Source organism: Sequoia sempervirens (assembly GCA_007258455.2). Taxonomy (NCBI): domain Eukaryota; kingdom Viridiplantae; phylum Streptophyta; class Pinopsida; order Cupressales; family Cupressaceae; genus Sequoia; species Sequoia sempervirens. The sequence goes on from VDFB02373365.1 coordinate 123,731,148, forward strand.
ATTCCTTACTTTCTCATACTGCCAACATCAAGAGCATGCTCTGCATTGCTCCCCTGCATCTCTATGCACTGAAATATATAGAATTGAATGTTTTAGATGCACATCCACAGGGACTTAATCTAATTTTTAATCTTTCACTGAATCTTTCAATTTGATTTCTGATATCATGTTAAACTTTTCATAGATCAGTTAGAAATCAAATCTAAAACCTTTCATTTTTTGCTGAGGTGTTCTACCATTGACCTACTGATACTTTTGGTGACCGGCTTAATTTAAGTATGGGTCATTTTCAACACTCCTCCTTGAACCACATTGCAGATACTCGAAGTCCTAGCTTAGCCTGGCTCTATCGACCTGGACTCTGCTATCAATTGAAAGAGTTTAGAACATAAAAGAAAAAGGCTTTCCAAAAATTTAAATTTCATTAATTTCTGTGAATAAATGTTGTATACATATAGACTAGAAAATGTAACAGAATAGAAAACTGAAATCTACAACTGCAAAATAATTAATAATTAATCGCAAAAACTAATCTTAATGTCCATTATCCTACATATACTTTGTTTACTGAATCTGAAATGACCATCTACTGGCTCTTTAATTCCTCAATTTTCATTTCATCCTAACAAAATACCAACATTCGTGTTAAATCTTAAACAATGTATAGTATGGTAATATATGAAATCTTAGAAACTGGTATAATACTTTGCTTTTCAACCATTGATAGGGATTGTAGAGCTTCGATACGCCATAAAGAATTAGAAAACAAACCTTCTCATATAAGTTTTTTCGAAATGGCTTCCCTCTATATTGGCTAGACTTAAAATATGCATCTTACAATAGTTTCTACGACTTAGATCATCATGTAAATTTCTTCAAAGCAAGTACTGAAGCTTCAGTTACTTTCCGAGCTCATCAGAACTTCTTTAAGTTGCCCTTGACCAAGAAAATACCTTTCTCTTGTGCAATTACTATGAAGGTTACCATTTATATGTGAAATTTGGTTACCATTTATATGTGAAATTTACAGGTCCACGAAAAATCCATCCATCCTTTATATTTTGAGGGTTAGACCATTTAAATATGGCCTTAAAACTTTTGTGGATCTGTCACTGTGCATCCATCAACATATTTGCCAACTTGAATCAATAAACTTTTAAGATCGGTTGTGTCACATGATACAGTTATTAAAATGATGTAAAGCTAAACTAAAAGCTTTTCTAATAAATCTACTATATAACAAATAAATTGAATTTGAAGGTGATCCACATCATTCTTGTAGCAGTTCCATATTGCACTGTGATGGTTTCTTTTTAACTCATGAAATAAAATGGGAACTTTACTAATCCTTGGCAGGAGCTGAATTAGGTCAATCATTGGATTGGAGCAGACGGAAGAGCATTATTTTAGGAGTAGCTCGCGGGCTTGCTTATCTTCATGAAGAATCTCAACCAAGAATTGTACACCGTGATATCAAAGCAGGTAATATCTTGCTTGATGACAACTACAACGCCAAAATCTCAGATTTTGGATTGGCTAGACTTTTTCCTGAATTGGGCAGTCACGTCAGCACAAGAGTTGCAGGAACATTGTAAGAATGAATCCCATTTATCACATATATAACATTTGCAATATATTTGCAATGGATTTTAACTGCATTGTAAACATGGCTACAGTGGTTATCTTGCGCCAGAGTATGCCGTTCGTGGGCAGTTAACGGAGAAGGCTGACATTTTTAGCTTTGGAGTGCTTTTTCTGGAAATTATAAGCGGGCGACAAAACCTTGATATTACTATGTCACCTCAGAAACATTTTCTCCTTGAATGGGTATAAAGTGTAAACACCTACTTTGCTGTAAAAAAGTTACCCATCTCTACACAACTGCATTTTTTTGAACAGTAATAATCATCCATTACAATTGGATTCGACGCATAAATACAGAAATATTCTCCTGGCGGGATAGGCAATTCTAATTTCAGAAGAATTTCTTATACTCCCTTTGGTTTTGATTGGTCACAGGCGTGGAACCTTTACGAATTGGGAGATGTTTGGGGAATAGTTGATCCAAAGATAGATGCAAATTACTCAAGAGAAGACATAGAAAGATCAATAGAAATTGCGTTTCTGTGCGTGCAGGGCACAGCACAATTACGTCCTTCAATGTCACAAGTGGTGGGAATGATGACAAGCGAACAGCCAATACAGATGTACCCTCAAAAGCCGGCGCTTTTAGACCTGCTTCCTTCAAGAGACAGAAACAGGGGCCAGGATTCAGGGGGATCAACTGGATCTACCTACAATGTACCAACATCCTCCTTTGGAGGTGCAGCAAGCTCCAGCATTTCATCTGATATCACCTACTTAGAACCCAGATAGGCTATGTAAAGACCTGTTTTTAAGGCTTCAAAGCTCCAACCTAATATCTAGCTACCCGAAAATGGCAGCACATCGAATTTTGTAGTTCAAATGCCACGGATTGTTATGGCATTTCCAAAGTGTAATAATAGCCTACTATTAAAGGGGCTTGGTTTTTTTGAACTCTGACTACAGATCCCTGCTTACAGAGAAACCGGTTTTCAAAACAGGTGAATCTACCATTCCATCAATATCTCTTTCACCTTCAAAAGTGTTAAATTATATTAAAATATAATAGATTTTTTTGTTTAATTTTTAAACGGGTGTTTGTGAAAATGTAGCTGCAGATTTAAAATGAATTTTTATATGTAATTATAAATTTTAAGTTGAAGAGAAAACTGCATAACACTCTTTTCATTTATTAATTTTTATATTTGTATTTTATACAATAATTTAGTATTTTTGTGCTAAGAGTTAACATTCATCTTGTATCTAAATTGAATCTTAGACTCAAAAGTTGGGTATTGTATCAAATTTTTAAAAAAAATTGGATTCTATTGATATAATTTTTTAACTTGAAGCATCTTAAATTTTTATATTTGCATTTTGAATTTTAAAATTAATGTAAACTATTGAAACAAAATCTTTGAATGCTATCAATGGGCTCTTCGTTTGTTGGTAACTCAAATGGTTATGAATGAGCCTAGCACAAATCAAGTCTTGTTGAGTGCAAAGTCCCCAAGATATCAAGAGAGGCCACTGCGATCATACCCCAAGAGACTTTGGCGAAATAAATATTCCTTAATCCTTGACTCTTAGCTGAAGAGATATTAGCTTAGACTTGTGCTCCTTGTATTGAATTGTAAAAATGATTTTGGTTTGACATAAAGGCCTCCAACAATTAAAAAATTTAAAAATCAATGGTTTATATATATATATATATATATGTATACATGCATGCATACATGCATACATATATACATTCATGCATGCATGCATGCATATATACATACATACATACATGCATGCACATACATGCATACATACAACATCCATCTATACATATATACATACATACACACATGCATATATGCACACACACACACACATACACATACATATACATATATACATGCATACATACACATACATACATGCATGCATACATACATATACATACATACATGCAAATACATACAAGCATATGTGTTTACACATACATACACATACATACATACATACATGCATACATATAGACATGCATGCATACATGCATACATATATACATATACATACATAAATACATGCATGCATATATACATGCATACATACATATATACATGAATATAGATGCATACATACATACATACATACATACATACATACATACATACAAGCAAATCCCCCTCTCCCCCCACGTCCTTGTTGTAAACTTAAACTTTTAAGGCATTTGTTAATTATTATTTTGTTATAAATATGTATTTTAAAGTCAATTATGTTGAAAACATAACACTTTTTGATAGATGTTACACTTTTTGTTGACTATTTTTTTACCAACATTCTCCCTTGTAGAGTAATACATATTTTCATTTAAAAAAAAAAAAAACAATCAACTTTATGTTTATGTGATGGCCATATTTACACATGGACATGAATGCCAGCCTAACAATTTTGTTTGTTTAAGCAATTCAAACTTTTTTTTTTTGCCATACTACCTCTAGTAGTGTATCTTGTGCATCAATGATGTTGCATGTGCAATGCAACAAATAACATGCTATTGTGAATGAGAATATTGAATGTGGTGGGTGATTAGGAGTACATTCTACACACCTTATGATGGTGAGGGCATCCTAATAAAGGGTATGGCATCACTTTTTGTGATGTCTCATGGGGAATGTCCATGGGATATTTCCCCTTCAACTCCTATATGATAGTGCATCGATCACACTTTGGGGGTGTGACAAAAAATTATAATTTTATTGAAGTTTAAGTATACAAAATATTTAAATCCTAATGACTAAATTAATGATGAAACAAAAATGATCAATTAATAGCTACAACTACATAAGGGAAATAATTTGCAACATTTACTTTTTCAAACTTTAATGTTAGTTATTAATACTTTGACAAAATATAATTTTACTTAAAAACTTATTTTTTTTCATTTATTCAATAATAATTAATTCAAGGTACAAACCATTTCATTTCAACATTATTATTTTTAATTATATTTTCTTAAGTACCCTAAATTACATTAATGAACTCAAGGATGCTCACTGAGAAACATGGGTATTTATGATTATTAATTATCCATAAAAATAAATTTCCTAATTTAGAATAATTTAGTAAATCTTTTTTTGAAAGATAAAAATAGTATGATCACCCAAATAGTGTTTAAGTAAATCTTAAGTTCATTATTAGAAGTTTGATTAAGAGATTCGGTCAACTCCCCCAAAAAAACCTTAAAGCTCTAGATGGAAAATCTAAGAGTCTCTCTCCTTTTCCTAACTTTGAAACTCACTTTGTTCTTGTGTGTGTGTGTGTGTGTGTGTGTGTGTGTGAGAGAGAGAGAGAGAGAGAGAGAGAGAGAGAGAGAGAGAGAGAGATTTTTAAGCTTGGAAAAGCCATTATTCTCCTCTCCTCTCGGATAAGAATCTACTTGTAATGAACCTCTAGGTTCATATCATGAACTATCAATATTTTTGTTATCACAGATACAACAAGAACACATCAATCCAAAAAAAAGTAAAACTATATTAAACACCATCATTATGAAAGATTAATCACCCATTTAATAAATTTTCATCATAATACTAACAACATATTTCAATATTCATTTCACTTTATCACAAGGAATAAAATACATCGTTTTCAAATTATTATTATATTTAGATTTTATAATTTAAGGTAAACATAATTACATAATTTCATTCTTACAAAATGTCATATCCAATTTTCTATTTTCATACAAGTATAATATGTGATAATCAATGTACATTAAAGGACCATTGTCTCAATAAATAATGTGTCTTAGAGTAACAAGCCTTTGGTGTATTGAATTGTTCAATGGAGGGAGAGCATCATCCAAATGCTTTACCTCCAACCACAAATTGATAGTCCCCCACACACCTTTCTACTAGAAGTGGCTCTACCCCTCACAAGAGTTGCATATACATAGATTTGCAATTGTACTATACCATCTAAGAATTGACTCCAGCTAGCCCTTCTCCTAAGAAGATTCATTCCATATGTGGCGTCCTGAATCATAACGACTCGATGGATTTATATACAAGGTTTGTGCAAGCTATAGACTCTAATTCTTATAATGTCATAGGGCACACATACAACACTAGAATGAATCAACAAAACTTGAATCAACAACCTTTTGTTCATGCACCACAACCTACTCAAGTTCTTACTTCTTTACCACCTTCTCAACCAAGTCTTCCTTCAACTCCTAAACCCGCGACTAAAGCACCTGGAGACTATGATCTTGTTGAGAAACTTCGTGTTACTCTGGCTAAGATCTCTCTTTGGGATTTACTTTAGATTGCTCCAATTTTCCAAGGTATGCTTTAGGAAGCCTTGCAAAAGATCCTCTTGCCCGCCTTTGCTAGGCTGTTAGATGTTAATGCGTTGATGGCTCATATTCATGCCAATTCACCGAATATTATGTTCTATCTGCAGGAATTTCCACCCTCAGATGTACAAAAGCAAGCATACCCTCTAATGATCATAGTTAGTGTCAATAGCATTAGTATTAGACATACCCTCATTGACACTGGTTTGGATCTCAATGTTTGTGGTATGGATTTACTACCTAAGATTAATATTGATTCTTCTTCTTTAGCTACTTCTTCTTTATACATTCGTGGATTTGATAATGTTGATCGATAATCCCTAGGCATAATAATCTTACCTTTACGGTTAGGACCCGTTACCTTACCCACTTTGGTGTATGTGATGCTTGACCCCTTACCTTACAACCTTCTTTTGGGAAGACCTTAGATTCATGTTATGGGAGTTGTGACTTCTACTTTGCATCGTTCTTTGAAGTTTTCAACTAATAATCAAGTGGTTATGATTAAGGCTGACCCCAAAGCAGTCCACCTTTGTGAGTCGCTAACTTCAGATGCAATGGCATGCTCTTCGATGGTATAGTTTGTAGAGGCCGTCCCCAAAGCGAGTCCCTAAAGAGGAACAACCCAAAGCAGAAGGTCCTAAGTCTTCCCTGTCTACTTATTCTGAATCAAATGCATGTCTCTGTGATGACTGGGGATCCTTGGACTTCTCTAAATTCTTCATCAAAGAATACAAAGTGAATCCCATCCACCTCGGTCTTCCAATAACTCCAAACACCTCCGTTAAGAAAGTTGATCAACCTCCCGCTAAGAAGGAAAGTTGTGATCCTATCCAAGAACCCAACTATTCCCCTACTGAGGAGGATAATAAAAGTTCTACTAATGAGGTTAATGTTTGTAATCCCGATGAGAAGGATGGTTATGGTCTTGTAGACATGTTTGACACTCATTGGTGGAATTACACTCTCTATGTGGAACCACCTCCTTCTGAAGCTTTGCAAACACATTATGGCCCTGGTTATAGGCTTGTTTCTAAGTATGGTTACAGGCGTAAAGGTCTTGGCCATATTAAACAAGGAATTTAGATCCCTATCCAATTTAAGCCTCACAAGCGTAACTTCAGACTGGGATTCTCTATTGAACAATCTAGGCAAAAACCATGGTGGAGTGTTAACATGATTTCGACTTAACTTCTCAACCTAGTTCATCCTGAATTGATAGAGGAAAATATAGAACCTGACGAAGTTCCTCTAGATATCTTTTCCTTAAAGTAAGCATTGGAAGAATTCTTAGGTGCCTATTCCCACTTGCCTTCCTTTCACCATAAGCGACGATTCTTGTATTGCTTGAATAAAAAAGCATACTTTGGAGAATTCGTTTTGAATATGGATGAGGAGGCTCCTCTATTTAACGTTGACAATGGTGTCTTGATACCTCATCTTGAAGACCGTAGTCATCTTCTTAAGGGAGACACTGTTGAAGTTTCCATGGATCCTAAATCCTCTGAAAAGGTGATTAAGATCAAAAAATGCCTTCCTTCAGAAGAAGCTAAGGAGCAATTTGACCTCTTACATTCTCATCCTGATATCTTCGCTTGGTCATATGAAGACATGTGTTGGCCTCCTACAATGATCTGATAACTCAGCCTTTACAACCATGATTCAGAGATTGGACATCTAACCTGAATAGTTATTTTAATCATCATGAAGGTTCATTTAAATTGTCAACCAAGGGATGTGAACTTGAAATGGGCTAGCACGGTATGTGCACTAGGAACTCTTAAGTAGCCATTTCTAACCTATAGCTAAGAAACACACAATACGAGAAGTAAATTTCTTGAAAAGGAAATAAAGCAAATGCTAAACATCAACCAACAACTATGTTGAACTAAAATGCATAATAGGAATAAGATCTGGGCAACAAACATGAACTACTCTATCTGCTTTGGCTACACGAACAAACATAGAATGGACTTCTAGTGGCTACAGGAACAGTCGATGCCAGATTTCCAACTAAGTACAGAACATGAAATAATAATTAAACTAATTACTCTAAAGAACGGATTACTCACCAAGTGGGCCCCCTTGGATGAGTATCCACTAAGACTAATACAAACTCAAATGCTTAAACTTAGACTATCATCTCATTCATTAGAAAATGTATAAATAGAGTGGCAACATGACTGTATTGAAAAGTGGAGAATGCTTAATACATCATCAATATTATTTACCAACAACAATCAATAACTAAGAACCCCTAAGAAGAAGATTCAAATCCTTATTTATTCTACCAGCTAAACAGGGCGGTCAACTCCCGCTAACTGAGAGGACGCCATTTAGGGAAAGCGAGGAAAAGAGTGGCAGAGCAGTTATGTCTACATGGAATTTAGTCAAACATGCATGCCCAAATGTGGACTCAGCGCTGCAGTAACGCCCATGATTGCTCAATGCCATAAATACAAGGCAATTACAATTGACTTTTGTGGGGAATCTGTTGCCGCCATCCTTCAATTGACTCCTTTGAATGATTCCCCTACATGATCATCTGACGATTTCCTTTCTCAACTTAGCATCCATAAATTGTGTCCTGCATAGCAATGTTAGTACGCATAATAATTGCACATCTATAATCACCTTAAAGAAAATTCATCAACCATACGCAAAATCAATATAGATAATCCACATAATATGCCAATGTCATTAAAACTTCATAGAGATAGAGTTAAACCCAAAGTCAATGGTTTGAGGGAAACATTATTCAAATATTAACACTTAACTACTAAAGTCCATGACACTGCCAGCAAATGGACTATAACTTCTACCCAAAATTTGACCAAAAACTAGGCTCATCATTCCCCCCAACCTAAGATCTTGCTGGTCCTCCAGCAGTGGAAGGGTTGTTCTTTTGTTTGGTCAAGGCTCTAAAGTTTGCAACTGCTAGCTAGCCAACATCTATCTCAGCAGAGCATGAGTCTAGATCCCAATAAAATCCTCCCAATCTGTCAAATTTGTTCCATCTTTTCCTTTCTGTAGCAATATCATATTGGTAGAATATGTAGTTTGGTACTGGCCACATGAGAATGGGTGGCTAGAAAGTCAGGGGAAGCCAAAATCTCCCCTTTGTTCTACCAATCTAGATATACTTGTCAATTTGCTTCAATGTTGCAGCATAATTGTGAATAGAATGGGGCTTGACTTGTTTTAACTCATCTGTTAAACTATTCTATCATTGGGCCATGTACTCTCTTACAAGCTCCTCTTTTGTTGTTGCTTTGACCTCATATTCAGTGTAGACAACTTCAATCTAGGGCATGATTATGTTACCATAGCTTGGTCTAAGAAGTACCCTAAGCCATTCTCTGTGAATATCCCTTGGTTGGCTTGAATCAGCCCTGATGGCTAAGGGGATGTTAGATTCCATTTTCTTATAAGCATTGTTCTGCTCACCCCAATTAATCTCATTTTGTACCCAAGACATAAATGCTCACAGCTGAATATCCCCAACATATAGCAACGGGTTCCAATCATGATCATGCGTGACAACATAATTGTGCAAATATAATTCACATAACAAATTTTTCATCTTAGGGGAAGCAATCTTGAAGGCATTGGAGAATTTGGTGGGGGTTTCAATGGAGGGGTTTAAATCTGAAACAATTTTTGACAACTTGAAAGAGAGATATTTTTCTTTTAAGTGTAGGGAATAAACCCTTGGAGGAGCTTTGCATTCTAGAATTTGTGGCACCAAGATTACAATGTCATCTAATTTCTTCTTCAAAGTAGCAATCTCTTCATTTTTCTCCTCAATAACCTCATCCCTCTCTTGGATTTCATTTTTTCAATCTCTTCCTCTCTTGTTTCCATTCTTCCTCCCTCCTTTCTATTTCTTTCCATAAATTTAAAATTGTTGCATGAATCGTAAAATTAGGAGGGTTATGAATTCCTACCAGTGTTTTTGTTGATGGCTACTCCCCATACGGTACTATTTGCATGAATTTGGGCTGTCTAGTTGTTTGCGGCTATAGGGGTATTATTTCTTTGCCCCTGCTTTGCTGCAGGACCTCTTGTTCCTGTTCCTAGTTTTTCTTTGGCTCTTGCTATGCTTCTTGTTGTGGCTGCAGGAACTCCTACTCTTGTTCTTGGTTTTGCTGCAGGAACCCCTACTCATCCTCAAATTCCTCTGTGATATTAGCAAGGTCTGCCAATGTTATGTTTACTGCTCTTTCAAATATATCCTCTTTTTCTTCAACATGCTCTTGTTCTATTGGAGCTTCAGTATCCCCATGTGATGTCTCACCATGCCTAGGGATTTTCTGTGAAGCCATACAAAAATCCAGCCCAATCGGTTTTGACTTCCTAGGGGTGCTCTTATGTTTTCCTTTGGTTGCAAGATGAATAGGGTCAGCCTTTCTCTTCCTAGCACTCGACACCTCTTTCTCTATAGGCTGTGTTTGGGCTTTTTCTTTTTCTTTTCTTGTTTCAACCTCTTTCCTCTATGCCCTGGTTCTTATTAGGGTTTGTAGGGGGACATCATCATCAAAATCAGATGAAGAGCTTTCTTTTTTTGAATGTTCAGTTTCAGAGGAACTAATGTTTAGGGCTTCTTCTGCTGCTGTAGGAGGATTCATAGTAGAACTAGCACCAGAAGTTGAAGCACCAGGAGTGGCTTCAGCTATGCTTAATTTTCTGCTAACCCTACGAGGTTGGGGTAAGACCCTAGGTTGCAGTTCCTTAGATCTAAATTGATCAATATTTAAAAATTCTTCCCAGGACATCTTAGATACACTATGCAAAGATTTCTTAACCAAAAATTTTATCAAGCAATGGTGGGAGATAGAATTGTCCCTACCTTTTTGTGTTTCAACCGCCATGATGGAGAGAAGACTGTATAAAACATTGGGCACGTTCATCCTCCTTTCGTGCCTCATGTGGCTCAAGAGTTTGAAATGTATTAAATGCAGGTTTGACAAATGTCCCTCCTAGGTGATATACCTTATAATGTAGACAACTTCCTGCTTCCATGGTTTAGGTAGAGACATTCTTTTTGCACCCTGCTTATCTATGCTAATTGGGGGGTCGTCAAGTACTGTAAATTCTTCTCTAGCCAACCTGTCATCCCTAGAGGTAGGGTAATGCTCACCATCAGTAGGTAACCTTGAAACTTCTGCAATTCTCTCATCAGTTGCCACAACTTCTAACCCTTTTATTGTGGCTTTTCCTTCAAAGAATGTTTGAGCGAATTCGAGTGCAATGCCTTCGTCAGAGCCATCCAGCTTCATGAAATAATCAAACCATCCACAATGTTGAAATTCTGCCAGACATTGTGCATCTTGCAGCAAAACGTCATGAACTAAGGGCTCACTTCGAATTAAGCCACCTCCCATTGTCTGAAATCACTGTCACTCAGCAAAATTTCCTTCCTTTGCAATTTTTGTCTGAAAGCCAACACCTTTCTACTAAATTTACACTACCAGCATCGACCGAATTTCCTTCTTTGTCTCTGTTTTTACCATTTACTACTTATAACTCAAGATTATGACAGGGCAATTAAGGTGAGAAAAAGGGTGATAAATGAGAGTGATAATGGAAAGAATTGGTGGCTCAGTTAACATCACCTCACACATGCAAGCCAAATTTTCAAGTCGGCTTATTTAAATTTTTTGACGTAGCCAAATTATGATTTGACACATAAGCAATATATTTGCATTTTTTATTCCCCCCCAACCTAAATTTGGACATGTGTCCACACATGTGAGAAGGGAGTGATGATATGACAAGAAGTAATGACATATTATGTAATGGCCTATAGTAACGTGCCTTGATTAAATAAATGCACTTAATAGGTAATTAAGGGATGAGAATTACTGCGTACATACCTGAGCATGTGAAGGATGCATTGCAAAGATTGTGGAGAGAAAGTACCGTTTCACCTTTTTTAGAAATAATTGAGCAATTAATGAAAGTGACGTGAAGTGAAGGGAGGCGGAATGAAATGATGGAAGAGAGAGAAAGGTGATACAGATGGACAGATGGGCAAATGGGTGAATAAATGGATTTCCACTAGAGTGGAAATCTTTATTATAAAAAGTACGTACCTTAATTTAGTCAAAAGGTGGGATGCTAGGTCCACCACTTTCAGCTGCAAGAAGCTCGTGTGCTGAACATTGGGTGAATTTTTGCAGGAGCTCTTCCTCAATTTTTGTAGGGTCGACTTGGATTCCTTTGTGAGAAATGTAGTGGCCAAGAACTACACCTTCCTGCATCATCATGAAGCACTTTTCACTATTCAAAGACAAGTTTTGGTCTTCAAATCTCTGTAGGACCTTCTTGAAATTCTCCAGTGCTTCATTAAAATCAACACCATAGGTAGTAAAGTCATCCATATAGATCTCCATGCAGTGAAGGGAGATGTCTGAAAATATGCTAATGACTGCTCTTTGGGAAGTTGCAGGTGCATTGCATAGGCAAAAATGAAGTACCGAATAAGCATACACTCTCCATAGGCAGGTGAAGGTCGTCTTCTCCTGGTCCTCAGGTGCAATTGGAATTTGGTTGTAGCCACTGGATCCATCTAGGAAAGAAAAGTACTGTTTTCTTGCAAGTGAATCCAAAACTTGATATATAAAAGGAAAGGGGAAATGGTCTTTCTTAGTGGCAGCATTAAGTTTTCTGTAATCAACACAAATTTGCCACTTTCCTTTCTTCATTGGCACGATTACTAATGTAGGCACCACTGGCTGTCTGAAATAGGATAGATAAATCCCTCATCTAACAATTTTTGTAGTTATGTTTTAACAATTTCTCTCAATGCAGGGTTGATTTTTTGTTGAGGCTACCTTACTGGTTGACAATCATCTCTAATGTAGATCCTATGAGTGCAAAGCTTAGGATCCAGTCCCTTCATATCATGATAGTCCCATGCAAATGCATGTTGATGAGACTTTAGTGTGTTGTTGTAGGAACAATGTCTGTAGGAAGAGTGGTTGCAGGAAGAAAATCTACAGGAAGAACGTTTGCAAGAAGAACATCTGCAGGAACAGTGGCTACAGGAAGAACAGACAGAAGTGTTCTTATCAAAGTAGAAGATGATGCTTCCTCTGCCTCATAATGGTTCTGAATTATACTAGATAACACTTTATCTTCATCTTGAAACTGCAAGAATGGACTTCTATCTAACATCATGAGCTGCGCCACTAAGTTAACTTCCCCAGCCTCTTCACCAACTTGTGGCCATACAAAATCCTATTCATTATAGGTCGGCTGAGCAAGAAGATAAAGAACAAGCTTTTTAGTATTCCTGCCATCAAAAATAGTCACATCACCTAACCAACACCCAATATAAGCATCTGTTGTTGCAAACCATGGCCTTCCAAGAATGATAGGATATCCTTCTAGGGTGGCCTTAGGAGAGAGGGTCATGAAATCTGGTGGATACTCCTAAGAGTTTAGAATTACCACAAGGTCTTCTATTATACCATAGGGCTTCATAGTAGAACTATCAGCAAGTTGTAGGATAGTAGGAGTAGATCTCATACTTGCAATATTTAGTTGCTACAAGATGTCCCTAGTCATCGCATTGATTGTTGCCCCCAAATCAATCAAGACATTTTTTAATTGGATCTCGTTGATAACAACTGCTTCCACAAGACTGTTTAGGTCATTATACTTGGGAATAGTCACTTTTCCAAATATGATATCAACAAGCTAGCCCACCACATGAACTGTAGTTGGGTCTTTCTTCTTCCTACCTGGCTTCTTAAGACAAGCTTCCTTGATAGCTTTGTCATAGATTGGAACATCCTTTATGGCCTGAAATAGGGGTATCTGAACACATATATGCTTTAGCTGATCCATGATGTCAAAAGTTGTATCTTCCTTGTCTTCCTTATGCTTGGCAACTTTCAATTCTCGAGGAAATGGTGGCTCTTGTGCAGTCTTCCTGGCTGGAACTGGTTCAGGATTTCTAGGTACAGTTGGCTGAACAAGATCATTTATAGGTTCCTCTTCCTCTTCCACAGGTAGCTTAGTGATGGTGGGTGTGGAAGGAGTTGGTAAAGTAGTTCCTGAATGCAAGTGGATGTCACTTATACTCATAGCATATGCATGGAATTGATTTGAATCAACAAAGTATATTGGCTACTGTTGTGGTGTGTTATTTGGGTAGGGTGTGGGCTGAGCTAGTAGCTGAGTAGGTTTGGGTGCATTGGAGCTTGAATTAGCAGGTGGAGGCATTATAGCAGGCTGTTGGGATTAAGAAGATGGTTACATGCAACTAACTGCCTAGTTTGGCCCAAAGAAAGATAGTAGATTTGGTAGCATACCTTGTTTTGGAACCCAGGGCTTCCTCTATGCAACAAAGTAGACTTGATCTTCCTCAGTCTGAATTGGTTTGAACTTAGGTGGAATCTGGCTGTCAATGTTAGCTACCATCTTGCATCTGCAATCCTTCTTCTTCTATCTGCAATGAGGGTAGTATTCTGTCAACGTTGCCTCTACCTCCTCATGTTTGTCTTTGGCCTGAAGTGTATCCAATCGAGTAGCTAGATTGTTTGTAATATCCTGCTTGAAGTCTGCCAACAAATTAGTAATCTCCATCCTTGAAATTCCACTGGTAGATGACTTACCCACAAAAGATTGGTAAGTTCTCTCTTTCTTTGAAGATGCTCTGGAATAGTTCTGACATATTTCCTTGATATCTTCCCATGGAACTTGAGTGATATCTACTCTTTCCATCAAGTCCAAAGCATCAGTGCAACTCTCATTGATTCCTCTTAGGAAAAGAAACTTTTGTGGTTCTTCATTGAGTGTATGGTGTGGGGATTTCTACAAGCAAAACAAAAACCTTGAAATGTAATCTTCCAAGCTCTCATCTTCCTTTTGTTTCATCTTAAAGACATCGCCTCCTCCCGTATCACTTCCCCTGCAATATTCCTTGTATTTTCCAAGGAACTTTGTCTTCATGTCCTCCCAAGTTTCCATGGTATCTCTGCCTAGACTCATAAACCATCCTAGTGCAGCTTCTTTTAAAGTGGTAGGAAATAGCTCAAACTTAGGAGCATCAGTGGTACAGTCATGACTCTAGTAGAGTATGTCAAACTCAAACAAGAGGGTATCACCCATGTCTTCTTGATGGATTCCCAAGGCAAAGGGGTTATCAATCTTGTTTTGATCTTCAGTGGAGGTTTAAGAACTTAGTCAGATCAGGATATGTGTCAGCAAAGGGAAATAGTTCCTCTTTCTTCTTCATTTTTGGGAAAATTTGGAAGCTCAACTAGTTGAAATGGATGAGGATCATTCTTCTATACATACGATATCAACTCAGCATTAGCTAACTCACACAAAGAATGAGCAAAAGAATGGCAGATCATTACTTGTCTAAAAAATGGCTATTCTAAGAATAACTCAAGAGAAGTGCTATGGCAGAGAAACTATCAATGACTCCAAAGGACTTCCTAGCTTGACACCATCCCTAACAACGACGCCAAAAATGTTGGCCTCCTACAATGATCTGATAACTCAGCCTTTGCAACCATGATTTAGAGATTGGACATCTAACCTGAATAGTTATTTTAATCATCATGAAGGTGAATTTAAATTGTCAACCCAAGGATGTGAACTTGAAATGGGCCAGCATAGTATGTGCACTAGGAACTCTTAAGTAGCCATTTCTAATCTAAATCTAAGAAACACACAATACGAGAAGTAAATTTCTTGAAAAGGAAATAAAGAAAATGATGAACATCAACCAACAACTATGCTAAACTGAAATGCATAATAGGAATAAAATTTGGGCAACAAACATGAACTACTATGTTTGCTTCGGCTGCAGGAACATACACAGAATGGACTTCTAGTGGCTGCAGGAATAGTTGATGCCAGATTTCCAACTAAGTATAGAACAAGAAATAATAATTAAACTAATTACTCTAAAGAATGGATTACTCACCAAGTGGGCCCCCTTGGATGAGTATCCACTAAGACTAATACGAACTCAAATGCTTAAACTCAGACTATCATCTCATTCATTGGAAAATGTATAAACAGAGTAGCAACATGGTTGTATTGAAAAGTGGAGAATGCTTAATACATCATTGATATCATTTACCAACAACAATCAAGAACTAAGAACGCCTAAGAAGAAGATTCAAATCCTTATTTATTCTACCAGCTAAATAGGGTAGTCAACTCCCACTAACTGAGAGGACGCCATTTAGGGAAAGCGAGGAAAAGAGTGGCAGAGCGGTTATGTCTGCAGGGAATCTAGTCAGACATGCATGCCCAAACATGGACTCAGTTTTACAGTAACGCCCGCGATTGCTCAATGTCATAAGTACAAGGCGGTTACAATTGACTATCGTGGGGAATCTATTTTCGCCATCCTTCAGTTGACTCCTTTGAATGATTCCCCTGCATGTTCATCTAACGGTTTCCTCTCTCAACTTAGCATCCACAAATTGTGTCTTGAATAGCAATGTCAGTACACATAATAATTGCACATCTATAATCACCTTAAAAAACATTCATCAACCATACGTAAAATCAATATAGATAATCCACATAATATGTCAATGTCATTAAAACTTCACAGAGATAGAGTTAAACCCAATGTCAATGGTTTGAGGGAAACATTATACAAATATTAACACTTAACTACTAAAGTCTATGACACTGGCAAAAAATGGACTATAACTTCTACCCAAAATTTGACCAAAAACTAGGCTCATCAACATGCCTGGTATTGATGAGTCCATAGTGGTCCACAATATCGTCCTATATCCCAATGCCAAGCTTGTTAAGCAAAAAATCCAAAAGATCAATCCCAAGGTGGCCTTGTTGGTTAAGATTGAGATAGAGAAGCTAATAAAAGTAGGCTTTATCTGTCCTATTGACTATTCACCCTGGATCTCGAATATTGTTGTCGTTAGCAAACCGAATGATCGTATTCGTATTTGCATTGAATTGAATCATGAACTTAAGAAGGATTCTCTTAAAGATGATTTTCTGTTGTCTAATATTGATATGATTGTAGACTCGAGTGTAGGCCATGCCTTGTCCTTCATGGATGGCTTCTCGGGCTATAACCAGATTCGTATTAACCTGAAAGATCAGTATAAGACAAATTTGACTATCCCTTGGGGTACTTTCTATTATGTGGTCATGTTGTTTGGGTTAAAGAATGCATACACAACTTACCAATGGGCGATGACCCTAATCTTTCATGACTTCATTCATAAAATATTACAAGACTACGTGTATGATATCTTAACAAAATTCATCCCTCGTCAAGATCACGTAGGAAATATTCATCTCATCTTTGAAAGACTTCGACTCTATAAGATGAGGCTAAATCCTCTTAAGTGTGTCTTCGGCATGGACGCATGCAAACTTTTAGGATTTATAGTTTCTCATCATGGAATCAAAGTCGATACAAACAAAATTGATGCAATTGTTAACATGCCTCCACCTAGAAACATCTCTAAACTATAGAGTTTGCAAGGGAAGATTCAAGCAATTTGTAGATTTATATCTCAGTTGGCTGATCGTA
Source organism: Sequoia sempervirens (assembly GCA_007258455.2). NCBI lineage: Eukaryota > Viridiplantae > Streptophyta > Pinopsida > Cupressales > Cupressaceae > Sequoia > Sequoia sempervirens. The sequence continues at coordinate 123,748,628 of VDFB02373365.1, forward strand.
CCCTTCACTTGTCTATTGAAGAAGGATGTTCATTTTATATGGCATGATGAGTGCCAAAAAGCTTTTGATTCAATTAAGACCTATCTAGCCAATCCTCCTGTTTTAATGTTGGTTGTGCAGGATAGACCCTTTTTTCTCTACCTTGTTGCATCATTGTATGCTTTGGCAGCCTTGCTTGCTCAATACAATGATGATGGTAGGGAAAGAGCGGTCTACTACATTAGTCGTGTCCTTGTTGATTATGAAACCCATTATTCTACAATGGAGAAACAATGTCTCGCTCTTGTCTTTGCAACACAAAAGTTAAGACATTATCTTCTTCCTATTGAAATGCATGTCATTGTAAAAAGTGATCTTCTGAATCATCTATTTTCTAGTGTCGACCTTACCGGAAGGTTAGTGAAATGGGTAATGTTTCTTTCTGAAATTGACATAAATTTTGTGACTCATAAATCAATAAAGGGTCAAGCGGTTGTCGATCAATTGGAAAACACTCCTTCATCTTGCTCCTTCCCTCGACTAGACTTGTTTCTTGATGAAGATATTTTTGCAATTAGTTACGATCTATTATGGGAGATGTATTTCAATGGATTGAGATGTTAGATTGGATCCAGGACAGGTGTAGTTTTGATCTCGCCTGAGGGAAGGCAAGTCCCTTTTGATTATAATGTCAATGTACTAATATAACATCGTTGAGTACAAGGCCCTTATTGTCGGCTTGTGTGCTGTGATCGCATTAAGCATAAAGCATCTTTGCATATACGGTGACTCTGAGCTTATTGTGAACCAAATTGTGGGAACGTATCAAGCTAAGAAAAGTAAGTTGTCTTAGTATTTGGATCTGAATTTTTCCTTACTTGATCGATTCTCCTCTTTCACAATAGACAATGTCCCTAGTAGAGAAAACCAACACGTGGACACCATGGCATGTGCTGCCTCCCTGGTACCCTTAGATAAAGACATGAAAGAATACCACTTTTTGGCTCTATTCTTTGCGCTCCTGCTATTTTTGATCAACCTGAATCCAATGCTCTCGTGTGTGCTCACATAGACTCGAGAGAATGGTACTCTAACATGTACAACTATGTAAAGACTGGAAACTTTCCTGACGATGCGACAAAGAATGATCGTACTTGGATATGAAAGGTTTTGGTCCACTACATTGTACTATCAGATGTTCTTTATTAGAAATCCTATAATGGTCTTCTTCTTCGGCGCCTCATTAAGGAAAAAATACCCCTTGCCGCTAAAGAAGCCCATTTGGGTTCTGAGGGTGGACATTTTGGTGGTAAATCCTTGGTGTGAAAATTGATTCACATGGGATATTTTTGGAATACAATGAAACAAGATTCCTTTGATTTTGTTAAGAAGTGTCTGCAATGTCAACAACATGGTCATCTCATTCACACTCTTTCTCAAGAGCTTCAAGATCAGACTTTCCCCTTAGCCGTTTGCGAAATGGGGGTTGGATATCGTTGGAAAAATATCACCTCCTTCTAAAGCACATTTCTTTATCATTACCGCTACCGATTACTTCACAAAGTAGGTTGAATCTATCCCTTTGATCCATGAATGTTGAAGCTATTTGTGGCTTTCTTCGGAAAAATATCATTGCTCGATTTGTGTTGCCTTCTACCTTTGTTTCTAACAATGGTACACCATTCAAAAACAAGGAAGTGAAGCAATTCCTAGAGAAATTTCATATCCAACATAGATTCTCTACACCATATTATCCTTAGTCTAATGGCCAAGCAAAAGCATCTAATAAAAATATTGAGCTTATTCTTTGGAAAATGGTAAATAAACATGGTAAGGATTGGCATATTCAATTGACATATGTTTTGTAGGCCTATTGCATGAGTGTTTGTATGGCGATGGGAACAACACCTTACAACCTCGTCTATGATGCTAAAGTTATCATGCCTTTAGAGTTGGAAATTTCATCCTTGCGGGTTTCCCTTAAGGGGTTAATTGTTGACGAAACTTATTGATCTAATCATTTGCATCAACTTGAGTTGCTTGATGGGCACCATTTACATGTCCTCGATCATCTTAAAGCTTATCAATGATCACTGTCTAGGAAGTATAATCAAGGTGTTATTCCTAGAACTTTCAAGGTAGGTGAACTAGTTCTTTACAAGAATCAGAGAAATGTAAATGCGTCGCCTGATCAAAGGGGAAAATTTAGTCCTAATTGGTTAGGCCCTTATATTGTCATCTTCGTGTATGGTTCTGGTGCTTATGGATTGTCATCTATGGATGGGATGCCTCTAAAATAACTTGTTATTGTAATGCATCTTCATCGATACTATGCGTAGATTCTATATGTCACATATGTAATGCTCATCCCTCGGGGTTACAATGTGTCATATGTTGGAATTCCTTCATTAACACATTATTAGAATTTTTCGTGTTATGATGTAACCTGGTGTGTGTGAGAGAGAGAGAAATAGATATGTGTGTTCTACTATGCTATGTATCCATGAATTACATTACATCTTTTGGTTAGGAAATTACACCATCATTGAATTTAATTAGCATACATCCATGTGTGTTTATTAAATCATGATAGTATCTAATCTAAACATACATCCATAAGTATTACATCCATCACATAATCATACATGAAAGTCAAGAAGCATACACATGAAACAAAAAATGCCATAACATGGAAACCAACATCTCATGTATATATATATATATATATATATATATATATATATCAAAGGTCATGTACATGTATAGTGAAAATGACCCTTTGAGGGGCCCACCTGGGTATATATAGGCCCCTCAGGGCACATATTTTCCAGTGATTGTGGTCCCCCCGTTTTTCTTGCTTTTCCCCCACCTAGCTAGGGGAAAAACCAGGAGGGGGCATATAGTCACCCCTTTATCATATTTTTCTTCTGAACCATCAAATTTTTTCTTGATCATTCTTCTCGCCTTGGTAGCTTCCTCCGATTCTGGAGTGACCTAAAATTTGAAGTTTTACAGAACAAGATTTTGCACAAGTTTTCACGTTGAATGTTGTATTTTTCATCAAGTTCGGTTGTTGGGGGAATCTTCGGTGCCTTCCTACTTGACCTTTGTGACCTCTACAATATCCTTTTTTGGCACAAAAATCCATAATTTAGTGTTTGTTTTTTTTCTACTTTAGTGTAGCTATTTTTTTCCCAAAATCCAGCCCACTAAAGTGGGGGCAAAATGTAATGTCATAAAATTGCACCCTAGGGGAAATTTCACATTTATGCATTTGGCCCTACATTTATTACACCTAATGGCATTTATGAAAAGAACCTTATGCGTCAGAATTTTGTGATTTCAACACCACAAGGACCAATGATGAAGTGACAATAGTCTGCCACCTCATTTTCCAAAAAAATATGAGTTAGATGCCTACGCGACACACTAGCATCCTCCCACTTTTTCATGTTTGAAATGTGGAATCTCAAAATCTTGACTTGTGACACATGTACCTACAGTCAGATTTCTGAGTGTAATGGATCCTCACACCTCTTGCAATAACAAAACTCTTTCTTTGCTCTAATTTTGGGGGCTCTCTCTTATTCTAACCTTGGGATCTCTCAATCTAACTTTATTCTCTATCTCTTGCTCTCTCGATCTTGCTTCTACAAAAAAGATCTATTGGAATGAGGTCCCTCCAACAACCAAAGCTCTCTTACAAGCCTTCAATGGTGCATCTGTGAAGTCAAGAGGGGGTCACAGAATGTTTCTTCTTGTCTATTTGCGAATAGATACTTTATTCATTTTCTATCTTGTGATATGGGTTCTCTTCCTTGAGCAGGGATTGCTTTTATCACTCTCTATTTGTTCACTTTTTCCACTTTTTCTATCTATCTAACTATTCGTGGAGGTGGGAACACCAAAATGGGGGTTTGACTACAACAAGCCCCAAAACAACCCCAACACTTTTCCTCGTTCGTCTTGTGTGCAGGTTATCCAAGCAGAGCTTGGAGGAAGATCTCAAATGCAAGATTGTTTATAATTCTACCTTTCACTTTCCTTGGTGTCCTCTAGCATTTATTGCTTTTTGTTAATCTATTTTGTTAGGCAGACCTAGAGTTTGGATATGTTAGTATATTTATTGTATTTTTTTTCTAAGGGTTTACCTCTCTATCTATATAGGATGCTAGTGCCCTTCTAGGACTACAATGTGTTGTGTTGGTGTCCTGATCACACATTGTTGTACTCCACTTGAGAGCTACCCCTTCTATAATTGAGATCTCCCAATTCTATTTTTTTTACTCCCGAAGCAGTGTACTTGAAAGTCATTCTTGATATTATGTTCTTTGAAATTCCTTCATTCAACCTTCCCATTTGATTTAGCTAAGCTTGAGGTAGTTTAGGGCAGTTCACTCCTTGGGATTCTCTTGAGAACGAAGAGACTCGTGAGTAGCGAATCCCCCTTCTCTCTAAAATGATTGGAAAGAACTTGCACAACAATTCAGTTGACTCTGGAGCCTCATGTAATGTGATGTCGTACTCCATATGTTAGAAATTAGGAGTAACCCCAAAGCTTGCCAATATGGTTGTAGTTCAGTTAGAAAAGATGGAGGTCAAAGTTATAGGAGAAGTGAAAAATGTTCACATGCAATTAGCATCAGATCCTAGATTTCAAGAATACATCGACATACATGTGGTAGAAATTCTTGAGATGTATGGAATGTTGCTCAGTAGAGAATTGACTAAGTGCTTGAGAGGATGGTTTTCCACCGACTTCATCCAGTTGTGGTTACCTTGGAGAGGATTAAATAATCAAATTAAAATTGACATAGAACCCAAACTAAAACACATGATTACCGAGTAAAATGCTCCTAATGAAGTAGCTTTCACAAAATTAGATCTGGGAGTATACAAAATGAATGATGTCATGATGATGTCCTTGGATAATGATGAACCAACAGAGATAGGTAGTCATATCAAAGGATTACAAGAGTTTGAGCCTCTTGATCTCATTTTCCAAGAGTTTTTAGGTAAAATGTATGATAATATGGGTAACCTTGGGAAATACGTAGATGCTTCTATACCTTTTTTGTCTGGATGATGCTAGATTCATAACAAAAACCATTTCGAGTTCTCATGCCCTACTTGCCAAGATGAATTAGCAAGGATGAAGATGATATGTTATCACAAGAAAGGGGATATGTACTCAGATAAAGTTGCAATGTCAGGTGATCAGATAGAACATGACAAATATTTTGAGAATCATGACCATTAGGTGTTACAAGATGAGAAGAGTATTGATGAAAATACTTCTAGGTTCCCCTTAGATGAACCTATGAAAGAGATAAGTCCTCTACCTACAGAGGAAAGCTCAAGAAAATTTAGAGATGAAATAGGGGAAAATCCATATGTTCCCACTCAAGGAGATACTCCTATGGAAAGGGAAGAGCTACAATCACTAGGCCTTGAAGAGGAAACAATGTGGAAACTCAGATTTGATGGATCTAAGTGAAAGAAAGGAAATGGTGGTGGGATTGAGTTGATAAACCCACAAGGAAAGTCATTTCTAGGTTCTTTCAAGCTACAATTTACTTGTATGAACAATGCAACCAAATATGAAGCATTAATCAGAGGCTTAATGTTAGCTCATCAAAAGAAAGTTAAACATTTGTTCATAGAAGGGGATTCCCAATTGATCATATAAAAAGTTAGAAGTTCGAATTCTTATCATGAAAAAATATTATTTTGCTACAGGAATAAAGTATGGGATTTGATCAAAGATTTTGAGGCATTCAATATAAAATTTATTCCTAGAAGTAAAAACTATGTTGTGGATGATCTTGTTGTTTAAGCTAACTCTCTATAACCTATGGCCGGATCTCATTTGAAGATATTTTCTATAGAGATGGTACCTACACCATCCATTCTAGACAACATTACCAAATTTCAAGTGTTTGAAGATGATCAACATATCCTCGAATTCATCACCAATTTGATACTTTTTGCTGCTCAAATCATCGATGAATGTGATAGGGATCCATTCAAAATATTCGAGGATGACATTATCAACTTGAAAACCAAAAATATTCCTAAAGGAATGATTTCTTTAGAAAGAATATTCGACTAAGATAGTGTAGTAAAACCCTGGAAAGTTATCCCTAATTCAAGAGGAGGAAGTGTGACTCTCATAATCTAGGAGACAAAGAAGATGAAATATAGGTTTTAATTTGATAGTTGTATACTATCAAGGAAATAAATTGTATAGTAATAGATTTAAAATATTATAGAGAGGTGATCACTTGGATTTATGAAGAATTGAAAACCTATGATACCTCAATGATTACACACACCATTCCTCTAAAGAAGGAAATTAAGCCTTTCAGATAGAGGTAGCGTCCTATCAATGCCCTACTTGAGCCATTGATCCAGAAGGAAGTTCAAAAGTTGTTGAGTGCCAAAATCATTTACCTAGTAAGACATTCAACCTGGGTCGTGAATGTGGTAACTACAAGAAAAAATTGGATAAATTTGGTTGTGTGTTGATTTAAGAAATCTAAACCGAGCATCTGAGAAGGATAATTATCTGTTACCCTCACTAGTTGAATTTTTTCAAATAGTAAATGGATCTCAAATGATGTCGTTCCTAGATGGGTATTTTGGTTACAATCAAGTCATGGTCCAAGAGGAAGATAGTTTAAAGACAACCTTCACCGCCAAATGGGGAACCTTTGTGTATCAGAGGATGCCTTTTGGCCTCATTAATGTGGGAGCTACCTTCTAGAGAGCGATGGATATAGCTTTCAAGGGATTTATTGAGAAATGCATCATCATATACATGGATGAACTCATGGTGTTCTCCAAAAATAGAGTTGACCACATAAGTGACATGTGTAAGATCCTCAAACAATGCAAGAAATCAGGTATTTCACTGAACCCAAAGAAGTACATTTTGGAGTTATTGAAGGGAAGCTCCTAGGTCATGTAATTTCAAAGAAAGGTATTTCTATAAACCCTAGTAGAATTGAGTCCATTTTGAAGTTACCATTACTAAAGAGTAAAAAGGAATTGAAATCTTTCTTTGGGAAGATCAACTTTGTTAGAAAGTTTATCAATGGATTTGTAGAAATCATAAATTTGTTGAATGATATGTTGAAAAAGGATGCAAAGATTGAGTGGATTGCATAGTCAAATAATTCTTTTCAAGAAATTAAAGAAGTCATAACTAGCACACTTGTGTTGGCTAGTTTAGATTATACCAAGCCCTTTAATATCTAAACTTTCACTTCATAACATTTAATGTGCTGGTGTTTTAACTCAGAAGGGAGAAGATGGTGATGAAAGGCCAATATATTTCATGAGTTCTTCGTTCAAAAAATCAGAAATTAGGTATCCCAACTTAGACAATCATTTTCTCTAGTGAAAGCTATGAAGAAGTTTATACATTACATCTTAAGGAGCAAGGTGATAGCCATAGTCCGAGATGCCGCAGTCAAGTCCATGTTGATGCAAAATGAGCTCAAAGAATGAAGAGACCTAAATGGGTGGCTATTCTATAGGAGTTTGACATGGAAATTCAACCAGTGAAGCTAGTAAGAAGCCAAGGATTGCCAAAAACATTGGCTAGAGTAGATGAAAATTTGGTGTGTTAATAGTACATACAACAAGATATTACCTTAGACGTATGGTATACATATATCATTTGGTATTTGTTGCAAAACAAGTGCCCTGAAAAAATGAATGTAGCTCAAAGAAGAGCATTAAGGATCAAGAGCCAAGCATATATGGTGAAAGCTAGGACTTTGTACCGAAAAAATTATGAGGGTTCCTACCTGAGATGCCTGGATAAAGAAGCAGTTGTTTCATGATAAATTTGTTAGAAATAGGATGCCATTTAATTGAAAATCCTAAACATTAATTATTTCATGTATCTCCTAAGTTCTTGGAATGTGTTCAACAACACTAAGATTAGGATGAGATTAATTATTTGGATGAAATAAATCATGAAATTGACATTTGTATTTATTCCTAAATAATAGGAGCATGTGGGTGCACACATGGTAAGGTGAAACTCACCTTGTGTTCAGTTAACTATTCAGAGTAAGAGATAACACTTCTGAATGCATGTAATGATCCTAGGATTTAGGATTTTATGTTTGCATGCATGAAGTTCATAGTTTCAGTTCAGTTTTCAGTTTAGTTCAGTTATGGTTCAGTTATCTTCAGTTGCATGCATGTTGGTTATTTTGAGTTGCATGTAGTTAGCTTCAGCTAACTTGGAATGCATGGCTAATAACTTGAGTTGTATGACAGATAACAGGGACTACCTCCAGTTAACAAGGGATGACCATTCTTGCATGAATGGTGTTAAGTAAATGTTTTAGTTAACTATAAATCACTTGGAGCCAACTTGGGTGCCCAAGATGCTTTATTGGATTTACCTCTCATGCATGATAAGATATTTCTGAAGGCTCAGTTAAGTAGGATTACTTAAGGGTGCCAACTTTGAGGAAGAGCTTTAGATTTATCACCAAAGTGAAGGATGAGTTGTAGCTTTAGTTTGGGACGTCCAAATGGATGAAGTGCATGTTTTAGCATTGTTATTCACAAGATAACTCTATTTGCATGAGATATGGCATACCTTTCAGGGATAGGGCTTGTGTATTGTAATTGTAACTCATGTTGAGTTTACAAAGTTGATTAAAGCCTATATATCTCAAGCAAGTTGAATAGAGTTGAGAGAGAGTTTTTTATTGCAGGTTGTGAAGAATATTGGTAAAGACAGAAGAAGCATTCTCAAGCAAGAATTGGAGCCATTGTAATTTAGAGATTGAATAATAGAATAATTATTGGTGGAGTTTTTTCCCGAAAGGGTTTCTCCACGGTATATCTTGTGTGATCTTTCTAATATCCTGTCTAGTTCTTCTATCAAATTCCCTCTACATTCTACAATAGTAAAATGGATTAATCAATATAATCACCCACAAAGAATATATGTAACAAAGAAAGAGCTTACTTAGATCAGCAATATTAAAGTTTTACAGAGTATTAAGCTAAGAAAACACCTCATTTTTCAACATTTGGTATCAGAGCTGAGGTTGGGTAGAGTATTGGGATGCCTTTCTCTTAAAAGATTGGAGGTTTTTTGGCTTAGTGGGAGCTTTTATTATTTTTTCTATTGCTGATTTTGAAAAAAATAAGTTTGTTACAGAGGTCATTGAGAGCTTGGATTCATAGGTTTGGTGTGAGCTTATGACAGAAATGGGGTTTTGATTATGTGCATCATGATGCCATGGGATTGCTCGGTATCACTGTTCAGTGGGAGCATTTGGCAATGAAGTGGATTCTTGGTTGTAGGATGGTTTTGTTATTATGTCATGGTATACTCTTGATTAGCAGTTTAGAGTTGTGGCATAATACATGTTATGATAATTATGATCAGAAGGAAATGTCTAAAATTCCATATGCTTTTGATAGTAATGGTTTGATGTTTATCTTGTTGCCATGTATAGCTCGGTATCATAGTTCAGTGGGAGCTTTGGTAAGGTATAGTAATCTTCATGGAGAGGATGATAGTCATGATGCCATGAGTAACTCGGTACCACGGTTCAGTGGGAGTTGTTGGAAGTGACTTGGATGCATCATTGGTAAGGTTATCTCCATGTGATTAGAGATATGGTTTCTTGGTTTAGAGTATATTTGTTATGGATGTCATGGTTTACTCTTGATAAGCATTTAGAGTTTGGCATATTACATGGTTCTCTTGAGACTAGGATGTATAAGTATGCTATGATGCATGTGATATCCTAAGAGGAGATGGTTAGATCATGGATGTCATGTTTATGTTCCTGATTCATGATTGGAGCTTTGACATTGATCTTGTGTAGTTCTCTTAAGTTTTGGGTACATTAATCATTTGTTTGATTACTTCATGAAAGTGTTGTGTTGCATTTGGAGTTTGGCATGGATTGGTTGGTTACAGGTCCTCATGGATACTTGGAGAAATAGGTGACGCTGGAGTTCTCTTATGGTAAGAGACATTTGTTGGAATGGTTACTTGTGAGAAAAGTTTTTTAACAGAAAAGACTGAGGAGTCTACACCTTGGTTGAATGTGAATTCAATGCACTCGATGGTTTAGCATGCCTCTAAAGAGGTGGTTTGGATACATAGACTTGCGAAAGGTAATGGTTTGGTTGATAATGGGAAGGTATTAATTGAGAAAGTTAACACTTTAATTAATGTTACATATTATCTTATGAAACCATACAGATAAGTTCTCTTGGTTTTAATCATTTGCTTGGAAGCTTCATGATTATGCAGGTTGCATTTGAAGTTAGCATGGTTTGATTAGTTGGTGTAAGAAGGCCATTGGCTTTGAGTCTTGTACTTATTTTATTATTCCTTGTTTAGAATAATTGCAATGTATAATATCAAGTGGGAGAATATTGGAAATAGGATGCCATTTAATTACAAATCCTAAACATTAATTATTTCATGTATCTCCTAAGTTCTTGGAATGTGTTCAACAACACTAAGATTATGATGAGATTAATTATTTGGATGAAATAAATCATGAAATTGACATTTGTAGTTATTCGTAAATAATAGGAGCATGTGGGTGCACACATGGTAAGGTGAAAATCACCTTGTGTTCAGTTAACTATTCAGAGTAAGAGATAACACTTCTGAATGCATGTAATGATCCTAGGATTTAGGATTTTATGTTTGCATGCATGGAGTTTAGTTCAGTTTAGTTCAGATGAGTTTAGTTTAGTTTAGTTCAGTTTAGTTTAGTTCAGAATCAGTTCAGTTCAGTTTAGTTTAGTTCAGTTATGGTTCAGTTATCTTCAGTTGCATGCAAGTGCATGTTGCATGCATGTTGGTTATTTTGAGTTGCATGTAGTTAGCTTCAATTAACTTGGAATGCATGGCTAATAACTTGAGTTGTATGACAGATAACATGGACTACCTCTAGTTAATAGGGGATGACGATTCTTGCATGAATGGTGTTGAGTAAATTTTTCAGTTAACTATAAATCACTTGGAGCTAACTTGGGCAACCAAGATGCTTTATTGGATTTACCTCTCATGCATGATAAGATATTTCTGAAGGCTCAGTTAAGTAGGATTACTTAAGGGTGCCAACTTTGAGGAAGAGCTTTGGATTTATCACCAAAGCGAAGGATGAGTTGTAGCTTCAGTTTGGGACATCCAAATGGATGAAGCGCATGTTTTAGCATTGTTATTCACAAGATAACTCTATTTGCATGAGATATGACATACCTTTTAGGGATAGGGCTTGTGTATTGTAATTGTAACTCATGTTGAGTTTACAAAGTTGATTAAAGCCTATATATCTCAAGCAAGTTGAATAGAGTTGAGAGAGAGCTTTTTATTGCAGGTTGTGAAGAAGATTGGTAAAGACATAAGAAGCATTCTCAAGCAAGAATTGGAGCTATTGTAATTCAGAGATTGAATAATAGAATAATTCTTGGTGGAGTTTTTTCCCGAAAGGGTTTCTCCATGGTATATCTTGTGTGATCTTTCTAATATCATGTCTAGTTCTTCTATCAAATTCTCTCTACATTCTACAACAGTAAAATGGATTAATCAAGATAATCACCCACAAAGAATATATGTAACAAAGAAAGAGCTTACTTAGATCAGCAATATTAAAGTTCTACAGAGCATTAAGCTAAGAAAACACCTCATTTTTCAACAAAATTTTACACCGGCCATGGTTCGACTAAAGCTACTCCTCACCAGCTATTAAGGGTAGGGTATTATTTTCCTACTCTATTCAAGGATGCCTTTCAATATGTCAAGACTTGCCACGTATGTTAGACAAGAGAAAGCAAAGAAATAAATGTTCCCATACCAATACAACCTGTGTATGAGGTACATCATTTTTCCTAATGGGGCTTGGATTTTATAGTAATGATATACCCCCACTCATCTACATGCCACATGTTTATTTTGGTATCTACAAATTATTACACAAAATGGTCTAAAGCAATTGCTTGCAGATATAGTACAACGAAGGTGGTAGTCAAATTTTTAGAGGATCACATAATGAACAGGTTTGGAATGTCGTTTTCTCTAGTACGTGATAACATTCCCTCTTTTTTATTAGTTCAATTATTGTAATGGGCTTTTGAACGTAAAGTAATTTTGAAATATTCATCAAATTATTATCCCTAGGGTAATGGAGTCACAAAGTCGACTAATAAAAACTTGATAGGTGTCATTAAGAAACTATTAGACAAGAATTCGAAAGATTGGAAATCTCACATCAAGTTTATATTATGGGATGATAGAACTAGAACTAAAAATTCCTTAGGGACATCCCCTTACTAGTTGGTTTATGGTTTAGAATCCATATTTCCCATGAATCTCATAATTTCTACCTTAAACTCCGTGGAGTTATCTGGACATAGATGATAAAGTTCAGGTTAGGTTGATGAACTTGCTAAATCTAGAAGAAAAGAGAAATATTGCTCTCAAACATGTTTCAAAACATAAAGTTGTGGTCAAACAGCGGTTCAACGAAAGGGCTAAAATAAAGTCTTTTAGGATCTAAAATCTTGTCCTACTTTAGGATAAGTCTAAAGAAAAGAAAGGAAGTCATTTAAAGTTCAATCAACTTTGGATAGGCCCTTATCAGATATCCAAGATTTTAGGGGAAAATACCTTTAAGATTAGTAATATGACCAGAGAACCAACCCCATTGCCTATCAATGGGCAGTTCCTCAAGCATTATTTTGGATCCTAGGAAGAAAGGGTATTCTCCTTGTGAATAGTTAGGTTAGGTTTATTGTTTCTTGTTATTTTTTAAATTTTGTTTGTTGTGTCATTTCTTGTTCTCGTCGTTTCCTTTTTTCTTTTGTCTTCCCTCTACTTTTGTGGGCTTTCATGGATATTGTGGGTCAGAATATCAATCAAGCATATGATGCTTGTAGTATTTTTGTTTTCAAAGCTTTTCCTTGTTTAAGTTCAAAGTTTACTAATCCTTTTATTAAGCCTAGAAACCCTAGATAGTCTAGTATATGAAGTTAATGAATCCTTGAATTTAATTGCCTGAATCTTAATATCTACAAACTTAATGAAGTCAGGATCTGGATTAAAGAGAAATGGTTATGACTTTTGAACTAAAGAAATACTATAACTTTATCTATTCACTTATATTTTGTAGTGTTTGTTCACCCTTTCTATCTTCTACTTATATCCACTACCATATTTCTTATTTATAATAAAATATTATTTTTTATTGTATTATTCCTTTTATCTATTACTCTAAACTTCTATAATATTGTTTCATTCCCAAACTGCTATTTGTCAATATATCAAAATTCACTTGCTTCATTGTAACATTACACTTACTCTTCTAATATTCCTCCTAATCCCACTCTACATTAATATATTTTTTATCCTTCAAGTATTCTTCTTCATTTGGTGGTTTATTGTCTTCCCACCTCTTACCTATAACTATCTTCCTTCTAATTTTCTTTGTTTTCCTCATTCGTACTCATTTAGGATATCTGTCACTTTTTTCTACATTGTTTTTCTCAAAATATTTTATTCTTCCACCTTTAGACTCCTCATGTCTTACTATAACTCAAAATTCTTCTTCTATACTATTGTACTCATTTTTAATTTTTTTTTAGCTTGAACACATTTAATACTACTTTCTATATTACCATACTCTCTTAAATCTTGCTTATCATTGCTTTCATGGCCTCCAAATTTTTTCTACCTTTATCTTTTTTCTTCGTTCTCATCAATCCTAAATATTTCATATCTAAACCTTATTAGATTAGTCTTTGATTTTTTTTTACTAAACTACTTACAAAGCATACATTTCAAATCTTCTTTCCTTTCTACTTTCCTTCCATAGAGACATCTTGATCCTTTCAATAATCTAATATATTAACTTCCTTTGACATACCAACACCAATTCTAAATCTTTTTTATATTCTTTTTATTTACCTAATCTAGCCTTAAGGATTCTTATTTTATCCTTCTCAATAATTTTTAGTCTATAAATAGCAACCTATTCCATACCAAATGTTTATTCTTTAATCTAATTTGGACCTTCCCCAATTTAGTATATTTTTTAACAATTCCTTGTTTCTTGAGAGGAAACTTATGTTCTAGTTTCCTCGGTGATAGATCCTTTGCTACACATCTTTTGTGACTCTTTGTGCCATTGAACCTTTATTTTTTACAACATATTATTTTCTTTCCTTGAACTCTATCATTCCTTAATTCAAATTCATCTTTATACTTCTTCCTAGATCTTTTGTTGATTTCTATTGTAGCTTACCCAATTTATCTATAGTTACATTCTTTATCATCAATTCTATCTCTTCCCAATTCCTCTCTAATTATTTTTCTAAAATAATAACCCTACCTCTAAGTTTCACATTAATGTAGGAACATACAAGTTAAGAGTAATCTTGCGCCAACCAAAAATAGTTTCTTGACATTTATTTTCTTTCATAGACTACCTAATAATGTTTGAATAATCACACTCTCATTATTGAAAGTTATTCATACTACATAGGTATATTCTATTCTAGCCATCATTAAAGCACATCAAAATTTTAGATATGAGTTCTCACTATGTTATATAGTGACATTAAAGATAAGGATATTACCATATATATATAAATAAAACATAATCAACATATATTTAAAATAATAATAATATAAATCATACATGTATGGATATCTCTAATGCCAAAATGTCGACTAAGCTTCCTTACCAATTTAGAGTAAATTTTGAGAAAGAGAAAATATATGTATATATCTATTGCATTCCCTCCAATGGATTCCACCATGAAAGCTCAAATCCTTGCAAGAAAATACAATGAAATGAAAATTTAGAGCAACATTTAAACTTGAATGCCTTAAATAAAATGAGTTAAAAAAAGAAGTAAAAACTAAATAAATATTTTTATTAGATTTGATGTGTTGGTTTTATGTTTATTTGCATATAAATTTCACTTTAAATAATTTGATCGAAATTTGTTTACTAAGATATAGTAAATAGATATGTGCGCAAGCTAATTTGATATAAACAAAAATTATCAATTATATATGTATTTCATTATTAATAATCTAGTTTGATTTATGTTAAATGTATATAATATATAAGATATTGGGATTTATGATAATTTTGATTAGTTATAATATCATATATAGTGATAATATTTTATATATAATAATATAATTTTTAATTTATGATTATTCATGTATGTTAAAATATATAGATTTAAATTTTACAATAGTAAATTTCACATAGTATTATTTCAATAATTCTTTTTGTTTTGTTTTTACTTTCAAAAATATATTAAATGTTATATATTTATTTGTTTTTGATTAGGGGTAAAATAGGTTTTGATGGGACTCAAAACCTAGTACATAATGGTTTTGAAGGTACCCATAACCTTGTAAAAAAAAAACACGCTACAAATAAGATAAAATATAAACCAACAACAATCCAATAGCAGCCGGTTAAAGAAAAACATGACTACACTGGTCACATCATACAAACAAGCAAGGGCCCGAGGCCCCTTTACAACCTGGTTTTAATTGGGACTAGAAACCCTTAGATAAACAAAGAAACCGCTTGCATCTGCCAGGCATCAACAAACTAGCCGCTCATGGATGACACCATTGAGCCAAGAAAGATAACCAACTTAATGGTGTAGAACACCATCAAACCCCTAAGCAAAAATGCCATCAAATCCAACATCTCCACCTCAATAGGGGAGTTAGAGAGAAAAATAGACCATTGGAGCACATAAACCAACTTGCAACAATACCCCACCTGAAGCACCAACCTCAACTCCACCTCAATAGGAGGGAGCTCCCCTCTAAAGGAGAGGAAGAAATGAGAGCCCAACCCTCCAAAGCCATCACTCTTCTTCCCACACAATCTCCACCTCGATAGGAAATAGTAGAAGAGAGATCTCCCCACCAAGCCTACAACACCCACCGCCACCTCAATAGAAGAGGGCTCCGCCTCAATAGGAGTAGTCTTCACCTCCATAGAAGACACCAGTTGTAGATTCCAAGGGAAAAGTTTAGAAGAAAGAGCAATCACAACCACCTTTGGTAAAGCAAGGTACTGAACCAAGAAAGAGGGAGAATGCACGTCCACTAGAGAGAAGCACCAAAGCAACTGAGCATTAAGAGAAGGAAAATGAAACAACTCAACCCATGAAATACTTATGAAAGGGGTAGAGCGAAACCTCCAACAACAGACCTCCAACTAGGTACATAGAGAAAACCTAGCCAATAGAAAGAGATCCACGAGAAAGATCATGCAGATAGAAATTTGTATGCAGAGAGAAAAAGACTCCAACCTCAAGCAAAGCACAACAAAGCATAAGGGGATCCCAAAGACTAACATAGACCCCAACTTCGAAAACCAAAAACAACCCATCCTGTAAAACAAGACCAAGCCCACAACCAATATCGACAACTCCAACAACCTCTGCCTCAGAGAAAAAGATGAACTCCTCAAGGGGCTACAGATAAACAATAGAAGCCACCTCCCACAAACAAACAAAAGTAGAAATCCCTCAACATGAAGAACTCCACAACCCGCAAAGGGAAAAAAGCAACAACACAACACAACAACACTAGGAAGAGAAAGGGCGTAGAAACCAAACCCCTCAACAGAGCTAAAAATATTAAACAACACAAGGGATGTAGCTCCCAACTCAAAACAAAATCCCCTCCATGGACAAGGAAGCCAACCACCACAAACAAAAAGCCACTCCACACAAAGGAGCCATAGTAGAGAAACACTGTTCAAAGCACACGATTGAGGAAAAGGAGTCCAAAGACTCACCCAGAACAACACCAACCTACAAAGTAACCAAACCGGTCGTTCAACCAAGGCCAACGCACAAAGAAACACAGGCATAGTCCCAACCAGATACATGCAGTGACGAGGCAAAGTTAGGAATGCCTCAACAAAAGCAACGATCTCCACCATAACCTAGATAGAGAAGACTGACTAGCTAGCAATGCCGAACAAATCTCCATCATCATCTTCAAAATTGGCCTCTCCATCCTCTACAGATTTCAAAATGCCTCCACCGCACCTATTCTTGTCACTCCTCTCCATATGTGAAACTTATGACATATATACTTATATATTACTTTTTAATAAGTTTGATTTTATTATTTTTTTTAAAAATGTGTGTTAATTATGTTTTAATTTTTATATACATCTTTGAACATAATTATAGAGTCATTCTAAATTTTAATTTAACATATTTATATCATAAACTAGTTATTAAATTAATATTTTATTGTTAATTAATTTTAGTTTACTGCCTATGATCTTTGACCTTATTGTTTTTGTTGACTTTTTGTCATTGAAAACTTTTTATGTTTAGATCTAATATCATGTAAATGATGCTTATCTTATTAAAAAAATATTAAATTAAATTAAACTAAACTTATTATATTAAATTTAAATAAAATATAATTATTTTTTTATTTTATATGAAAATACATCATTTCTATAAAATATTTTTATCCTAAACTATAATTAGAATAATCCTACACATTAAATTTATCAACACTTTCAGCACATTCATGAAAGTTAAAGAGGTAAGTAAAAGATTAAGGCTAAATAAAATAGAGAAAAATAAATCCATTTAAAGAAGAAAGACGACCCTAATTTTTTCTTTTATTTGCTTTTGGTGGAAGTTGAAATGAGAAACATCAATGGTAGTACAAAAATCTTTAATTATGGATTAAAAGTGAGTAATGGCTTGAATCTTAGTGGAAGTTAAATAAAGTATGTTTATAAAAATGGTTATAATTTTCTTTATGATATTTTTCTAAGAGTTCATTTATTCTTCAATGAGATTAGGGCTAAGGATAGATTTCTTATATCTAAGTTTTTAAAATAATTTTTATTAGTTTTAGAGAGATTTGAAGTGGAGTCTATATAGTTCAAAGTGTATGATATCATCTCATTTAAAACATAAAATAGGTATATAATTACATTTTTATATTATATAATTAATAGTTAAAAATAAAATATTTTAGATCATATATCATAAATTTGTAGTTAAATGAACTAAAAGATCAAAGCATTTTAATTGAATAATGTTAAATAATAAATAAAAAGATTCACATGTTTTCCTTTTTTCCTCTAATTTTTCCCTTCTTTCTATCATTTTGTTATGAAGTTTGACTTGGAATTATCTATCTTTTTCTATTTTTAATTTTTTTTTCCACCTATCTCCCGTCACTTTCCATGTGCTAAAATAATTATATTTAATATAATATTTGACTAAATGTGATTTTCCATGTACAAATGTTTCTAAAAACAAGAGATGTATTGCACATGGTTCTTATCATTGATTAGTTTTTGTATTTAGTGGAGATAAAGATTGTGAAATTGTAATTATTTTTGTTAGGGGCAATAGACTTGTTAGAACATGTCTAGTTATGAACTTAAATAGTTCCAAATTAAAATCATGGCAACATGATTTTTAGATCAACGATGTGCTTAACCGCATTGTATTTGGTTCATAAAAATGAATTGATAGTTGAAATTATAGTTTGAGTGAAGGTTAGTGGGTATTACATTGCATAAATAGTGCATTATTGTAGTAATTGTGAGTCATTAATTATAGATAACTTAAATTCTTGCTAGGTATTCTTTGCATCAAAGCAATATTATGATATTATATACTAACACACTATTTCAATAAGTGAACTAAATTTAAAAAATATAAAATTAAATGTATTTAGTGTAAGTCTTTTTTTCACAAAATCAATAATTTAAATATCAACAATATAAATCTATAGAAGAGGATTTTATTGAACACGGAATAAATTTTCATATTAGTTTACCTTACCACCTCACAATAGTAAATGAGTACTACGGTGGCTATAATAGCATTCAATGTCATTCAACCAACAACATAATAATAATAGAGTTAGAAATTTGAGCCTTGAATGCTTGAATAAGACTCATATTATTGATATAGTTGAAATTTTATGACAAGAATTCAATGCATTAAAATATAACGAAATATAAATAATAATTTTATTTATACATTAACTATTCTCAACATGAATCAATAGAAAAATAGATAAACATCATTTCAAAATTATTAAATGTGAAAGCTAATTATATACTAAATGATTGTTGTCAAATAAGACAAGTAAATTGCATCCGATCGATCCATTAATACTCCTCCCTTTAGTAGGAACTAATAAATGTATTTTTATTACTCAAATTTCCCTTCATTTTTCCATCATATTTATCTCTGTTTATGTCCTATGTACTAAAGTAATTGTTTTTAATAAACATATTGACTCAATATGATTTAACTAAATTAATATATTTAATTTTTCACCTTTAAATTTTAAAATAATTTCTCTAAATAAATATTTTAAATAGTCAAATAATTTTTTACCAAATATATATATAGACTGCAAGAATCGGTCGGGTATGCCTATAAATTGCATGCACTTGGTAAAAAAATTTCACGTGATGTGTCTGGTAAACTTTTTTCACGTGACCAGTGGTGCTGGCGCAACACACCCTTCGGTGGTACCAAATAGTGTTATAAAATAACTTAATTTTAATAATAAAAATACTATTATAAATTTATTTAATATGGTTGTTATATTTAAATACAACCTCAATAAAAAAACAATTTGTTATATATAAATTACACTTCTAAAAGAAACAAAATAATATGTTATATATATATAATCAACTTATGGTTTGTAATATAAGTAGTGGATTAAAATAAGTGAACTCTAACTCCCTTTAATGGTTGATTTAACTTTTACAAATATATTTAAATAATATTTATATCATATGTACATAAAATAATTATTTAAATAAAAAATTTAAAATATTTCTAATAATAATATATTTAACACTCAACACTACAAAATGAAATTATAAATCTCTTATCTAGAAGAGTTTGAAATTCAATATTTTTAGATGTTTTTAGATTATTCCACTATAACTTTTTATAATCAAATGTCTATATATTTTTTTTTTCATAATCTCATTTGTAATGAAGGCTGATGATTTAGATTTCAAGGTATAAACCAAATAATATCAATAAGTTTAGTACATTTACTAGATTAACATTTTTCTTCAATTTATTTCGAGTTTTAGGAAAATAAGTTCTATGACTAATTTCTACATTTGGTTTCAAGTCTTGAAGAAAATAATTATATACTTCTCCCTCAATATAGTGATCTAATATCTTATTAAAATATAGTAGTCAACACTATGTAGGATGTAAATTGTTAACAATTTATATTTCATCTTGTTAACTATTATTTCTTGATATCTAGAAGATGAATGCTAAAGGTCATTAATTCATAAATGATTCTTAAGTAGATTCAATAAGATTAACACATTTAAAAAACATCACCTTTCTCTACATTTTTATTGTACTTTGATGATATTTAGGGTGAAGTATAAAATAATCAAGGATAATCCATTATCAACTCTTTCATTATTATAGCTTACAATAGAAAAAAAATATAATTATAAATATCTTAAAGGGGGTTTATATTTTACTCAACTCCATAAAATATAGTGTTTCCATTGTTTCCCTTTCATTGTAATTATAGCTTACTTTTCCCTTTCATTGTAATTATAGCTTACTTTTTTGTCACACTATTGTCTACAAGTTAGGATACCTAATAATTTATGTAATGGACCAATGTTTTGATTTCCACATTCAAAAAAACCAAAATTTAGTGCATTAACCTTCTCGATAAACAAATTTCAATTTTCTTTGGCTATATTGAAAAAATATGTTTATAAATTATTTTTAGAAAAAGATCAATATTATATTAAAATTATCATCTAAGTTTATTAAAGACACATATTCAAAATAATTGAAGTGTTAAATGGCCATTTACAAATTCCTCTCATCATCTTATGTGCAAGAATCTTTACCCTCTACAAATTTATTATTTTGATTAAGAGAAAATAATGTTTTATCTCACTACTTAATTGTCATGTGAAGGTCACCATAAAAATTAATGTTCATTATTGTTGTATTATTGTATAGGCTAGAATTTGTTCAAACTTCATCCTTAAATTTATCCTTCTATTCATAAATTCATGATTTATTTTGATATAGGTAATAATAATTACTTACACTAATTCACACGATACAAGTACAAACAAATTTTTAAGGTGTAATAGTAAATATAAGGAAATCCACAAAAGGAGTCACAAGTTAATAATAACCTATAATGCCATTGGTAATTGTCTAATGATCTAATCATTAACTTAAAAATAATAACTACGAATTCTACTTACAAGTATCACTAAATGGTGCTTAAGATAAAAGTTTAGTGTCAAATATAGAATTTTGACACATCTTTGATTGACCATGACAAGTAAATTAAATAATTAAATAATCAAACTTCTATAAATCTTGAAAATAAAAATCATAGGAAACCTTTCTTAATGATAAATAAAGGAGAAAAAAATATTCATAATTATCAATAATAATTATTCTTTAGATGAAAATTATATTAAGTTTTCAATAATCTTAATCATGAAGCAAAATAAACTTAAGGTGCAAAAAACTAAGTAAAATATGCAATACATTCTATATTAATGGACATGCATCCCATAATACATATTCACCTATACTATACCACTACATTAATTTAACAAACCTATCTATGTGCAAGGATGTAAATCATCTAGTAGAGTACATGGTCATCATTCCTCCCCTTTTCCAAATGCAAATCCCTATTGACTTAGTTTTTATAGATTCATCATAAACTAATTAGGTTTTGTGAAATATCAAATTACTACACCAATATTTGGGTGCATTAGAAATTTTCATGGTGGTTAGTTTTCCTTCGAATATTCACACTATTATGTATGTAGCTATGAAGAATTATGATGAAATGCTAAAAAATTATGTTTCATCGTACATTTCTTGAAAATTATGCTTTTGCAATTGCTAAAAATTTAAAATTTCTAACCCTTTCTCCTTCTTTCCCTTTAACCTTTTTTCATTTTTTGAAATCTTTGAAAAAATTATAAAGTTAGTGAGTCAACTCTAAGAATATTTAAGAGTAAGCAAATAAATCCATGAAATCACTTTATAAATTGTTGAAATAGTTGAATTCAAAGAATCTTGTGAGATCCTTGAGCAAAGTTAAATTGAATTCCTCAAGATCCTCACAAATTTGTTTATAAATCAGTAAATTTATAGATCTTTGAAAATAAGTAGATATTTTCAAAAGAATGATCAAATATATTCTTCATTTAGAGCAACTTGTTGAAAGAATAACCAAAATTTTCAAGTATCTATTGTTGAGAAAACGGAAACGTAAAACCCATAAATCTAATAATAATTGTAGCACAAGTTAGATGCAAAGAAATATAGAAGATAATTAAATAGAATCACAAAACAATAGAGAAGACACAAATTTACATGGTAAAACCTTGACAATTTCCAAGGAAACATCCACTGGGTAAAGTAGCAGTATTCTTATTGCTCAAAAAAATTGATTACAACTTTCACACAGTCGCTTCTCTTCAATTACAATTCATTACAATAATCATTTAGCCTTCAAGGCAGCAAGATATAAATAATATCTTCAACCTGTGTTGCACATAGAAAAATCCAGCTTTGTCTTTATTTCTTTGTTTTGTTTTGTTTTTAAATCTTTATCTTTTCCAAAAGGATTCCAAAGATAAGACTTTGTTTTAATTCCCTTATGTTTCCAAAAGATAAAATTTGATTTCTTTCTAATTTTTTTGTCATAATCTAACAATCTCCACCTTGACAATAATTTACTTGATGCTTTCCCATGCCCATTCATCACCTTTCTTGCAAGCCAAGAGAAGAAAAACTCCACTTCAACTTCTCTAACTGTACTGGTTTTGTCAACATGTCTACACAATTTTCTAGTGTATGAACTTTCTCAAGAGCTACTCCACCTCCATCAATAACCCGTCTTACAAAATGATATTTAATTGCAATATGCTTAGTCCTACTGTGATAAGTTGGATTTTTAGTTAGATGTATAACACTTTGAATATCACAAAATACAATCACCTTGTCCTACACTTTTTCAAACTTACTCAAAAGACCCTTCAACCAAATTTCCTCTTTGCAAGTATGTGAGAAAACCATATACTCTACCTTAGTAGTGGATAAAGCAACTGTTTCTTGAAGCTTTGACATCCAACAAATACATCCTCCTGCAAGATTAAAGACATGACCTGATGTAGATCTCCTTTTATCCAAATCACCTGCAAAATTTGAATCAACATAACCATAAACTAAATCACTACTACCATCAAAGGTGATACAATAATCACTTGTGCCTCTAAGATACCGAAGCATCCATTTCACTACTACCCAATTCTATTTACCTGGATTTTCCATGTATCTACTGACAACACCAACTGCATGTGTGAAATATCTGGTCTTGTACATACCATCGCATACATTAAAATTCCTACTACATTAGCATACGGTACATGAGACATATAATCCTTTTCTTCTTTATTACTAGGACATAAACTTGAAGAAAGATTAAAATGAGAAGCTAAAGGGATATTTACTAGTTTCACATTCTTAATACCAAATCTTAAAAGGATCTTCTCCACATACTTCTGTTGTGATAACCAAAGCTTACCATGTTCCCTATCCCTGTGTATTTCCATGCCCAAAATTTGTTTTGTTGCTCCTAGATCCTTCATATCAAAAGTCCTAGCCATCTGAGCCTTTAACCCATTGACCTAACTATGCTTTTTCTTGCTACGAGCATATCGTCAACATATAACACCAAGATAATGAATAAAATATTTTTCAAACTTTTAAAGTAAACACAATGGTCATACTCACTCGTAAAATTTCGGCTCACCATGAAGGAATCAAACCTCTTGTACCATTTCCTAGGAGACTGCTTCAGGCCATACAATGACTTATTGAGTTTGCAAACAAATTTCCTATTGCAATCTTGAACAAACCCTTCTAGTTTCTCCATATATATCTCCTCATCCAAATCTCCATGTAAAAATGTTGTTTTAACATCTAACTCATGTAGATTTTCAACTTCTACTATGTTTGATTATATGAGAGAATCATCAAATACATCTCTACTAATGATGATTTTGTGAGTAGTAGGATCCCACAATCTATATCCCTTAATTCCATCACCATAACCAACAAAGATATATTTCTTAGATTTGGGGTCTAATTTAAAACACCCCAAAACACTTGAATGAATGCAATCTAGAATACCCTTACTTATATGACTCTCTACTTTAAAATTCTATCTAGATTGCTTCCCATAAACACAATATTTTCAAAAATTCAAATTCAAAGATTTTAGATTTGGAAGTGACTTATGGTTTAATAGTACCTTAAATCCTTTCTCGCTCATATGACCCAGTCATTGATGCCATAAACGAGTAGATTCATTTTCTTCTTCAGATACCACTGGCGCTTCATTTATAATAGTACTCCCTTCCAACTTGTAAAGGTTTCTAATATGTATGGCCTTCATGACCACCAAAATTCCCTTGGAAACTTTCATTGATCCACCTTGACTTGTAAATTTAAACCTCCAAAATATATAACTCCCAAGGAAATTAAATTCTTTTTGAGTTCAGGCACATGTCTTACCTTTGTTAATGTCCTCGCAACACTATCAAACATTTTAATCTTAATGCTCCCAATCCCAATAGTCTTACATGAAACATTATTTCCTATAAAAACAACACCGCCATCAATAGCTTGGTAAGAAGAAAACCAATTCTTATGTGGAAACATGTGATTAGAAGCACCGGAATCTAATAACCATTCTTCATGATATTGTAAGGAATTACAAATAGATAAAACTCCATCAACTATACCTTAACTTACATCTCAACCGGCTTTGCTTCCTTTTTGGAGTTATCCTTGTCTTCTTTCCTCTTCCAACAATCTTTCTTGGGATGCCTTGATTTATTGCAATACCAACATTTTCCCTTAACCTTTTTTCCTTCTGACTTAGATCTGGATGTACCTCTTGAATCTTGCCCTTTTTTCGTGGACCGACCTCTAACCACCATTGCTTTTGATGTGGAGGTTTCTATGTTATATTTCTTCCACACCTCTTCAGAAAACAAAGCTCCCACAACAAAATCAAATTCAAGGGTGTCAGTTGTGCTAAAGCTAATAGAAGTGACAAAGTGATTCCAGAATTCACGAAATGAACACAATAACACAACTCCCTTGTCTTCATCTTCAAATTTTACACCCATACTAGCTAATTGACATATAAGAGTACTAAAAATATTTAAATGATCAAAAAAATTATACCTTCCTTCATTCGCAAACTATACAACTACCTTTTCATGTAATACTCTATCTGATCTACAGCTAAAGAAAGGAATCTAACTACCAATTTTTAGCTGAAATGCAACTAACTTGTTTTCAGGCTAGGGTTTCCTTTGCATTTTGAATGAAAAAGAAATACAATTTTAAAGAAATACATGATATTCAATTTCCCAATTAACTTTTAAATTTACAGTTTCAGCTGAAAAGAAACAACTAACTGATTTCCATTTAACTGAAAATACAAATGAACTTTAACTAACTTTTCTTTGCTTCCGAAATACAAGAACATTAATTAGAGCTAAACAATTAACATGCTAAGTAACATTTCAAAATTTTTAAAGAGAGAGCAGGGTTTCAAGAAGATATAGTTAAGGAGCTGAAATACTTGAGCTTGACTTTGTCATCATGGGAAAAGGAAATATCATCAGGGACTTTTTTGCCCATCCGAAGACCTACTGGTCTCTCATGTTTCTTCAACTGAAGAAACTTGTCCCTTCACAATGGTAATCAACAAGGATCACTATTTATCATCATGCCTCTGAGCCTGGTGTCATGAACCTATACCGCTGGTTGATCCCTCCTCTGTAGGTACCTCCTAACTAGAAGGATCATTCTTACCAGAAGTATATATGGTTCATGATAGCGAACCAATGCCTATCTGGCATCATACCTTGGCCAAGGATTTCATTATCTTTACTGGCACTTCTGTGTCGTCAGCACTCTCACCCTTGCTTGACACAATTTCATTTGTCTCAAAAATTAAATTACAATAAATGGTTTGAATATCATTTTCTTTTAGTTTCAGGTTATGTCTTAACCATATAGCTTATATAGATGAAAAGATATTGTAACAACATTGTGGATTTCAAGACTCTCATTTAAATATATATATCCCCAAGAAGTCTCGATTGAGCAAAGATATGCATATGTTCAGCTTGTAATTCAAGAGGAGAGAATTCAACTTATCTAGACATATTAAGATCTTAGGTAATTTCCAATTGGTTCAACTGAACCTAGAAACAAATTTTACCCAACGTATGACCTTATAATTTTGAAAAGTACGAACTAGTTGAATTTCAAAATAAAGACCAAGTTCAGGGTTTAATATGAAAAGAATGTAAAAGTTTCATCTTAGATAAGTCGAGAACAAAGTGCAGAGGAAAGAGTTCGATTCAAGCATGAAGCAACTATATGTAGAATCATTTTAGACATTAGTTAGCCTAGCAATCGACTTACCTTTTTAATAAGAGACAAGAGTTTTCGAAGCATAAGTTTATTAAAATTTTCAACATTGAAAGATCCTTTTAAAGAAAAGAAATATGAATTCTTTTATTCCTACAACTAGTCTTAACTCTTTAATATTCATTAATTCATGAGAAAATCTAGAACAACTTTTCAATCAAAGCTATATTTATAGTTTCAATGCATTTACATGCCTGATTAAGAAATGCAAATCTTGATGAGACCCTGCGCTAGATTCTCCAAACGTTTGTGCAGAAGAAACAGACTTAAGCCACAAATTCCACTATGCCCGATTGTGAAGACTAAGATTGCCACCACCAAAAATCCATCTTAAAGGAAGTAGCACTCAGAGAAAAATAGAGGAAGAGCCAACAAGAAAATCGTGGTACCAAAGTGATGATAACAAATGGATGACATGAGACTCAGTAATGAATGTAGACAATTCACAGATAAGATAACAAAGATTGCAATGAAATCAAACCAGAGTTGATAGAGTGAGAGTAAAAAAATGAATGCTTAAGAGAGAGCTCCAAACTCACACGAATGCTCTAAAAATCCTTCGCCCAAGACTACAAGAGCCATGCGACTGCATGGCTTCCCCATCTTGGCCGTTTCAATCAAACGCTTGAAAGAGGGTGGCGGGGAAACTACTGCCAACCAACACCGACAACCCATTCCAAAATTAAATTAATTTATTTTTAACTTTAAGCCTTACATATGATTTATTTTTATTTCGATAGCATAAGAATTATAATTTTATTGTTGATTCAATAATTTATAATCTTTGTAATTTTTCGCAATTTATATTTTGAGAATTGGTTGCGCTACTCCAAGAGGAAATTATTAATAATTAACTAAATTGAATTTGACTTGTTTAATAATAATTATTTTAAATTACATATGGCAAAGTTATGATTTTGAATTTTTGCTACATTGTCTTACACTGACTCAAGGTTTGATGATAAAATTGTTCCTTTGTCAACCACATCCTCTCCTTGATGATATCTCCTTTTCCCTTGTGGTGTCGGCAATCCTACATCCACTGAAAAGAATTATGGTTAGATCATTCTCAACGTTTATATATATATATATTGAAATATAATCTCATGAACACATATGAACACATTCAATTTCACATGAATATATAAGAAAATCATTTGCATTTGCAGTTACGACATATAAAACATTTATTTTATTCTCAATTTCACATTCACATGAAAGCAATTACTTGCAACTAACATAACGACCAAAATTCCATTGTCATAAACATGTTCAAGTTAAAGGGGATGTAACATACTCCTCCCCTTAAGAATCATCGTCCCTGATGATTATTTATTATAAATCCAAGTCTAAAATCATAATAATTATATATAGAGTATTAATTGTTTTGAAATAGATATGGAAACTTCTGAAGGATTTCTTCATAATCCTCCCAAGTGGCATTTTCCTCTGAATACTGGTCCCACTAGACCTTACATTGTACCACCTCGCAGTTATGTAAGCACAACTTACGTACCTCAATCACTCAGAGTGGCTCTATTGTGATCACCCTAGGGTCCTGCACCTACAATGAATTCCAGACAATCATATGATCAAAGTTTGCATAATACTTCTTAAGATAGGAAACATGAAACACATTGTTCAATCTGGTGAGAGCCAAAGGTAGAGAAATTTTTTTTGCTACTAGATTGATAACTTCTAGAACTTCAAAAGGTCCCATGTATCTTGGGGCTAACTTGGAAGCTTTTCCAAATTTGATAGAACTTTTTTGTGGTTTCACTCGCAAGAGAACTTTCTCTCCCACCTCAAACTATCTAGGGGTTTTTTTTGCATCTGCGTAGCTCTTTTGTCGATCATTAGCTTCCTTCAGCCTTTGTCTGATCATCTTTACCTATTCTTCCATTTCCTGAAGCATTTTGGGTCCTAAAATGATCATGTCCTCCATCTTGTTCCAACTGATAGGAGTTTTGCACTTCCTATCATATAGCACTTCAAAAGGTGTCATTTTAATAGCTGATTGATATGAGTTGTTATAAGAAAATTCTACCAAGGGTAAGTATTCTTCCGACTTATATTGTTGATCCATATAGTACATTCTAAGCATGTCTTCTAAAATCTGATTTACCCTTTCTATTTGACCATTTGTTTCAGGATGATAGGTTGTACTAATGTTTAACTGAGTCCCCAAAGCAAAAAATAATGTCTACCAAAACTTGGATGTCATTCTGGCATCTTTGTCTAAAATGATATTTTCTAGTATTCCATGAAGATGAAATATTTCTTGTACAAATTTCTGTGCAATCAAAGATGCCCCATCTGTCAAATTTCCCAATATAAAATGGGCCACTTTAGTGAGTCTATCCACTACTAGCAATATAGCATTATGCCTGTTCCTTGCCATTGATAGACCCTGTACAAAATCCATACTAATGATTTTCCATTTCTAGTCTGGTACACTATGGGGCTGTAGTAATCCTATCGGGTGCTGATGCTCTACTTTGACCTTTTGACATTAGAAACATCCCGCAACAAATCTAGCTGCATCCTTTTTCATCCCCTTCCAAAAATATAACGGTTTAACATTGACCAACATCTTGGTTACCCTTGGATGACCTGAATAAGGTGTGGTGTGTACCTCTTTCCATATCATTTTCCTTAACTCAGATGATTTTGGCATATACATCCTACCCTTGAATCTCAAAAGTTCATCTGCTTCCATCTAAAAACCCTCATATTTAGGTTCCTGTGAATTTGTCCGAAGAGCTTCACGAACTTGCAAATAGAAGTCATCCTCATTTAATTTTTGTAGTACTTGAGTTCTAAAATTTGTGTTAATGGTCACCATGGAAGTTATATGCTTTTGCCGACTCAATGCGTCAACCACTCTATTCTCCTTGCCTTTGATGTAACTGACGTCGAAATCATAATCGAAGATTAACTCCATCCACCTCCTTTGGCGAGCATTTAAATTGGGCTGTGTAAATATGTACTTCAAACCTTGATGATCCTTCTTAAGTTCAAAAGTTTTTCCTAGTAAATAGTGTCGCCACATTTTTAGGGCATGAACAATAGCTTCTAACTCTAGATTGTGTGGGGCATAATTCTGGTCATACTGCTTTAGTTTTCAAGATTCGTAAGCCACCACCTTTCCTTCTTGCATTAGCACTCCACCTAACCCATCTCCAAACGCATGTGCTATAACTACAAAATGGCCGTTAGGGTCTGGTACAATCAGAACTGGTGCGGTCGTTAATTTTTCCTTCAAAGTATCAAACGCTTCCTGACATTTCTCAGTCCATTTAAATCTCTTTCCTTTTCTTTGAAGAGAGGTAATGGGGTGGGCAATTCTAGAGAAATATTTGACAAACCTTCGATAATACCTAGCTAGTCCCATGAAACTTTTGACCTCATGAAAATTTTTCAGTACTGGCCAATCCACTATTGCTTTTATCTTGGCAGGGTCCACTGCGATTCCCTTGGCTGATATTATGTGCCCTAAGTATTGTACCTCTTTATGAAAGAAAGTACATTTTGACAATTTCCCATAGAGCTTATGCTCCCTCAGCTGTTGGAGGACTATTCGAAGATGCTGAAGATGCTCTTCATTTTTGGAGTAGATGAGAATATCATCCAGGAAAACCAATACAAACTTGTTTAAACAATCTCTGAAGATACTGTTCATTAAGTTCATTAACACAATTGGGGCATTGGTGAGTCCAAAAGGGAAAACTGTAAATTCATAATGCCCATATCTAGTCCTAAAATTCCTTTTATGAATGTCTTCTTCTCTCAATCAAAGTTGATGATATCTTGATCTTAAATCTATCTTAGAGAATACTACTACCTCTTTCATTTGATTGAAAAGACCATCTATTCGAGGTAAGGGGTATTTTTTTATGATGGTGAGCTTATTCACAATTTAATAGTCTATACACAAAGAGTCCCATCCTTCTTTTTAACAAATATCACTAGTGCACCCCAACGTGAGACGCTAGGTTGAATCAAACCTTTATCCAATAATTCTTGCAGTTGTGCCTTAAGCTCCATCAATTCCATGGTAGTCATATGGTATGGTGCCTTAGAAATAGGCTCAGACCTTGGAACTAAGTCTATGGAGAAATCAAACACCCTCCTTGGTGGTAACCCTGATAATTCCTCTGGAAACACATCTTAGTATTCCTGAAGATAGGGGTACTTTTTAGCAAAATTTTCTTCCTTAGAATCAATTTCCATTTCCCCTTCCCTACTCTGGGTGTGCATTAACATATCATCAAAATATGTGCTTTCTTTGTATTCTCTAACTTCTTCCATTTTAACTATGAACATTTGGCATCCCTTCCTTTTATTTCTTTTTAGCTGCATAGCTGAAATTTTTCGTACCTTGACTTCTCGTTGCACCCCTCGTATTAACATCAGGTTCCCTAGGTCATCCACACATTCCACTATCTTAGCATAACAATAAACCTTAGCCCTATGTTCCCTCAACCAATTCATTCCAATGATCACATCATAGGAACCTAGAGGTGCCACGTAAAGGTTAACCTCTGTGGTGAAGCCTAGAAATTCAACCCTAGCTTCAAACAGACACTGCTCTACCCAAGCTCTCGTCTAATTAGCATATTACACTATCTAGGGTTTAGCCATGTACCCAATTCTTTCAGGAAACCCATCTAATAACTTATGGGATATAAAACATTCAGTGGCTCCTATGTCTATTAAAATAGTTATTGGGTTTCCATAAAGCATACCTGGAGTTTCTATAGGAGTGACTTGGTATTCAACTTTCCTGTTGTCAACTATTGCATGAATTCTCTACTGAAAAGCTATCTGCTGGGGTGGTAGAGGTTTCCACTACTACTGCCCCTGTTGATTCTTATTAGGGCACTGATTGGCATAATTTTCTCCTCCGCAATTGAAGCATCCTCCAGGTGGTCCCTTCTTTTCTGGACCTTTGCTTGTATTGGTATCATCCTTCATGTTATTATTATTACCCCTTTTATCCTTCTTGTAATCAAACTGATTATTCTTGTGACCCTTCTTCTTGAAATTCTGATGAAACTGATCCCACTTTCCTTTATTACATTTTTTGTCCCTAAAAGAATCATCCTTCTTCAATCTTTGTTCTTGTCATACAAATTTTTCATAAGCCTCATCCATGGTCTAAGGTGCCAAGACATCCACTAGACCCCCTATACGATTGTTCAGCCCCATAATGAATTTTCAAACTCAGAAGTTTTCATCCTGCCGATACTAAGGAACATATTTTAGTAATCAGGTATACTTCTCCCAATATTCATTGACAGTTAAAGGCCCATGCCTGAGATTTTCATAATCCAATAGTTTTTGGTCATAATATAACTGCGGAAGCCATCTCTGATGGAATATTTGCACAAATCGATCCCATGTTACTTTGGCTACCGCCAAACCCATTAAAGCCCTTTTATTTTCCCACCATGTGGCAACTTCTCCTGCCAACTGATAGGCTGCCCAAGCTGCTTTGGAATTATCAGAATAATCTCTTAGTTCAAAATATTTATTAGAATGGGCTGCCCAAGTCTTCATGTCTTTAGCTAGTTCGTCAGCCAATCTACTTCTTTTGTTTCCCAAACTCAATGTTTTAGAATTATCCTCATGTTGTTTTCTCTGGTTCTCAAACCTTTCATCTCTTGTTTCAGATTGCCCTTATACATTTCTCTCAAGGTTAGCTATACAGGCTTGGGTTTCATTCATTAGGTTCAATAGCTGGTCCAGTTTATCCATGGGATTATTATCCTGATCTCCTATGAACCCATTTCCGAAATTCTCCATTCCAAAGAAGGTCCTGGAGATATTAATGGTTCTAGTTAGTTTTGATTTTTGTTGTTATTCAGTAGTTTGCATAAGTTAAGGAGTTTTCTTTTGCAAAATTCAATCAAATATTCTCAAACTCAAATAAGATTAAATTTCAAGCAAAAATAACTCACAAATTTTGATATTGATTCAATTTTCAATTGTTTACAAAGGAACTATCACTCCATGTGATAGGTTCCTCAAGATTACAAAATCTCTATCACTACCTGTGATAGATTTATTTCATGAATAATACAAAATTTCTATTACTACTTGTGATAGATTTATTACAAAAGATTACAATATGTTTATCACTTTCCGTGATTGGTTCTTTTTTAGTTATTTAGGAATCATTTTCGTTGCTAGTGATAGGCTCCTCCTAATCACTAAAATCTGAAAATGGAACAAGTTTATAACCAGGAGTTGGAACTCGCTCTCTTGCAAATGTTTTTGGTTTGATATGGTAATTTAAGAGGTTCTTAGTGTTGGTTTGGTTTATCTCTACAAGTATGGCGGTCTTCACAACTTCCTTCCTAGAGGCTGTCCACTTTCTTCTTTATTTCTAAAGTCTCTTTAGAGCTTCAACCATTGTTTCAGAATCCAATGGGAAAGAACAACTTGAGTAATCATATAAAATTTGGATCTTCCACAGTCAGACGGTTATAGGATCTCATACTTTCTTCTGGGGTGTTTTCCATATCATCATCCTGAAATGACACCAACGGTTGTTTTAGTTTTCTAATTTTGCATGATGAGCCCCAAGGTTCAGTGTCAAACCTGGTAGCTTTAATACCATGTGTAATACTCTATCTGATCTATAGTTAAAGAAAGGAATCTAACTACCAGTTTTCAGCTGAAATGCAATTAACTTGTTTTCAGGCGAGGGTTTCCTTTGCATTTTGAATGAAAAAATAAATACAATTTTAAATAAATATATGATATTCAATTTCTCAACTAACTTTTAAATGTATAGTTTCAGCTAAAAAGAAACAACTAACTGATTTCCATTTAACTAAAAATACAAATGAACTTTAACTAACTTTTCTTTGCTTCTGAAATACAAGAACATTAATTACAGCTACACAATTAACATGCTAATTAACATTTCAAAAAATTTAAAGAGAGAGAAGGGTTTCAAGAAGATACAGTTAAGAAGTTGAAATACTTGAGCTTGACTCTGTCATCATGGGAAAAGGAAATATCATCAGGGGCTTTTCCACCCATTTGAAGACCTACTGGTCTCCCGTGTTTCTTCAACTGAAGAAACTCGTCCCTTCATGAGGATAACCAACAAGGATCACTATTTATCATCATGCCTCTGAAACAGGTGTCATGAACCTATACTGTTGGTCGATCCTTCCTCTGTAGGTACCTCCTAACCAGAAGGATCATTCTTACTAGAAGTATACCTGGTTCATGATAGTTGACCAATGCCTATCTGGCATCATACCTTGGCCAAGGATTTCATTATCTTTACTGGAAATTATGTGCCGTTAGCACTCTCACCCTTGCTTGACACAATTTCATTTGTCTCAAAAATTAAATTACAATAACTAGTTTGAATATCTTTTTCTTTTAGTTCTAGGTTATGTATTAACCATAAAGTTTATACAAATGAAAAGAGATTGTAACAACATTGTGGATTTCAAGACTCTCATTAAAATATATATATCCCCAAGAAGTCTCAATTGAGCAAAGATATGTACATGTTCAACTTCTAATTCAAGAGGAGAGAATTCAACTTATCTAGACAGATTAAGATCTTAGGTAATTTCCAATTGGTTCAACTGAACCCATAAATAGATTTTACCCAATGCATGACCATATAATTTTGACAGGTATGAACTAGTTGAATTTCAAAATAAAGACCAAGTTCAGGGTTTAAGATGAAAAGAATGTAAAAGTTTTATCTCAGATAAGTCAAGAATAGAGTGCAGAGGAAAGAGTTCAATTCAAGCATGAAGCAACTGTATTTAGAATAATTTTAGACTACAGCTAGCCTAGCAATCGA
This sequence comes from Sequoia sempervirens, assembly GCA_007258455.2. Lineage (NCBI taxonomy): Eukaryota > Viridiplantae > Streptophyta > Pinopsida > Cupressales > Cupressaceae > Sequoia > Sequoia sempervirens. The sequence continues at coordinate 123,783,048 of VDFB02373365.1, forward strand.
CTTACCTTTTCAAGAAGAGACAAGAGTTTTCAAAGAAGAAGTTTATTAAACTTTTCAATATTGAAATATCCTTTTAAATAAAATAATTACAAATTCTTCTATTCCTATGACTGGTCTTAACTCTTTAATATTCATTAATTCATGAGAAAATTCGGAACAACTTTTCAATCGAAGCTAGATTTACAGTTTCAACGCATTTATATGCCTAATTGAGAAAAGAAAATCTTGATGAGACCCTGTGCTGGATTCTCCAAATATTAGTGTGGAAGATTCAAACTCAAGCCACAAATTCCACTATGCCCGATTGTGAAGACTAAGATTGTTGCCACCAAAAATTCGTCTTAAAGGAAGTAGCACTTAGAGAAAAATAGAGGAAGAGCCGACAAGAAAATCGTGGTACCAGAGTGATCCTAACAAATGGATGACACGATACTTAGTAATGAATGTAGATGATTCACAGATAAGCTAACAAAGATTGCAATGAAATTGAACTAGAGTTGATAGAGTGAGAGCAGAAAAATGAATGCATAAGAGAGAGCTCCAAACTCACACAAATGCTCTAAAAATCCTTTGCCCAAGACTACAAGAGCCACGTGACTGCATGGCTTCCCCATCTTGGTCGTTTCAATCAAAGGCTGAAAGAGGGTGGCGGGGAAACTACTGCCAACCAACACCGACGACCCATTCCACAATTAAATTAATTTATTTTTAACTTCAAGCCTTACATATGATTTATTTTTAATTCGATAGCATAAGAATTATAATTTTAGTGTTGATTCAATAATTTATAATCTTTGCAATTTTTCCCAATTTATATTTCGAGAATTGGTTGCTCTACTCCAAGAGGAAATTATTAATAATTAATTAAATTGACTTGTTTAATAATAATAATTATTTTAAATTACATATGGCCAACTTATGATTTTGATGCACTGTCTGACATTGACTCAAGGTTTGATGATAAAATTGATCCTTTGTCAACCACATCCTCTCCCTGATGATATCTCCTTGTCCCTTGTGGCGTTGACAATCCTGCATCCACTGACAAGAATTATGGTTAGATTGTTCTCAACATATATATAAATTCAAATATAATCTCATGAACACATTCAATTTCACATGAATAAGAAAAATGTTTGTATTTGCAATTATGACAAATAAAACATTTATTTTATCCTCAATTTCACATTCACATGAAAGAAGTTACTTGTAACTAACATATCAACCATAATTCCATTGTCATAAACATGTTCAAGTTAAAGGGGATGTGACACTTCAAGTAGATACGATTTGTCAAAGACTTTGTCATATAAAGACTCCATTTTACTCCATTTTCCTCTAGCTGTATCCTCTCCAACAATATTAAAAAGAACATCATCTGCTAAACACAACCGAATTGTGTTCAGAGCTCTTGTATCAAGATCCTCCCAATCTTCATCAGTCATATTTGTAAGTTTCTTTGAATTTCCAACCAACGCTTTGTACAATCCTTGTTGCACTAACAAATCATTCATCTTAAGCTTCCATAGCTTAAAATTATTATTTCCATTGAATTTCTTCATCTCAAACCTTGCATTCAAAACCTTTTCCATCTGATGCTACAAAAAAACACCAAATCCTATCACAGATGCTGCAAAATAATTTCTCTAATACCACTTGTTGAGAAAATGGAAACATAAAACCCAAAAAACTAATAATAATTGTAGCACAAGTTAGATGCAAAGAAATATAGAAGATAATTAAATGGAATCACAAAACAATAGAGAAAACATATATTTACGTGGTAAAACCTTGACAATATGCCAAGGAAACATCCATAGGGCAAAGTATCAGTATTCTTATTGCTTAGAGAAATTGATTACAACTTTCACACAACTGCTACTCTTCAATTACAATTCATTACAATAATCATTTAGCCTTCAAGGAAAAAAGATATAAATTATATCTTCAACTTGTGTTGCACATAGAAAAATCCAACTTTGTCTTTATTTCTTTGTTTTGTTTTGTTTTTAAATCTTTATTTTTTCCAAAAGGATTCCAAAGATAAGAATTTCCAAAGATAAGACTTTGTTTTAATTTCCTTATCTTTTCATAAGATAAACTTTGCTTTCTTTCTAATTTTTTGTCATAATCTAACACCTATAAGATCTAGTGAAATATCTTGTAAGTATCTTTTGATCCAACACTTATAGTTAAAGGTTAGAAAATCGTAAATGCTAATCTCGAGGTTAATCTCTAGATCTGATCCTGCTTAAATTATTTGAATTTTGGTGTTAATCTCTAGATTTAGTATAAATATGAGGTTAATTCACATTGTTTCACCTAGAAATTTTGAGTAAGCATCCTTATAGAAAATTCAAGAGTTCACAAGAGCATCATAGAGCATTTCAAAGGCATTCAAAGGAAAATTAGTGAAGTTTTATTACAACAATTTAAGGTCATGTTATCATGTCAAAGGCATAGTGCATTCAAGCATGCTATTGAGATAAGATTATTGATGTAGCATTGAATATCCACTTGCAAACATTGATTTACATCTAATTTAAGATCAAGATCTACATTCTTCATGGCCACTTCATGTTATTTTGCAATTTTATACTCCAAGACAACTTCCAAGGTATCAACATCTCATGTTTCATGTTTCATGCTTGAATTTCTTACTTGAGATAACTTGTGCAAGAGAGGGTTCAAGGGTCCCTCGAGGTGTGTTTTGTGTTGTAAAAGTGAGGAAAGTGTATCTCATCTCTTCTTCCAATGTTTCTTTTCTAGGAGGCTTTGACACCTTTGGTGGCTTGTGTGGAACCAGGCTTGCTGGCATGTTTCTTCTTTGGTGGAGTTCTTTGCCCAGTGGGGGAAGGCCCCTATTAAGACCTCTTTTCTTCAAGTTACTTGGGCTCTTGGATCGACTTTTATTATCTGGCATATTTAGTTGGAGAGGAATCATAGGATTTTTCAAGATGTGAAGCTGTCTACCCAACATTTGTGGTGGAAGATGCTTCATTATTTGGGAGAAACTATTTCAACTAAGTGTGACTTCGCTGAGGGTGTGGATCTAGGAGAGGTTTCCTGTTGCACTCGTATCAATCTTCCTCTTTAGAGGGGTGCTGCTCAGAGTGTTGGTCAGATCATGAAAAATAGATGTCGACATCCTCTTTGGAAGATAAATAGGGAGGGGCATTGGTGTCCTTCTTCTCAGCATGTGTTGAAAATAAACACAGATTGTTCTTCTCATGGAAATCCTGATCATGCTGGTATTGGTGGTGTTGGGTGGACTAGTTCTACGATTGTTGAGTTTATCTTTTTTGTTTATAAGGGTTGGTATACTAACAATGTGATGGAGGCTCTTGTCATTTTATGTGTTGTGGAGTGTGGTTGTGATCTTGGGTGGAGATGGATCATTTGTGAATCTGATTCTCAGGTGGTGGTGACTTTGCTGAAGAGGTGACAGTTAGAGGATGTCAGTTGGCATTTGGCTGTTGTTATAAAACAGATTCTTAATATGTGTGCTTCCTTAGATTATGTTTCTTTCTATCATATTCCTTGAGAATGGAATGGGTTTGCAGATTGTTTGGCTAAATGGGCTTCTGATCATCTACAAGATTGGAATATTGTGGAAAGGGGTCAATTACCCCAAGATTTGTCACAAAATTTGGACCAATTAGTGGAGATAGACATGGATGTGTAATGCCCTTGCTTTGTACTGCTCTATTTTGGATTGAATAAATTTTTACCCCTCTTTTAGTTATAAGTGTTTTATGAAATATTAAAATACAATGAACCTTGAGTGAACCTAATATGTTAACACCTAATGATTGAAACCTTAGAATGTTAAGTTCTATCTGAGTTTAAAATATTTCAAGAGAAATACTTTCCATTGTAAAAATCTATTTATGTTATATAGTTAACAACCACACTAACAAAAGTGGTGCTAGGAGGGGGGTTTGATAAGGTTTCTTTATAGTATTTACAAGCTAGAGCAATGAAGATTTGTTACAAACTTACAAGGTCATGATCCACCAATTCAAAAAGATAATTTGCTGAGTTGCTATATCTTTGAAGAAATTGAAGGAACCAAGCTAATTTTCTATGAGTTATGCCCCAAAATTCATATTTGATCACCTCAAAATTTTCTCTTGTATCCCTAATGGCATTTTTCTAATGTCGAATCCTCAATTAATTTTTCAGCATATTGTAACTTAGGGAAAAATTCAAGTTAGCATTATAAAGCATAAACAAACTAAACCCTAGCTATGCAATGAAGAACAATGGAGTTAGAAAACATAAAAAGAAAGAACAATCTCACCAAGTCTTCATTCCCCCTATGAATCACCTTCATTGCACCTTCTCCATTTGTTGTAATATTATATTTTCCCTCAGATTTTTGATGAGCAACCTATGACCATGACTATGTCCTAAGCAAATATTGAAGGATTGAACTATTCAAAAGCTACAAATGCAAGTATGCAAGTGTGAAATAAGCCTAAAGTATGCAAAAAATAGTTTGGCATCATGTGTGACCTTACCTCGTTCTACATCTATTAATGTCCTTTATGGAGGGGCACTAATCAACTCAACTCTCTGAGGAGAAGCAATTCATTATTAGAATTCCTCAATATTGACTTGGTTTTCTCTAACTTCCTTAGTAATTGAGTAGTCAACCAGAGGTTGTGCCACTTCTTTTTCCAAATCCTTATTTAGGAACATCATCTCTTTCCCTTTCAACTCCCATTACTGGTGGCTAAAAAACTAAGTACTCCACCTCCTACTCTTCTTACTATTGTTCACTCCTAATAAGGTTTGAAACACTAGGTTCGACAACCAATCTTGAGGGCACAAATACCATAATATCAACATGATCTAATATTGTCTACATTCTGAGAATCATATCCTTAATTTATATGAATGATCCTTTATAATTAGGCTTTATGTTCTTTCTCTTTATTTCTCCAATAAGAATTTTGAGCCATTTATCTCTTCTGCTTTCAACTTCTACATCAACTGTGTAGTTTTGGATCAAATCTTTAGATTCATCCAATTCATGATCACAAGTGGATTTCCCCACTCTTTTTATGATTTGATCAATAAATCATGTTCTAGGTCAAAATTCCTTTCCTTATCCACTCTCATCCTATACACCTATAATTTGGAACCCAAGGGTTCTAGTCCTTTGGAATTAATATTGAAATACGATAACACTAATATTGGAGGGATGAAAGAACCCATTTTGTGATCCCTTAAATGAAGCTTATTAGATTCATTTAGTTTCCACATTATCTCAAGTAAATCCATTCTATCTGGAACCCATTTTGGTAAGGAATATTGTTGAACATTTGCTCAATAAAATATGATGATAGTCACATATGAATGGAGAAACCAATCACCCCAATTATGATCATAACCTTCCAAGGGTTGTCTCACTTTAGGTCTTAAGAACTTCACAATAGTATCATATAACCTCAACTTTTGATGCCCTAATAATCCTAATATCACATACATAAAATGCCTCTCAAACATGACATAATTTGATGTTTTGCAATGTGAATCCCACATTTGATTTCATCCTTCAATAGGAATGATATTTCCCTCTGAGGTTTGGTATCTTATTTGCAAGGATTTATCCCAAATATTTATTCCACTATACTTGATAGGATGTGGCACAACATTGAGTACTACTTAAAGTAAGGAGTTTTTCTTTCTTGAAAGACACCAATTCCTTATGAATTCCTTCAGTAATATTGTATGCATAATCAAAATTCCTATTAATATCCCAATGTTGAATATCAACTACCAACATCATCAAATAAATATGTATTTGAGGCCTAAAATCAATTTTGAACACCTAGCATATATAGCATATATATGTCATTCTAAAGTATTCTTCAAATAAATCTTCATTAAAAGGTTCCAATTTACTCTCCAAAAATGTTCTTGGTTGATGAGAGCTTCTCTTCCTATGGTGTGGAAACCATCTCGCCCTATAGCTAGATATGTCTCTCTTGTATTCCTTTAACCATTCACTAAAATTGATCTTAATGTTTGCTACTGGGGTTAAGGTTGAAAACTTCCTTGATCAACTCCTTATTCATTGTCAACAGTGGTACACCCTCATAGTTATACAACATTATGGCGTTTGCATTCTATTTATTATAAATTGCACGAATAAGCTCAATATTCACAAATACATTGGGGACTTCTAATTTTCCTTACATCATATCTCTAAATGTTTGAAATAGGGTGATTCGTTGTGCTATGATTATAAAATAATTTAAAAAATCTCACCCTTGGAATAGATAATTGCATCCCTAACCAACTCAAATTGGTCATAAATTCTCTTAGAGATGTGACATGCAAAATTGACACCATGCATTTAATTAAGTCATATTCGTCCATTCATCAAATAAATTAAGTTTATTTGATTAATCTCTAAAGTCCTCCATTTAAATTAAATAAATTCATCTTTACCACTAACATCATCCCCTTTGGTTAAATAAATCAAATTATTTATTTAACTAGGTCTAAATCATTTTCCATCTCCTTTTGATTTATTTTAATCCATAAATCTAAATCAAATGGGTCAAATCACCTAACCTCCTCTTATTTAATCAAATCATGATTAAATCTAATCTTAATCTGTCACATCCTCTAGCTTTTCCCACTTGCACAAATAAATCATTTAATTGATTTATTAAATCTTTTAGTTTCCATCGACATGGCATAAAAGTGGAATATTCCCCCATTTCAAATCTCCCTCTCAAATGACTTGTCCCTTCCAACATAGCATTAACTCCCCTCTTACATGTCCCCCACTTGGCATTTAAGACCCTTTCTTCTCCCTCCAACAAGCCAAATTTCAAATTTGAAAAGCCACCTAATGTCATTTATTGGCACATTCATCAAAACATGCACATCCTTGGCCCATTCGCATTGTGACAAGTGACTCCTTCCTATTGGTTGGGTTTTTATCCCACATTCATCCCTTTTACCTCTTCTCTCATCAATTCTATAAATAGAGATGTTATCCTTCATTCTTATCATCCACAATCATCCACAATTTCATGCAAAGTTACTCTCTTCATATTGAGAGCTAATTTTGTCCACTTCATTGTCATAGCATAACAATCTTCATCATTTGAGCTTGTCAAGGGTTGGGAAAGGGTCACTTTTATCAAAGTGACAACAATCCACTATGGAATATGTATACTTTATTTTCTCATATGTTTTGATTATTGTGTTATTTGTTTGCATTTAGAGGCATGATGTATTATTTCATAGGGATGTTGGATGTTTGTTTTGTTTTAAAACACTAATCATGCTAATGTCTTGTTTAGAGTTTTAGCCATTTGCAGATTTTCACATCAACAAGAGATAATTATGTGCCTTGTGCATGTTTTTATATTTTCACAAAATCGAGAAGTTAGCTTATGAGGTCTTGTTCTAAACTGTGCTTGACTTTACCACTTTGATATTTATTTTGATTCATCTTGCAATATTGTGTTCTTACTTAAAATGGAAATTTCTTAAATTATGAAAACACAATTTAAAAACAACCACAATACCCTTGAAGCTTAAAACCCTAGCACTAAAAAACACTTGCTAACATAGAAAGGAAACATTAAACATACCCACTGTCTTAGTAACTTGATTTTCTCAAATTGGAATCTACAACAAAGAGCTATCACAACAATTTACGTATTGCACAATTCTCATTCAATCTCCTTCTTCACAACTTAGAAACAATAGCCTAAGAATTAGAGACAACCTTTAAAAACATGATGCCTATTGCCACCCTCAGTATAGAATGCTCAAACAAGCGAAACACTACATGGCACATTGCGGTCCATTTTCATCTTTGAATATTGACCATTAATTATTCACGAGGATAAAATCAATGGCTAGAACATGCCACATCATTTTGCAAAAAATATTTAAAAAATATCCTTGTCAAATTATGTTGTAAATATAACATGTGTTATAATCGCAGGGCGACATGTGTAAAAGTTGTCTTCATTCATTTTCGTCCACCCACGATGAAGCCTCTAGTCCAATACAAGAAACCCATGACGTTTAAGCCCAATCATTGGGGAGGACTTGCATTGTAATGAGGAACATCCACGTGTACCATCCCCACCATACAAAATAAAGTATTCGTATCAGTCTCAGCATAAAAAGTGAAGGGTAGGCTCGACCATGAAACTGCGTTGTGAAGAAACATTGCACTCTAATGGAATATTGCCACTTGTCACAATCTAATGAAACTTGACCCACCTCCACCTAGAGAAATCATAATCAACAATAATATGCCAACAATCCACTATTAAATTCACTTGGTGGGGTCTACTCATGGTTGAAGCAACCATTGAGGACACATGCCACCATATTGCAAGATCACAACCTTAAATGTATGTGTCTAGAGTGAAGTAGCACTAGAAAAATAATGATGCAATGAATGCATAATACATGGACAACACATAGGGACCATAAAATCAATCATTGGAGCAAAGGATTTAGTCAATAATTCAAAGGGGGTCAATAAGATAACATGATTAGAGAAATTCATGAGACATCTTAAGTGATTGGGGGAGGGGAGGTCGATAAGGTAATGAGATTAGAGAAATTCATGAGATATCTTAAGTGATTGTCCATGGATTGAACATGTCAGTAACAAGTTAGAAATCAAGAGTGCAAAATCATTGAAATGAAGGTCAAGGGTTTTAGATTTTTTAATAAATTCAATCAAGAAATTAAAATTCAAAACCTAAAATACTACAAGGTCTAATAGGTTTAATATTTTGTTCCTTTCAATTGAAAATCAAAATGAAATACCGATGTCTTCCATAATTAACAAGCAATTTTTTCTAATTCCAAAATTTTAATATATATAGACACTAAAACACATAGACATGTTGGAATGTCTCCTAATTAAAAAGGAAGGAACCATATTATGGTTAATATTTTAAAATTATTGAAAAATATTTTTATAACTTAATTTTATCATGTATTTATTGAGTGAGTCACTCAGACAATTCACATCAACACAATCACTAGGATTTTGTCCCCCTCCCCCTTTAGCTCCAATTACCCCAAGTGATTTGTTGCTTAAAATTAGGTGAAATTTTCAACACCTTTCTCACTCGAATAAGAGAATTCACTCACCTAAACCAAAATTCATATACATATCATATAATGTTTGCAAAAATATTTAATGTTTACTGCATGATAGAACTAGGTTTTTCTTGATAAGAAACCAGAACAAGTCATATCCATCACCAATGGCTAATTTGAGAAATTATATTGCATTAGTGTAGAATCAAACCTTCCTAAAGTTATGATATTCATTTGAAATATCTTGATCAATATGTAGTATTGCATGGCTACTTCTATCTTCTAGAATGAATACTTAAGTATTGACTGTCTTAGAGAAAATATAAATGAGAAAACCAAAATGATTGAAAAAGAAAGATTGAACTACAAAATTAAAATAAAAAATATTACTGGTTGATGTAGGATTACGCTTACACCCTAGAAACTTTTGCATTAAATATCTTGAGTAATTATTTGTGATTTTAGTGCCCACAAATAAAGGTTGAGTGATAGAATCACTCTTTAGACTAGTAAACTAGCAATAATGTATTCTTAACACATGAATATGTTTCTAGAACCAAGTATTTATTTTTCCCTCCACCTCGCTTAAAATAAAGAACTAGGAAACCATCCCCTAAACATATTTGTTGCCTATAAATACAACTTATCATTGCTATAATTTGATCTTGATTATAGTTTTTGCTCTTCTTTATCTATCACCTTTATTATTGTAGTTTAAAACTAAATATCTCCAACATCCCTTTCATCTTTCATTTCACTTTTCTAAACATAAGTTCCTCCACCAAATTAAGTCCCCTTCTATGAATTTCACTATTAATTATCTCAACTTACACTACGATATGTTATTTCAAAATTCCTCCTTTGTTCTACTCCCCTTATTTTTTGTATCATTTTCTTCTTTTTCAAAATCCTCCTTTTTTCACTTTTCTAATTCCCATCCTCTACATTTCTCAATAAATAATTTATAGCTACAACTATTGTTTATAATATTAAATATCTTACCATATACCAATGTCTATTTGCATTCTCCAAATTTGTATTAGTTACTATTCTTTCAACTATAGCATATGCACTGTATTCTATCTTTTTTTAATTTCCCTAAGAATCCACAAACATCCTACAATTTATTTCTCCAAATTTACCATAAATATTTAGGTCATCCTTACTTCAATTTTTTATTCTTATTATCTTTGTGGCTTGAAAAAATAACTAAAAAACCTATCTTCAACTTCCGACCACTTATAAATTGAATTCTATTACTTATTATCTAGAATATGTTTTCCTTAATTCTCTGTGTCCTTACATGATTTCCACCAATCCTCCATGCTACCACAACACCTCATTTATTGAAATATTCACATATTTTTTCCCACCATAGACCCCAAAAGACATAGGAGAGTGTGAAATTCAATAGTTTCTTAAGAATGCCATTGAGAAAATAAGTCTCCCATTGGGTAGTGAGGTTAAAAGTAAAATCTAGTTGAATCCAACACACCTCAAATTTAGATAGAATGAAACCTATTCTATTTGAGGAAAAATAACATTATAGAAGAAGATGGTAAAAAAACTCAAACATTTTTCTTGCATAAAATACATCTATTCTTGATATCATCTTACCTCTTTTAGTCAAATTGTCAATAGTAAGGATTTTTATTTTGAACTACTATCTAGAAAATGTAATTGATCATTAGGACAATAAGTCTCCCATTGGGTAGTGAGGTTAAAAATAAAATCTAGTTGAATCCAACACACCTCAAATTTAGATAGAATGAAACCTATTCTATTTGAGGAAAAATAACATTATAGAAGAAGATGGTAAAAAAACTCAAACATTTTTCTTGCATGAAATATATCTATTCTTGATATCATCTTACCTCTTTTAGTCAAATTGTCAATAATAAGGATTTTTATTTTGAACTACTATCTAGAAAATTATGTAATTGATCATTAGGACAGTAAGTCTCCCATTGGGTAGTGAGGTTAAAAATAAAATCTAGTTAAATCCAACACACCTCAAATTTAGATAGAATGAAACCTATTCTATTTTTAGTAAGGATTTTTATTTTAAACTACTATCTAGAAAATGTAATTGATCATTAGGACAAGGTCTTTGTTCTATATTTTGTGTCAATCAAAGCCATATAAATTGGCATTGAGATTGATTCTATAAACCAATTTAATGGTATAATTTTATTTAATCCCTTAAATGGGCCCATATCATTTCATCATTTATATTTCCTTAGCTAATGTGTAAGTATTTTAAAAGATCATCCAATTTGGTATATATATCCATAACCTCATAATTATCCAGATGTCTAAGGAAATACCCTTTCAACATTTTCTTGATTCTTTCTACTCCATATAATCAACCACTTTTTCTCCATTTCTCTTTTCACTTCCATATTGACTTTCTCCCAAGGGTGAGTTATAATTGAAGGAGACCCGATATATCTTCCCAAAACAAGGCTCAATATCCCATACCCATATTTCATTTGCAACCTTTACAAAGCAACTTGATGCTATCTACAAAATGATTCTAGAAATGGGATCCAAATGACAACATAAAGTAAACTCTCAACTTTAGGTGGCTATTTTTCCTTTAATATCTTTGTCTATTGATTAATCTCCTTCAAAAAATTTCCATCCAAGCTTTACCCTAAAGGTTCTATTAATAAGTTTCATTTTTTATCCATATCCAGATACTAGAATTCACTCTACAAAAATAGAGGCATGCCAAGAAATAAAAATGAATCCTTTGATTCAACTACCCAAAATTCTAAAGATCTTATGTTTTCTCAACAAAAGGGTGTTGATAAAATATAGTGAACTTTTGTCTAAATTAATTTTTTTGCTAGAAATATTAACATAGTCATTCAAAAATGTCTTCACTTCCTTGACCTCCTTGACTAAAGCTTCCCCCATAATGAGCTTATCATCAACAATTTTTTGGTGAGAAATTGAAGTAGGATTAGATGTTAATTTTATTCCTCTTATGCTTCTTTTTTGACAAGAGTAGAAAACCTTCTCTCCAATGCTTCAACCATTATGATAAAGAGAAAATCAAGCAAAGGATCTCTTGTCTAAGACCTCTTTCACTAGCAAAAAAATATAGGGATCCTTTGACTAGACCATAAAAATATCATGTAAGACGGGTAATGGCATGGAAATAGGGGCAAATTAGTGGTCAGACTTGATATTTTTAGCAAATTGTATTTTTGTTATGAAACACATCACACATATGAGTCTTAACATGTGCACATTTTAATGCCTTGAGTTCAATTTTTTATGATCTCCATTTATTTAGGCTTGGGTTTCCAAGACTAATGGTTGGACATCTCTTACGACTCCTAAATCCATGTTTTTAACATGAAATAGTTTGAATTTAAATTTCAACCTCATCAAGCTTTACATGTTTTGTAATACAATTTTACAAAACCATCATCAAAATGAAGTGCTACCTCTTAACTTTCTAGCCATACTTTTTTTATTATAAATAGGTTAAGTTTTTTTCTTTGAACAATGTTTTCATATTCCTCCAACACATATGTATTATTTTTTTAATAACTTTTGAATGACCTAAATTTCAAAAAAAATATATAAGGTTGTTTTATATTTCATTCTATACATATTCACCAAATATATATTTTTGATTAGTTTTGTGCAAGTTATGTGATCTACATGCTCAATGATGTAATTTTCAGGATCTACCCACTTCAAAAAATAACAAAAATAAATAAAAATATGTAAAACGTGTAGTACTCACTCTTGGCTATATTTTCACCAATTATTTAAAAAAAAAATATTTATCAAAATAAATAGGGGAATGCACACTATACACTATGCTATATTTTAGTGATAAAAATATGAACATTTTTTTATGCACCAACATTTTGCCCCCTTAACTTGAACCATTCAAATTTTTTTAGTAGTTTATAAACTATATTTAGAGTACTACAATTCTTGTTCTTATCATATCTTCAAAATTTGAGCATACATATATTGAATTATTCATCCAAGTTTAACTTTAGCTTATTTTTTTAAAAAGGTCACTTTTGACCTCGTTTTTGTCCTTCATTTCAATGCACTTACCTAGATATATATTGCTAATGAAATGTTTGAATTTGACATTAAAACTAAATCTTCCAATATTGTATCCACAAAGATCTTGGAAACTTTGTCACATGCTTTGTTTCACATTAGGTTTCAATAATATCCCATATATTTTTCTCTTCTCTAAAATATAAATAGTTTCATGGATTGTGATTATGGCATCATGAATTTTCCTTGAGCAAACCTTCTTATTCATAAGCTATGATATTAGGAAGGATGTATTGCATTATAATAACCAATATTTTATTGAAGAGTTTATAAAGAGTAGTACATAGACTTATCAGCCAAAAATAAAAAAAATCTATCACTCATTTTATGGGAATAAGAAAGAAAAAAGTAGCATTAATTTTGAGGATTTGACTCAAATTAAAAATTTAATAAAAGCAACAATCACATCCTCCTTAATGATCTCCCAAAATTTTTGATAAAAAATAACCCGGAAGTCATATGGACTTGGTGCTTTATCATCTTTTATCACAAAACATATCTTTCTTCTTTTGTGAACAAAAGAATCACTAGAGAATTGTTATCAACTTGATTCAACACACAAGGAATAAAATTCAATTTTTTGTCCATATCGTAATTACCCTTTACTTTTCCAAATAATAGAGTTTTGAAAAACCTTATGCCCTCTTCCTTAATATCAAGAGGTTTCAATGATTTTTATTATAGTTTCAATGATTTAGAATAGAAAATATGGAAAAAAAAATTATATCCCCTTCAAACAACCAAAGATCCCTTGATTTTTGTGTCCAAAAGGTATCCACCATAGAGGGAAACTCACTTGGTAAAAGATTTTTCCTTTTCCCAAAGATTCTTATTTATATTGTCCAATTAAATCTCTTTCATAAAGCAATCAAATATTCTCAAATCTTATTCTTTTGCTTAAAAATATTTTCAAAAGTTTCATTATTCCACTTTTTCAGATGATTTTTGACATGCTTTAAGATTTTTAGTTGTTTTGAAAATAGTTAAATTCTATTAACATCTAAATTCCACCATTCCTTAGTTTTAAATTTTCTAATCCATTGTGTTGAAGCCATTCACTTTGTATTCAAAAGTAGATGATTCTGATCCAAACAGATTCTTGTCGATGAAGAGAGATGAAAACTATGAAAAGAAAGTCAATGAACTCACACTAAGATCATACATATTGTAACATGAGTAAGGAAATCTCTTATCTTTCAGTTTATCCAAGGAAAACCCAATCCTCTTAATTCCCTACTAATCCTCCATGATGTTAATGAATTTCTGACTCTCCTTTTTTTTTTCAAAGGAGTAAGGGTCTTATTAAAATCTCCCACTACTATTCATTCTATGAAATGTCTCATTTTATGCTTTATTGATGTTCAATATGTTAAAATATAAACTTTATTTAATTATGAAGAGTCATGTCTTATTAAGAGACATACCTATCCATATATGTATTTGAGAATCTTTGCATCCATATTTTTCAATGTTGAAATATAATATCAATGTTTGTGATGTGCCACACTCCGACGATCCTCTCTGCTACCACTGTAGTGATATGCTCTGATACCACTGTGATGAACCAAACTGGATTTGACTCAAACCCCCAATTTAATTTTGGAATTTCTCTTCTTTGTAGGTCTGATTTGTGTTTTGTGTGTTTGATTCTTAATGTCTTTTCGTGTTTTGTTGTTTGATGCCAATGATACTCATGAATGTAACAAGCATATACATGCAATATGAACTCACAAATAAACTAAACGCCAATGATACTCAAGCAATGAACTCAATTTCATAATTAAGAGACCTTCTTCATTACAAAGAGAGTACATAAATGGGCTGCTTGCATACAATTCAAGAGATACTTGAGCAAGATTCGAAATGCTATTCAAGATGCATTCTACATGATATAAGAGCTTACATGGAATAGTCAACTTGCATCAAATTCGAGAGACAATACATCTTATGTCTTAATTTTACTTACAGCCAAACTTCACTGTGAATAGTGACTGCTACAGTACCCGCGCCCATGCAAATGCTCATACAAAATTAAATACAAGTTTCTCCTACCAATTTCTTGATGGAATGTCTTCTATTGACAGGGGCGCCCACTTTAGGAGTGAAATCAGCCACCAAAGAAAGGCGTATTTATTTCTTTGAGCAAATCAAACCCTTAAGAAGTGCGGCTGGCTGTAGCTGTTAAAAATCAGCTCCAAATTCTTCATAAAATGCAAATAAATACCTCTGGATGGCGAATGGCGTCACTAGCAGCAAGTATCCTTCTGAAAGATGCCTCCAACAACTTACTGCAGAAATCGGGAAACCCTAGTTTCCTTCTCTCCCAAACTCCACACTTCAAGTTTCATTCAACAAAATAATCTCAAGCATGAGAAGTTCGAACTTTCTCTTCTCCTTTTATAATTTTCACTTGAAATCACTATTCATTAAAAAAACACTATTCACTTAAGTTATTTCTTTTTTCACTTTATCAATGAATAGTAACAGCAAAATATAAAGTGACCCCTTTAACAAATAGACACATGGTCCCCAAGCCTGAGTAAGTGAAATAAGTGGTGATGAACAATATTTTAAGCTCCAATTACACGCCAAACGCGCAAATTCACCACGTCACCGACTCCGGATACCAATACTGCCTTTAACCGACCAAGTGCCCATTCAAGTGATTCTCTATCCAAACCCATTAGCCTACGAGGATCGACATAATAGGCTAATCCAATGACTCTGATGCTCGCGAAAGAATGGGGACATTACAATGTTTATGCTCTCCAATTTTCTACATGGTATCAAAGCATTGCAATATCACGTGCCTGTGCATTTGAAAGAGAGCCATGTTTATGAGAGCCAATTGTAAAAGAAGATTGCAGAGTTACTAGTTAAAGCCATTGCTAAAAGAAAACTATAGATCATGAGTTTTGAGGAAAGTGTAATTGATCAGAAAGATACTGCTACTTGGAGAATGAAGGGAATTTTTGGATAACAAGCTTGTCACTACCAATTAATATAAAAGAAACCATACCCAACAAACTGCCACTCCAAAATATAGAAAAAGAGAAGTTAAGCTAGATGGTATTAAAAAAGAGAGGATCACAATTTTTCTTTAAGACATAGAAGGTGTCATAAAAAGGAGTTCATAGTGCTTAATAAGAGGTTGCCACTGTCAAATAAGGATGAAATAAATAAATACTCAATCTAAGGAAGTCATTTCCAGAAGAAAGGAGATCATTGAATGCATTTTCAATAACTTCCATAGTCAATGTATTCTTTTCAAGATAAAAACATAAGGTTGCAACTTTATAAAAAGCCACAGACAATAACATTGAATATATCAAAGTCATAAGAAATAAATATAGAAGGCATGATCTTATGTACAATTGTACAATATTTGAAGATAACCACCTCCAAAAGGCAATTCATAGGTATTGTGAAATTGACTAGACAAGTACGCAAATATTGTAGAATAAAGAGAAAAGAAGGTTCAAAACTAATGCATGTAGATATAGATCTATCAAAGTCATCATTGTTTAAGAAATTATTGTAGAACTTAGAAATTTTTGTTGCATGTTTGCAAAGAAGCTGCCAACTCTTTAAAGGAGGGCAACAAAATTAGTATGAGTGAGTAAAGCTATAGATTGAAGTCATGAAGTTATTTGTTGAAAATTATTACTGCTCATCACTCATTCATTTTGCTAACATTAGGTGGATTGAAACATCTAATAGAAATAATTTAAAAGATATTATAGATTGTTGAAGATAATTTAGAAGGTATATTGTGATATAAATCTTCTAACCTGCTCCACAAGAGACAAGTTGTAACAAAGGACAAGAAAAATCCCTTCCAATGATCATAATTTTTTTGAAGTTGAAGTCTCTAGAAAGATGACAATTTGAGAAGAAAATTGCATGTGATAAAAAAAAAAGTGAGAAGATATTGTAGTTTTAGAAGAAAGTAATATCTACATCTATTATTGGTATTTGAACAAAGAAATGTGATAACAATTTGTTTATAAATTTTTTACAACAGTTGATGAAGTTTGCAATATTTGTTAAAGTCTAAGCTTGAAAATATACAAAATAAGTGGTAGATCATTTCAAATCATGGAAGAGTGAAGGTGGTAAATCTACCAAAATCAATCACTATCAGGTATTACATAAGTAATTATTTTTTCGGTTAATTTATATAAGGAAATTATTTTCCAATGGGAAAGGTTGGTAAAAGAGAAAGGAAAGCAAATAAAAACTAAATATGTATGAAAAATACTTTGGAAGAAGTTGAGAAAATTAGAAATAAAAATGAAGTATTAGAAGCGAAAAATAGGTCACAAAAGGAAGATATATCAAAATTGAGAGAAAAAAATCTTTTGTTTAGTGAATTACTTGAAGTTTACGTAAAGGAAAACCAAAGTCTAATGTTTGAAGCTTATGCAAAGGAAAACCAAAGTTTAAATTCTAAACGTACACTATGTAATGTATCATGTGATACAAGTGATTTTTTTATTCATTATATTAATTGTTTGATAAAAGTGATATAGCTAAAGCCTCTTTTGATAAAAAGTGTAAAGAAGACATTAATATTTTTGAATCTACAAATATTGTTAGTTGTGAGGATAATGAGAAAGGATGTTCTTCAAAGAATGTTGGATTTAAGATAATGAAAAGAATGAGATATGAAGGAAAAGGTTTGGGAAAATATGGACAAGGAATCATAGAGCCCATTAAGCCAATAGTAAGGCCACAAAATGAAGGCCTTGGATATGCTAATGGAAATAAAAATGATAATATAGATGTTACAAGTTCAAACAAATTATTTCAAGAAATACAATGCATACAATGTTCTCATTGTCATAGGCATGGACAAAAAAAAGATTATGTGTTGGGATCTTCATCCTTGTAGTATTTGTGGATTGAAGAACCATTCCGAGAAATTGTGTTGGAACAAAAAGCAGAAGAAACGACCTCTTAAAGATAGTATACATATGGATTATGGATGGATTGGTGTATCTAATTGAAAAAGGTCACAAATATGTTCAAAATATTGTACAAGCATAAATATTCTCATGTTAGGGAAAATAACAAATTATTGGTATGGGATTTGAAGTTGGAGCATTCACATATGAGGTATTTGAAGTTGGAGCACTCATATATGTAGAATAAGTACCATTGATCATAAAGATCATTGCTAAATGGTTGTAATATTGATCTCAAAAGATCTTTGTTAAACCTAAAAAGTTGTGCAGTTGATCACAAAGATCATTGTTGAATGGTTGCAACGTTGATTGCAAAAATCATTGTTGAACCTCAAAGTTGTAAAAGTTGTAGTATTGATTACAAAGATCGTTGAAGTTTTTGGTCGCAAAGATCATTGCTAAAGTTGATAACAAAGATTGTTACTAATCATTGAAGGATTTGATCAAAAAACTCATTGTTGAAATTTATTGAAAAGATCGTTGTTGAAATTGATCGCAAAGATCGTTGTTGAAGTTGATTGTAGAGATCATTGCTAAATCTATGAAGTTCTTGATCGTAAAGATAATTGGGAATGCTTCACTTCCTTTATTGATATGCTTCATTTGTACATGGGTAGCTAATAAACCTTTTTGTTATAGGTGCCCCCCATCATCTAGTTAAGTTGTGTGATAAAATAAAGTTTATGGGGGGTGTTAAAATATAAACTTTATCTAATTATGAAGAGTCATGTCTCATTAAGATAATTTTACATGTTGCACCTATGGATGCTTCTTTATTTGTCAAACATAAACATAATTTTACATGTTGCACCTATGGATGCTACTAATAGATATATTAAATACATCTAAAAGATGTCAATATCTAAATAACAAATATGATGTAGATGCCTCAAACTAATATTTCTCAGCATCTTTTATATAAACATACTTAAGATATCTATACTAATTTACTTATTTCACAATTAATTTTATTGTCTAATAATTTACATCTTCATTTTATACATTTATCAAATATAATTATATAATTTTTTAATAATTTGTTAATGTTTTAGAAAAAATTAGCCATTACCCTAAACTTCTATTATTTTTTTACACCTCACTAAAAAATATCCTCGACTGATCCACTATATATTTAAAACTAACTGTGACCCAACCATGTTAGGTAGTACCATGCACATTAACCTCTGGTTATAATCACTATAAATTTTGAACACCAACTCTCCTGCACGGATTAATGCACCTCCAGCTTTTCCGCCTACTCAGAACATTATCACTCATTTCCAGCACATCTCGCGATAGGCAAATAAATGAAAGAATGCATCTATTTCTCTCATCCATTATGAGATGTACAGCAAGCTCCCCTAAGAAACAATGTCTTGTGATGCAGTTAATTGGCTATTTCATTAAAGCCTGCAGATACCTTAAGCTCCCCTGCTCTGTTTACAGCTATGGACTGCATATATACAGAGTATATATCACTGGGGTTTATATAATCAATGGAGTATACACACATCAATGTGTATAAAGTTATAAACACTGATACTGTGTATATCTTTTTGGTTTTCCTGAGGTTTTTTTTGGGTTGCAACAAATCTTGAGCATGCTCTCTAAAACTAAAAAATCTCTTGTCAGGCTTTGGCAGAGAAGCGTAGGCAGCCATAATTATGAAAGAGTCCAGAAATGCGAACAAAATTGCAGAGGAGAGGGGACTGCTAAAATACCAAGGGTTACAAAACTGAAGAAACCATTACAAATCAAATTCAACCCAAGGATACGGCAATGGAAGAGAGGATTCAGAATTCCACAGTCCAAGCTTTCATGGAGAGGTTTTCGCAAGATTATTGATGAAAGCAGAGCTCATCTTGCAGATCTGTTTGCAAGGAAGCACCTGCATTTACATTCATGTTCCTATGGAAAGGCCATCACACTGGGCTCTAATGCTACTAAATCTCATGGGTATGATCCTAATGGATTCTCTGTGTTTCCAAATTATATGATATATGCTTTGTAATGTAGGCTAATCAGATGAAGAATGTAGGATTGGTGGACATTTTATATTTTACTGATAGGACATATTTGCCTGTTGTCAATATGGCAAGGATGTATATCCCTAGAATATTGGTTATTTTCATGTGTTTATGTATTATGTATCTGCAGAAAACTCTAATTTCAGGGTAATTTGACTGAGAGGCCTGGTTGTATGGAATTTTCTTGAAGTGAAAATTTGACTGAAGCACTGGCTTGATCTTTTCAATCTCATTTCTTGTATCTTGTCATAAGGTCACATGCTTGCAGATAGCTTGGCTGAAAAGACAAAATACCCTTATTTCTGTATATTGACTTAATATAATAAACACTGGGATTCTTCATTGTATCAATGGATATTTTACTTTTGTGCTTCAATGATTTACAAAATTAGGAAATGGCCTGGTTCTTCCAGTCGAGAAGCTATTGGTTACATGGTGCAATGGTAGAAGACAAATGCCAGCTGTTGTTTTTAATGAATCTTATTTTTACTGTGACTCTTCACAACTAAGGTTATGAAATTATGCTAAGAAACTTTCTTTGCATAATGTTTTATGCAAATGATTACCAATCTAATCATATTTGAAATATTGGAAACTTGATTATTAACAATATAATCTATAATTTTCAACATTTTTTTCTCATAATCAATGATTATGTATTGTTTTACATAAATGATTACTAATGTAATCACATTTGAAATGTATATAATCTATGTTCTATTATATGTTAAGATTGAAAAACGTTTTCTTTAAGATTCTCAAGTGTAAATGGTGAAATTTGCATACACATCAATTTCTAATTAATTTTGGGTTCATTTCTATGAATTGTTTTAAAATTAATTGGATATTAATGAATGACATTTTAATGTTGGATTCATTACCTACTTTCTATCTTTCCGTAGTTACATTTGTTACAATATATATGATTGCATTTTATTTATATTTATGTGTATTTCCATACATCATTATTACACATATACATGCACTTATTTGTAACTTTATTGTCAATCTTAATATTTGTACCTTTTTTTTTCATTGGTGCAACTTTGACTCCAAATTTCAAAAATAAAAAATCCAAATCCGTGTTAACTCACCTATTCCACTAGTGAGTATGTGCCAACTTCATACATGTTTGTGTGATTACTTGCAATGTCTTTGCATTTAAAGGTATTCAATGTGCATTCATTCATAATCAATTATTCATTAAAATTTTATACATTACAAAGAGCATCATTCAAGGAACTCTTCACTTTAGAGCATTAAAAGAAATCTAATTTTGCATAGATAATCATTTTAGGACATTTGTATGATTGAAGAGTGTTATCATAAATCATTTTCACGATTGTAAAAGTTAGTCCAATCAAAGGGATGATCTACGAGAACTTGGCCCTTACAATCCAATGATCTCCATGGCCTTGGACATATGTGACACCTAGGATCTTGTACTTGTTTTCTTGAGAAAGCCCATTAATTACAAATGGGTGGACAAATTGAAAATTGGAGTAGATGGTTAGCTATAGAGGTACATGGCTAGAATGGTAGCCAATGGCTACTCCTAGATAGAAGGAATTGATTTGGGTGAAATTTTCTCTTTTGTTGTTGATTATCTTGCATTAGATTCCTATTATCTATTACTACAACTTATGATTTTGAGATTGAGAAAATAGATATTAAAATGTCTTTCTTGCATGGGAATCTTGAATAAGAAATTTATATGTGATAGTGAGGTGAGTTTGGAGCAAAAGGAAAAGAAAATTTGGTTTGCAGCCTAAAATTGTCTTTGTATGGTTTAAAAAAATTACCTTAGATGTGGTATGAAATATTTGATGCAATTTATTTGAAGTAAGGCTTTGTTACAAGCAAAGAGGATCAACATGCTTATATTAAATACATTGATTATCAATTTTTAATTGTCTTGTATGTGGATAACATGTTTATTGTGGCTAACATGTGGATAACATTGATGAAGGCATTGCGGATGAAGATGACAACTCTGTTGATGGTGATGGGGGTGTTATTGTTGGCTATGACAACTCTGTGGAGGGAGTTGAAGATGTGGGTTTCCTTGCTTGTGTTGGTGGTGCAGGGGCACCATTTAAAGCTTTTTGTCAATTCAAGTTGTTAAGGTCTAGGCTTTAGGATTTTAGGATATTTTGCATAAAATAAGGTCTTGAAGACCATTTGAGGTTGTAATAGGTCATAATTGATGGTTCCTAGGTGTTTAGGAGGTTTGATTTTCCAAAATTGCAAAAATGTTGAAAATGTTGCAAAATGTACAAATTTGAAAATTTGAAAATGTTGTAAAAGGACAAGATTAGAAGACCAACAGTCATGATATTTGAAAGGGAAGTTTAGGAAGTTCAAACAGTTTAGTTTTGGAGGGAAACATGTTTAAAAGCCATGTAGAACTTGATGAGAAGTTGTTGAAGCACTTTTGGAGAAATACACTTCAATAAAACTCAGTTTTCATTCATTTTTTCTGTTTTTCCTGTAACTTGTTGTGTCTGTACGGTCTGTACAATGTTCCATTGATTCAAATTTGTGGTGGATTGTATATTAGATTGTTTCTTCTTTCATTTGAATCTATTTTGAAGGATTCTCATTGAATTTGGTGCACTTTATAGCCAATTCTCTAGGATCGGCCAAAACACACAGTTAAAAGGTTTTGCAAGTCATCTAGAATGGAAAATTGACCCATTCCTCTTTCTGTAATCACTGTGACTTGGGGAATGGGTCTGCATCATCAATAAAATGGTGTGGGAATGTTGAAAAGTGCAGGGGAGGTCTAAAAGTATGTTGGGCATGAAGCCCTAGGCTGGAAATTAGTGTTTTCCATGAGAATTTGAGTGGTTTTGATATGTCAAAGTAAGAAAATGATTGGGGAAGCATTGTTTTTGGTTTGATTAAGCATATGCAGAGGTTTTTGGACTTGTTTGAGGTGGTGGCTAGTTTTTTTGAGGTTTGGAAATGTGATTTCCATGAAAACCCTAGTTTCTTGGCTTAAAAAGAGGGTTTTGGGATTTGATGCTTTGTTGAATGAATTTCTGACAAATGATTGTGGATTCTTTGGTTTTGACACGTGTATTGCTTCCCAATTGAGTTTACTGGTTTAGGAAAGGATTTGTGAGTAACTCCTTTGGAAAAGAGGCCTAATTTAAGGCCTAGTTGGTGTAGGAAGCCAAATTTGAGAAAGTTGTTACAAAGTAACCAATAGTGGTTTGTTGGTATGTGATTGTGTGCCCTGATGGGTCCTTGAAATAGTTCAATTCTTGGTCTGTGCATATCTCATTGTGAAGATTTACCCGATTGAGTGGTTTTGCAATGCTACAAGGAATAGATTGGAATTGCTGAGATTGGGTGAGTTTAAGGGATTGTTGATTTGACAGGTGTTGTTGTTTGATTTTGTATCGAAAGTGTTGCAAAACCTCCCCTAGTTGCATCAATTGGTATCAGAGCAAAGGTACAAGGTCTTTGTGGAGAAAAGTTGAAGATTGTGAAAGAGAGATTGGAAGGTGAAGAGGCAAGATTGTGAAGATGCCTCCAAAAGGAAAGAATGTGGCAAGAGAGGTGAATGAATTGAAGAGTCAGTACATAAAAGAGATCAGAGAATTGAAAGAGAGATTGACAGCCTTAGAGACAAGCAAAAGAAGAGAAGAAGTTGAAAGCAGTGAATCCGAGGATGGAGATGATGAAGAGTTTGAAGATGTTGAAGAACTTGATCCAAAAGATCAGAGAATGGCCAAGTTTTTGAAGGAAATTAAAAGTGACAAGTACAAGGTGAAAATAGATGTGCAAAAGTTTGGAGGAAATTTGAATGAAGAAGAGTTGTTAGATTGGATATCTTCTTTGGAAAATTATTTTGAGTGTGAGGACATTCCAGAGGAACAAAGAGTCAAGATTGCAAAAACAGAGTTAAAAGGTCATGCACTTGTATGGTGGGATTATCTACAATCAAAAAGAAGGAAGCAAGGAAAATCCAAAATTGTGGCATCAGACAAGATGGTAGCTAAGTTAAAAGGTAAGTTTCTCCCTTCAGATTATTCAATTCAAATGTTTAAGAGATTGCAAAGTTTAAGGCAAAAAGAAATGGATGTAAAGGCATACACTGAAGAGTTTTACAGATTAAGTATGAGATCTAACCATAATGAAAATGAAGATGAGAATATTGCTAGGTACTTGGGTGGTTTGAGAATGAACATACAGGATGAGTTGGCTTTGACAAATCCTAGGAGCATGGAGGAATGTTATCAAATGGCATTGAAGGCTGAAGAAAAAGTAAAAAGAAGACAAGAGAAAAAAGTGAGAGGAAGATGTAGCACAATGAGAGGACAAGGATCTTTCTCTACTCCAAGACAAGCAAATGAAAATCAAGAAGAACCAAGCAAAATAGATGAGAAAATTGCAGATTTTAGAGGAGGTTATAGAGGTACAAGAGGCAGATTTGAAGGTGGAAGGAATTCTAATACTTTTGCAGGTAGATGTTACCATTGTCAAGAATATGGTCATCCTTCTTGGAAGTGCCCTAAAAAACTTGGTTCAACTTCAAGTGGATGAGAAAAGAAGAATGATAGGAGAGCCCAAATTGTTCATGAAGATGAAGCTGAAAGTTCAAAATCCAATACACTTCGTGCTACTTTTGAAGTAGGTGAGATGTTGATGATGAAGGAACAAGTCTTGAAGACAACAAAGGAGAGAGAGCTGCTTCAAAGAAGAGCATTGTTTAGGACAACCTGCAGATGTAAAAACAAGGTATGCAAAGTAATAGTTGATTTAGGGTGTACTAATAACATTGTTTCTAGTGAGATGGTGGATAAATTGCATTTGCAAAGAGTACCTAGGGAAAGACCATATAAAGTATCATGGGTTAGTGATAATCAATCTTTGGTGGTGAGTGAACAAGCTATAGTTGAATTTTAGATTGGACAGAATAGAGATGAATTTCTTTGTGATATATTACCCATGAATTGTTGCCATATGTTGCTAGGAAGGCCCTGGCAGTTTGACAGGTCAACCTTGTATAATGGAAGGCATAATACTTACACAATTGAAAAGGATGGGAGAGAGTTAATTTTAACCCCATTGGTTGAGGAGACAAAAGAACAAGGTGAGATCATCATGATAGGGAGAAAAGAATATGTGAGCAATGAGGAAGGTGAGAGCATGAGGATTGCAGCTAAGTCACAGTTTGATACTATTGGAACAATAAATAGGAAGGATAAAGATAGTGTGCAGAAAAAGATGAAGAAGAATGTTTACATATGGAAAAAGAGAAATGACGGGAATGAGTCCCAAACTGGTAAAGTGTAGAGTAAGATTGAAGAGCCTTTGGAAAATCAAGAAAAGAGTGATGGCATCATGATTGGAACGGTTATGTGCCCTATAATAGGGAAAAAATGAAAAGATAGTCAAGAGATGTTATGAAAAAGGTTAATGGAATTGGTGAGACAGTAAGTGAAAGGATAGTGGTCTGTAATAATGAAGGGAAAGATGATTGTAAGGTTGCTGGTACAAAGGAAAAGATAGTGGCAGGTCTGACAAAGACAAAAAAGAGTAATGGTACAAGAGTCCATGAGACTGACACTAGTGAAGATGCTGAGAAAAAGAGCATGGGACAGAGGATGGAACAAGAAGTAAAGAATAAAGAGAAGACAGTTGAAAAAGGGTTGCATACAGGTGTAAAGGAAGGTGAGATAAAAGTATTTGAAGATGGAAAGGATGAAAGACACACCATAGTACTATATGACAGTGAGGAGCAAGAATCAAGAGAAGGCAAGGTCAAGAATGGTAAGGACAGTGAGAGACAAGAACAAAGTGGACCTATTGAAGACAAGTGTGAAGGTCAGAGCTATGAGGAACACCAAGGAGTACAAGATTCAATACCATTTCCAAGGGACTTGGAAAAATTACAAGTTGGGGTGTATGGTGCAGGGGCACCATTTAAAGCTTTTTGTCAATTCAAGTTGTTAAGGTCTAGGATTTAGAATTTTATTAGATTTTGCATAAAATAAGGTATTGAAGACCATTTGAGGTTGTAATAGGTCATAATTGATGGTTCCTAGGTGTTCAGGAGGTTTGGTTTTCCAAAATTGCAAAAATGTTGAAAATGTTGCAAAATGTGCAAAATTCCAAATTTGAAAATGTTGTAAAAGGACAAGATTAGAAGACCAATGGTCATGATATTTGAAAGGGAAGTTTAAGAAGTTAAAAAAAATTAGTTTCGGAGGGAAACATGTTTAAATTCCATGTAGAACTCGATGAGAAGTTGTTGAAGCACTTTTGGAGAAATACACTTCAATAAAACTCAGTTTTCATTCATTTTTTCTGTTTTTCATGTAACTTGTTGCATCTGTATGGTCCATACAGTGTTCCATTGATTCAAATTTGTGGTGGATTGTATAGTAGAATGTTTCTTCTTTCATTTGAATCTATTTTGAAGGATTCTCATTGAATTTGGTGCACTTTATAGCCAATTCTCTAGGACCGGCCATAACACATAGTTAAAAGATTTTGCAAGTCATCTAGAATGGAAAATTGAACCATTCCTCTTTCTGTAATCACTGTGACTTGAGGAATGGGTCTGTAGCATTAATAAAATGGTGTGGGAATATTGAAAAGTGCAGGGGAGGTCTAAAAGTATGTTGGGCATGAAGCCCTAGGCTGGAAATTAGTGTTTTCCATGAGAATTTGAGTTGTTTTGATATGTCAAAGTAAGAAAATGATTGGGGCAGCATTTTTTTTGGTTTGATTAAGCATATGCAAAGGTTTTTGGACTTTTTTGAGGTGGTGGCTAGTTTTTTTGAGGTTTGGAAATGTGATTTCCATGAAAACCTTAGTTTCTTGGCTTAAAAAGAGGGTTTTGGGATTTGATGCTTTGTTTAATGAATTTATGACCAATGATTGTGGATTCTTTGGTTTTGACACATGTGTACTGCTTCCCAATTGAGTTTATTAGTTTAGGAAAGGATTTGTGAGTAGCTCCCTAGTTGGCATAGGAAGCCAAATTTGAAAAAGTTGTTACAAAGTAACCAATAGTGGTTTGTTGGTATGTGATTGTGTGCCATGATGGGTCCTTGAAATAGTTCATGTCTTGGTCTGTGTAGATATCATTGTGAAGATTTACCTGATTGAGTGGTTTTTCAATGCTACAAGGAATATATTGGAATTGTTTAGATTGGGTGAGTTTGAGGGATTGCTGATTTGGCAGGTGTTGTTGTTGTTTGATTTTGTGTTGAGAGTGTTGCAAGACCTCCCCTAGTTGCATCAGTTGGATGGGATTGAACGTGATGAAGACACTAAGGAGGATTTGCAATCCCTAATAAAATATTTCTCTCCTTTTTGTTGTGTTGATAGATTTGGCTCAAAATTTGTTGAGGTTGTTGTTCTGTTTCTAAGGAAAATGAGTGGTTGAGAGATTTTGCTGAAGAGGAAGATAAAATCCTACTTGATATTCTTTTTGAGCCTTGTTGAAAGGAGTGAGGGTGCAAGGTTGTTGGGAAGAAAGTGGAGGAGACCCATACTGGTGCTCCATTTATAGGTTTATGTAAGGGTTTTCTTATCCCATTGTCTATGGAAAACTTGACTCTTATTGAGAAGGGTATTGTTGTTTCCCCTTCTCCTTATTTAGTTTAGATTAATTTTGTTTCTAAAGGTTATGGAGTGGAGGATGTTTCCACTGTTGATGTTCATGCTTCCCCTAAGGTTTCTAAGGAACTATGTGGGGAGGTAGATTACATGTTGCATAATGATAATGGAGGGGAGGATGCTTCCATTCTTGTTTTTCCTACTTCCCCTAAGGTTTCTAAGGTAGATTGCATGTTGTAGAATGATGGAGGTTTAAACTATGATGGTTGTGGTGCTCTTGGGGCTACTATTTCTTTAGATTGCGAGGTGATGGATGAGTCTCCTATGGATTTTTTTCCACACCTCTTGTGGTTGTTCCTACTTCGACACCTACAGTTTTGGAGGATCCCTATGCGAAGGAGATCAAAATAGATATTCTTGATTCTCTACTTATTGATTCATTGGATTAGATTTCAAGTACACTTATTGGTAGATTCCATAGCAATCATCCCTACATTGATTCAATCAGAAGATGGGTTCTTAGGGTTTGGAAACTAAGAGGCTAGGTTGAGGTGATAGCTATAGGGAACAATTATTTTCTTTTTTCATTTTCTAATATGGAGGACTATACAAGGATTCTTCAAGAAGGCCCTTGGTTTCTAGGAATGAATGGCCTTTTTCTTATAAAGTGGTCTCCTGGTTTCAACCCAAGGAATGACTTCAAGTTTCCTGTTTGGGTTTTCTTGCTAGGGCTGCCATTGGAATATTGGAACGAAAATATTTTTATAATCATTTCCAATTCTTTTGGGAAATTTTATGCTACTGACTCTATCACCAAATTCTTGAGGCATTTGGTGTTTGCTATATTTTACATGTTTTTGGAGAAGAACAAGGTGCTTCCCACTCATATTACCATATCTTCCAAATATGGTAATTGGGTGCAACAAATTGAATTTGAAATCTCTCCTATTATTTGCAATGCTTGTGGGAAATTGGGTCACACTACTACTACTTGTTTGGCCAATAAGGAACACTATTTTTTTTGGAGGAAAAAGGAAAAATTCCTTCTATTATTGAGTAGTCTTCTTCTTGCATGGAGGAGCAGATGATGAAAAATAGGGGAAAATCTCCTATTGATAATTTTATCTTTACTAAAGAAACCGGGTTGCATGACAAATCTACTGGTGTTTCTATATAGTCTCCTTGTTACAAGAAAAATAGATTAGGGGAGAAGGATCCAAGGGATAAGGTTAACCAAAAATCCTTAGATCAACTCTTTAAACCCCCCTGATTTTGATGGGATTTCTATAAGGTTTTGTGTGGTTTTTGTTGTCTCATTGTAGTTCCTCTTGGTTGTTCCTTTTTGTTTTGCTATGTGTTTTTCTCTATCTTTATCTTTGTACAAGGTTTCCAGTCCTTTCAAAATCCTACTTACCTAATAAAAAACATGTTTATGATAACAAGATATTGTTGGAAGTTTGTGTTGTCATTGGTGTCAACAGATATTTGTTGTTGCATTGATGCCAATAGGTCTATGGGGAGACTTTTGGAATTCTACGAAGGTGCTTTGATTGGTTGCATTATGTTGTCATTAGTAGTATCGCTAATGTCAACCTATAGTGTTTCTTTGATGATCATGTATTGGTGATTGGAGGTGTTCAACCTCTTGTGTGGTTGAGATGTTGTAGAAGTGTTCCAGGTGATGAGTTTGAGTTTGTGGTGCTTGGTTTCCAAGTGCTTTTGAGAAAATTTAAATAAAAGAGGAAACAATGTGGTGAAGAGTGTTTAGTGTTTTGCTCTGCATTTCTTCATGGTTGATTTGTCTGTGTAGTTTGGATATGTTGATCAAAGGTGTTATATCCATAGTTTCAGGTTTTGGATCATTTTGCAGAGAAAGTTCTATTCACCAGTGTGTGAACTATGAAAGCAGCGTTGTTTGGGAGAAATGGGTTTTCTCCATATTTCTCCGTAGTTTGGTTTTTGGTCTTGTGGATCTTAGGGTGTGATTATATTGTTCATATCTATCTTTAGTCTATTTTTTTTTTTATGTTTTTTTGCTTTGCAAGGTTGGATTCAAGTGTTGCAATGTGTGGAAGGTTAGCTAGTTGCATAATGAATATGTTCTTCTAGTGTATGATGTTGTGAAGAATTTGGATT
Source organism: Sequoia sempervirens (assembly GCA_007258455.2). Taxonomy (NCBI): domain Eukaryota; kingdom Viridiplantae; phylum Streptophyta; class Pinopsida; order Cupressales; family Cupressaceae; genus Sequoia; species Sequoia sempervirens. The sequence goes on from VDFB02373365.1 coordinate 123,812,959, forward strand.
TCAAGGTGTTGATGGAATATTTTAGATGATGTGTAAGTGTTGTGTGTGATCTGTGAGTCCTCTTTGGATCAAAGGAAGTGGGTGCTTAATTGTTTAATGGTGTTAACATAGGTTTGGCCGACCTTAAGTGTTTACACTAATTGTGGATATGCTTCAATTTTTTTGGAAGTGTGGCATGGTGTGTATGTGTGGATTTAGGTCCAAGTTAAGGTGTGTCGTGGTATTCATTCCTTCCTTTCCACCATGGGGATTTTTTGGTGTTGACATAATTTGATTTTGCACGTTTGAGGTGCATAGCCAACCTTGTGAATTATTTTCAAGGTTGAAGATGGTATGTATTTGTGATGATTTATTGGAGGATGTATGTATGAAGTGTGTGATGTGAAGTGTTGACATGTGAGTTACAAAAGTGTGAAATTCAGTGTGAGCTTTAATGCATAATACTATTGGAAGCAATGAGTAGAATGTGTCTACATTCTACAGAGAGAGTGTGAATGTTCTAGTGAAGCAGTGGTGGATCTTTCTGTTGCTCTAAGATGGATTTCTCATTGTAACAATATTATTTCTTCTTCTTTCTAACTGGAAGTGAGCCATTAGCAGTGAACCCTTCTTTTCTTTTGGGTAGTGAGCCTATTGTATTCGGTGTTGCAATTACTTTATATTGTGAGCTTATCCTCACCATTGTTTATCCCTTCTTGGGTTTTCCACGTAAATTTGGTGTTCTCATGTCTTTTGATGTGTTTGCATTATTGTTTCTCATGTTTACATTATACTAATGCATGATAAGGGTTTAATGGTTGTTAAGGGTTTATGGAATAATGTACATCTAAATGTTAATGATGGTTTTGATGTTTTAATGTACAGCTGATTCACCCCCCTCTCAATTGTCTTGTGCATTCAACAATTAGTATCAGAGCAAGGTTCCTTAGAAGAAAGCTTAACTGCTTGAGGTAGATTTGGGATGACACACCAAGAGGATCCTTTGTTTGATGGATCTGATTATGCATTTTGGAAGACCAAGATAAAAAAATTTCTTATTTCCTTGAGATTTGGAGTTTGGATTTTCTTTTTAAACTGGATATACAATACTTGCAAATGGTTCAAGTACTGATGATGAGATCAAGGCATATGTGAATAATGGAAAAGAAAGGTATTCTCTTTTGAGTGGTCTTTCTAATTTAGAACTTGTGAAAGTTATGAGTCTTAAAATTGTTGGTGAAATCTAGAAAAAGCTGGAAAGTATCTATGAAGGAGATGATAAAGTCAAGCAAGCAAAGATGCAAAATCTGAAGATCAAGTTTGAAAACCTAAGGATGACAAAAGATGAAGATATTACAAGCTACATGCATAGAGTGGACAAAGTTTTCAATTCCATCAGAGGTCTTGGTGGAAATATAGATGAAGATGAGGTGGTAAAGAAGGTATCATGAACTCTAACTAAATCCTATACTCATAAAGTTTCTACTATTGAGGAAGTTCATAATTTGAATAATTATTCTAGAGATCAGTTTTTTTTGTATTAACTACTTTTGAATTAAGAGAATTTGGTCAAAGTGGTGTGAAAAAGAAGATTTCTTTTAAAGTTGGAAAAGCATAGAAGAATGAGGAATTTGAATCAAATGAATTTGATGAGTTGGAAACAAAATTTGTGAGGAAATTGAAAAAGGGCATTGGAAAATATAGAGGTAAGTTACCTTCCAAATGTTTTAACTGTGGAAAGATTGGTCATTATGCTTTAAGATGTCCTGTCAATGCTTCAAGAGACAGACCTAAGGAGAATACAGGTAAATCTACTAGGAGAAGTTATTATATTAAGGAAGATACCAATATATCTGATGATGAATCTGATTATTCAAATGATGAAGATGATGAATTCTTGTTCATGGTTCTAAATGTTGGAACTAATTCTGCTAAATTTGAGAGATGTATGAAAGAAAGTGCTTCAGAATCAGGTCATAAAATTGGAGGATCAATGGTGAATGTTTTTCATGCTAGAGAAGAGAAGAACAACTAGATCATTAACAGTGGATGCTCAAATCACATGATAGGTGATAAGAGTAAGTTTGTTAAGCTTGATAAGTTTGAAGGTGATTTAGTTAAGTTTAGTGATGATACATCTACAAAGATATGTGGAAAAGGTTCAATCAGTTTTTATGGAAAGCATAATACATATGATGTTCTTTATGTTAAGGGTTGTGGCATAACCTTTTGAGTGTAGGATAAATGTGTAGCAAATGATATAATCTCATGTTTCAAGATAATGGTTGTGAGATTAGAAAAGGCTTTGGAATTGTGGTTGCAACATGAAGGGCATATGGAAATGTTTATCAACTGAAAGGTGCAAATGGTCAATGCTTTATGAATCAGATTAATGAAATTTGGCTATGGCATAGAAGAAAAGGTCACATCAATTTTGATGGCCTAGTAATGATCAATTCAAATCAATTTGTGAGAGATCTGCTAAAGATTACAAAGCCTATCAATGATGTCTGCAAGGAATGTCAGATTGGGAAGCAAGATAGAAAGAGTTTCAAAGTCAAAGAGCAATATACTACCAGTCCTTTAGGTTGGTGCATATAGATCTTTGTGGACCTAGCAGAATCAAATGTTTTCAAGGTGACATGAATTTCATGCTAATAATTGATGATTACTCTAGAATGATTTGGATTACTTTTCTCAAAGAAAAATAAAAAGCTTTAGATAAGTTTAAGGAATTCAAAGCTATGGTAGAGAATGAAATGGATATGAAAATCAAATGTTTGAGATCTGACAGAGTTGGAGAGTTCACCTCCAATGAGTTTAACAATTTTTGTGAAGATTATAGAATAAAGAAGCATTTGTCAATCCCTAGGACTCCTAAACAAAATGGAGTTGTGGAAAGCAAGAATAAGACTGTTCAGGAAGAAAAAAGGACAATGATGAAAGAAGAAAATATACCAGATGTCTATTGGAGAGAAGAAATTCATATTGCAGTCTACATACTTAACAAAACACAAGCAAGGGAAAGCAGTTCAAAGACTCCATATGAGTTGTGGTATGGAAGAACCCCTACTATGAAATATTTCAAAGTATTTGGAAGCAAATGCGATATCATAAGTGATGAAGAAAATTTAGGAAAGTTTGATGCAAGATCTGATTAAGGAATCTTCCTTGGATATTCTACAAGAAGCAAGGCTTACCGGTGCTACAAGATGAGGCTAAAAAAGATAGTTGAAAGTGCAAGTGGATGAAGATTTACATAAAATTTTAGTGATGATAGATGAATATGAATCAGATGAGTCCTCTTGTAGAGAAGAAGGGGAAGATGATGGAAAGGAAAAAGAAGTGCAGGCTAAAGAGGAAGAAGCTCTGAAAAATATCCCTAAGACCCCCAAGTATGTGTAGATGAATCATTCAAAAGATTAGATCATTGGTGACAAAAGTAGAGGTATGTTGACAAGAAGAAAGGTTGCTATGATAGAAGAACAAGTAAACCTATGTTTACTTTCAAATTTGAACCTAAAAGAGTGATTGAAGAATGCAAAGATGAACATTGGATCAAGGCTATGGAGGAAGAACTGATGCAAATTGAGAATAATTAGACTTGGGAACTTGTCCCAAGACCTGCAAACAAGAAAGTGATTGGAACTAAGTGGGTATTTTGGAAAAAAATAAATGGGAGTGGAGAATTTGTAAGAAACCAGGAAATACTTGTGTGTAAAGGCTACTCACAAGTGGAAGGAATAGATTTTGAGGAGATATCTTCTCTAGTGGAAAGAAGGGAAGATGTTAGGATGTTTTTGGATTTTGTAGCACATAAGGAATTCAAAGTCTATCAGATGGATGTGAATTTTGTAATCTTGAATGGTGAGTTGGAAGAAGAGGTTTACATTGAAAAATCATAAGGATTTTAGTTATCAGATAATATTGATATGGTCTACAGATTGAAGAAGGCATTATATGGGCTCAAGCAAGCTCCCAGAGCTTGGTATGCAAGATTGGATAAGTACTTATTGCAACAAGGATTCAATAAAGGTACCACAAATAGTAATACTTGTTTCAAAGTTGAAAAGATCAAATCTTGATTGTGGTTGTGTATGTTGATGACATAATCTTTAGAGGTAATGAAGTAATGTGAAAGAGATTTGCAGAAGAGATGCATAAGGAGTTTGAGATGTCTATGTTTGGGGAGATGAATTCATTCCTCGGACTTCAAATAAATTAGACAAAGAAAAGGATATTCATTTCACAATATAACTATGCCAAGGAAATGTTGAATAATTTTGGGATGGAAGACTCTAAACCATTATGTACTCCTATGGTCACTAGTTTCAAACTAAGTAAGAATGAATAATCTCCTAAGATTGATCAGAGAAATTAAAGATCAATGATTAGAGAACTGTTATATCTAACTAAGACTAGACCAGATATCATGCATGTAGTTTATCTTGTAGCTAGGTTTCAATAATATCCCAAAGAGTCACATGTGGCATTAGTGAAGAGGATATTTAGATATTTGAAGGAAACACTAGAACATGGTTTGTGTTATCCAAAGGATACTATTTTTTCTCTGAGTGCAGGTTGTGTGGATGGCAGAAATAGTACAAGTGGTGGTGCTTTCTTTCTTGGAAGCAGGTTGGCGTCTTGGCTAAGCAAGAAGTAGGATTCAATATCATTATCTATTGTAGAGGAAAAATACATTGCTACAACATCATGCTGCACACAGGTGTTATGGATGAAGAAAACTTTGACGAATATCAGAGTGCTATATGATGAACCTATTTCTATCTTATGCGATAATACAAGTGTTATTAATATTTCAAAGAATCCAATAATGCACTCGAGGAAAAAACATATTTCAATCCGTTATCACTTTTTGAGAGAGTAGGCTTCAAAGAATGAGGCGAAGTTGGCGAGTATGTGCCCACTAAGAATCAAGTTGCAAATATCTTCATGAAGGCTCTTCCTAAGGATACTTTTGAGTATCTCTAGGAGAAGTTAGGTGTTATTGCCCCTCCTTTCAATTAGATGCATACGGATATGAATTAGTCCAGTGGATATCAAGATTCATTCATTTTTTTGGATTGATGTTGGTGGTTACGTCTAAAGGGGAGTAGGTAGTGGCATTGTTGGTTGTTGGAGTCAGGGGGAGAAAGTGTTGTCATTGTGTGGTATACAATTGTTTTCATTTGTCAAGTTGTGCCAAAGGATATGTGTAGTTTTTGCGGGTATGTTGTAGTGTGTAGAGTAGGTGTGAAGAAAACAAAGTGTAGTAAAAGAAAAGGTAGTTGTAGAGTAGTTTTTGTCCCTTATAGGTGTTGCCTCTAAGGGAGAGAAATTATGTAAGTTTGATGTCAAAGAGGGAAGTGTGCCACCATTTTCATTGATGTCAAAGGGAAAGAGAGAGTTAGCTAAAAAACCTTATGAAGTAAGGAGGAGAGAAGTCATGATAAAGAGAAGTGTTGGAAAGGGTTGATGCTTGTTTAAGGGGGAGTGGTGTGTATTGTGGTGTAGTATATGAATTGGTGATAAAATTTGTTGGTGCAGTATATGAATTGGTGATTAGAGATGTTTTTGTTGTTGATGGTTTTTCCATGTGTTGCCATCAATGACAAAGGGGGAGATTGTTGGAAGTTTATGTTGTCATTGATGTCAACAAAGCTTTGTTGTTGCATTGATGTCAATAGGTCTATGGGGAGATTGTTGGAAGTCTATGGAGATGCTTTGATTGTTTGTATTATGTTGTCCTTAGTAGTATCACTAATGTCAACCTCTAGTATTTCTTTGATGAGCATGTATTGGTGATTGGTGATGTTCAACCTCTTATGTGGTTGAGATGTTGTATAAGTGTTCCAAGTGATAAGTTTGAGTTTTTGGTACTTAGTTTCCAAGTGATTTTGAGAAAATTTGAATACAAGAGGAAACTATGTGGTGAAGAGTGTTTAGTGTTGTGAGATAAGGGGGATTTGCTGCTCATGAGTCTCTTTGTTCCCAAGAGAAACCTAGGGAGTGAACTGCCCTTAACCACCTCAAATGTTGCTAAATGAAGAAATTGCAAAGAAGATCATATGCAGGCTACTTATTCCAAAAGACTGCTTCAAAATATGAGAGAGCAAGGTTTCAATATTTTTACCTCAAAAGGAATAACTCTTAGCTAAAGGACTACAACACGGTATCATGATGCCAGCACAATGCATTGAAGTCTAAAGGACGTGCTGACATCTAAGGAAAACATAGAAATCAAACCTTGAATAGAGTAACTAGAATCTTGCTATCTTGCATAGATCTAAGGTCTATTTAATAGAATAATTAAACAAAAAATAGAAAACAAGACAAATTATAAAGGAGAGCCATGAGAGAACTTACAAACAACCAAATATTTGAAACCCTCCTCCAAGCTTCGCTTCGAACACCTGCACACAAGACGAACGAGGAAAAATATTGGGGTTATTTTGGGGCTTGACGTAGTCAAACCCCTATTTTGGTGTTCCCACCTCTATGAACAACTAGATAGATAGAGATAGTAAACAAGTAAAGGGTGGTGAAAACAATCCCTGCTTGAGGAGAACCCACACCACCAAATAGAAAATGAACAAAGTGATCTAATCTATTCACAAGTAGATAAGAGCAAGAGAGCTTTACCAATAGTCCTCGACCCCCTCTTGAACACACATACGCACTGTTGAATGCTTGCTAGAGATCTTTGGCTGTTGGAGGGACCTAAGTCTGGTAGAGATTCACTTGTAGAAGTGATGTAAGAAATAAAAGCCAAGAATAGAGCAATATCGAATAAGAATGAGAAAGAATCCCCTAAAATGAGAGTGAAAGGGGAGTTTTATTGCATGTAAGGGCAGGAGGAGCCATTACACTTGGAAATCTAACTATAGGGACACGTGTCATGAGGAAAAATTTTGAGATTCCTCAATTCAAACTTGGAAAACCTCTAGGATACTAGCGCGTCGTGCAGGAATCCAACACGTCAACTTTTGAGAAATAGGGTAATACACTATTGTCGCTTCATCATTGGACCTTGTGGAGTTAGAATCATGAAATTATGACCCATGAGGCTCTTATCATAAATGTGCTTAGGTGTAATAAATTATAGGAAAAGTGTTAAAATGCGAAATTGCCCTTAAGGTTGAATTTTGTGACATTACATTTTTCCCCCACTTTAGTGGGTTTGATTTTGGAAAAAATAGCCACACTACAGTAGAAAAGAGAAAAAGCCAACACAAAACTTGAAATTTTTATCAGTTTGTGTGCCAAAAAGGATACTGTAGAGTTCGTAGAGGCAAGTACTGAAGATACCCCTAGCGATCGAACTCGACGAAAAATATAGCGTTGTCATGAAAAATCACACAAAATTTAATTCCACAAAACTCCAAATTTTAAGTTAGCTCAAAAATTGGAAGAAGCTACCAAGGTGAGAAGAATGATCAAGAAATTTTTTGGTAGTTTGGAAGAAAAATTTGATAAAGAAGTGATTGCATGCCCACTCTTGGTTTTTCCCCTAGTCCAATCAGGGAAAAGTAGGAGAAACAGAGGGACCATGATTGCTGGGAAAAATAGGCCTTGGGGGGCCTATATATACTCAGGTGGGTCCTTAGAAAGGTCATTTTCACTATTCACTACGGGAGTTTTGTTGACTTTTGTGAGAGAAAAGTCAACAAAATTCCACACAGACAAGATTACCTAGAGCTCAAGTTGGACTAGCTATGAAAGGATGTGTGTGAGGGCATCAAGGTCAACCAGGTGAGTCCTCAAATCACTCTTTAATGCATTTTTAAAAGATTTTTATTGAATTTTTAAAGAAACCAGAGCACAAGAATCCATATTGCGTGCCTATGTCCTCATGCACCAAAATCCTTCTCACGCGCTAGCATCCACTAGGTGCACTGGAATTCCACGAGCTCTAATGGCAGGCCTCAGACACATTCGCGATGCGTAGAAATTTGCACGAAACACCTGCATCTTATTGGCTCCACTTAGTAGATTTTTGTAGATTTTTTTGCACAATAGATGTTCTAACTTAAATTATTTTTCCATTTTTGCAGGATTATCTTGAGATGAGAGAAAATCCTGATGGGCGGGTGCTATGCCTTATTCAAGATTAGTATCAGTTCCTATCAGATGCAGAAGAGATGCTTCTACGATGGGTGGGCCTCTAGAATATTTATCAGATGCCAGATATGCTCTACCACGACTAGATTCTTATGGTGTTGATGGAGTAGTGGGACTCTACAACTTTGACTTTTTGCCTCCCAACGGGTGAGATGATTGTCATGCTAGAGGACATCTATCACATCCTTGGACTTCCCATCTATGGGAAGAGAATCATTATCAATGATACACGCTCTGCTTAGGAGCATTGTGAGGGGGTCGAGTACTTCTCAGGCTGCACTGACGGTGGCGATGGGACTGACTACATATACACGTGCTGGTTCGAGTAGGGCACTACTAGAGTTCCTTTGTTATGATGAGTTTTAGTGATCATCGTGGCCACTCGAGTCATGATAGATGCATGAGGCTCTCACCTACACAAGGGCCTCATGCATACTATTTGAGAGATGGAGGATCGCATGATGGTGTTCATGTGGGGGAAAAACATGCTTGCAAACTTGCACCATGAGCTGGGCAGGTATGTGTACTATGAGTTCTAGAGCCTAACAACATGCACCTTGCTACAGGTGTGGGCCTTTACCCACATCACATGTATGTTCCTAGAGGGATATCCCCAAGTGTGGGATTACATAGTTCCCATGGCTCATTGCTATGAGATTATTCGATAGTGGAGGCATAAAGACCTACAGTTATGGTGGCTACAGTTTGACACCTTGTAGCGTAGCGAGGTTAGGTGGTGGCCCCATCAATTTTTCAGATGGGTAGATGATGGCAGGTTCCTCAGGAACCTACAACATGAACGTTTTATCCTAGGTTGCATGGATTTTGTTATTATGCCTTACTATTAGACTAGAGTTATGTGGCAACACAATCATATTCAGATCATCCCCTCATGGTCCCATCTTATGGATGGGCTATGAGGAGTGTCATGTGGATGGGTGATCATTGGTGGCCCACCGTCTTTGACGTCATCCTTTCTGATGACAATGTTGATGACCAAGGCTTGTTGGAGATGCAACCAGTCGATGATGTAGGGGTGGTGAGAGGCTACTAGGCCTGGTGGGAGGCACATGACCCTGCTCCCATTTTTTTGACAGATGCCCCTAGGGGGGATCTCATCCTTTAGGGAGAGGTGTCATCAGGTCTGAGGCAGAGGTAGATAGACCGAGGTGGCAAGAAACAACAAAAATAGGGCAAGAAAGAGGTCAGCAAAGGAGAGGCTGAGGCAACGACGAAGTATGTATTCACCCCCAATTGCAGTCCCAGTTTCGTCTGTGGCACTAGATCTAGTTGTTAACCTTGCGATGGCTCTAGCAACACCGAGAGTAGCACTAGAGGTAGGAAGTGTGGGTCCCAGTGTTGCTCCACCTCTTGACCCACACTAGCAGCCAAGGGACATAGGTATAGTATTTAGATTATGTCATTTTGTTTCAGTACTTCCAATTTTTCATCTCATGTATACATTTTTCCTTTGGTTTTATGTATATACATCATGTAATACTAATATACCTCTTCTCTCTATGGTTGTATTGGATACACAGGGATGGACTTGGCTCTTTACTCAGTGCATATCAGAGGCGGCCCTTGCCATGCCAATCCAGGGACTCGTCCTCAATTCCTACCGATCAATCTCAGTGAGGAAACACGTGCCACTCTTTGAGTTGGTCATGCATCTGAGGACGACGTAGGAGGAGGCACATGTGGAGTTCATGTAGAGGATAGGTGATGCCACTACCACTTGGGGACAGAGAGATCATGCATCAGTAGAGCTATAGGTTTCCATAGCCAAGCAAGATGCAATTATGAGGAGAGAAGAGGGTTCTGAGAAGGCATGTGACGCTCTTTAGAGCCAACTCAATGACCTCTTAGGGAAACCAGTAGGGGATCAACAACTCTGAGACGTGCTTAGGGTGGCAAAGATCCGTATATCCTCCCTTGAGGGAGAGATTCGAGGATTCCATGTAACACTTTCTGTTTCCCAGTCATAGAGGGCTTGCTCCATGTCCACTGTTCAACCCCAGCCATAGCCACTAGAGCTAGAGGGCTCAGGGAGCCACATGCCTGAGGCTTAGATAGCTATTTTGTATATCATTTTTTTAGCGATGATATATTTTGTAGATCATTTTTGATGTATAGACATTGACACATATATATAAAAACCACTTAATTTTTTTGACCACAGTGGCACGATACATGAACATGACATTGATATTTATATATACATGAGATATTGATTCCGATATCATGGTGTTCTTCACTTTATGTGTATGATTTTTAATTTCATGTATGAATATGGATGTTATACTTATGGATGTATGTTTTAGATTAGATAATATCATGATCTAATAAACACAGATGGATGTATGTTAATCAAATACAATGATGATCTAATTGCCTAACCAAAAGATGTGATGTAATGCATGGATACGTAGCATAGTAAAAACACAAACATGTATGTCTTTCTCACACACACATGGTTACATCATAACACAAAAAAAAAATCACAATGTGTTAATAAAAGAATGTCAAAATGTGTGATGTTGCAACCCCGAAGAGTGAACATCACACATGTGACACATAGACACTACACACAATATTTGGTGGAGGTGCATTGGATTAACAGGTTCTTTTAGAGTTGTCCCATCCATTGATGACAATCCATATGCACCAAAACTATATATGAAGATGATAATGTAAGGGCCTAATCAATTAGGACTAAACTTCCCCTTTTGATTGGGCGACACATTTACATTTCTATGATTCTCATAGAGAACCAGGTCACTACCTTGAAAGTCCTAGGAAGAACACCTTGATTGTATTGTTTAGATAATGATCATTGATAACATTTAAGATGGTCGAGGGCCTATAATTGGTGCTCATCAAAAATCTCAAGCTAATGAAAATTATTAGATCAATAAGTCTCGACATCAATTAACCCTTTAAGGGAAACCCACAAAGACAAAAATTACAGCTCCAAAGGAATGATAGCTTCAACGTCGTACATGAGATTGTAAAACGTTCCCATCACCATATGAACACTTGTGCGATAGGCCCACAAAGTATATTCCAATTGAATGTGCCAATCCATACCATGTTTATTCACTATTTTATGAAGAATGAGCTCAAGAGTTTTGTTAGATGCTTATGCTTGGCCATTAGATTGAGGATAATATGGTGTAAAAAAATATATGTTGAATATGAAATTTCTCCAGAAATTGCTTCACTTCCTTGTTCTTAAATGGCATAACATTATTAAAAACTAAGGTGGAAGGAAATCTGAAGTGAGCAATGATGTTATTTAGAAGAAAGCTACAAATAGCTTATGTGGGACAACTTCAACCCACTTCGTGAAGTAATCGGTAGCAGTGATGACAAAGACATGTCCTTTAGAAGAAGGAGGTGATATTTTTCCAATAATATCCAACCCCCATTTTGTGAACGACCAAGGAGAGGTCTGATTCTATAACTCTTGAGTAGGAGCATGAATAAGACGACTATGTTGTTGACATTGCAGACACTTCTTGACAAAATCAAAGAAATATTGTTCCATTGTTTGCCAAAAGTATCCCATGTGAATCAATTTTTGCACCAGGGTTTTACCACCAAAATTTCCACCCTCAAAACCTGAATGGGCTTCCTTAAGGGAAAGGGGTATTTCCTCTTTAGTGAGACATCGAAGAAGTAAGCCATTATAATATTTTCGATAAAGAACATACAATAAGACAACATAATGGACTAACAACTTTCATAAATGAGTGTGATCATTCTTTGTCGCATCATCGAGAAAGTTTCCAATCTTCAGATAGTTGTAGATGTTGGAATACCATTCTCCCTGAAGGGTCCAATTATTAGCTCATTTTTTGTTGCTTTCATACATACTTTCAGACAATTTTAGATATACCTTCCAGACAATACTCCTATATTATATTATCTTTTCATATTTATTATGCAAACTTGGACCCAAAATATAATGATGGAAATATGGTTATGACATAATAGTATTCCATGGTTTATCTGTATGAAATATGGATGGAATTCTATGTTTTAATTATGATAGTTAGTCTTGTGTACATGCTTTGTGAATTAAAGTTTTTTTATCCAAGGAGTAATGCACGTAGCGATTGAATGATGTAACCCGCAAAAAGGAAGATTAGGAAAATAAAATAGGGGAGTTCTAGATTAAGCATAATGTGATGATTACTGATTAAAGACACCTGATGGAGGTTGAATGTGCATCGTTAAAAAAATTTAATAAGCACTGGAAAATGACTCCTTTATTGATAGGATTTTGACAAATTTTTGTGTATTTACATGCAATCCTATTCTATAGAGTTTTAGTTCTATTAGAATTCTTCTTTCTTTTTAGTTATGGTTTGAACAATTAAGTCTTTAACTATACACTCTGATATTTAGGAGTGGAAGTCAATGATTGTGGTTAGTTGTTGCTTTGAATAAGACTCCCTCGATCTTGTATATAGTCAATGGTTGAGTCCTTACGAAAGTTAGTTGGTTTTATCAGTTTTCTTATTGTCAATTATTTTTAGTTTCAAGACATGATGAATATTCATAATGATTGAATACAATTTGTGATTATATCTTATGTAATTGTTAGCCTATTTTTCGCCTTTGGCTTAAAATAGCCTTCACTAGGTTTCTCATATTGATTAAAGAATCTTGTTAATGTCACGGGGTCTTCAAATGTTGAATAAAATAAGCATACAAAAGCCAAATGTGGGGAAAAAATACTCTAGCCTACTATTAAGGAGATGTAACACCAGTTTATGAACAAGAAGGCAGCTTTGAGGAATAAGGGGACTTGGTTAATATTTCATGCAAATGTGAGGTAGTATGGAGATGATAACTATCATTTTGCATTTTAACATGTTCTTCATATAGCTTACCAGTTTGTACCTGACATAACAATTAGCATGCTTTAATGCTGCAAAAGGTGATACTCTTGGATATTTTGAGGTCACACTAGTTGATCAATTGTGACTCATGCTCTATCAAAATGGACCACTGTGAAGGAGCACCAAATGACAGTGATGATAAAAGTTTCTAATGTAGTGAGGCAACATATAGGGAAGCAATGATGAAAGTGATGGTGAAAGCATTAGTTTGAATATGAGATGAGAATAACAATGGAATTGGTATTCAATTTTCATGTTGAATTAATAGAGATTGATAGGCTGGGTTTGCTCTTTGAAGTATTAGTTGTTTATATAGATCTTAACCCATAACATTAAGATTGGAGTCTATCATAAAGAAGGATTAGATGCTTTTCCTTGTGATTATGGATTTAATATTTTTCTTTGAGACTAACAAACTGTCAAACACCCTATTATGATAGGATTGGTTCTCATAAAGAGGTATGAAAGAGATAAATATGACAGTCAAAGGTCAAGTTCTTTGTACAGTAAGGAGATAGGACAATGTCAAGAGATAAAATTGTTATATGTAGTCATTTGCATGAAGGGAATAGTTATGAGAGTCTAATGAAAAGTGTTATAGTGTTTTCAAGGGTCATTTGATGGTGGGCATTAAAGAATGGTTGAAAAGCAATAGGGTAGCTCTTTTTCTTCTACAATTTTGCACATACATCATTCTCAAAAACTCTTTTGTTAACGATCCATTTTCATAGATGAGAATATATTGATACATTTTAAAACCTGTTGATAAGTGTTGACAGCCACAAAGGTCTTTCCCGATCATGTTTCTAAGGGGTTCATTGATGTCATTTAAGAGTTGCAGGAGAAATATCCTGAACTGCCAAATGATTACTCACTTTGTTTAATGGGAAGATATGATTACAGAGAAGGTATTATCGACATATCAAAAGATTTGTAACAATCTAAATGGTATCCACGATGAGACTGGTGCTAATTCACATCCTAGGTTTTGTGGAATCGCATGTGGGAAATCAAGGAGAATAGACATGGTGATCTTCCCAGTAAGTATATTTGCTTGTGTGGCACGAAAGAATGGATATGAGACAAGTTGCATATAGTATTTGTGTACATGAGATAGTCCCTATCTTGGAATTTTTGTATACATCTTTCAAGAAAGGGCGATGCTCATATAAAAAAATAAGACAACAAGGTTTTCCAAAGGTCATTAGGAGCTTGAAGTATCTTGAACATGTGAATAAAATTCCAATTGGAAACGATTCATTAAATCCCACATGATTCTATTACCCTACGATCTTGAAATGTCTTGATGGTGTGACATGTGGTGTCATACTAGAACCGAATGGATAGTATTGAGGAGAATAGTCGACAAGTGCTTATCCTGTGGTTGAAGAAAACTCTTAGCAAGTATTGAGAAACCAATTGTTCAGGCGTGTGCATTTGCGTGCATATGGAGGATATTGGAATACACATGGAAGGGTGTGTTTGTTTGTATAAGCTTTTCCTATCGAGTGTGATGAGAAGTGGTGATATGTGGTAGATCATTTTGATAATGGATTACCAAAACAAGGAATTTTACTCAACATTTTGGAGGCATGGACTTATGATTAATGCGCACAGCTAAGAAAGATACACAAGCCTATTATTACCAATATTATTGTTTTTGGTGGATACGAGGTCAATTAAAGAAAACAAAAGATATGCTATAGGAATTGTTCTTGAAGATAGGTGTTTGAAATATGGAGTGGTTGACATGTGTCGATATAGGCATGTATGAGAAATGTTGTGTCATGGTATGCAACGGTTTTGGGCTATTCAAGAAAAGGGGCATTGACATCCGTCAAAGAACATTTTGTTAGATATCGGTTGTCAATGCTCTAACATATATGTATGCAGTAAATGCTTGCATATGTTCATTGAAGCTACCAGTGTTAGGGTAATAAAAGTAGGGTGTATTTTAGGTTGTAACAATATTGTTACTATGGTTCTAAATAGTACATGCACTTTTAAAAAAAAAAACCTACAATAATAAGAAGTGGGTAAAGGTCACTGTAGAACGAGAGTTCTTAGAGATGGTTAATACATATCGAAAACTAGTTCTGTGATAGTTATTTTTTCTTTTCTTAGAAAAGGCAAGAGAAGTATTGTTGGTGAAGCACATGTTCTCAAAAATAGAAGTAGTTGATACAAAGAACCTTGTTTCTTTCCTATGGTGGTGTTGGAGCTTGAGGAAACACCTATTGATAAATATGCTTTATATTTTGTAAATGTCAAGACTTTGCAAAGCTTCTTCATGTACTACACCATGAAGATCATTATGCAATGATTCTCAGTCAATTAACTTTAACGCTCAACATCTGGAGTGGGAATTGAACATAGTTGGCATGATCCATAGATGACTATATGGGAGCACCCGAGTCTCAAAGTGGCAGACCATTATTGATACTTTCAACAATGATCCTATAACTTTTGCATGTTTATTTTCAACTAGAGCAGGGGGGCAAGGTCTAAACCTAATTGGATAGACATTGTGATTGTTCATGATATAAATTTTAATCCCCAAATGGTTCATCAAATTGAAGATCGTTGCCATCATATAAGAGAAATGAAGCCTGTGATTTTCTACAAAATTGTGATTAAAGGGACAACTGATGAGAACATCTATGAAATAGTTATAATATTGCATGATTGTTCAAAAGCACAAGAGTTTTGGAAGATTTCAGAGGGAAGAGCTAAGAAGCATGCTTGAGGAGACCCATGCATCAAGTTTTTGCAGCGAAGATTTCATGATTCTTTTGAAAGCTTGAAGATGAAGTTTGTAACTATGGAAGGTGCTTATAATGGAATGCTAAAACATGATGAAGCCTAAGTGATTGATAGATTGGATATAGATAAAATTGTTTAGATTGTTGTTATTTCCAAATAGAGTCTTGATAAGGAATTCACTAGAAGTGATAAAATGATAGTACCAAGGGTCATTGGAAGTGCAAAAGTGATCATGGCTACTTATGAGGATGACCTTCCTGGTGATGTTTAGGTTTATTCAAAGAAAGGTATAGTTGCATTCAAAATATTGATTCTTTTGAGTGAAATGCTATTTATAGTTTAGTGGGTTCAGATGACAGCTTGCCAAATAGTCATGAGAACATAACAGAGACAAGGGATAGTCACAAGATGTAGTCTTAATGCACATAGACTTTGAAGGATGGGGAGAGTCAAACCGAGTACAATCTAGTATAGATAGAATGGGTTATTCAAATATCATAAATGAAGGAAGTATTCTACATGATTCTACATCTTCTAAGCATCAAGACCATTGTAGGAGTATAAAAAACATGTTTTTATATCCATGCAAGAAAGCAGTCAAAGAGGTTTATGATAGAAAATCAAGGGTAGATATGGCAACACCATCATTTACACACACATGGGATGCGAAACAATTTTGAGTCCTCCAAGGAGCATATTCAAATCTTTTAGTTGAAGAAGTCAATTAGATTTTTCCTCTATGCCTTGTTGAGGGATTTGTTGAGTGTTCAAAAGAATAAAAAGAGGGAAGGTAGTTTCTCAAGTGCTCAAATGAAGAAGCAGTAAACTAAAGAAAATGGGTTATTTATGATCTTTAAAAGTCCGCCCCATTTTTCTACCCAACATAGGATAGACTATAAAAGGAGTCTTGGTTTCATTTTTTAATTAGTTCTTGAATTTTTTGTTGTAGGTTGTAACTTTTATGAGTTCTTCTCAACAAAATACTATATTGTAACTTAGAAAACAATCATATTGTGATTGGAAAAAGCAATGTAATTTCATACTTTCAAGCAATTGGAGCATATTTCAGACTATATGTAGTTGTAAAGACACCTTCCAACAATTAAATTTCAGTTTTCTACCTTCAAAAGCTATTTTTATTGTATGAAAACTGGTAATTGATGTTTATTTTTATGATTTCATGTATGAATTCTTGAATATGTCTTATTTTGGCACCTGTGAATAGGAAAAAACATATCTTATGTAGGTTATAGTCTGTGTTTAGGTGAAAAATAGTTTCTATTTGTGAAGAACACTTCATTTTCTTCTTTCTAGAATTGAAAGTCATTCAACATCTTTATAAAACACTGATACGTGAGTATGTTTAAGATGATTTGTGTAGAAATAGTTGAGTTATTGGCTTTTGTGTGTCAAAACAATAGTCTAAATCTTGATAGAACATTTTGGTGCATCACCTCATGTAGTTAGATTTCAATTTATGTCATCCTTCTATCCTTTTTCTTAGTTAAGTGATAGTTTAGTTCATTTTAGGTGAGGTATCAAGGAAATCAACCCTTTCTGGAGGTTCTTTCCATCATAGGTGACCCACAAACCTGGAAAGATCCCATCTTTCACTAGTAGGATGAGTTTTACAACTCAGTAAGGGTATGATATTTGGTGATAACAATTATCTTTCATGATATGCAATGAATGAAGTCAATTTCACTGGATGCATAAAATCTATTAGTTAGATTTGGTTTCAATTAAGTGAGAACAACCACTTGAGTAGGCCACTCAAGGTAACTATTCTTCACTTCATTTTCTAGTTGTTTATTTCCGTTTAATAGTTTTTTCCTATTCATCATTACTTCATGAACTATATACAAGATAACCTAGAATCTCATACTTTGGTTATCGGTAATGAATGTTCGTGAACATGCATGTATTGGTTAACCAGTAGTACTTCGAAGGTTAAATTAGTTGAGTTATTAAGTTTTGATCAGTTTTGAGTCAATACAATAATATTTCATTAGTAGCAATTTAGTTATAGTTTCAACTGTAGGTATGTGTAGCCATTAGTTATGGCTTATTCTTTCACTATTATGGAATTTTATGATTTCCAACAATTAGAATAACTTGAATAGGATAGCTTAGGTAGTTTTGAGTCTTTGAAGGAATATACAATGTTGCACCATCACAAGTTTACAAACCTTAGGTTGACATTTTAAGGTAGTCTTTGCAATGTTGAGTGGACTGTTTAGTCAGATAAACCTCTAAACTATGTAGGTTCTACCAAGTTTACAATACATTAGTTTAGACTCTATATTTTTGGTGTTGTTGTCAGGGATGGTGCTATCTTCATAGACTTGTTTGTATAGCTTTCATAGCTTATATTTTGTTTTTTCAGCATTAGGATTGTTAGACTTAATCTTTTTCAACACCAGAAGATACACTAACATTGTGTAGAACCATTTCTATATAAAGCCATATTTCATGTATGCAGAGGTAGATTCTTTGGGTAGATTCCTTCCCTCTACATGCCAAGAAGCCATAGAAGAAATTGGTGAACCCAGTACTCAGAGCGAGGGAAATACTAAAGAAGGAACTTCCCTATCACTAAAATCTACTACACTTCTAGAGGGAACATACCACACCATGGGTGATGCAGTGGATGATGATCCTAAATGTGTGACATTTGAGTTCCCAATCACTAACCAGGAAATGGCTATAGTGTTGAAGAACATCCTTTCTTTAGCCTTACCAGTCTTTTATGGATTAATGAATGAGGACCCGAAGACATTTCTATTTGAATTTGATGTCTTGTGCAAAAGTTATGACTATACTTATGATGCTCATAGGCTCAAACTCTTCCCTGCCACTCTAAAAGATGCAACCCTAATATGGTTCATGGGATTAGGCAGGGATGTTTTTCCTGATTGGGACACCATGAAGACTTTGTTCTTGGAGAAGTACCATGACTATTATAGGGGGGCTGATAGGAGGAAAGATAAAAAAATTTAGAATGTCACAGGAGGATGAACTATTGGAAGATTATGTGGAGGGATTTTAGTTTTCTTTGAAGAAGAACCCATAGAATAAGTTGTCTGAGGAGTCCCTCAAGTTAGTATTTTTTAGGGGAGTCAATGGTGATTGTATGGATTCCTTGAACCTCATTGGATGAGGAGATATATTTCATAGACCATTTCAAGACATTTGTAAGGTCTGCAAGAATTATTCCAGGACCTTCACTAAAAGGCCAAGAGGAGATACAACATCCACTATTGGAAAATCATCTACAGGGGTTTCAAAGATAGAGTTAAGCAACCCATTGTCCAACATGAAGGAGGAAATTATTAGCCACTTAGAAACTCAATTGGATACTCTCCACATCATGAAGTAGGAGGAAGATGAGGCCATGCTCTCCGAATATTGTCCAAGCTATAGGCAAAGAAAAGAAAACTATAAATGCAAGAGAGTGGCTAGTATCCAACAAGATAAAGTTGAGAATCTTGATTTTCAGCCATTTGAAGGAGATGATGGAAAAATATTTTATATAGCTCAAAGGAGGCCATGGAGACAAATAAAAGGTATGCCACAAGACCCCCTTAGCTTTAATTCATCCTTTCCTATTGGGAATATGAACTTTTGTACTTGGAACTCTTAGCCCTAGCCAACAAACCAAAGTCAGTGTCAAAATCCTCAACAATGGCCACAGCCCTAGCAAAATTGGAACTAGTAGCAACCAAATCCTTGGACACAACAAAATTTCTAGGGTTCCAATTATAACCCCCAATGGCCAACTCAACAAAATAAATGGAAACCTCAATGGCAGAAAGGTTAGCAGTGGCAATAGTAAAACATGAACTATTAGTAGCCTATACTTCCACCTCCATAACAATATCGAGCTATTATGCCTCCATAAAATCTTGCATCCCAGCCACCAAATCCACCACAAACACCTACCCAATTTGTACCTAAACCTAACAACAAGCCTATTGAATAGGCTCATACTAATGAAGCTATGCAATACCCCACTTAAAGGGTAGAGGTGAGTGATGTCCACCTCAGATTAGGAAAACAACTTATTAGGCCTTCATCCCCTAAAATTAAAGAGATGGAGGATGAGGAAACTATAGTTGAAGCTTTAGAAAAAATACCTTTGGAACCTGAGTCAAATCAAGTACACCAAACTACCTCAATTCCAAAGCCTCCTTTTCTTGAACACCTAACTATCCAAAAGCATTACACATAGGCTAAGAAAAACCTCTTAGGTCATTTAAAAGATGTGAGCATCAAGATTCCACTCATCCAAGCTATCAAAGACATCCCCATTTATACTAAAACTATAAGGGACCTATGTATTAAGAAACCGAGAAGGAAAATGAAAGATCCTTAGATAATCCATGTCCTTGGAAACCTTGCAGATATCATGTTAGGGAAAATAACTATCCCTAAGTATACAGACCTTGGTAGTTGAGTAGTGGATGTCAAGATTAATGGTATCCTTATTAAGAACACTTTGATAGACTTGGGGACAACAATTAATATTATGACTAAGGAAATAATACAATTACTTTAGTTAGCGAACCTTAGACCTACACAAACTGTTCTACAGCTCGCTGATAGGTCAATAGTCAAGCTTGAAGGAATCATTGAATACTTAGTTATTGCATTGGATTCTTGGGAAACCTTGTTGATTTTATAGTTTTAAAACCAAAGGTTAATCTTGCAAGCTACCAACTCATCCTAGGTAGAACTTGGTTAGCTAAAGCCAATGCATTTATATATAGGTTGTAGGTCTGGTAATATGATAATATCTAATGAGATAGTTGATGAGTCTAATTTATGGTATAATTTTGCGTAGAATTTATGATTTGGTTGTTGAAGTTATCTTGGAATTTTATGTTAAGTGTTGATAATTTTATGATATTTCCTCAAACTATAGACATTGAGCCTAATCCTATTTCTGCAAATTTTTAATGATATTGGCATGTTATATGGACTATCTATATTAATCCTGCATGTGGTTAATGAATGTTGTTTAAGGTGGTTACAAATATGCAATTACTGTGTGTATTAACATTTCCATGCAGAATTAATTTTAGGATACTAAATTGAGAAAGACACCGCTAGCTGGGCATGCACCATAATTTCTAGCTAGGGAATCGTTCAAAGGTCAAAGGAGGTCGACGACAGGAGATTCCCCATGCAAATCAAATGTAACCCCCTTGTGATGGTCTTTATTGTTGAGTGAATATAGGCATTACTATTGTGCTATATCTGCGGGCATGTCTGACCAGATTCCATGCGCATGTAACCGCCTCTCCACTTTCTCTATTTTCCCTAAATAGCATCCTCCTAGTTCGTGGAGTTGACCGCCCTGCTTAGTTGATAGTATAAATAAAGATCAAATGCTCCTTCTCAGGAGGTTGCACAATCTGATATTGTACTTGCATTCTTAGTTTCTAGTGATACATTTACACTACTCTATTGTATTCATGTTTCCTGATGAATAAAATGAAGTTCTAAGTTTGAGCATCTGAGTTCTCATTAGTTTTAAAGGATACTTATCCAACGGGGGCCACTTGGTGAGTAATCCATCATTTAGTTTAGTATTAATTTCTGTTTAGTAATTAGTTAAGAATCTGGCATCGACTGTTTCTGCAGCCACTAGAATTCCATTATGTGACTGTTCCTGCAGCCAAAGCAGACAGAGTAGTGCCCTATTTGTTTGCTCATATTTTCATTTATTTTATGCATTTCAGCTTGGTGTAGTTGTTGGTTGATGTTTAGTATTTATTTTATTCCTTTCTAAGCAATTTACTTCCAACATTATGTCTTTCTTAGTTGTAGAATGAAAATGGCTACCTTGGGTTCCTAGTGCACATATTGTGCTGGCCCATTTCAAGCTCATGTCCCTGGGTTGACAAGTTAAATGAACCTTCATGATGATTGAATAGATATTCAGTTTAGATGTCCAATCTCTAAATCACGACTGTAAAGGCCTAGTTGTTAAATCATTGTAGGAGGCCGACATTTTTGGCACCGTTGCTAGGGATGGTGTCAAACTAGGAAGTTCTTTGGAGTCATTGATAGTTTTCTTGTTGTATTATTTCTAAAAGTTTCTCTTAGTGTACCCTTCATTTAGGAAGTAATGAACCCCCTTATTCTTTACCAATTCTTTGTGTGAGCTAGTTGATAGTGAGTTGATACCACATGCATAGAGGAAGGAGAATAGATGTTTATGGAAGATTCCTTCCTAACAATCCCGATCCATTCTAGCTAGAAGAGCTTCCAAATATGCCAAGGAACGAAGAAGAAGAAGAGCCAAACCCCTTTGCTGATGCATTTCCAGATTTGACCTATTCTGAAGCTTCCACCGAAGACCAAAATTAGTTTGAGAATCCCTTTGCTTGGGAAATCCATCAAGCAGGCATGGGTGATGCAAATAGAAACAAATCTAACCAGCCAACTTTTCCTTTCCCCATTGCCCATAAAAATGAAGTTGAAAATCTCAAAAAATCCCTGCTTCAACCCTTCCTAAGTTTTATGGACTTGTTACAGAAGACCCTGATACCTTCTTGTTCAAGTTTGATATACTCTGCAAGAGTTGTGACTATACCACTGATGCCTATAGGCTTAAGCTATTTCCTACCACTCTGAAAGAAGCTGCATTAAGATGGTTCATGAGTCGAGGCAGAGATACTATGGAAACTTGGCAGGACATGAAGACAAAGTTCCTTGAGAAATACAAGGAATATTGCAGGGGCAGTGACATGAGATGAGATGACATTTTTAGGATGCAGCAAAAGGAGGATGATAGCCTGGAGGATTACATTTCAAGGTTTATGTTCTGCTTACAGAAATCTCCACACCATACCCTCAGTGAAGAATCACAAAAGCTTCTTTTCTTAAGAGGAATCAATGAGAGATGCAGTGATGCCTTAGACCTGATGGCAGGAGGAGATATCACCCAAGTTCCTTGGGAATACATTAAGAAAATATTCCAGAACTACTCTAGGGAAGCTTCAAAGAAAGGGAGAGCTTACCAATCCTCAATGGGTAAGTCATCTACCAGTGGAGTTTCAAGGACGGAGATCACACACTTGCTAATATATTTCAAGAAAGATATCATAAAAAATCTAGCTACTCAGCTGGATACATTTTAGGCCAAGAAGAAACAAGAGGAGGCAGAGGCAATGTTGACAGAGTATTGCCCCCATTGCAGACAAAAGAAGAAGGATTGTAGATGTAACATGGTAGCTAATATTGAAGGCAAGCATATTTCAGCTGAGTTCAATCCAATTTAGATTGAAGAAGATCAAGTCTACTATGTTGCACAAAGGAGGCCTTGGGCTCCAAGACAAGGTCTGCCACCAGATCCACTCTCTTATGTTGGGCCATATTTCAATTCTTACTCATCTGGTAACCAATGGAAGCCCCCATATCCATCTAGATATGGAGGATATCCACCAAATCCTTGGGGTAACCCTCCAAATGCTTGGCCCAATCATTAGAACTCTCCACCCCAGTGGCAGCAACCTCAGGGGAATTAGCTGTAATTTCAAGGACATTGGCAGCCACCTCAAGGAAATTGGCAGCAAACAAATCAATGGAGGGGAGGACAACAATGGCCAACCCAGACAACTAGTTATATGCAACCACCTTCTCAACCCCAACAGCCTGCTATAATGCCTCCACCTGCTAATTCAAGCTCAAATGCACCTAAACCTACTCAGCTACCAGGTCAGCCTACACCCAATCCAAATAACAAACCACAACAACAACCTATATAACCTGTTGATTCAAATCAATTCCCTGCATATGTTGTGAGTGTAAGTGACATCCACTTGCGTTCAGGGACTACTTTATCAGCCCCTTCCAAGCCCATTATCACTGAGCTTCCTATCAAAGAGGAAGAGGAACCTCTGAATGATCCCATTTAGCCAAGTGCACCTAAAAATCCTGAACTAGTCCCAACCAAGAAGACTAAACAAGAACCACCATTTCCTCAGAGATTGGAAGTTTCCAAGAAGAAAGAAGAAAAAGAGGACACAAATTTTGACATCTTGGATCAGTTGAAGCATATATGTGTCCAGATACCTCTATTCCAGGCCATAAAGGACGTCCCAATCTATGGCAAGGCAATCAAAGAGGCATGCCTCAAGAACCCAGGCAGGAAGAAGAAAGACCCAACTACAATTCAGGTGGTAGGACAACTAGCTGACATCATGCTTGGGAAAGTGAGTATCCCCAAGTACAATGACCCAAGTAGTCCTGTGGTAGAAGTTGTTATAAATGAGATCCAAATAAAGAATGCCTTGATTAATTTAGGGGAAACACTAAATGTAATGACTAAGGACATCCTACAACAACTAAACATTGCAAGCATGAGATCTACTCCTACTATCCTACAGCTTGCTGATAATTCTACTGTTAAATCTAATGGTATAGTGGAGGATCTTGTGGTAGTTCTAGACTCCTGGGAGTACCCAACAAACTTCATGATTCTTTCTCTTAATGCTACACTAGGTGGGTATCCCATTATTCTTGGAAGGCCATGGTTAGCAAATGTAGATGCATATATTGGATGTCGGTCAAGTGACATGACCATTTATGATGGGAAGAGCACCAATTTTTTTTTTCTTTATCCTCCCGCTTAGCCATCCCTTGATGAGGATAATCCCGTATGGCCACATATTGGTGAAGAGGCTGAGGAAGTTAATTCTGTGGTACATCTTATGATGCTAGGCAGAAGCTCTTTTATGAAGCTTCAAGAAGAAGATGAAGTATTGGCTAACATCATTTAGAATCATTGTAAAATGGAAGAAGCATCATCTTCTCATTCTGCTGCTCCATCCAGGACACTTCTACCTGTTCTTCCTACAACCACTTTTCCTGTAGATGTTCTTCCTGCAACAACTCTTCCTATAGTTGGACTTCCTGCAACATGTATGTCTCGTACATTTCCTCCATATGAACTTAAGGTACCATGGATTAATGAAGTAGCCATGATAGAGTCAACTACACAAGTACAGGTGTCAGAAGGAAAATATCTGAATGTTAATAGAAAATTAAGTGAAGAACAAAAATTGTTATTGAAAAAATTATTGAGGACCCAACAACATGCATTTGCATGGGATTATCATGATATGAAGGGATTGGACCCTAAGCTTTTCACTCACATAATTTATATCAGATATGATTGCACCCTAGTGAGGCAGCCACAAAGAAGAATCAACCCTGCACTGAGAGAAATTGTCAAAGGAGAACTACAAAAATTGCTAGATGCAAGATTCATCTACCCCATTTTAGATAGCCAGTGGGTGTCTCCATTAGTGATTGTTCCCAAGAAAGGAGGGAAATGGAAAGTTTGTGTTATTTACAGGGAACTTAATGATGCCACCAAAAAGGACCATTTTCCTTTACCTTTCATAGATCAAGTTTTGGACTCACTTGCAGGAAAACAATACTTTTATTTTCTAGACGGGTTCAGTGGCTAAAACTAGATCCAAATTACACCAAAGGACCAGGAAAAGACCACTTTTACCTATCCATGGGGGACCTATGCTTACTTGGTACTCCCATTTGGCTTATGCAATGCACCTAGAACTTTTCAGAAGGAAGTCATAAGCATATTTTTCAGACATTTCTCATGATTGCATGGAAATTTATATGGATGATTTCACCACCTATGGTGCTGATTTCATTGAAGCATTGGAGAATCTTAGGAAAGTCCGACAGAGATGTGAATATCACAATCTCTCTTTAAACAATGAAAAGTGCTTCATAATGATGCAAGGTGTAGTTCTTGGCCACTACATCTCCCACAAAGGAATTCAAGTAGATCCTGCAAAGATTGAGGTGATCACAAATCTTCCCACACCTGCAAAACAGAAGGATGTTAGGAGTTTCTTGGGCTATGTAGGATATTACAGGAATTTCATCAAGCATTTTAGAAAAATAGTAGCACCATTGTATACTCTTCTCACTAAAGATGTTGAATTCTAATGGATCGAAGGTTGAGACAAGGCATTTTCTGATTTGAAGGCAACCTTGACTCATGCTCCTATAATCAAAGGACCTAATTGGGAGCTTCCTTTGTACATCCATACAGATGCATTAGATTATGCCATAGGAGCAGTCTTAGGACATAAAGGAGTTGTTGAAAATGCCATTTATTTTGTTAGCAAAAATTTACAGGGAGCTGAATTCAACTATACAGTGACAGAGAAAGAAATGTTGGCAGTGATCTATGCCCTAAAAAAATTTAGGCATTACATAGCAGGTTACCAAATCTTTGTGCACACTGATCATGCAGCCATTAGGTATCTCATGAATAAACCTCTGATCTCTGGTAGGCTAGCAAGATGGTTATTGTTGATGTAGGAGTTTGACATAACCATTGTGGATAAACCAACGAAGGCCAATGTTGTTGCAGATTTTCTTTCAAGGCTGACTACATCAAGGGATAATCATGCCATATATGACTCTTTTCCTAATGAAAATTTATTCTCCATCAGTGTACAAACGCCATGGTATGTTAACATAGCTAATTATTTGGTCACAGGTAGAGTTACACCTCACTTCTCTCCAAAAGAAAGAAGGGTACTCATTGAAAAATCTTTTCCTTTCTCATGGATTATTGGATGTTTGTTTTATACTGGACCAGACCATGTCATGAGGAGATGTGTGAGAGAAGATGAGACATATGAAATTTTGCATGCATGCCACAACAAACCATGTGGAGGAAATTTTGCAGCCAAGAGGACATCAATAAAGATTTTGAACACGGGATATTACTAGCCAACACTCCACAAGGATGTAGGAAGGTATACAAGAAAATGTGACAGATGCCAAAGAATGGATAGGCCAACCAAATTTGATGAGATGCCACTTTACCCTCAGGTAGTAATCACTCCTTTTGACATGTGGGGATTGGATTTTGTCGGACCCATTGACCCTCCATCAAATGGTAAGTCCTATATGCTGGTATGCACCAATTATGTAACAAAGTGGGTAGAAGTTAAGGCCATGAAGCATGCAAGAGATAACAAGGTTGCATAATATATTTATGGGATATTTTCACAAGGTATGGAGTTCCAAGAGAGATAGTGACTGATCAAGGGGATCAATTCACATCAACCCTTATTGCAACACTAGTCAATGAGTACAACATAAGACACATAAAGTCTAATCCTTATCAACCCCAGGCTAATGGCCAAGTTGAGGCGACCAACAGAGAAATTGAAGCTATTTTGACCAAAATAGTAGCTATCCACAGAAAGGATTGGAAAAAAGATTACCATAAGTTGTTTGGGCCTATAGAACTACCTAGAAAACAACTACAGGCTTTACTCCATTTGAGTTGTTTTATGGAAAGACAACCATGATGCCCATTGAATTTGAACATAAGACTCTTAGGACTGTAGTATATTTGGGGATGGATATCTCTGAGGCACAAAGAGAAAGAATCATGCAGCTAAATGCTTTAGATGAGATGAGGAGAGCAGCCTTGCATCACACCGAGGTAGTGTAGAATCAAAGAATCAAGTGGCATGAAAAATTCATTAAGGACAAGAAATTCCAATCAGGAGATTGGGCCCTGCTCTATGAATCAAGATCATTACTATTGACCCAATCAAATTTAAGCTGCTTGTCAATGGTCATCGCCTCAGATTGTATTAGAAGAGAACTTCTAAGGAGAAGTTCTTGCAACAATTCACTCAGCATGCAACACCCAAGCTTCCTGCAGTCGAAGGAAGTGGACCTAGTGTCCCTCCTTCTGGATAATTAAGGTATGTACTTGTCATAATAAAGACTTCTACTTTCATGGGAGTCCACTTCTTCACCCATCCGCCCATCCGCCCATCCATTTCCATAATCTTTACAACGAATCCTCCACACATTCAGGTATGTGTGCATTAATTTCTATATCTTAATTTTCTTTAAGTGCATTCATTTAATTGTTGTATGTTAGTATGGACATTCACTATAGCATGCCAATATTCCCTACCCCTATCAAATCATCATCTCACATGTGTGGAAACATGCCTAAATTTAGGTTGGGGGGAGGAAAAATATGTGAATATTTTTCCCATGTGTCAGTCCATGCTGGTCTATGTCAACAAAATTTAAATTGAGCCAATTTGAAATATGAGTGAGAGGATAGCTCACATGTGTGAGGTGACACCAAATGTTACCACCATTTCCCTCCATCATAGATTTCCTTTATTACTCCTTCCTTTCCATTATTTATCTTGTCATATCTCAAGTTTCAAACAAAAGGTAAATTAGAAAGGGAAAATTCAGTTGACATTGGAATTGGGAATTTAGCAAGTGTTGCAAGAAGGGAATTTGGTTTTCAAATGAGAATTGCAGGAAGGAAACCGTAGAGTGTTTGTTTGATTGAAGACAATGGGAAGTGGGTTAATTTGAAATGAACCCATGGTGCATGATGTATTACTACAAAATGCACCCTGCCTGGCCAAATTCAAAAACTGTGGGTGGATAGACTATTTCCTAAAGCTGGATGATTTTGATGAAGACATTGCACTAGAATTCGCCCAGACATTGTCTGAGGGGAAGGCTATGGTAAAAGGGCTAGAGGTCATGGTGACTGAAGAAAGAATTGCAAAAGTCACAGGGTTACTTGTCGACGGTGAAAATTACGCTACTTCTAGAGATGCCAGATTAGCTAGGGTCGAATTTACAAAACCGAACGACCCTCCATTGAACATAGATAAACAAGGTGCGAAGAGAATGTATTTGCCTGAGCCATGGAAGAAGATAGCTTTTTATGTCATAAAATTATCACTTGTGAAGGTCACCAGCCGAATCTGCATTTCATGCACTTCAAACTTCTGAATCACATAAAGCATGGGAGGAGAATGAATTTTTTGAACGTGCTATACAACCTTCTTTCAATCATGGTGGCAAAGACTCAGAAAGGTAGGGACAATTATGTTTCCCACCATTGTCTAATTAAATTTTTAGTTGAGAAGTCTCTGCATGATGTGTCTGGAATGACTTGGGAAGAATTTATAAAAATTGATCAAATTAGACTTGAGCATTTGCAACCTAGGGTTTTACCTCAACCTCATAGGTCTATAAGGAAGATTTAGCATGGTTGAAGCCACTCTTGGTGCTTCAACCTCTTGCGTAGGCCCTAGTATAAACCCTCCTACAACAGAAGAAACCATAGAAATTAGCTCTTCTGGGACATAGAACTCAGAAAAAGAAAGTTCTTCCCCTAATTCTGATGATGTTGTTCCACTTGGCATCCTAATAAAAACTAGGGCATAAAAGAGAGAGGCAAAAATGAGAAAAGGAAAAGATAAAAAGAAACCAATAGAAAAAGAAGTACCAAGCTCTAAGAAGTGAAAGGTTGACACTGTTCATCCTGCAGCCAAAGAAAAACATGAGAGCCCTCCTAAGAAATCAAGACCAGCCGGGCTAGCCTTTGGTATGCCTCTGCAAGAAATCCCTAAGTCTAGAGAAATATAACAAAGGGACATAGAAGCTCCAAAGGGGCAGGTGAATATCGAGGAAGAGGATATATTTAAGATGATAACAAACATAACATTGGATGATCTTGTTGACATTGCAGAACAAGTCGAAAACCAGGAGTATGAGGAAAATCAGGACTTCCTGTAGC
The DNA here is from genome assembly GCA_007258455.2 of Sequoia sempervirens. Lineage (NCBI taxonomy): Eukaryota > Viridiplantae > Streptophyta > Pinopsida > Cupressales > Cupressaceae > Sequoia > Sequoia sempervirens. The sequence goes on from VDFB02373365.1 coordinate 123,842,368, forward strand.
AAGATATCCTGTAGCAAAAGCTAGAACAAGAACAAGAACAGGAGTCCCTGTACTCCCTGTAGCAACAACAAGAATTGGGAGAACAATTAGTGCCCCTACAGCCAGAATTGACGAGACAACCTGAATCCTTGCAGTTAGTGTCATATGAAGAGCAAGCATCAGTGCCAGGAAATATACTGGTAGGAATACATAACCCCCCTAATTTTTCAATGTACAAGGTAGCTATGCATTTATGGAAATATATGCAAAGAAGGGAAGAAGAATGGAAGGAGGAAAAATGCAGGTTGAAGAAGGAAATCCAAAAGAAAGATGAGGAGATTGAAGATAATGATGTAGAAGTTTCTACCTTAAATAAGAAGGTGGATGATATGGCAGCTTTGGTACCACATATTTTATAATGCAAGTCCCCTCCAAGGGTCTATGCTCTACATTTAAAGGAGAAATATCTTTCTTTTAGGGTGGCAAGAATTGTCTCAGGTTTGAACCCTTCCATTGAGACCCCTACTAGATTTTTCAATGCTTATCAGATTGCTTCCCCTAAAATGAAGAATTTGTTGTGTGAGTTTTATTTGCATAATTATGTTGTGACTCAAGACCATGATTGAAATCCACTATTGTATGTTAGGGATGTCCAATTAAGGGCATTTATGTCCTGGGTGCAAAATGAGATTAGTTGGGGACAACAATATGGGGCTTATAAGCAAATGGAATCCAACATCCCTCTATCCATCAGGGTTGAATCAAGGAATCCAAGGGACATTTTCGGGGAATGGCACATAATGCTTTTTAGACCTAGCTATGGTAATAGGATCATGCCTTGGATAGAAGTAGTCTATAGTGAATATGAGGCAAAGGAAAAAACAAAAAAGGAAAATATGAAGAGATACCTCTCACAAAGATGGAACAACCTAACTGATGAGCTAAAGTAGGCTGAGCCTCATTCCATCCAGAACTATGTTGCATCTCTTACAAGAATTGACAGATATATTCAAATTTGAAGGCCAAAAGGACGATTCTAGCTTCCCCTAACTTTTCAGCCACCCATCCTAATGTGGCCCGCACCAAACTTCAAATTCTACCACTATGATATTGCTATAGAGAGACAAAGATGGAGTAGATTGGATAGATTGGGATGATTCTATTTTGACCCTTATTCACACACAACAAACACTGATGTGGGACAATTGTTAGTTGCAAATTTTAGAGCATTGACCAAGCAGAAGAACAACCCTTCCCCTGCTGGAGGACCAACAAGACCTTAGGTTGGGGGGAGTGATGAGTCTAGTTTATGGTCTAATTTTGGGTAGAATTTATGATTTAGTTCCTGAAGTTATCATGGACTTTGATGTTAAGTGATGATACTTTTATGATATTTCCTCAAACTATAGACATTGGGCCTAATATTATTTCTACAAATCTTTAATGATATTGGCATGTTATATGGACTATCTATATTAATCCTGCATGTGGTTAATGAATGTTCTTTAAGGTGGTTACAAATATGCAATTATTGTGCATACTAACATTGCCATGCAGATATAATTTGAGGATACTAAATCAAGAAAGACACCACAAGTTGGACATGCACCATAACGTCCAGCTAGGGAATTGTTCAAAGGTCAAAGGAGGTTGACGATAGGAGATTCCCCATGCAAATTGAATGTAACCGCCTTGTGATGGTCTTTATTGTTGAGAAAATATAGGTGTTACTGTTGTGCTGGATCTGCGAGCACATCTAACTAGATTCCATGCGCATGTAACCACCTCTCCACTTTCTCTATTTTCCCTAAATGACATCCTCCTAGTTCATGGGGTTGAATGCCTTGATTTGTTGATAGTAAAAATAAGGATTAGATGCTCCTTCTCAGGAGGTTGTGCAATCTGATATTGTACTCGCATTCTTAGTTTCTAGTGATACAATTACACTACTCTATTGTATTCATGTTTCCTAATGAATAAAATGAAGTTCTAAGTTTGAGCATATGAGTTCTCATTAGTTTTAGAGGATACTTATCCAAGGGGGCCCACTTGGTGAGTAATTCATCCTTTAGTTTAGTATTAGTTTAGTATTACTTTTTGTTCAGTAATTAGTTAAGAATTCGGCACCGATTGTTCCTGCAACCACTAGAATTCCATTTTGTGATTGTTCCTGCAGCCAAAGCAGATAGAGTAGTGTCTTGTTTGTTTGCTTAGATTTTCATTTATGTTATGCATTTCAGCTTGGTGTAGTTGTTGGTTGATGTTCAGTATTTATGTTATTCCTTTCCAAGCAATTTACTTCCAACATTGTGTCTTTCTTAGTTGTAGAATGAAAATGGCTACCTTGGGTTCCTAGTGCACATACTATGCTGATCCATTTCAAGTTCATGTCCCTGGTTTGACAAGTTAAAAGCACCTTCGTGATGATTGAATAGCTATTCATTTTATATGTCCAATCTATGAATCATGGCTGTAAAGGCCTACTTGTTAAATCATTGTAGAAGGCCGACAATAGTAACCAAGGAATTGGTACTCTATCCTTCAGCCCAACCTTATGTTGATATTGAGAAAACTATTTGGCACACTTTGGATGAGAAAGATAACTATTCTCTATAGACATTGATTACCATAGAACACAACCTTCTATTAGATGACCAGGACAAAGATAAGCTCATTACTCACATAATCTAGAATGATTGTGATAGGAGCCCACAACAATAGGACTGTCTTGCATTCCTACAAGACCCCTTGCAAAGTATTACACCCACCAATTCCTCAAAAGAAATATCTCAGATCTTCCATTCCAAGCCTTGAACTTTCATCTATGCAAGAATCATCTAAGGAATTAAAATTCATGCCAAGAAAAATGCTCAACATAAACAATGCCTTGACTGAAGAACAATATAATTCCTTGCACACAGTGTTGCATGCACACTCAACAACATGTGCATAGGATTACCATGATATGAAAGGCATAGATCTTTACTTATGTATGCATAGGATCTATATTAATGAAGGTTATAGACCCATTAGGAAACCTGAAAGTTGAACTTCAAAAACTTCTTGATGTAGGCTTTATCTATCCTATATCTGATAGTAAAAGGGTGTCACATTTGGTAATTGTTCCTAAGAAAGGTGGAAAGTGGAGAGTTTATGTAGATTACAAGGAACTGAATACAACCACCAAGAAATACCACTTTCTATTTCCCTTCATAGATCAAGTACTTGATTCTTGAGCTGGGAAGTACTTTTCATTTCTAGATGGTTTCAGTGGTTACAACCAAATAAAAATTTCTCTAGAAGATCAAGACAAAACTACATTCACATGCCCTTTGGGTACTTATGCCTACTCTGTTATTCCCTTTAGCTTATGCAATGCTCTAGCTACCTTTCAAAGGGTAGTGTTCAACATATTTTCTGACTATGCACATGGCTATATGGAGATATATATGGATGATTTCAACACCTATGGGGAAACTTATGAGGAAGCCCTCAACAATCTCAAAAAGGTATTGAAAAGATGTAAAGAACACAACCTGTCACTCAACAATGAAAAGTGTTTTATGATGATGACACAAGGAACTATTTTAGGGAATTTTATATTAGGTTGATCCACACAAAATAGAGATTATGTCTACATTACATGTTCCACAAAAGAAAAAGGATATCAAAATTTTCCTTGGCCATGCAGGCTACTATACGCGGTTTATTAAAGACTTTAGTAAAATTGTTGCATCATTGTTTTTATTAGGAAAGGAAATTGAATTTAAGTGGACATCAAAGTGCAAACACTCCTTTAAAGAGCTGAAGAAATCCTTGACTCAAGCACCTGTTTTAAGGGGACCAAATTGGACCTTACATTTTCATATACATATAGATACTTCAGATTTTTCTATTGGAGCAGTTTTGGGCTAGAAAGAAGGTAATAAAGAGTATTCAATTTACTACATCAGAAAAAATATTCAAGGAGAAGAGTTGAACTATACTGTTACAGAAAAGGAGATGCTTGCAGTAGTGTATTCCATCAATAAAATTAGGCATAAAATTATTGGCTATTCAATTTTTGTCCATACAGACCATACAACCATCAGATACTTGATGAAAATGGTAGTAGTGGGAGGTAGATTGGTAAGATGGATGCTCCTTCTACAAGAATTTGATATTACCATAGTGGAAAAACTTGGTAAAGCTAATGTAGTAGCAGATTTTCTATCAAGGTTGCCAACACAATCAATTGAAGGAGTGGTGGATGATTCATTCCCAGAAGAATATTTATTTGCTCTAAATGTGCATATCCCTTTGTATGCTGATATTTCCAATTATCTAGTAAGATGGCATATTCCACCACACTTTTCTCCAAGGGAAGAGAGGTAGCTAGTTCACAAATGTTTTTCATACTCTTGGGTATCAATTTATCTATTTTACACTGGCCTTAAAAATATTATGAGAAGGTGCATAAGGGAAGATGAAATATTTGATATCATGAAGGCTTGCCATGATGATCCATGTGGAAGTCATTTTGCAGAAAAAAGAACAACCTTTAAGATCCTCACAACTAGCTATTATTGGCCAACTTTGCACAAAGATGTTAAATACACCACCTGAGCTGTGATAGGTGCCAAAGGATGGGAAGACCAACAAAGAGTGATGAAATTCCATTGCAGCCTTAGTTAAAACTAGATCCTTTCGATAAATGGGGTCTAGACTTTATTGGACCAATCTCACCTACTTCCAACAAGGAATACATTCTTGTTTGCACTAATTACTTGACTAAGTGGGTAGAAGTAAAGTCCTTATAGTTTGCTAGAGATGGAAATGTGGCTAAATTCTTGTATGAGGATATATTTACTAGGTATGGAGTACCTAGAGAGATAGTCACTGATCAAGGTCCATAATTTACTTCTGACCTCATTACCAAAATATTTGAAGAATATCCAATTAGACACAAGAATTCAACACCTTACCACCCCCAGGCTAATGCTTAACGGTGGAAGTCACTAATAAAGAACTTGAAATTATTCTCACTAAAACAATGCAATTACATAGGAAATATTGGGTTGCAAGGTTGTCAGAAGTAGTATGGGCATATAGAACAACCTAGAAAACCACCATTGGTTTTACACCCATGAGTTAGTATGTGGTAAGACAATGGTCCTTCCAATTGAGTTTGAATACAAAACACTAAGGATAGTAGTGGAACTAGAAATGGACTTAATAGAAGCTCAAAAGGAGAGGTTGCATACTTTGAATGGATTAGATGAGATTCGAACGAAAGTAATCCATCACACTAAGGTAGTACAACAACAAAGGATGAAGTGGCATGACCATTATATCAAAACAAAGGAGTTTAATGTAGGGGAGTGGGCACTACTATTTGATTCAAGGTACAAAGACTTCAAGGGGAAGCTCCAATCTAGGTGGTTGGTCCCCTATGAAATCAATCAAGTCTATCCTAATGGACCATTCAAGTTACACATAATTGATGCAGTCATATTTTCTCTTCTGGTTAATGGAAACATATTGAAATTGTATAAGAAACCAATGCAAAAAGATTATTTTATTTTCTCGTTGTTTCAACAATATGGTGCTCATAGTGATCCTGATATAGGCTTAGATATGCAAAGTGATATTTCAACAACACATGATATACTAGGAACTTCAACTCACTTAGTGATTGAGCTACACAACTCAATCCCTAAGATCACTTGAGATTAATTTCTAATTTTCTCTCATAAACACACACAACATAGTTATGATTATGTTCATATTTTCTCCAAAGGGACCTATTCTAAAACATTCAAAATGGGTCCTAACACTACAGGTACCTGTAGCACCATCTAGAAGCAACAAACAAAAAAAATAAAATTACTAGGAACCATATTAACTGCAATTTCATGCACATTCATTCCAAAATACACATTTAATATCCATATCTTCACAATAAGTACCCACGACATGATTTTACTGTCAATTCACATTTCAAATATATGATCAGTCACATTGCCAACTCATATTCGTAATACCCATCCCATCAATTGCCCCCACCACCTCACAATAACTTACCTTGTAGTTATTTCCCGTCACATCAAATCAAACTCTGGATATATTATTTTTCAGTTTACACGCACGATGCATAATTATCTCTTCCGACCAGTACTTTAGGTATGCTATCATGATTGGTATAGTCTTCTTTAAACCTTCATTATGTATTTCCTATTAATTCATGCATGTGAACTATTCATATCATTAATTTCCATTATTTCTTATTTTAACCACTTTCCAATCACAAACTTGAAGTGAGGTCACTTCAACAATTAAGTTGGGGGGAGGGTACAACCCAGTCAATATTTTCATGAGTCTTTTCAAAATCTACCACCTAAATCAAATTCGATGGATAGAAATGAAATGCAAAACCCTCATAATAATTATATCTCATTTTTTCTGCCCTTTCCAATTTCCAAATTTCCAAACCCTGAGAACTTGAGCTTAGTCCAAACCATGGTCAAACTTAGAACCTATTCACGAGTTCAAATTAAGTTGGTACTTGTAGCATGGTATGGTAGTAAAATTATACAAGGAAACAACATGAAGGTGAAGAGTTTTGAAGGTGGTAGAGTAGATTGAGCTGAATTTCCAAAATTGAATTGAACATATTGAGTAGAGAAAGTAAGTCAAAATGGGAGGCGATGTGATTAGAAGGGAGTTAACAACTCATAAGCAAATTCTAGAAGATGCAATGATTCTACCCATTTTTACCAGGGTTGGTTGGCTTGATTATTTCCTTAAATTAACAGAATTCAGTGATGATATGACAAGAAGGTTTGTAGCTACACTTGAGTATGATGAAGCAATGGTGAAGGGACTATCAATAGATACATCCGAGACCCCCATTGCACATATCACTGGGTTACCAAGAATTGGGGAAAAGTTTCCAGCATGTGTGGACGTAGTTGCAGCCAAGAAGGAAGTTTATGAATGAGGAGATGAGTTAGATTCATCTTCACAAGGTACAAAGAGACTCTCTCTTCCTTGGTTATGGGCTAACTATGCTTCCTACATTGTTATATATATCACCTTTGAAGGTAGGAAAAACCTCTTATATACAATACATTTTAAACTACTCAGTCACCTTCGACATAATAAGTTAGTGAATGTGCCAAAATTTCTTTATAATTTGTTGAAATGAATGGCATCAAAATATCAAAGAAAACAAAGTGACACTTCTCTATCTCACCACTATTTAATTTCTCTACTGATAAAAATAAGTTTAAGGATTTATTACCCACAAGTGAGTTGGGAATATTTTAAGGAGTGTATGGATATTAACAATTTGTAGGATGCACCTGTGGCACTTGAGAATGTAGAACCTCATGACGAACCTATAAGGGAAAGGCCTCATGTATCCCCTATGGCTTCACCTACCTATAGCCAAGGTGAGCATGAGGAACATAATGAACCAGAGTCTAGGTCACCTGTAATTGAGGAAATTCCATCTTCTAAATCACAAAGATCCAAGAGCAAGAGAGGTAGTGCATCTACATCCTCCACACCTTCCAAAAAAAAGGAGAAGGATAATCCAAAGAAGGGAGATGTTCAAAAGAAGAAGTGTGTTAAAAAAGAGAAAAATAAGAGTACTAAGAAAGAAACACCTAAACCTCAATGTTCAATCAGATTAAGGAGATAAGATGTCATGAGGGGAAATATGGAGGAACTAGAAGAAGAAGAAGAAGAAAAGAGAAAAGAATAACAACATGAAGATGGAATGATAGTAGAAATAGACTCTGAAGTAAAGGGAGATTCCCCTAGAAATGTAAATACACCTATGAAAAGGAGAAGAAATGTGTCAACTACTTTTGATTAAGAACTAGATGATGTGTTTACTACTAAGAAAACATAGAAAGAAACCCTAGATAGTCCCATCCATGGAGACTATGAAGAGGGAGGTAATGAACAATTCATGGATACAAAGGAGATGTATATAGAAGAAAGAGATGTGAGGAAAAATCTCCAAGAAGCCTTGGATAGGATTAAACACTTGGAAGAGTTAGTACAAAGCTATGAACATAAGGACAAGGAGAGGGAAATAAAAATGTAGGAAATGGAGGAGAAATTGGAAATGTATGGCCACAATACTAAGCTTGATTTATTGGTAGAGTTGGCCATAACTAAGACTGGGGATGGAGAACTGGTTGTACTAGATTAGAAATCTCCTTCCATCAGATCTCCAACTTACCATACCATCTTGTCACTTGGACATTAGTTCTAGAGAGTGATTGATGAGTTTTCACAAGAAAGGAAAAATTGAAGAAAGAAAAAGAAATTTTAATTGAAGAGCATGCAAAGGAATTGGAAAGGAAAGACATGGAGTTGACCATATTAGTAGTCAAGTTGGAGGAAGTATTAGAAAAAGTTGCACAAATCATTAGATGCAGACCTCCATTGAGTACATATGCATTGTTTATGCAGGAAAAATCTCCATGTTTTTAGTTTAGCGGGCTAATGAGTAAACAATTTGTTGGTATGAGTATAATTTTTGAGTTTCTTAATACTTTTTCTACTTCTACTCTTGAGGAACAAGATCAATTGTGTGAATATTATTTACACAATTATGTAGTGCTAGATGAGACAAAGTGGAATCCTTTGATTTTTGTAGGGGATTTCCAATTAAGGGCACTTGCATCCTCTTATAGAAATGAACAACTTAGGTGTGAAATAATGGAAGAGTATGAGGAGAATGTGAAATCAATTACTCTCCCCATAAGGAAAGAACCTAAAAACCATGATGTCATTATTGATGAATGGTTGAAGCTCATTGATCATAAGAGTGTAGGAAAGAAAATCATGAAACTAAGAAAAGAAGATTATGAAAGAATGCAAATGTTAATTGTAGGTTTGGGACAACAGTGCTATAGGCATGTGCAGAATAGGTGGAATAGTTTGACCCATGAATTATAGAAAAAGGAACCTCAATCAATGTATAATTTTAGTGCCATGCTTCAAAGGGTACATAGGTACATAGAAATTGGTGTTAATAAAGGGATTTACGGGGTACCACTCACCTTTCACCTACCTATCCTCCTCTATCCATTTCCATATTAGATTGGGGAGAAAGGTGGGGAATGTCAGAAAGTTCAAAATATCAGAATGAGGCAACTTGCAACATATAAAGGTTTTTATTTGAAACAGATTGAAGGAGTTGATGTTGTTATGGACCTAAGGTAGATTACCTTGAAGTACAATCAACATCCCTAGTGTTTTTATTAGGGACAAGCAAAATGCTATTTGGGGGGAATGATGGGTTTAGTTATTAGCTCATTTTCTATTGCTTTCATATAGAATTTCAAACACTTTTAGATATACCTTCTAGAATACTCCTATATTATACTATCTTTTCATATTTATTATGCAAACTTGGACCTAAAATATAACGATGGAAATATGGTTATGACATAATAGTATTGCATGGTTTATATGTAGATATGCATGAAATGTGGATGGAATTCTATGTCTTAATTATGATAGTTAGTCTTGTGTACATGATTTGTGAATTAAACTTTTTTGCAGCCAAGGAGTAACTGTAGCACGTAGCAATTGAATGTTGTAACCTGCAACAAAAGGAAGACCAAGACAACAAAATAGGGGAGTTCCATATTAAGCTGAATGTGATGATTACTAATTAAAGACACCTGATGGAGGTTGAATATGCATCATTATAAAATGTTAATAAGCATTGAAAAAGAAGGACTCCTTTACTGAGAGGTTTTTGACAAATGTTTGTGTGTTTACATGTAATCCTATTCTGCAGAGTTTTAGTTCTATTAGGTTTCTTCTTTCTTTTCAGTTATGGTTTGAAAAATTCAGTCTTAACTATACAATCTCATATTTAGGAGTGGAAGTTAATGATTGCGATTAGTCATTTCTTTGAATAAGAATCCCTTGAGCTTGTATATAGACGATGGTTAAGTCCTTAGGAAAGTTAGTTGGTTTTATCAGTTTTCTTATTATCAGTTATTTTTAGTTTAAAGACATGATGAATATTCAGAATGATTGAATACAATCTATGACAAGATCTTATGTAATATTTCATGATATGCAATGAATGAAGTCAATTTTATTGGATGTGTAGAATCTGTTAGTTAGATTTGGTTTCAGTTAAGTGAGAAAAACCACTTGAGAAAGCCACTCAAGGTAAATGTTCTTCACTTCATTTTCTAGTTTATTTTTGTTTAATAGTTGTTTCATTTTCATCATTACTTCATGAACTATATGCAAGATAACTTAGAATCATACTTTGCTAATTGGAAATGAATGTTCATGAACATGCATGTAATGGTTAACTAGTAGTACTCTGGAGGTTAAATTAGCTAAGTTATTAAGTTTTGATTAGTTTTGAGCAGATACAGTAATATTTCATTAGTAGTAGTTCAGTTATAGTTTCAGCTATAGGTACGCATAGCCATTAGTTTTGGCTTATTCTTTCACTGTTATGCAATTTTTTGATTTCCAGCAATTAGAATAACTTGAATAGGATAGCTTAGGTAGTTTTGAGTCTCTGGAGGCATACACAATGCTACACCATCACAAGTTTACAAACCTTGGGCTGAAATTTTAATTTAGTCTTTGCAATGTAGAGTGGACTATTCAGACAGATAAACCTCTGAATTATGTAGGTTCTACCAAGTTTACAATATATTAGTTTAGACTCTACACTCCCAAGTCTACTTGAGAACACATGAGAGCATTAGATTCAGGTTGGTCAAAAATAGAAGGAGACAAAAGAATATGGAAAACAAAGTGGTATTCCTTCCTACCCTTATTCGAAGGTACTAGGGAGGCAATGCTCGCCATGGAATCTACATGTCGGTTTCTCTCCTAGGGAAACTATCTATCGTGAAAGAGGAGAACCGCTCAAGTAAGGAAAATTTGAAGTCTCGATACTGAGACAACTTAGTTTGCTTAGCTTGATAGATTACTATAATGTGATTCAAAATAAGCTCAGAGTCACCATGTATACGAAGATGTTTTATGTTTAACACAATCACGACACACAAGCCAACAATGAGGGATTTGTACTCAACAATGTTGTTGGTGCAAGTAAATTCTAATCGAAAGGAAAGATGGACCATCTTACCTTTAGGTGAGATTATAACTACACCCACTCATGAGCCAATCTAACATCTCGACCCATCAAAATACATCTTCCACACAAGATCAGGATTAACTATGAAAATATCCTCATCAGGGAACACAACCAGACCCGAGAAGGAGTGAGATGAGGGAGTGCCTACCAGTTGATCGACAAATGCTTGACCTTTTATTGATTTTTGGGTCACAAACTTTATGTCGATCTCAAAAATAAATATTACCCACTTCGCTAACCTCCCTACAAGGTCAACACTAGAAAACAAATGCTTCAAAAGATCACTTTGCACAATAACATGTGTTTCAACATGAAGAAGATAGTTTCTTAACTTCTGCATTGCAAAGACAAGAGCAATATATTGTTTCTCCATAGAAGAATAATGAGTTTCATAATCAACCAGGACATGACTAATGTATTAAAGATTGCTCTTTCTCCATCGACATCATCACACTGAGCAAGAAAATTTTCCAAAGCGTATGGTGGTGTGGTAGGTAAAGCGAAAAGGGTCTATCCTACATAGCTGACATTAATATAGGAGGATTAGCCAAATAATTTTTTAATGAATCAAAAGATTTTTGGCACTCCTCATCCCATATAAAGTGAAAATCCTTCCTTACTAAATGAGTGAAAGGAAGGGTATGATCAACCAATTGAGATATAAATCTATGAATCTCCTGAATCTTCCCTTGTAAACTCTGCAACTCAGAAATGTTCCTAGGCGGAGGCATGTTAACAATTGCATCAATCTTATTTGCGTCGGCTTCGATTCCACAATGAGAAACTATGAATCCTAAAATTTTTCCTGTGTCCACATTGAAGACACAAAGAGGATTGAGCCTCATCTTATAGAGTCAAATCCTCTCAAAAATAAGATGAAGATTTCCTACGTGATCTTGACGAGTTATGGATTTCACCAAGATATCATCAACGTAGTCTTCTAGGATTTTATGAATGAAGTCATGAAAGATTAAGGTCATTTCCTATTGGTAAGTTGCTCCTACATTCTTTAACCCAAACAACATGACCACATAACAAAAGGTACCCCAAGGGGTAGTGAAGGCTATCGTATACTAATCTTCTAGGTTAATATGAATCTGGTTATAGCCTGAGAATCCATCTATGAAGGACAAGAAGGTATGGACTGCAGTCAAGTCTACAATCATATCAATATTAGGAAATGAAAAATAATCTTCAAGATAATCCCTATTGAGATCATGAAATTCAATGCATATAGGGATACGACCATTAGGTTTACTAATGGCTACAATATTCAAAATCCAAGGTGAATAGTTGATTGGATAGATAAAGCCCACTTTTAATAGATTTTCTATCTTAGTATTAACCAAAAAGGAAAAATTAGGATTGATATTTCGTATTTTTTGCTTAACAGGCTTTTCATCCGAACATAAGACAATATTATGAACCACTATAGAATCATCAATACTGGGCATGTCCTCATATTACCAAGCAAAGATATCTAGAGGAGAATGTAAGAGGTTGGAGTTCTCCTTAGCTTCTTCAAAAGAAAGGCACTTCCTGATCTTAATCACCTTTTTGGAGGACTTAGAATCCATGGAAAATTTAGCAATATCCCCCTTGAGGATGGGACTGTAGTCTTCAGGATGCGGTAAAAGGACACCATCATCTATATTCGATAGAGGGGCCTCCTCATCCATATTCAAAACAAATTTGCCAAAGTATGCCTATTTACTCAAATGATATGGGAATTTTCATTTATGGTGAAAGGAGGGAAAGTGGGAGTGGGTGCCTAAGAATTATTCTCGTGCTTCCTCTAAGGATAAAATATCTAAGTGTACTTCTTTAGCTTCCACCCCATCCTCTATCAATCCAGGATGGACCAGATTGAGAGGTTCAACTGAAATCCACCAAGTTTTTTGCTTAGATTGTTCAACATCTTGGAGCATCCAAAACCCAAATAAAACTTGTGAGGTTTAAACTGGATGGGGACTTGAATTCCTTTCTCAATATGCCCAAGTCCTTTATGCCCATAACCGTATTCAGAAAAGTGCCTATATCCAGGACCATAATGCATTTGCAAAGCTTCAGAAGATGGTGGTTCTACGTAGAGAGCATCATTTCACAAATGGATGTCAAACAAATCTACAAGAACACAACCATATTCCTTATTTGATTCACAAACATTAACCTCCTTAGCGGGGGAGGATTATCCTCTTTGGTTGGGGAATTCCTGGTTTCTTGAATAGGATCACAACTTTCCTTCTCAACGGGAGTCTGATACATTTCCTTAATAGTGGTGTTCTAGGTTATTAGAAGTTTAAGATGAATGGGGATTCACTTTGTTTTCTCCAATGAAGAATTCAAAGAATTCTAAGGATCCCTAATCATCATCAAGAAATGCATTTGATTCAGAAGAAGAAGTAGAGGGGGAAGACTTAAGACTTTCTACTTTAGGTTGCTCCTCTTTAGTGAAATTTTCTTTGAGGACAACCTCCACAAATGGTATCACCGAGGAACATGTCACTACATTAGAGGTAAGTGACGGAATACAATTCTTAAGATTGGAAATGACTGAAGCTTGACCAATAGCCAAAAATTCACAAAGGTGAATGGCTTCAGGATCATCCTTGACCGTAACCACCTGATTATTTGCAACAAAATTCAAAGAACGATGTAAAGTAGAAGTCACAACATCCATAGCATGAATCTGGTGTCTCCCTAGAAGATTATAAGGTAAGGGGATAGGCATCACATAAACCAAGGTAGGTAAGGTAATGTAGCCTAACCACAAAGGCAAAATTATTGTGCTTAGGGCTTGTCGACTAGCATTATCAAATCCATGAATATATAGAGAAGAAGTAGCTAGAGAGGAAGAATCAACTTTTATTTTATGTAGTAGATCTATACCACAAACGTTAACGGATGAATCGGTGTCAACAAGGGTACATTTAATACCGATAGTATTAATGTTAACAATAATCATTAAGGGTCCGCTTGTTTCTGCACATCTGAGGGTGGAAGTTCTTGTGGATAGAATGTGATATTTGATGAATCCACATGAATATGAGCCATCAAAACATTAAAATTCATTATCCTAGAAGAGGTAGACAAGAGGATCTTCTACAAGGCTTCCAAAAGCATACCTTGATAAACTAGAGTGACCTGAAGCAAATCCCAAAGAAATATTTTAGTCAAAGTAACATGAAGTTGCTTGACAAGATCATAGTCTCTAGTTGCTTTAGTCACATGTTTAGGTGTCAGAGGAAGACTTGGTTGAGAAGGTGGTAAAGAAGTAGGAACTTGAGTAGTTTGAGGTGTAGGAACAAAAGGTTGTTGATCCAAATTCTACTTATTTCTTCTTGTGTTATATGTGTTCCCAACAACATTATAAGAAGTAGATTCTATGGCTTTCACAAACTTTGTATATAAATATGATGAATCACTATGATATGAAACTACACAAATATAATGAATCCTCTTAGGAGAGGGGCTAGTCAAGGTCAGGTGGGTCTCTTAGGCTTTGGAGAAGCCATAAAGACAACAATATTCATTGACTCTTCATCTTGCGGAGAAGAAGTTTGTTTATAATATCTATAGGTTGAGTAAGGTGCTTCTAAGAAATAATATAGAGCATCATCCAACATATCAAAATCTTCCTTAGAGAAAGAATTATCATAAATATTAAAAAATTGTAGAAAAATAGCTGACATCATTCACGTCGGGTTCACCAAAATGTGAGATAAAGGGGATTCGATGCTCATGAGTCTCTTTGTTCTCAAGAGAATCTCATGGAGCAAACTTCCCTTAACCACCTCAAATGTTGTTGAATGAATAAATTGCAAAGAAGATCATATATAGGCTACTTATTCTAAAAGACTGCTTCAAAATCCGAGAGAGTAGGGTTTTAAGATTTCTATCTTAGAAGGAATTGCTCTCGACCAAAGGATTGCATCATGGTATTAGGAAACCAACACGATGTGTTGAAGTCCAAAGGATGCACTGGTGTCCAAGTAAAAAAAAGAACTAAAACCTTGAATAGAGTAACTAGAATCTTGCTATCTTGTGTAGATCTGAGGTCTATTTAGCAAAATAATTAAACAAAAAGTAGAAAATGAGACAAAGTACAAAGGAGAGATTTGAGAGAACTTACAAATGGCCAAATGTTTGAAACCATCCTCTAAGCTTTGCCTTGAAAACTTGAACACAAGATGAATGAGGAAACATTTTGGGGTTGTTTCAAGGCTTGCTGCAGTCAAAACCTCATTTTGGTGTTCCCACCTCCACGGACAACCATATAGATAGAGAGAGTAAACAAAGTAAACAAGTAAAGGGTGGTGAAAATAATCCCCGCATAAGGAGGAGAACCCACACCACCAAATTGAAAATGAAAAAAAGTGATCTAATCTATTCACAAGTAGATAAGATCAAGAGAGTGTTACCAATAGTCCTCGACCCCCTCTTGAACACACAGATGTACCATTGAATGTTTTCTAGAGATTTGGCTATTGGAGGGACCTAAGTCTGATAGAGCTTGACTTGTAGAAGTGATGTTTGAAGAAGGAAAAGCTGAGAATAGAGCAAGATAAGAGAAGAATGAGAAAGAATCCCCCAAAATGAGAGAAAAAGGGGAGTTTTATTGCATGAAAGGGCAGGAAGATCCATTACACTTGGAAATATAACTACATGGACATGTGTTATGATTCAAGATTATGAGATTCCTTGTTTCAAACTTGGAAAACTACTAGGACACTAGCATGTCGTGTAGGAGTCCAACATGTTAGTTTTTTGGGAAATAGGGTAATGGACTATTGTCGCTTCACCATTGGACCCTGTGGAGTTAGAATTGTGAATTACGACCCATGAGGCTCTTATCATAAATGTGCTTAGGTGTAATAAATGCTAGGAAAAGTGTTAGAATGTGAAATTTCCCCTAAGGTGCAATTTTGTGATATTACAAGTGTGATAGAGTAGTGTTCATTGTTTTGCTCCGCATTTCTTCATGGTTGAAGATCTATCTGTGTGGTTTATATATTTTGATCAGAGGTTATCAAAGGTACTATATCCAAAGTTTCAGGTTTTGGATTGTTGTGCAGAGAAAGTTTTGTTCACCAGTGTGTGAACTATGAAAGCAGTGTTGTCTAGGAGAAATGGTTTTTCTTCACATTTCTTTGTATTTTGGTTTTTGGTCTTGTGGATCTGAGGGTGTGCTTTATCTTTCATATCTATCTTCAGTCTAAGGTGTTTCTGTTTTGGTGCTCCGCAAGGTTGGATTTAGGTGTTGTAGTGTGTGGAAGATTAGCTGGTTGTGCGAAATGAATATGTTCTTCTGGTGTATGATGTTGCAAAGGAGTTGGATTTCAAGGTGTTGATGGAATATTCTAGATGATGTTTAAGTGTTGTGTGTGGTTTATGAGTCTTCTTTGGATCAAAGAAAGCATGTACTTAATTTTTTAATGGTGTTAATATAGGTTCAACTGACCTTGGTTGTTTACACTAATTGTAGATATGCTTCGGTGTTTGTGAAAGCGTTCCATTGTGTGTATGATTGTATTTAGGTCCAAGTTAAGGTGTGTTGTGTTCCACCTTCATTCCTTTCCATCATAGGAATGTTTTGGTGCCAACCCAATTTGAATTTGCACGTTTGAGGTGCATACTCGACCTTGTGAATTGTTTTAACAGGTGAAGATAGTATATATGTGTGTTGATTTGTTGGAGGATGTATGTATGAAGTGTGTGATGCAAAGTGTTGAGATGTGAAGTTCAAAAGTACAAAATTCAATGTAAAATTTAATGCCTAAGACTACAGGAAGCAATGAGTAGAAGGTGTCTACATTTCATAGAGAGAGTGTGAATGTTCTAGTGAAGTGGTGGTAGATATTTCTATTGCTCTAAGATGGATTTTTCATTATAACAATCTTATTTCTTCTTCTTTCTAAATTGGAAGTGAGCCATTGGAAGTGATCCCTTCTTTTATTTTGAGTAGTGAGCCCTCCAACAATGAGCCTATTATATTTGGTGTTGTAATTACTTTATATCATGAGCTAATCCTCACCATGGTTTTTCCCTTCTTGGGTTTTCCACATAAATTTAGTGTTCTCATGTGTTTGTATGTGTTTGCATTACTGTTTCTCATGTTTACATTGTACTAGTGCATAATAAGGGTTTTGTGACTTTTAAGGGTTTAATGACTAGGGTTTTGATATTTTAATGTACATCTGATTCACCTCCCCTCTTAGTTGTATTGTGCATTCAACAGATATGGATTGATGAGATTAAAACTCACATTTATAGTGTATATGGCATGAAGTATATTAAGGATTTTAATTATTTTGGGAATAGAAATGAGGAACCAAGTTTTTAGAAATATTTGGCTTGATCAGAGTAAGAATGTTGACACCATTTTGTAGTGGCTAGTTATAAATGATTGTATGTTCCTTTCACTATAATTGAACCTATGAGAAATAACACTCCATATCATGTCTTTGGTTTTGTTAACTTCATCCTCTCTTCTCTGCAAAGTAATAAATAATAACTTACACCTTCTATGTTTCTATCCTTTGTTGGGACTGCAAAACATATCTTGTAGGTCATAATGAAATGTAGAAAAAGTAGAAATTTTCATGAATTGTAATGTTTAAGAACCAAATTAAAATTAAATTTTATCAACATATATATATATATATATATATAATGATAGGTATGTACCTTTTTTAATCAATCCTAAAATATGGTCATAATCAATTGAAATCAAAGGAATTTCTTCAAAGCTTCCTTGTTCATCTTCATCATATGTGTCAATAACAAATAGTGACACCAAATTACATTCACTAATATATACATTTTGTTGGCTCTTGTAATTCTCATAATATTCCAAAATGTAATCATAAAAAAATAAGAGTAATCCGTAGTGCACAATTTCCATGTCTGGCTATTTATACACATGACACAATGCAAAGATATTATTTTCTATACCCTCTTATATCCATGTATTGTTCTTCTATCCACACCTACAACTTTTTTTGCTTGGTAAGTGCTGCCTTGGGGGCAACTCCATACCAGGAAAATTACATATTTTTTGCTTCCAACTCTTACTACTAGCCTCATAGTTGCATTACATAGATCATTCCTTTAGAGAAGGCTACAATCCTTTCTATCTATATAGCTGAGAAGAAGTCACCATTTTGATTAATGACATAGCTAAAAGTTTAGAGATTTTTTCTCTTCATACCTTCCTTGAAGAGAGAAAGATCATGGGTAGAGACTTTGTTCTTCCTGACTATGTTTACATCAAATATCCTTGCTAGTAACCCCATTGATGAACTTTTGTTGATAGTAGATATGCTTGTGATCACTGCCTCCTTATGCTCTTGTGCAACCAATCTATTTGCAAAAACCTTCCCCCATTGGCTCCCATCACCTACACCATGATCATCAAGAATATTTCATACACCTTTCCATTGTGAATGTGCCCATTCACCCATCTCTCCATGCCCATGATTTATGAGATTTATTTTATCGTCTCTTTAGCCTCCACCTTGAAAAGCCTCCGAACTTGGTCCTCTCTGGTCTCTATGATTCAATATATCACTATGAATATCACATGCCCCACCATTTTATCTTCATCATCTTCCCTTCTCCACCTTTTGTAGTATTTTGTCCCCTCCCACACTGACTGATCTTAAAATTGTAATCATGATGCAATACTTCATGTCTAAATTCTATCTTTGCTTCCCTTCTCAACATCCAAAGAAGATCCTCAAGCTATAGTTTACTTATCCTTACATGTTCAAACACACCTCCAACAACCACCACGTGCATACATTCATACACTACCACATATATTGTCAATCTCTAGTGTCATGTCTTCTCCTTTGTTGTCTATGATATATCTTCTGCTAGAATTTTATCTAGACTGTGTCATACTCTAGGATCAGATTTCATAGTTTTGAGTGGCCCACCATCAACACCTACATTCACAAGAAGGTTTGACACCTTATTCCCATCCTTACACACATCTTTTATCAAAAAATCCCCCAACCTTTTAAGATCATCCAGGATCCTCTCAATCCACACTTGTAATTTATAGTTTGGTGTTCCCTCCTTTATGACTATATTAATACATACCATGGAATCAACCTCAATGTCTATATGACTTATTGCCTTGTAGAAACATTCCCTAAGACCCCTAGCTAGTGCTTCCACTTCTACTTCATTACTTGTTGCAACCCCAATATTCTATAAAATTTCCCAAGCTAAGTTCCCATTATCATTTATCAATATGCATCCTATCCTTGCTTTGCTTGGGTTTCCTTCCATTGCCCCATCAAAATCCTTGCTTTTCTTGGATTTCCCTTTTCCACCCCATCAAAATTTAATTTCAATCTCCCTCTTGGAGGGGAATTCCATTTAACCTCCTTTCTTTTCCCTTTGCTTCCCATTCCCCTAGGTGCCAAATAAGGGATTTTGATTCTTGACCATTATTTTCTTATCTCCTTATCCTGACTCATGGATACTTGTTCTACTTTCCTCTATGATCTATTGTCCAGTACTTCACATATCTCTAATTCTATCTTGGAGATTACTTGCTCTATCATGCATTTAGTCCCATTAAATATACACATATTATGTTCCTTCCCCACCCACCAAAACACCATTGAGGGGGATGCAATACAAATGACTCCCCAATGAGCTTTAACTTATAGCTTTGGCTAGCTCATGACAAACTCCACCACATCCTCATTTCTAGGCCCTGACCAATTAATTTTTAACTGAATCCAATCCCAGTGTTCCCCCACAAACTAACAATTTAGAAAGAGTTGTCTGATTGTCTCTACATAATTTTTACACATCACATATCTGTTGGGCCCTGATATGCCAACACTTTGTAGCCTATCACCTATTAGGATCCACTTATCCAAAACCATACAAAAAAATTGTCTACCATTGGGAGGACTTGGTTACCCTAGAATAATTCTACCCTCTATGGACCATTGAGGTCTTTCACGCCTACATTATTTGGTATCCTAATCACACTGTGTATTGTCTAGATCTAGCCTACACCACACAATCCCATTGCTCTCTTTCTTTGGTATAATTTTCCTCTTCTTTAATTCAGCTAAGAGCATATTTTTCAATGTTTCTTCCAATGGGACATTCTCAAAGATTATCCATTCATATATATTGTTGATGGAGATTTATCCACCAATCTAAAGTAATCTGCTACCTTTGCACTAGTAATCCTTTCTATCATATTTTTAATCGATTTGAGTTCTTCAATGTCACAAATCGGGGGAAATCCCTCCCATGAGTCCTTTCAAAAGTTGGCCATTTTAATATTCTTAATATTCTATGTTAGATTCTTTGTTATTAATTGTAGACACTTAATGTCCTAAATGATATCATGCGCTCAAATCTAATATACTAACAACATTTCATCCTAAAACCCATCATCTTTTTGCTTGATTAATCAAATTAGCCTTTATATTTAATTAATTGCGTCATTTTTTCATCTATTAACCTAATTGACTAATTAGGTGAATTCATCTCCTTTCATGCTAGCATTTTGTCCTATTAAATTGAATAAATCAAATTATTTAATTTAATCCCCTAAAGTCCTCTTATTTAATTAAATAACCCTAAGTTATTTAATTAGATAGCATATCACATCCCCCCTTTTCATTAAATCACTTATTTAATTAATATCATTTAAATCTCCTAATTTGCATAATTGAAACTTTATTTAATTATCAAATTACTAATTAAATCTAATCCTCCCAATTGCAAGGGAATATTCCTCCTTTGCACATTCCTTCAAAAAGGGAATATTCCCATGGAATATTCCTTCTCCTTTGCACAATTAAATTTTGTTTTAATTAACTAAATATCTATTTTCCTCACCCATGAGAATATTATCTTTCTTCACTCATTTGAAAAAGGGAATATTCCTTTTTCATAACAAACTTTCAATAAAGCTTCTTATGCAAGTTTTGAAAGTGTTTTTGTTTGGATGAATGTAAGCCCTTGATTAAATATCATCTTGCATCCTCAACCCTTGATGGGAATCCATGATCCATGCCTCCATCTTCCTTCCTTTTTGATTGTTGATTAACTTTTTCAATATTATCCCTTCATTTATCATTTGTCCTCTTATAAATAGGTTACTATTTGGAGACAAATGGATCCATCTTTTAAGAGAAAACTCATGCTGTTAAAATCACTTTCATCTTGCACTCATATTTCATTTTTAAAAAGGAATTTTAGGTAATTTCTTGCATCATATTAGCTTAGCTTCCATTGTAACATAGGTGCATCCATTTAGCATGTTTTGAAATTAGGGTTTTTAATTTTTTGAGCTTAAAATCCATTTAGAATAGCTTTGCATACACTATATCAATCATCTTAGCATATATTGTGTTAAAATAGTTTTCATCATGTTAATTTAGCTTTTAAATCATGTTTTCATACACATCTCTCAACGGTTTTGTCAATTCTCTTCAATAGAATTGATTGAAACAAGCTCATTTATCCACGAGATTGGTGAAGGGTCACCATTCCACATCAATGTGACAGCACTCCCCCAATAAGATACATTTCAATAGATTAGAATAGGTGTTTATGAAGCTTTTGTATTTTAATATGTTTTTGATAATGTAAGAAACATTTACAAGGTGTTGTACCCAACACAAAGAGCCGCAAGGGCCAGAAAGTTTAGACCAAAAAAGAAATACAAAACACCACACCAAGAAACACCTAATCTAAAACCAAATGGAGACTGACAGGACACATAGACCAACAACAAACTAGCAGCAAACTAGCTGGCCTTCTCCCATTTCTTTGATAGCAGCTAAACCATATCATCATAGACCCACTCCTAGAGGTCCCCAGTCTTCTTTATCCCCAGCTCATCCTTCATGGCAACCAATAGGTTATTGGTGACATAGTGAATCATCTTGACCGTGAAGCGGGTCAACCCAAGGAACTTTTTGTCTAGGATGTCCAATCTATTTTTCAGCATACCAATCTCCTCCCCACTGCCCGTAGTGTAATCAGGATCATTCTGTTCAATCTCCAACGGCTCCGACGAATGGGAGGCTGAACCCTCTTTCTGAGCTAAACCAATGTCAGGAATAGAGGAGGGAACCCTAGCTTTATCATCTTCCTCATCTGCCGACACCTCTTCCACATCACTGCCTTTGCTATAAAAAAACTCCTCTTCAGTGTCCAAGTCCCTAACCTGCATTGTTTTCTTCTTTTTTTCTAGCCTGCCAGAGTGCCTTATGATGGCATCACAACCAATAACTAGGGTCTTCACAACCACCATATCACCCAAGGAATCCTTTCTCACAACATTCTTTCTTTTTTTTGGAGGCACCTTCTCTTCCTTACCTTTCTTCTTCATACCAGGCTTACCAGGGGTCTTGGCAAGGGTAGATTTTAGGTCACATAAGCTGATAACCGCATTGGTCTGGGAAGCACCATCAATACCCTTGTGTTTTTTAGCAGTAGGTTTGGGTTTCTCAGCAGGGGTCTGGTGACTCTTTTTGACAGGGCCTTTAGATTTAGCTAGGGACAAGTTGGGCATAGTGGGGGGCTCAATTTTCTCAATACAAATAGTTGAAATAGGTTTCAGAGGGAATAAAGCCAGATGGAAATGGTAGAGTCTTGGGATAAGAACCTGATGGAGAGGTAGAGTAGTAGGTTCATTGGGATTAGCAACAGCTGAATCAATACATTTTTCAACCAAATTTTCAAGGTCCATAAGCAGGTAAAAGGGAAAGCTCATAAGAACCTTATGCCTAAGATAATTTAACAAGGGAAAGTGGTAGTAGTAAAAAGTCTTGTACCACCCTTCCAATGTAACATACTTTATTAGAGCAAGGCACACCTGGTTCCACGGCTGTAGAAGCACCTTCTGTTCGAACCCAGACTAGTTGCGCACCAACGCCTCCTCACCCACAAAAAAATCATTCATACTCTCATTGTCCTAGGTCTTAGAATGTTTACGATGCTTCATTCTTGTGCACTAGAGGCCCATAGCCTGCACGATAACTTCCTCATCCACTGTGAAGGAGATGCCACCAATTGTAACATGATGATTCTTCCACGAATTGAAAAACTAGGTCGACAGATTAGGGTCATGAACCACAAACCTCTCCATCATAGGAGCAATGCCACCTTCAACACAAATGTGCCAGATCAGAGGATCCTTGCGAAATTCTTTGTAGTTATCCAGTTCTGTCTGCACCCTATCTCCTCCCATGGTGTCACTCTGCTCACTATATAATCAGGGACTCTGTAAACAAAGAAAGAAAATAGAAAAGTGGAAAAATCCCCACACAATAAGGAATTTAAGCTGAGAACGACAATTTTTGGCAATCAAACCAATGGATAGATCACACGCATGAGCGGAATAATTCCCAGAAACCATCTTAGCAGAAATATTAATTGAGATCCCATCGCACAACTAGCTAAGTAAAAAGGACATGACAGGTAGGGAAGGATTTCCTTCCACATCACAGAAGCATAGAATTCTAGGCAGGATAGTCGCAGGGCTATAATTAGAAATCTCCAAATCCATAGTATTTAGGGGTTGGCCAACTTTAGTTAACCCACATAAAGAAGCTATAAGGTGCGAAGCCAAAATAGTAGTAAAATAAAAATCCAAAAAGGATCTTAGCCTCATAATTACAAGTCACATCAAAATCAAAAAACACGAATTTGAAAATTCGAGAGTTTAATTAGATCCCCATAAGGAGATTACGAAAAGTACGACCCATCTTGGTAATAATCCACTAGTACTTGTCAAAAAAAATCATGATTTCTTTGTTCAAAATAGGCTCCATCTTATTATTAGAATAATTCCACTTGTTGTCTAACCCATCAATACAACTCATCATCCATCCCATCATCTCAATAAGACCACAAAGCCCAAAGAGTAAGCAAGCCGGTCCCCTAGAAATCCAGCTAAGCATGTGCGGTGTTATCATGGGTCAAGTAAGGTCTTTGTTCCTTCACTATAATACTCTGAATATTAGGTAGAAGAATACCCACATCCCACCAACATTTGGATAGTTTCGAGTGAGTGCTAAAATTGGCTAGGGCATCCGCCACTTGGTTCCCCTCTCTATAGATATGACTGGCCACCTTAGAATTAAGTTTAGACACTAGGGACCTAATATAAAGAAGAATATCCTTAGTGTTCATCTCAATAATCTTCCGCAATTAATAGCCTCAATAATGGATTTGGAGTCCCGTTCAATGTACAGGTTCTCTATTCCCAGGGTAACAACTATCTGTAAGCCCTTTAACAATGCACGAGCTTCTGCTATCATAGAAGAGTGGTGACCAATCCCCCCAGCATAACCAGCCACAAACTTTCCACAATGGTCTCTGATCACACCTCATATACTTGCTCTGCCTGGGTTTCCCTTAACAGCCCCATCAAAACTTAGTTTATACCAGCTCCTATCAGGAGGTTTCCAAATAGTAGCTCTCCAGGAAAGAATTTTGGAGTTGTCATAAGAGTTTGCATCCAAAACCTGATGCCAGGATTTAGCTATGTTTATTTCCAACTTAGTTGGGCCTATACCCGGGGTTTTCCCTTTGAAGAGAGAGATGTTTTCCTCAATGATCTGGGCACCAATACCAAACACCTCCTTTGGGTTCATCTCAGTATTTTTGAATATCCTATTGTTCCTCTCTTTCCATAAGCACCAACATTTAATAGGAGGAACTTGGTTCCAAATTTCAATAGCTAAAGGATGGGAAAAGGGTCCAAACCAACTTAAAATAAAGGATGTGATATCCTTACTCATAATCCATTGGATCCCTAATCTTTTGAGCACCAGCTCCCAAACCTCCATAGCAAAGGGGCAGTGTAACAACAAATGATCAACAAATTCTTCATTTCTTTTACATAGGAAACATCTATTGGGGATCTGGAACCCCCTTGTCCTTAGATTGTCTTGTGTAAGAATCATGTTATGACAAATAGTCCACCAGAAAAAACTGACTTTCAGAATCATGTAATGGTTCTAGACCTTCTTCCATAGAATATTAACAACCCCCTAGTCAGTCAGTTGTCTGTAAGTAGATTTCACAGTAAGATCCCCCTGGTGATCATGGATCTAGAAGAATTCATCCCCACAGTGGGAAGAGGGTAGTCTAGTGAGGGTGAGTAACTCCTGGAGGGTCTTGGCAAGAATACAAAAATTTGGGGATAAAGGACAACAAATGCTATTCTCATTCCATTTCCTATCCCTCAAGGGCCCAATCAAGTAATCACTAATATATATACCAAACACTTGTTGGGCATGGCCATTGAGAAACTTGAACTCAGAAGAATCCAGGGGAGAGTCTAGTAACCAAGTATCTTTCAAGAATTTTATTTTATTACCATTACCTATCTTCCATTTAATCCCTTTCCTCAAAAGATCCTCAAGGCTGCAAATCCCCTTCCAAACCAAGGACCCCAGAGGGTGGGCCTTCGAAAGGCAATCAATTAGCGGCTGACTCAGCAGGTATTTAGCATTCATTATCCCACACCAATTCTTCCTATCCCTTAGATGATCCCATCCCACTTTGGCCATGAGAACTTTATTGGAAAGAGAAATGGATCTTATCCCAAGACCACCACTACTTTTTGGTTGGAAAACCTTATCCCACTTAACCAAAAAAAGCTTTTTTTTCTCCTCAGTACCCGACCAGAGAAAGGACCTTTGAATCTTCTCCAATTTCTCTGCTATATACCTAGGCATCTTAAACAGGGATAGGAAAAAGACAAGGATACCTTGAAGGACCGCAGTAAGAAGCTGAAGCTTACCAGCATGGCTAAGTAAAGAGACTTTCCATCTAGCAAGCTTACATTAGATCCTTTCCAAAATAGAATTCCAAAACTCTGGAGTGACTTCTTTGATAGTTAGGGGTAATCCAAGATACACCGAAGGTAGAGAACCACTCTGACAGCCCATAATAGCAGTAACCCGAAATTGCAAGTTAGGAGTGTTGTTAAAGAAGTAGATCATACTTTTGTTGTAGTTAATGAATTGTCTAGAACAAGCAGCATAGTTGTTTAGATAGATTTTCTATTTCCTGGCTTCCAGCACCGAGGCTTTCCCAAATAGGAAATTATCATCCACAAATTGTTGAATCACAGTCAGATCAAGGGTAGAAGCAGCCTTAAATCCTTTTATAGACCCCTCTGATAGCATACTCGAGAAGTTTCTGCTTAGAATATCAACCACCATTATAAAAAACCCAAAGGGAGAACCATTAACCAAAATAGAGTATTTAATAGTAGTAACACATTCCATAATAAGATTGATCACAGATTGATTAAAACCAATATTAGCAAGGACTTAAGGGAAAAAATTACATATCACCTTATCATAAGCCTTGGAAATGTCAAGCTTAAGGGCCATACTAGCATAGTTGCATCTGTCCATTGAGTGAATTAGGTCATGTGTTGTGATGGTAGCATCAAGAATATGCCTACCAGGCACAAACCCTTTCTAGGTTGGGCTGATGATTTTATCCAGGAGAGGTTTAATTCAGTTGACCAAAATTTTGGAAAGAATTTTATAAAAATTATTCCTCAGGCTGATAGGGTGAAAGTCAGACATATGTTGGGGATCAACAATCTTAGGAATAAGAGCAATAAAAGTGTGATTTAGTTGCTTAAGAATCTTACCCGACTTGAAGAAGTCACGAGCAGCTAGAACAAGGTCCTCACCAACAATCTCCCAGAAGGTTTGAAAGAAAGCTGGAGGGAAACCATCAGGGCCAGGAGCTTTGTATGCCCCCATACTAAAAGTAGCCAGCTTAACTTCCTTGAGAGTGACAACTCTGAGAATCCCCACATTGTCAATCTAAGAGATTAAATTCAGAAGCAAGTCAAGCAGCAAACTATCAAGGGCTGGGTTAGGAGCTTCAATAGGATCCTCATAAGCTTTCAGAAAGTAGTCTACAACCACTAAACCAATAAGGGGAGGTGAGATGACTACCTCACCCTAAGCATTGTACAACTTATTTATCTGCTTCCTCTTCTTATGTTTAACAAATTAAATATGAAATGAGGTATTTCTATCTCCTTCACTTAGCCACTACACCCTAGATTTTTGTTTCCAGAAAATATCTTCTTTCTTTAGGATTAGTTCCCACTCACCCCGGATCACTTTGTCTTGGTTGCAAGTGGAGAGACAGATATCTCCTTCCTCCATTCTCTTTTGAATCATTTTCAACTTATCCCTAGTGATTAATATGTTAGTTTTAATGGATTCTTAGTTTAGTATTTCATTGCATGATCTTATTGGATTGATATTTAGTGGCTTAAATATGCTTTGAATCTTCATGGATCAAGTGTAATCATTCTATACTAAGTCGTCGATCACATTTTGGCGCTAGAAGGAGGGCATGAACTAATCAATCTGACAAATTTCTTGTTAAATATTCATTTTGCTTGTGTTTTCAGGTTTAGTGATGCAATTGAAGATTCATCAATGCGTTTGATGATGTGTCGCTATATAACAACCACTTGGGTTTTTTTTTAGGAACACATAATTAATTTAGCGATGCTTAATTGATTTTGTCACCACACATTTAAATAGCGACACTAAGCTAATTTTTCATCACGCCATAAATTTGTATTTAGTGACGCATTTGATGCCACTATTTATTGCAGAGTGGTGCTTTTGATTTTTTAATATAGTGACGCACTTTCAATATAACAATGCTATTGATGAAATTCAATGACGTAATTGATTTTAGCATTGCGATTTATTGGTACACAAAACTGAACCTGAATTTTGACATGTGTTTTAATTTTTTGACTTTATCTTATTGCTAGCATGTCACTGACTTCTCATTTTGGTTTTTAGGCTAACTAGTTTTTGCAGGTTTGGACAATAACATTCAAAGTGAAGGAGCATATCATTGTTTAATTTTATAATTGTAACAAGTTTTTCAACATTTATGGGGCAATTAGAACCCATTTACGATGCTTTATTTCACGTTTTAAGAACAAATTAGATTTCTTTTGGGTTTAAAATGAATGTTCAAATTGGTTAAAACTAAACCCTCACATCATTATGCTTGTTGGTTTAAAATTGAACAACACAATCTCAAAACTTCAAATTGGTGCTTAAAACAAACTCATTTTGCTATGATGGATTAAAATGAACATGTGTCTGAATTGCTTGAGTATGCTTGTTGTGTGTATCCAATCCCCTTGTGCTTTGTGTGATCTTGGGTGAAGAGAAACATGCAAGTATAACTTTTCTTCTTGGAAGCGCTTATCCTCTCCCCTTGTTCCTTTTGGAAATCTTGGGTGATGAAAGGCATTTTACACTTCAAACATATTTTACCTTTAGAGGGCCTATCTCCCAACTTGTGAGAGGGAACAACCCAAGTGGTACTTTCATTTCGGTCCACTATAGAAATAATTGGTGTGATGAAATTCATTAACCAACAGAGTGTAGTTACACTATATCGACGATCGTCTCCTCTAGTATCCGTGTGATATGTCAAAACCATTAGATATTTCTAAGGGCTAGGATGCCTCTTAATTGAGTAAAATCACCATATGTATAGCACTAGTTTATCTCTAAAGTTTGAATTAGAAACCTTATTATTACTGGCTCACCATTTCCTCTGAAGTGTATTTTGAGGTAGTGCATTGGAATAGCACCACTCCAAGAAGTTACTTACCATGTCCAGTTTTTGATTGAGGCAATAAAGAAAATGGGGAAGGGACTCCTTTGCTTGGCATGTCAAGACGTTACATTTCCTTGAAATAGCCTATTTGTCCATTTCATCTTCACAAATTAATCATCTCTTAGGGGATGATGGTAAGCCTACTAAGAAATACACACCTATCTAGGATTGTTCATGCTTGTGAGTCAGTTTAACACTTGCTTGGTTCCAAAACAATTGCAAACAAACATCAACAAATCTTTTCCAAATTTCAAACTCTTTGGTCTAAGTATGGATACCCTTTGAAAAAACCTTGATATTGATGCTTTTCCTAATGATTTATTCTTAGAGACTTCTAAATATTTTGGTTTACATCTCAATCCATACTTCCCAAAGTTAACCTAGAAAACTATACCCCTAACTTCATCCTTTTCACAAAATGGACTTTGAGAAATTTATGATGTTTTTGAAATAGAAATTTAGTTTGAACTTAAGAAAGACAAAGTGTTTGTGGTAAAAAGAAACTCATTTAATCAAGATAAATTGACAAATTGAACCCCACATGACCATTTGGTTTCCAATCACTCTAGTTGAACAAACAAACGTTACACCCGTTATCATTCAACCAAACTTTGAACTAATTGAGGGAGAGCAAATGGATATAATTAGTAGTTTGAGAAGCTACACTTTTGAAACAAAGGAAACACCCATCCAGTGGAGAAATGCAGCATACATCTTAGATGAAAAAGAGGAACAAGTCGATATTGTGGCCAAATGGCCCATATTACCACCTCTTGCATAGTAATAAATATCCTCTTTTTCATAATCTTGTGCTTCTCCAAATGATCTCTCACAAAATCAAAATCCCCAAGAGAAGGTCTACATGTCATCATTTCAAACTTAGGCATCATAGTCAAAAATCTATCAAGATACACCTTGTGAGTCTTTACCGCAACAGGAACATTTTAGTAAGGAATTTTTATAGACACATTTCAATGAATGATCCAAACATGTATGCTCAATATGAACCCCTTGTTTAAGTCAACATTGGTATTTTTTATTGAGCACACTTTAGAGGTCTAGCATGCTTCTCACCACCTTGGTCTTATCTAAACAAAGGTTCACTCTAGGTCCACATTGGGTCAAACATCTTCATCCATCCTTCATCATATTTTCATCCTTCAATTCACCTATCTTTACAAACTTTAAACACACCAACACTTTTTTACTTAGACATCTATCAACCAAAATCCTAACTTAGCTACTTTGTATGTGAAATGGATCCTTTTCCATGCACCTAGTTAAGTTAGTTATCATATTTGGACTAGTTTATCTTGAAATTTGGAAGTCTACCCTAAATATTCACAAGTTCATTAACATCCTTTATCCAAACATCAAACAATCAAAATTAAGTCAAAAGTGTTGTCCCAAAATGTTTGCAAAGATCACTCCCCACATCACTTGTCTTTTCATCTCCCATTATGATCATTGCTCCAAAAGGACTTAGAGTGTCCCTTTTACCAAGATTTGAGTCAACTAGAGAGTTTAAACATTACAAATCTCAACACAAATCTCCCATAGGTGACCCAAATTTTATGGTGAAGAAAATATCACAACACAAGAGAATCTGGAGAAAACCAAAGTCATATTCACCTGTGCCGCCAAAAATTGGACCCGCTACTTGACATGAGATTAAATTGGACTTAATGAGGCCCTAATCTAGTGTTGTGAGGCATTTTATGTGTCCACACTAGGTCTTGGACCCTTGCAAACCAAATAATATGTGTTTATTAACGTCTTGTAAATGTGTTGTAAAGTCTTGTAAAAAGATTTCACGCTTTTCTAGACTTAATTAACCCATTTCTTCCTAAATCCAATATTATAATTACATTATTTCATCAATATAGAAGGTTCTTAATGTAAAATTAATGACAAACTATTGTTGTAATGTGATTTATACATTCACATTGGTTTTTGTGTCCTTCTAGGCTATGTGGACCTAATCTTAGTGTTGTAAAGTGCATTTAATTACACTTTCACATTTATTTATGTGTCCCAAGCCCTATTCAACATTTACATCATCACTAACATGTCCTATTGTGCATTTTGAGGCTTTAATTGATCAAACACCCAACAAGATAGCATTTTAAACCTTATTTCCTATCTCCTTAGCTTCATAGGTGTCAGAATGGCCCCTGTGCGACCCATTCACAATGCTTGGTGAATGAGTCCCATCTAGGTGGGACCCATTTGCCATGTGTGGTGAATGAGTCCTATCTGGCCCCCATTTTGACCCTTGAGCGGGAAAAAGTGAAATTTAAAGTTTATTTTCACTTTATGTTGGCCTTTGATGTAGTATAATTAGGTACTAAGGCACAATTGACTATAAATAATTTTTTCATCCTCATTTTAAACATCTCATGTTCATTATTACATCTCTCATCATTCATTTATCTTCTCCATCAAGTCAAGCAACTTAGGGTTTCTCCATTAGAAGTCTTCAAGTTAGCATTCTAAAGCATTCAAGGGAAGATTTTACATGTATTATTGCAGACATCCAAGATCAATCATCATTGCAGGTAATTTATTCCATTGTTACATGCTTCATTCCTTCATTTCATCATTTTGGTTTAATTACCTAAACATGGTTTGACTAAGGAAAACCCCCATGCCTTAACAATCAACAATTTCCCTTCTTGTGTTGTTTGTATGTAGATTTAGGATTGTTGGAAGCTTAAGAATCATTGAAGATTGCATTTCTAAGTCATTCAAGTCAAGTCATCAACATAAAGTCACTTCTAGGCCCGAATACGACAGTTTCAGAAGCAGACACCTGTAGGAATCCGAAGTGCAAACTGAAAGCTCCGAAGTCAACCTGTTAATATTCAAAAATTCAAAAGTGGACTAATTCACCATGGGTGGAAAATGAGTCCCACTCTAGGGTCATTTTTTGGTTTTTTGCATTTTTGGATACCCTTTTGTCTGAAACGGGCTCTAGTTTAGTTTTACAGAACTGGGACTGATTTTCCTAGAGTGGAAAATGAGTCCCTCCAGGCCTAAAAATCAAGATCATCAACATTTCAGCATTAATTTCCAATCCTCATCCAAGTTTCAGGTGCACACTTTCAATTTGGTTTACTTATGTTGCATATTTCTATTCATTTGTAGGTGATTTTGTAATACACAATATGTTTTCAAACAAGGCATAAATCTTAGCTTTGCATTCATTCTAGTTCATTTTAATATCAGTTAATTACACTTGTTCAAGTTCATTTACATCATATCTCATTGCATACATCCTAATTTGAGTGTTACATAAGCATTTTGGACCTAAATCTCTCTCTTTCTAGGTGAAAAATCTTAGGAAGAGAGCAAGTATTTTGGGTTCCTAAAATCTATGTCACATCACCTCAAGTGATCCCAATCCTAAATAATTTGATCCAACAAGTTAGGTTACCCCATCACAACAACCATCCTCCCCATCAAGACCATATGAGATAGAAGACATTATGGACAACTCATTTTAACTTACTAAGGAGGAAGTCATGGAGTACAAACAAGAACATCAAGCCTTAGAAAACGTAGCTCTAATTTCCCCATCTTTTGTTGTGAAACCTTTAACACAAGGCTTGAATTCATCCACCATTCAAACAACTCCATCGCTAGGGCTAAATCAAACATCATTCCTAGTATTGCATCTAGTCTTGGTAAGGACTTTGGCCACACTCTTCCATTTGAGAGCAACACACTTGTGGGTACCCTAAACACCAATCCCTCTGAAAAAACCACTTGGACACCAACATTTTTCACTCCTACCATTCCCAAACACCCCTTGCATCAAAATAAACCACTTACACTTTATGAATCCATGACAACCTCAACATGTTGAGGGCACCCATATTCATCCATCCCCACAAGTACCATAAGTGTTCCCAACATCATGCAAGGTAGTATAGGTCAAGTGTCTCAAATAGAACAACAAGGGCATGCCAATACCCTTACACAAAGTCAACCCTTAACACAAATAGGGAAATCTCTATCCAACCACCCCATTGGTTCATCTACACCATTGGTTTCACAAAACACATCCATCCCATCCATCATCAACCCAAATCAAAACAATCCCTTGGTCATGAACCCCATCAACCAAGGCAATACCTTGGCCAAATCCTTAACACAAGGAAATCCCCAAGACATCAGTAAAGGGAGCCTTTTCAATCAATGGACTCAAGATCCTAATGTGTCATCACCATCGCAATACCTAATGGGACCATCATCATCTTTCCCTGTTGTCCCCCTTATCATGCAAAATCAAATGGGACCTCAAACTTACATTCCTTCATCCCAATCTACCATCTTGCAAGGAATGATAAACCAAGGGATCCCCCAACCTCTCATCAACAACCCACAACCCGCACAAAACATCAACACCCAAAACCCATCACAAATGTCCCAACAACCAACTAATCCTACATTACAAGCACATACATTAATTTTACAGCAAGCACATCAGGCTTATCAACAAGCTATCTAACAACAACAAGCAACCCTAGTAGCATAACAATGACAACAATAATAGCAAACAACCCTAGCAACACAACAACAACAACAACATCAAGCAGTCCCAATAGCACAATAAAAACAATGACAACAACAAGCATCCCTAGCAACACAACAAAAACAACAACAACAAGCAACCCTAGTAGCACAACAACAATAACAAGAAGCAACCCTAGTAGCACAACAATAGAAACAACAACAATAAGTATCCCTAGTAGCACAATAACAACAAGAAACCTTAGCAACACAAAAAACAAAACAACAAGCCCTCCTAGTACAATAACAACAACAAGCCATCCAACAACAACATCATCAAGCAGCCTTAGCAACCCAAACACAACAACAAGCAAAAAAAAGAAACCCTCGTGACCCAACAACAACAACAAGCCTTACTAGCTCAATAGTATGCCCAACAACAACAACAACAAGGTTCCTACTATAATCCTCAATAGAACATCGTCAATATGAACACGTTAGGGACATATATGCCTCTACCACAATCACCCTCACAATACCCCACACCTCCATACACACCATATAGCACCCCATCATATCAAAATCCCATGTACAATCTATCTGCCATCCCACAATATGCAACGTATGTTCCTCAACCAAATCCACAAGATGATGTAACATCGTAACTTAAGGAATTAACCCAAGAAATGTAGGATCTCTGGATGGGAAAGATGAAGAAGCCCCATACACAGAACCTATGCCCATATCGATTCGATCAAAACATCACAATGGTACCATTCCCTCTTGGTTTTGAAGTCCCCAAATGCAATAAATACAAAGGGAGAGGAAGTCCCATGGACCTTGTCAAAGAGTTTAATGTCATGTGTATGGAGGTCACCTACAATGAGTCCTATTTGATGTGCCTCTTTCCACGAAGCTTGAAAGACCCAACCATCTACTAGTTTTCTCAATTGCCTCTAGGTATCAAAACCTTCTAAGAAATCACCGATAAATTCATAGATCACTTCTCCTTTAATCTTGACATGGACGTAAGCCTGGAAGAGTTATACATTCTCAAATAGAGTAAAGGAGAATCTTTCACCAATTTTTTATAACGATGGAGGCAAAGGGCTAGTAAGAGCAAGTGGCCAATTCCCAATGAACAACAAGTGGGGATTATCATAGCAAATATAGATCTAGATCTATCCTTCTACTTGAATATTTGCAGTGCATTACCTCTTATGACGAGCTTGTCCCTAGATCCCTTACCATTGAGAGAGCTCTAATCTCATAGGGAAATACTCAAGCCTACAAAGACAACTGCCCACCAAACAACAAGCCTTGTGTTTGGGCTAAGAACAAGAACATAAAAAATGATGGCATGGTAGATGATTCCTAGGCCAAACAATAATCAAATAGCTAACGTTCAACCAATTGTCCAACAAAAAACACCATCCCAAAACAATAAGATCAATAACACTAAAACGCAACAAAGATGAACCCCCAACAAAAACAAC
Organism: Sequoia sempervirens; assembly: GCA_007258455.2. NCBI lineage: Eukaryota > Viridiplantae > Streptophyta > Pinopsida > Cupressales > Cupressaceae > Sequoia > Sequoia sempervirens. Next base: position 123,877,189 of record VDFB02373365.1, read on the forward strand.
TATCTAAAACGCAAGTACACATAGTTGTCAAAACCTATTGAGACTATCATGAAGAAATTGGTATATTCAAACTTGATTAATGCTTCCCAATTTTGAAAAATACCAAGAACCACAAGATAAGCCACCCTAATACAATGAAAAAGATCTATGTGACTTTCACAAAATCAAAGGACACAAAACATTGAACTGCATGAGGCTCAAAAATGTTATCCAAGATCTTATTAAAAATTGAGACATATCTATTGAGGTACCAACCGGCAATCAGGATCTTAAAATATATAATAACCCTATGTCAGGTCATAGCAAAGGAAACAACATTGGAGAAGCTAAGGATTACACAAATGCACAACACACCTATTCCAATGTAGTCACTTCCTATGATAGTGTCATCATCGTCGTCACCATCAAAGAGCCTAGTGTGGAGTGTGGAGTTACCACATGATGTGGAAAAGTCACCATCCAAGGAGTCCCGTGTCAATCTAGGGAACAAACTACTCTACCTACATCAAACCCTAGCAAGTACAGTCTCCTAGATCAGCTTAAGAAGACCCCTGCACAAATTTCTATCTTAGAACTATTGAGGCTATCCCCCGCACATAGGGAAATCTTAGAGAAATCTTTGTCTTTATCATCTTTCCTTGAGGATATTGACACAAAGTAGTTTCAAGATATGGTAGGGCATATCACTAATCATCTTCTCACCTTCTCAAAACAATACCTACCATCACAACCATCTCACAATCATGCTTTGCACCTTGAGGTCATTATTCATAAGAACAAGGTTAAAAGAGTCTTAGTAGATGGAGGCGTTGGTTTAAACATTTTCACCCTTCAATTGATCAAAAACTTGGGTTATTCAGAAGATACTATTGAGAAATAAAAGAGTACAACCATTAGAGCATATGATGATCACGAGCGTGTATCACAAGGCATCATTGTACTACCCATCCAGGTAGGACCCGTCATTGCAAAAACTACATGCCAAGTGTTAGACCTTGATCTACCCTACAACATCCTGCTTGGTTGACCATGGATCCATGCTCTAAAAGAAATAGCTTTGACCTATCATCAATGTGTAAAGTTTCCTTTTGAGGGTAGTGAAGTTACCATCCATGGAGATCCTAAACCCTTTTACTACTCTAAAAACCTTGACGCCAAGTTTTACAAGATACCCCAAATCCCTAGAAATGATGAAGGGCCTACACCATTTTCCTCATTTGTTGACCCATCATACCTTGCATCTACCTTAGAAATGAAATTTCCCATTGTGCATAACATTCTCGATATCAAAGCAGTGATCCAAGATGATGGTTGTGGGAACTATAAACTAATGAAGGATACTTTTGTGTTGGGGGAGCTACCTATTTCTCCAAAATATCATGGGAAACTTGCACTTATCAATAAAGTTCCCAAAACAATCAAGATGGCAGATACCACATTCACCAAGTGGGGGAATTTGAACAAAGAAGATATTAATGAGGAGGATGTCTCTAAACCACTCTATCAAGATGAATGACCCGTCCCTTCTCTTCCCATGGAAGATGACAACAAAGGCTTGTAGCTAATGACAAGATGGGGCTATAACAAGAATGAGAAACTAGGAAAAAATGACAATGGTTTGCTAGAACCCATCGTTCTTGAGAAACATCCAAAGAATCTCGTCCTAGGATATACCACTAGCAAGGTTACCCTTCTTGGAAAAAGTACTTTCATTAAATGGGATGAGGCTTCCTCTTGGTTACCAACATCATGTGATACTACCCTAGATGACTTCCCCCTTTATGTTTCTAACCTATTTGAGAATAACTCTCTCTTCATGATATCCACAACATCCTTCACCCTGAGCTATCAACCAACTGAAATAAACCTAGTATACCCACAACTCATTGGCTAGGACCAACAAGGACCACCGATTCTATATTTATTCAAAAATGATGAAGTGATCTCAAAATTCATGGGACTCCATGAAAATTTACCATGGGTAGATAAAAAAAGTTGGTTTTGATATAGTGCTATACATAGGGTCGTACTATGGGGAGATGATTGGATCTTTAGTTGCAAAATTGACAACATGCAACTAACATGCTGATCTTTGAGTGAAAACCACACTATGGCACTTTCTGATCCTAAAATAGTAAAAAGAAAGGATGCATTATAGGGTGAAAACCTCTCTGAGTCACTTAAGGATGAGGGATTCAATCTCCCCCTTAGTGAAATATACACAGAGAATTCAACAGTTCTAGTAGAAAAAGGCCTCTCTAGTCAATGTGGGAACAAAAGAAACACCCAAAATCACTTTCTATGTTGAATCCTTGTTGGATGAAGAATAAAAAAACCTAGTAGCATTCTTGAAAGATTGAAGAGCTAACTTTGCATGGCCATACATAGATATACTAGGGATCAATCCAGAAGTGGTTGTGTATCACTTAGCAGTCTATCCTGAAGCCAAACTAGTGAAGCAAAAATTAAGAAAGATGCACCCTAAGATAGCAATATTGGTGAAACTTGAGTTACAAAAGCTTCTTCACATCAGACTTATTGAACTAATAGATTATCCTAGTACTATCATGGATTTAACAACTGGACATGAAATGCTATCACTCATGGATGGTTTTTCAAGCTATGATCAAATCATGATCACCAAGGATGATCAACATAAATATGCATTCACTTGTCCATGGGAACACATTGTTGGAACATGATGCCATTTGGGTTGAAGAATACAGGAGAAACCTATCAAAGAGAAATGGCCCTTATCTTTCATGACATGATCCAAAAAATAATCAAAGACTATGTGGACAATATATTTTCCAAATCAAAGAAAAGGAGTGAGCACATAGAAGTCTTGGGAACCATCTTCAACAAGCTCGAAGAGTATAAGGTACAACTAAACCCGAAAAAGTGTCTTTGGGGTTACATCGGGGAAGCTTCTTGGATATATTGTATCATAGAGAGGGATAGAAATTGATCTAGAAAAATTCAAATCCATCTTAGACATAGAACCAACATAAACATTAAACAAGTGAGAGGGTTACAAAGAAGGTTGCAATCCATCAGAAGGTTCATAGCATAGTTATCAAACAAGATCCACCCTTTCTCGCATCTTCTCCATAAAGGAATAAATTACAAGTGGGATGAGAAGTGCGATAAAGCTTTCTAGTAGATCAAGGAATACCTATTGACACCTCCAGTGATCATGCCATCGATACCAAACATACCATTGATCCTATATATCTCAACAACATTAGCAACACTAGGTGCTCTTCTAGCACAGTATGATGAAAACGGAAAGGAAAGAGCTATCTATTACATTAGCAGGACTTTGGTGGCCTATGAAATGAACTATTCATCCATTGAGAAAGCATGCTTAGTAGTGGGTTTTTTTCACAAAAGTTTAGACACTACATGTTGTCACATCAAATCAAGCTTATTGCAAAGATCAATCCATTGAAATACCTATTATACAAAGCAACTCTCACTAGGTGAATGGCCAAATAGGTAATGATCTTGCCTAAATTTTACATAGAGTACATAGAGCACAAGGAAATCAAAGGACAAGTGATCACGGACCAACTAGAAGAAGTACCTATCTATGTAGAGAAGTTCCCTTTGATATCTAAATTCCCTGATGAATCAGTATTCCTTCTCAATACAACAGATCAATGGAAGATGTGTTAGAATTGTGTGCCTCAATCCCACAGGATGAAACTTCTTGTGAGCAATTTCGGTGGGACTCAGGAGAAGTTTGGCCGATCTACTAGTAGATCCTGAACTATCACTGTGACCTCCTGAATGTCTTGGCGATCGACATCTGAAACCTTCGGCGTAACCTTGGACTGTCAGAATGATGTCTCGGTGACAATAGGAAGTCTTGCCAATATCGGCGTGACCTTTGGTCTGTCTGGCCGATGTGGTAATCGGCATGACTTGCGCCTATCGATATGAAGTCTTGGCGACTAGGAGATGTCTGGCTGACAGGTTGGTGTCTAGCGGATGTCAGGGAGACCTATGGCGAAAGGAGTCATCGGTGTAACCCATTTGCTTAAGTAAGAAATCTTACTGATGTGTTAATGTCTCACCGATAGACATATGGAGTCATCAGGGTAATGAAAGGGGTTCGCTATGACCTCTTGGCGACAACGGTAAGTCTGGCCGACAAAGCTACATGTGATCAGGTGTCAGGGAGACTCACAGTGACTATGGTCTTCGTGGTGACTTGATCGCTCGGTATGAAGTCCCAGCGACTGAAGAGAGTCTGACTGATAGATCATCTAGCTAACACAAGGGCTTCGGTAATATGTGCTAGCGAGAATAGAAGGTCACACCGATAGGGATACAACTGAAGTCATCGGAGTAGCTCAAAGCAATCGATATGAGGTCTTGGTGAAGGTCAAATGTCTTGCCAACTCGGTAAGACATGAGCGCTCAATGAAAGGTCTCGGAAAAAGACAAAAGTCTTGCCAACTCGGTAAGACTTGGTTGCTCGGTATGATGTCTCGGCGAAAGCGATAAGTCTTGCCAACTGTCGGATGCTTCGGTATAACATGAAGAGCTCAGTGTGATGTCTTGGCGAAAGACAATTGTCTCACCGAATGGAATACTCACGTCGGCATGACTTGAAGACTTCGGTATGAAGTCTTGGCGAACTATGGGTGTCTTGCCGATGGCAAAGCTAACATCGATATGACCTTTGAACTTTTGTATGATGTCTCATCGAATGACGATTGTCTCGCTGATGAGAATGATGAGGTCGATGTTACTTGAAGACTTCGGTGTAATGTCTGGGTGAAGAGTGATAGTCTTGTCGACTGATGAACTCTTCGGAATACCTTGTGATCTTTGGTGTGAGGTCTTGGTGACATGATGAAGTCTTAGCGATAGCTCTCTGGACTCGATGTAACCTCTAGCCGATAGGGATGACTCTTCGCGATATCGAATGTTGGTTGTGTTGGCATCAAGGAGACATGGTTAGTGTCTCACCGACATGCCAACACAAGTTGAACGTCCTTGACCGTTTGGATGATTGTCCTACGTGGTGTGACCTGGATGTATTATCTTCTATGCAAGGAAGTGGGAACATCTACGATGCTGAGCTGGTTGATTCGATAGTTGTGATCCGACAGTTGGAAGCAAACCGTTTCATAGAGGCCATTGAGAATGAATGCATATATGTATGCATTGGACGTTCTGAAGAAAAAGAAGACCGAGTCTAAGAGCCGAAGAGAAGAAGAGAGAGAGAGCTGAGTGGCTGGCTGAAAGGAAAAGGCAGGGTTATGCTGCTGAACTCTCTTCTGTGTTATGAGTGATTAGTTGCTACCAATTGTATCCAGAATGAACAAGATGTAATCTCTGAAAAGGCTATGAGCCTGAAATTGTATTGTAACCATTTGTTGCTGAATAATACAATGGCTCGATCTTTGGAGTGTGGGGTTTTTTATCCGAAAGGATTTTCCCCATGTAAATTTGTTTGTTCTAGTTTCTATCTTATCTTTCATGTATGTTGATTCTTGTTGTAGAATCTGTTAATGCATGCTGTTGAATTTACATGTGCTTCTCTCAGAAGGATCAATGTGGGAAATAAATTGTGTTTGTTTCCGCTTTAGGACATAGTTGTACGTGTCTTTGAGGAAACCTAATCGAAATGAAAGTTACCGAAGGCACTACTGTTCTTAGTGATTTCTCTGAGATACACCAAATTTTTCCTTACAAGTGGTATTAGAGCCTTCTTCTAGTTGTTGGTTCTGGATATTTCTCCTGTGAAGATTTCTTAGCTTGATGGGCTGGAAGAAATCTGGAGGAATGGACTGATGTATTGATCCTTTGATGAGTGGAAGCCTTGTGGTATTCTGAGACAACATGCAGCTTGAAGGATGGTCAAGATGGAAAAGGGAGTTGGTCATGTTGTGATCTGTGTCTCCTAGCTGGTAGCGGTATAACCTTGGAGTATGAGGTGGATTTCTTTTCTCTGTGGCTGTGTAGCAGTAAAGCTTTCATATTGGGCGTTTGTGTGTCAGGCTCCTGCATGATATGAAGAAGCCTAGGTTGTTTCTCAGTCATGGAAGAGAGTGATTATGCTAGATGGTGGTTCCTGGTGTTGGAAGGCACTATTTCCTGTTAACCTCGAATGCTTGAAGGCTATGGAGTTAATCATTAGATGATTTGCAAGCTTCTGAAATAGCCTTTCTCTCTTTTTCGGATGCATGTACATGTTGGTGGTTTTAGATTTGGTCTGAAAGGGACCTGGATTCTCCTGAACTGCTGTTTTCCTTTCTAAGGATTTTTTGTACTTGCATGGCTTTGTGATTTTGCAGGTTTTATATGGTTAAGCAAAAATTGTGACCATGTGGAGTTGTTGTTAAGCTATTGTCTAGACATTGGCCTTTTGGGGTGTTGTTGGATGAGATAGTTGTAGTTCTGCATGCATGCTTGGTGCATGGTTTGAGGAGGTATGATTTCTTCTCTGCATGGGAGAGTTAGTACGTGATTCGTCACTCAACATTCCTGTGGTGGTGCTTGTGGGTTCCTTGATTATGGTGCTTGTTGTGGACATGATTGGAAAATCAGATTTGGCGTGATCTGGTGTTTGAGTCATGTTGTCTACGTGGTTATTCTCTTTGAGATCTCAATTTTGCATTTGCAATGCGATGATGGGTTTGCACATTTTTGTTAAATGATCTACAGGTTGTGAAATGTTGTGGGCTGTCATTACCTACATGTTTGTTGTGAGCCAACTCGGAAGTGGACTGTCTATATCCACGAGGTTGATTCATTGTTGGTGCAAACTTGTTAGTTGGCCTTGTCTGTGGTCACTTGTGCATTGGTGTGGTGCTTTGATATGAGAGGATGGATACTATTGAGTACCTGTATAGTCGGTTATGGGAACCTAAAGTAGGTGGTCATGATGCTTGGAGAGCTCAGCTGTCACGTTTCAGTGAGAGCTTTAGCAGTGACTGCCGGTTCATCACATGGTGGTGAATGGTCTTCTTTAGTGTTGCAGATCTTTCAATGGGGAGCCCTTTGATCCTGTTGCTGGCAGAAGGGTTCTTTCGCATTTGCATGGACATTATTTGAAGATGTACAACATCTTGGATCCATGGAGGACGCTTGGAGTCTTATGCTGAGGTGTTGGTGGTGCTTGACAGGTGATGTTGATTTTGAGTCTATTTGCTTTATGTCATGGTATACTCTTGCTTGTGCATTGGAGTTTTGGCATTGTGCATTGTACTTGAGACAATGGAAAAGTCACTTGAAGCATGGGATCTCCTATGGGTATGAGTAGATCATGATGGCATGATAAGTTCCTGATTCAGATGATTGGAGCTTTGACAATGGTCTGGTAATTCTTTGTGTATTGAGTGCTTTGATTATTTGCTTGATACTTCGTGATAGTGTAGTAATGTAGTTGAAGTTTAGCATGAGATGATCGGTTGCTAGTACTCATGGATACATGAAGAATAAGGTGAGGTTGTCTTTCTCTTGTGAGAGAAGTGTTGTTGCTTGTTACTCTTGTTAAAGTCTTTTCGCAAAAAAGTCTGAGAAGCCTACACCTTGGTTGAATGTGAGTTCAATAAGAGACCTATGAGGAGATTTCTCTTGAATTAGTCATGATGACTTGTATATCTTGAAGTAGTTTTCTCTTTCCCACTCTTGGTCTACTCGGCAGTTTATCTGAAAGGTATTTGGCCCATTATATTTTTCAGATGTGTTTTATTAAGTTCACTTTCATGATATGGATCTTGAATTCTTGTCTAATGGTTCTGGAGGATTCATAGTGGAAGTTGTACAGTTTTGTTTTATCTCCTTGTTGCTAATGAGAATTGGTAGGAGATGTTGTATGGGCTGTTTTCCTGAAATGGGGAATGAACTAGCTTGATCTTCTTTGAGATGCTTACATCCATGTTGTTTTTAAAGATGGTTTGATCTTGGTGATTGAACGGATGGATGTTGTTAAGGCTTTCTTTTGGGATGTGAATAAGATCATTCTTGACACAGCTAGCTGTTAGAAGCATATGTAGGAGGATGTTCTACAAGAAGATGATGTGCAAAGTTTCTCTTTGTGGCCGTGAAGGTTTGTGATGAAAGAAATGTTTCTTGTAGTGGGTTGTTGTAGGTTGTGCATATCATTGTGGATATTTCCTTGGTACTACATGATTACATTTTCTATGTGTTGTTATTGGTAGACTTGTGATGTTTCTGGATTACTCAGGTAGTGGGAGTTCCTGTATGTGTCTTGTCTTCTTCGACTAGTTGACACTAGAACTTGTATTTGTTGTTAATGGATTGGAAGAATTTTACTAATGGTGATACCTTCAAGGTATGTGAGATTGGATGGAATATCACAAGTTGTGGGTGCTATTTACAGTCACGTGGGTTTATCAGTTGGATGGAAGTAGTCAGTCTGATTGTTGTTCTATCTAATGTTTAGTATCTTGTTTCTGGATAAGACTTCATGATTGTGTTCTAATTGAAGCTTTGAAGTTGATATTGCTTCTGTATAGAATTTGAGCATAGTGAAGTGGTAGTTGTATCTTGTTGATGGTATCACTGGGATCTTTTGCTTGTGTTCGTTGGAATGGTGCTTATACACCTTGGCATTGTATCCTTCTTCCACAGGTGGCATGTTGGAAGATGACGGGATTGTTGCCTGAATGGTGGACATCTTGGATGTTGGAGTAGAATTCTTGATGGAGCATGAGAGCATGTTTGAGATCTATGTGGTTTCCTGGAAGGCTGTGATCTGTTGCTTTGTTGGACAGTAAGTTGCAGTTGGATGCTTGGTCTTTGTTGCAGATTGTCCCTTGGACTGTTATCTGTGGAATATTGTTGATTGGGTGTCTTGAGTATTGTGGGGTATGAACTAGTGGAGCTAGTGTGATCTTAGTCTCTGGTTGCTTTGGAGGTGCCTATGTGATCTTCGTCAAGTGGCAGATTGTTAGAATTGTGTGCCTCAATCCCACATGATGAAACTTCTTGTGAGTAGTTTTAGTGAGACTGAGGAGAAGTCTGGCCAACCTACTAGTAGATCTTGAACTATCACTATGACCTCCTAAATGTCTTGGCGATCGACATCTGAAACATTTGGTGTAACCTTGGACTGTCAGAATGATGTCTCAGTGACAATAGGAAGTATTGCTGATATCGGCGTGACCTTTGGTCTGTCTGGCCGATGTGGTAATCGGCATGACTTGCGCCTATCAATATGAAGTCTTGGTGACTGGGAGATGTCTGGCCGACAGGTTGGTGTCTAGCGGATGTCCAGGAGACCTATGGAAAAAGGAGTCATCGGTGTAACCCATTTTCTTCGGTAAGAAGTCTTACTGATGTGTGAATGTCTCACCAACAGACATATGGAGTCATCAGGGTAACGAAAGGGGTTTGCTATGACCTCTTGGTGACAGTGGTAAGTTTGGCTGACAAAGCTACATGTGATCGGGTGTTGGGGAGACTCACAGCGACTGGGGTCTTTGGGGTGACTTGATCGCTCGGTATGAAGTCCCAGCGACTAAAGAGAGTCTCACCGATAGATCATTAGGCTAACACAAGGGCTTAGGTAAGATGTCCCAATGAGAATAGAAGGTCATGCCGATAGGGATACAACTGAAGTCATTGGAGTAGCTCAAGGTGATTGGTATGAGGTCTTGGCAAAGGTCAAATGTATTTCCGACTCGGTAAGACATGAGCGCTCGGTGAAAGGTCTCGGCGAAAGACAAAAGTCTTGCCAACTCGGTAAGACTTGGTTGCTTAGTATGATTTCTCAGCGAAAGCGATAACTCTCGCCGACTATCGAATGATTCGGCATAACATGAAGAGCTTGGTGTGATGTCTTGGCGAAAGAAGATTGTCTCACCGAATGGAATACTCACGTCGGCATGACTTGAAGACTTCAATATGAAGTCTTGGCAAACTACGGGTGTCTTGCCGATGGAAAAGTTAACATCGATATGACCTTTGAACTTTGGTATGATGTCTCATCGAATGGCGATTGTCTCGCCGATGAGAATACTGAGGTCAATGTGACTTGAAGACTTCGGTGTAATGTCTGGGCGAAGAGCGATAGTCTTTTCGACTGATGAACTCTTCAGAATACCTTGTGATCTTTGGTGTGAGGTCTTGGCAACATGACAAAGTCTTAGCGATAGCTCTCTGGACTCGATGTAACCTCTTGCCGATAGGGATGACTCTTCGCGATATCGAATGCTGGTTGTGTTGGCTTCAAGGAGATATGGTTAGTGTCTCACCGACATGCCAACACAAGTTGAACGTCCTTGACCGTTTGGATGATTGTCCTATGTGGTGTGACCTGGATGTATTATCTTCTATGCAAGGAAGTGGGAACATCTACGATGTTGAGCTAGTTGATTCGATAGTTGTGATCCGACAGTTGGAAGCAAACCATTTCACAGAGGCCGTTGAGAATGAATGCATATATGTATGCATTGGATGTTCTAAAGAAAAAGAAGACTGAGTCTAAGAGCTGAAGAGAAGAAGAGAGAGAGCTGAGTGGCTGGCTGAAAGGCCGGGCCCATGAGGCCGAAGCAGAGGAAGGGTTATGCTGCTGAACTCTCTCCTATGTTCTGAGTGATTAGTTGCTACCGGTTGTATCCAGAATGAACAAGATGTAATCTCTGAAAAGGCTATGAGCCTAAAATTTTATTGTAACCATTTGTTGCTGAATAATACAATGGATCGATCTTTGGAGTGTGGGGTTTTTTATCCGAAAGGATTTTCCCCACATAAATCTATTTGTTCTGGTTTTTGTCTTATCTTTCATGTCTGTTGATTCTTGTTGTAGAATCTGTTAATGCATGCTGTTGAATTTACATGTGCTTCTCTCAGAAGGATCAATGTGGGAAATAAATTGTGTTTATTTCCGCTTTAGGACATAGTTGTACGTGTCTTTGAGGAAACCTAATCGAAATGAAAGTAACCGAAGGCACTACTATTCTTAGAGATTTCTCTGAGATGCACCAATTTTTTTCTTACAAGATGTACTTTGATGGATCATTCACCCAACACGGATTAAGGGAGAGTATCCTCTTTATCAACCATCAAGAAGATTCAATTCCAAAGTCATGCAAGCTATCATTTCCATGTACTAACAACATTGTTGAGTATGAAGCTCTAATAATGGGTCTAAGGATAGCAGTTCAATGACAGATACAAGAGATGAAAGTCTATGGAGACCCACAACTGGTTATCAACCAAGTCAATTATGACTACCAAACCAAGGATGAGAAGCTCACTCCTTACAAGAAGATGGTAGAGAATCTCAAGTACCTTTTCATTGATATAAATTTTGAGCAAATTCCTTGCATGAACAGCTGAGCAACAGATGCTATGGAAACAATTGGATCATTGTTAAACATGCCACACAACATCCTTCAATGAAAATTCTTGGTAGAACAACTTCTTATACCAACTTTCAAAATCCATGAATCTAAATTTGTGTGTGTCATCGTTGGTCCTAGATCCCTGTTGTATCATTATATATTCACCTACCTTAACAGAGGAACCATCCCATCCGATATCACCTACAACCTTAAAAATACCTTTGTTAAAAAGGCATCCCAATTCATGATCCTAGGTGATACCTTATACTATAGAAGCATCGAGGGTACATTATTATGATGTATTAACCAAGAGGAAGCCTTGACCGCCTTAATAGAAGTACATGATGACATATGTGGTTCCCATTCTAGTGGTATAAATTTATCTAAGAAACTATTAAGGATGAGTACTATTGGCCAACCATGGAAAGAGAAGCCCATAAGTATGTGCAGAAGTGTGTCCAGTGTCAACAACATGGAGACCTTATTCATGCTCCATCTCAGGAGTTACAACCAATGGTCACACCTTGTCCTTTCTCGTAGTAGGGGCTTGACCTCTTAGGAAAAATTACCCCCACCTCATCTATTGGCCAAAAGTTCATCATAACAGCCACTGAATACTTTACTAAGTGGGTTGAAGCCATTCCTATGACCTACATAATGGGGAATAAAATTTCCAAATTTATCTTGAATTACCTCATCTACCGTTATGGTGATCCACAAGCCCTTATCTCAGACAACAAAACACCCTTCAATAATTAGGATGTGAAAGAGCTATGTCAATGATTCAACATCCAACATCAATTCTCTACCCCATAGTACCCCCAGGGCAATGGTCAAGCCAAGGCTACAAATAAGAACATTCTAAAAATCCCAAAGAAAACAATCAATGAAGTTGGCCATGACTAGCATCTACAGTTAAATCTCATCCTCTGGGCCTATCAAACCAGTATCTGCACACCTATAAGTGCAACCCCGTTCTCCTTTTCTATGGATCAAAAGCCATCCTGCCTATTGAGGTTGATCTTCCATCACCGCGAGTGTCACTACAAAATATGATCACTGATGAAGAATACAAAGTATCTTGACTAAATGAGCTAGAATTCTTGGATGAGCGTCATATTGATGCCCTTAATCACTTGCAAGTATACCAAAACTAACTAAAATGGAGCTATAAAAAGAAGATCAAGTGTTTGCCTTTCTAGGTAGGGGATCTTTTTCTAAAGAAAAATTAGAAAAATATTCTAGATTAGGATAGTAAAGGAAAGTTCGAGCCTAATTGGTTAGGTGCCTTTTTCATCACAACAAACTATGGATCAAGAGCATATCAATTATCAATGCTTGAAGGTAAACCCTTGCAAGAACCAACCAATAGCATGCATCTTTAAAAAAATTATGCCTAAGCTTGAAGGGTGTAAATCTGAAATACAAAAAAAATAGAAAACACATCAAAAATCCAAAAAAATAATAAAAAGGATTGAAAAAGTAAAGAAAAAAAATTGTCCTATAGTGAAAACCACTTTGATGGTGCTTTGGGAAAGTACCTTGGTGAAAACCTGGCAAACAAGTGCCTTGCATAAATAAAGCACCTCCATATATTCTTTGGCTCTTTATCCTATCATTCTTTGCATCACATCCATCAATCGCATCATCATCCTATTTATTCCATCACCCATTTGTGTCTGTATCATAGCTTGATATTGTGAGGTATCGTATTCCCCTTTAGTACTACTTGGCATATTCCCAAGGTTTGTTTGTCCTGCCTATCTTGAGGTAGTCTATTGCATAACACTAGGGGAAATTCATTCTGAATCAGACTGGGTTCTTGTGTATCTTGAGGTTATTGGAAATCTCATCGAAAATCCCAAAAAAATCATAAAACCTCATCAAAATCAAAAAAACATCAAAATCCTATACAGCTAAAATCCAAAAAGTCAAAAAATTGTAAAGTCAAAATACAAAACATCCAAAACACATCAAAATCCCTAAAAAAGTCAAAACATCAAAAATCCAAAAACAACACCATGTTGAATTGTGAGTCTCTGAGCTTGAATGTAGGAAAGGCCATCATTTATGTGCCCTTAAGACACCCTAGGTCAGTCCTTTAGGAGTCTTTCATAATAAATTGACATTCCATCAACTATTCATTCCTCATAGGCAATAAGTCGAGGCAATTGAACTATGTGGTCTCTACGTGTATAACGTAGGAGAGGCTAGTCTTTGATCAACCACCGAGGTCTCAAGGAAAGTCTTTTAGGTTGGGTCCTTGGTTGAAAACTCAAAAATCTCAAAACATTCAAAAAATTAGAAAATCCTAAAACATTGGAAAACTTAGAAAAATCCAAAAACATTCACATAAACTTTCAAAAAGATCAAAGACAACCTCAAAACATTGCAAAAACGTCAAAAACATTAAAATATACCAAAAAACCCAATACCACTTATCTCATCTTGCTTTCACCCGCAATAACCTTCATCCATAATAAACCAAGCGTCATCTTCAACCTTTGGCAAAACAAATAGAAAAGAAGTATCGTAAGTCGTAAAGTGAGAACTTAAGTGTCAAAATCTAAAATCCGGATCAAAGGTAAACGAGTCAGTGAAGTTTGTATTAGTGTCTTATCACACACCTCATCCTAATCAGAACATCCGATCAACATGTCCTAGGATGAATCCTTTATGCGATGGACATCAACATCAGAAATCACCTTAGCTATATTTAAATTGGCAAGAGATATAGATAATGTTGACTATTTGTCTTTGATATTTTCTTATGATTTATCTTAATGACCCATTCTGAGGACCTCTCTATGATGTGTCAATGATTTAGAGAGAAAGGAATGGGAAATTGATCATTATCTTTCATTTGTTGTGCTTTTGGGTATTCTTGTAAAATAATCTTGGCGCATACTTGCTTAGTTGTGTGTAGGGAAGTTGTTTTGAGTAGATTGTTGACTATTGCGTATAATTTGGTTCGATATTTTCTAAGCTTCTAACTTACATTTCCAACAAGGTTTCCATATGTCAAGGTGTGAACAATAACTATCCTATCTATTTGCAGAGTCAAAGTCCATTATGCTAGATACAACGTCATCCTAGTTATTAATACCTTAATGCATCATGTCTATGTGTTATATCAAAAATAGGGAATGACAGAATATCTTAATCCCAAGATATGAGAAAATCATCATCATCATCTCTCATCACCACATCTAATAAAGTCTTGGTTTATCATGGACTTGTTGGACTCTTTTTTGAATCAATCTTCAAAATCAATGGTCAATTGATCTTATTTCTTCTATCTTCTTTCCATGCTAACCTAGTATCATGACGGTTAACAAAAACATCATCATGCATCCATCCTACATCCGCAGATCACCAACATACATACATTTTGCATTATCATAGCATCTCATAATAAAAGGAAAACATAATCCATTGCATCATCATTATCATTTAAGTTGTTTTCAAATAACATAGATTTGTTATTCTAAGCATCTTATTATTCTAGGAATAAGCATACATTGCATTATCATATCATAAGCATGAACATCTGCATTATCCATATATACATCCATATGCATACATCATCACATCATAAATTGCACACTGTATACGTCTAAAAATGGTCATGATTAAGCTTGTTAATTAATTAAATATGATTTATTTAATTAATTCCCCTAAAGTCATTTACATATAAATAAATTTAATTATTTATTTATATTGTTCATTTTCTAAATTCTTCTACCTTAATTAAATAAATAACTTTATTTAATTATTGACATTTCCCACATTCTTCTTAATTAAATTAAATAAATTTTCATAATTTATTTATATTTGGTTATCATATCATTCTAAAGTTTGAATATTTGAATATTCAAATAATGGAATATTCTCTTCTTCCTCAAATTAAATATTAAATATTTAATTTAATATTTTCCTCACCCTAAATTCATTTCTAAAACATAATTAAAAATGATTTATTTAATTATGCGAGTTTCCATATCTATCTTCACTTACAAATTAAATAAATATATTTTATTTAATTCTAACTCATTCTAAACTCACTCTTCGAAACGGAAATTTCCCTTCGGATCTCAATGACGGAAATTGAAGGAAAAGGGAAACCTTCTATCTCCCTCTCCACTTTCGAAAATCTTCCACCGTCCATTCGAACAAGCTTAATCCGGGCTGTTAATCGAATCAGCCAATCGAATCCTTTCTGAGACTATAAATGCCGGTGCAAATCCAAGCTTTGGTTACCTACACCTACGCATACACACGAAAACACACGAACGTACATGCAATCAGCTTATGCAATCACAGCCTTTTAGCATCACAGCCATACTTTCATCTTAGCATAGCTTTGCATTTAGCATAGTGTGCATTTTAAAATCTCGTTCTTTAGCTATCCTTTTGTTGAGCTTGATCTGCTGATCTGAGAGCCATTCAAAACAACAAAATGCTAGAGTTAGAGAAAGATAAGATGATTTCGGGGAAGCTGTAGTCACAGTTTGCTTATTCTGTTTTCTTTTTCAGCTTTCTTGATTTAATGTTTTATTAATATGTGTTTGAATTTCAATTACATTGATACATTTTTCACTCACACATAAAATGGCGCCCACTATGGGGCTCAAACCCACGAATTTAACATGCTCTGCAAGTTTTTTTGGACAGTTTCCGTGTTCTGGAGTCAACTTTCAGAAAAAAATTGGCATTCAAGCACATTCGACATTTTATGCGGCACATATGGGGTTTTTGAATTTTTGTTTTGCAAGATT
Organism: Sequoia sempervirens; assembly: GCA_007258455.2. Classification (NCBI taxonomy): domain Eukaryota; kingdom Viridiplantae; phylum Streptophyta; class Pinopsida; order Cupressales; family Cupressaceae; genus Sequoia; species Sequoia sempervirens. The sequence continues at coordinate 123,893,297 of VDFB02373365.1, forward strand.
CTGGAGTGCATACAGTAACTGTTTAGGCGCATATAGTAACTGTTTAGGCGCATAGAGTAACTGTTTAGGTGCATATAGTGACTGTTTAGGCACATATTGTAACTGTTTAGGCGCATATAGAATCTTTCCTTTGGCACATAGTAACTGTTTTAAGAGGATATAAATCTTTCTTCCGGCACATATAGCTTCTGTTCTGGCGCATATAACTTCTGTTCTGGCGCATATAGCTTCTGTTCCAGCGCATATAGCTTTTGTTCTGGTGCATATACCATCTATTTTGGTGCATATACCTTCTGTTCTCGCGCATATACCTTCTGTTCTGGCGCATATAGCTTCTGTTTGGGCGCATATGGATTGTAAGAAAAATACATAATTCTGAGTCTGGCGCCTTCTGCAGACATAATTCTTTTTCTTTTTTTCTGGATTTTAAAATGAAACAATCCTAGGGTAGACACATCTAGATAAAATGAAGCAATCTAGGATAGTCACCACACAATGATCTTGCAATTAAAATTGAACAACTTGTTTTTGTGAAGCAATATCTTCACTTAGATTAGATCATTGTGATTTGGGTTTTAAAATGAACATTTGTTTGCTTTGTTTGTGGCAATAGGTTTATGCTCTCCCCTTAACTAGGTGATCAGAATGTCAGACTTTCCTTTTCAATTTCATGAATTTTACTACTTTAATTACATCTTTTAGAGAGCCTGCCGTAGTGGGAAAAAGTACTCACCCTACGGGAACGACTCAAGTGGGTTCAAGCCAAAGCCAGGCTATTCCGCCCCACTATAAAATTTAAAGCAAATCTGGGGAAACCCTCTTTTTCCGGTAGTGTGCAAGATAACCATCCCCAAAGCCTTTGTTCTAAAGGTTGGGAGGTCTCCTGAGGGAGTTTATTATTGCCGCACCGAACAAAAATCCTTACTACGAACCTAGTGTAGTGGCCAGCCGAAGTCAATTTCTGAACATTCTAATAATCACAGTGCAAAGGGAGGGAAGAATCTGCCCCCAAGATACTCACCATATAACTACCAAGGACTGTTTGCTCAGGGGATCTGGTATCCACTTCCGTAACTTTGAGTACGCGCCTAGAAAAGACAAAAACACAGGCGCTCCTTCGAGGGTGACACAACTATGTGAGTCGACGCAGTTCTAAGACGTGGGTTGTTGATTACTAGAATGACCTACTTGAGCATTAAGAGTGAGTCTATCTGAATTGTCTTTCATGTACAAAAACCTGTGAAAACATTTGTTGAAAACATTTTCTTGATCAAACACTTCATGTTAGTATAGGGCTTCAAGAACAACTGTTTTCAAAAATGTTTGTTGTGTCTTCCATCACATTAATCTAGATAAAGAGATCATCCAAAATGAACATGGAGAACAACAATTGAAATCACTCAAAAAAAATTCATACCATTGGTCCAATAACATTCCCAATAATTTTCCCATGCTTAGAGATTGGAAATCAACAAAATTTCCCAAAAAATCAGTGTCTAAAAGGATCAGAAAACCCAAGAAACTATTAGGATACAAGAAAACGTTGCAAAAGAGAAAAATTTTGTACAAAAGTCGACAAGTCTTGCTTCATTACCGAGGATTTCTTCATAGATACCAAGACTTTTTTAGAGGATTCACTGATGAGTATGTTGTAGATCCCTTAGATTCTCGAGCTTATTATCAGAGATTAGCTCTATCACAACGGCATAATCATAATCAACCTCTTGAATTTGACAACATACCACAACCTTCTATAGAATATCCTTCACATCCAAATCAAATCCTTCAGTGATTTTGGAATCTTTCTTTGAAAACAAAGATCAAAACTTTAAGAGTGAATCTCTCAAACAACTTTCTAATTTTTGGTTCAACTTCCCCAACAGGATTCTGAAATCCTTCATCATTGGAAGCCACAATCAAAAATTAGGAGCATCCTTGATCATATCATAAGATTCCACATCTTATCAGATCAAAATATCATTCCCATCGCACTTGTCAAAACCGTGATCTAAGTCTAGAGGAATTTTTCAAAATCATATGCCTATCTTCACAAGATCCCAATTCAATAAATTGAAGGACGAAATCCAACAAGGACATACTCAAAATGTTCAAGAAGAGGTGAAAGCAACAATTCTCTTTACATCATTAATCGTAATCCACTTTTTGACAAAGATACAGATAACATAGAAGAAAATTTGTTCCACCAATACAAAGACATGAACAAAACATAGATAGATAGTGATGAGGAACAAGATGAGGAACGTCTTAGAGAGGCTGAGCAAGATCCAAAATTCCATAAATCCATTGAAAATATCTTGTAGCGAGATAAGGAAAAATATTTTCGCTATCTATCCGAACAAGGGGCTAAATTGCCTCATGACTTTGATACTGAAAACTTGAAAAATAAACCTGAAGAAACACCCCTTTCTGATCTTAGTGCTTTGACTCAACAAATCAAGGCACTTCAAGGACAAGTTTAAGAATTACAAGGGGGAACAACCACAAAGAAATATACTCTAGAGGACATTTTTCCTTATCCTTTTGATAGAAGTCTTAACGTGATTCCTTTTCCCAAGCATTGTGAAATGCCAAAATTTGATCGCTATAATGGGAAAATGGATCCAATCGATCATGTTAGAGACTTCAGAAACATGACATTGGAATTTGCTCACGAAGACACTTACTTGATGCGATTGTTTCCTAGGAGCCTTGGAGTTCACTCTATGGAATGGCTATCTAAGATTACACCTCCCATCAGGACATTTGAAGAATTGATCAACCTATTCATATCACAATATACCTACAACATACAAAACCAGATCGCCATGATAGATCTTTGCAAAGTTGCACAAAAACTTGGCGAATATTTTATTGCATTTCTTCAGAGATGGAGAAGAATGTTCGCTAGATATCCACGTCCTGTTCCTGAAAAGGAAAAGATGGTTACCTTCATTAACAACTTAAATTCAAAAATGAGCTATCACTTGAACTTACATTGTCCTCCTTCTTTTGAGAAAATGATTGAAGATGCCATAACCATTGAAAATGCTTTGGTCAAAAGAGGAATAATAAAACATGACAAAGAAAATCCTAGCTCATCCAACCATCACAATAATCAGGACAAGTCCAAATTCTAGACTCGCAACAAAAATATGGTGAATGATGGTGTTGTTGATGTTGATGTCATTACTTTGCCGCCTTAACGAAACTCTGAACCCAGTGTAAAGCCTCCATCGTGGAATGAGGCATACTATTGTGATTATCATCAGTGCAAAGGTCATCGCACAAACAACTGCCAAGCCTTGAAGAATGCCATTCAAGACTTAATTGACAATGACATCATTACAATAGAAGGAAATCAACAATCCAACGCAGACCACCAAGCATTTCGCAACCCTTTGCCCAATTATCAAAAGGGTGAGTCTTCTGAAAAAAATGTGAATCATATCAATGATGATCATATAATCAATCATCTCTACATAGACGACGAGCGGGTAAATGTCATTAAAGTCAACAAGAAGGTGGAATATAGAGAAGTCAACGCAACAACAAGAGTGCAAGCTAAAGTTGTCTTAAAAGGCGCCTCTTCAAAATCCACTGAACCTCCACCTCAACATCAATATGATTTGGTCAATCAACTTTGGAAAACCCCCTCTCAAATTTCTATTCTGGAACTATTGAAGATTTCCCCAGCCCATAAGGAAATTCTCGAAAAAGCCCTCGTTGAAACTAATGTATCCACTAACCTGGATGTGAACCAATTTCAAGCCATGGTAGGACACTTTTCCTCACCCACTTGCCTTTCATTCTCTGAAAAAGATGACGTTTCCATAACTCATCCCCATAATTCATCATTGTACTTAGAAGTCATGGTTCACAATTTTCGTATCAGACGAGATCTAATAGATGGAGGTGCTGGTTTGAACATCTTTACCATGAAGTTGGTTAAGGCTTTAGGATTTTCTGAGGACTCCATTGATTTCAGAAGAAAGATTACCATAAAAGCTTATGATGATGAAGAAAGAGCATCCAAGGGTCTAATCATGCTACCAATCAGAGTGGGCCCTGTTATAAAGAATACTTTATGTCAAGTACTGGACTGTGATCTTGCATATAACATCTTGTTGGGTCATCCTTGGATCCACGAAATGCAAGCTATCCCATCAACCTATCATCAATGTCTTAAGTTTCCTTATGATGGACAGGAAATCACGATACCCGCTGATAATTCCAATATTCAAACTTGTGCCACCATAAAAGCTAGTCAAGATACTTTGGTCCCTAACAATCGAGAAGCTCATGCTAGGACTTCTCTAAAGATTGACACACAAATTAGTCAATTGACCAATACTTTTGACAAAAAAATGAAATTCAAAGATCATGGAGTTGGAGAATACTCTCTTTGTCTTGCCAATTTACCTACATCACCTCGATCACATGGACAACCGTCTATCAGGGAACATCAAATATCAGCAGCATCAACATCAAAACAACCACCAATAGAGCCAATCACAAAATTTAATGGACAATTCATCAAAGAAAAATTCTCCATGGAAAATCCTGAGGATACAGAAATTATAAACTAGCTCTATAAAGATGAAGATGAAGCAGTCCTTAATGTTAAATTACCCACAAAAAAATATGGAAAAGGGTATTCAATCATGCAGAAGATGGGCTATGATAAAGGTCCTATCTGAAAAAGGAAAGGAGTAGTTGAACCTATTCACCTCCGCGGACTCACTGCAAAAGAGAAAACTGGATTGGGTTATGATACTCACTCCAAAGAAAGCACATCCAAACAACTACATGGCACTGTCTTCACATTGCAAGAAGGCTCAGATTCACGAGAAGCATGTTTGACAACAGTTCAGAACTTCTTGGATAACAATTCTGACACAAACTCTGTTGAATATGAATGGGACACCATTTACAATGATGAGTTCTGGAGAGACAAAGAGGTTGATGTAATACACCAGTACGCCCCAACTCTAATTGAAGTTCAAGGTTCAGGGTCCCAACCGCAAGAATCTGAACCACAAATTGACTATGATTCTAGTGATGTTGAGTCAGATCTAAACGGACAAGACTATCATGAGGACAGTATCATCATTGACCCACATCATACCTCAGATCCTACGGACCACTCTGTTATGACTATAACCATAGCCGATTTCACACAACCTGACGATCCGCTATCTTTAATTTATCCTGATCTCATTGATTGGGATTCAACCGAACCTATCGATAGACCTATGTTTCCAAGTGACGAAGCTATCATAAACTTCCTTTCTGTAGAGGATATAAATGATTGTTCCACCAGCGATTTTCTACATAGAGTTTTTGATCAAGAGAGTGTCAAGCCTCCTAGCTGCATAAGTAAAAACAAAAAAGAAAGATTTAATGGTGAAAACCAGAATCTGGCAGTATTAGATCAAACAAAAGATAAAATAAAGAGCGTATCAGATGGTGAAAACCTCTTTGAGGCACCAGACGATGGGAATCTTGACACTCTCCCGGAGCACTATCATGAGCGATCGCCTATTTTGATTGATCCCACAAATGTTGTCGATCTTGAGACTTCCAACAAACCAAAAATTTTACAGTTAGCTGCATCAATGATAGAGAAAGAAATACCAGAGTTCATGGAATTCCTGAAAGCAAATCAAGTCAATTTTGCATGGTCTTAGGCTGACATGCCTGGTCTTGATCCTGATCTTATCATGCATCACTTGTCTATCAAACCAGGGGCCAAGCCGGTGAAATAAAAACTCAGAAAGATGCACCCTCATGTTGCATTATTGGTTAAGGAAGAACTGAGAAAACTCCTTGATGTGGGATTCATAAGACCAATCGACTATGCAGAATGGATCTCCAACATTGTTCTTGTATCCAAACCAGATAAAACTGTGAGAATATGCACATATTTCAGAGATCTTAATAAATTATGTCCTAAGGATGACTTCCCACTGCCAAACATCGACACCATAGTTGATCTGACAGCTGGCCATGCCATGTATTCATTAATGGATGGTTTTTCTGGCTACAACCAAATCAAGATTGCACCTGAAGACCAAGAGAAAACAACTTTTACATGTCCATGGGGAACTTATTGTTAGAACGTCATGCCTTTTGGTCTAAAGAATGCTGGGGCTACCTACCAAAGAGCCATGACTACAATCTTTCATGACATGATGCATATCTTCATGGAAGATTATGTAGATGACATATTGGCAAAATCATACACCAAAGAAGGACATCTTGAAATATTATCCAAAATATTTGCAAGATTAGAGAAATTCAAAGTTCACCTCAACCCCAAGAAATGTGTTTTTGGGGTCAAATCTAGAAAACTCTTGGGGTACATTGTTTCAGAAAAGGGAATTGAAGTAGATCCTGCAAAAGTATAGGAAATTATGGAAATGCCTCCACCAAAGAACATCAGTTAGTTGAGATCACTACAAGGACGACTATAGTCTATACGAAGGTTCATTGCACAATTGGCCGACAAAAGTTTACCTTTCACACATCTACTACATAAAAATGTTCCTTTGAAATGGGATGACAAATGTGAATTGGTGTTTCAACAAATCAAACAATATTTAATGACTCCACCAGTTCTCATACCACCAAATCCAGACAAACCCCTAATCTTATACATTGTTGCAACAGAAACATCTCTGGGGGCACTGCTAGTGCAAGAAGACTCTACAGGAAAGGAACGTGCAATCTACTACATCAGTAGAACACTGACAAGTCATGAGCTCAACTACACTTCTATTAAGAAGGCTTGTCTGGCAGTAGTCTTTGCTTCACAGAAATTTTGGCATTATATGTTAACCCATACAATCAATCTGGTTTCAAAGATTGATCCACTCAAGTATTTGTTAAGCAAAGCATCATTGACAGGAAGGTTAGCAAAGTGGGTAATGATTCTGAGTGAGTTTGACATCCATTATGTTGATCACAAAGCAATCAAAGGACAAGTTATCGCTGATCAATTAGCTGAAGCACCACTACAAGCAGATCATCCCCTGCACATTGAATTTCCAGATGTTGGTGTCTTTACTGCAGAATCTAAACAACCATGGTCTTTATATTTTGATGGTTGTTTCACTCGACATGGATCGGGGGCAGGCATACTTTTCATCACCCCTCAAGGACATACCATTCCTCGATCATATAGGCTGATGTTCCCATGCACCAACAATATAGCTGAATATGAAGCATAGATCATTGGACTCAAAATAGCATTGGAATGGAGAATTACAAAATTACAGGTGTATGGCGACTCACAGCTGGTCATTTATCAGATCAATGATAATTATTAGACCAAAGATGACAAACTCATACCATATAAAAAGATGGTTGATGACTTCAAGAAATATTTTGTGGACATCAAATTGACACAAATTCCAAGGCTTGATAATAAAGCAGTTGACGCCATGGCTACGATCGCATCATTGTTACAACTCCCAGAAACTCATAATCGCTATGAATTTCTGGTGGAACAATCATTTACACCTGCTTATGATACACCTGAAAGCCAAATCATTTGCCACTTGGTAGGACCCGATTCACCTTGGTACAGAAAAATTTATGCCTACCTCAAAGATGATATCTTACCACCCGATTTATCCCATAACCAAAAACACAATTTTATTTGCCAATCCGCTCACTACACTCTTATCGCTGATACCCTTTATCACTGTGGTCTTGATGGTACTTTACTCCTATGTCTTGAATGTGAAGAATCTGACAAAGCTTTACAAGAAGTTCATGGTGGAATCTGTGGTACTCATTCGAGTGGACTGACCTTATCCAAGAAATTGATTAGAATGGGTTACTACTGGCCTACAATGGAGAGGGAATCATTCACTTTTGTGAAAACATGCTCAAAATTTCAGATTCATGGGAATCTCATTCATGCTCCTGCACAGGAACTTCAACCATTCACACCAACCTAGCCATTTTCTCAATGGGGGTTAGATCTAGTGGGCAAGATTCATCCTTCTTCATCGAACAGGCATAAGTTCATCATCACAGCTACAAAATATTTTACCAAGTGGATTGAGGCAATCCCTCTTACTAAAGTTACCAGCAAACAAATATCATCATTCATACTCAACTATATTATTTGTCGGTATGACATTCCTAACTCCATTATTATAGATAATGGACGTCCATTCAAAAATCAGGATGTTGATGAACTTTGTGAGAGATTTCACATTCGACATAGATATTCAACACCTTACTATCCACAAGGGAATGGCCAAGCAGAGGCCTCAAATAAAACAATATTAAATTTTTTGAAGAAGACTTTGAATGATTCAGGGAAGGATTGGCACATTCAACTCAATCCCGCTCTATGGGCCTACAGAACCAATATCCACACACCAACAGGAGCAACACCATTCGCTCTTGTCTATGGAGCAGAGACCATACTACCTTTAGAAGTTGAGATTCCCTCACTTAGAGTATCATTGAAAGGTCTTACAACAGATGATGAATACAAAATCTCCCGACTCCAAGAACTGGAACTCCTAGATGAAAAGAGACAAAAAGTAGCTGATCATTTAAATGCATATCAACAGATGATGTCTCGCAGATATAATCACAAAGTAAAGCCACGTACCTTTCAGGTGGGTGATCTTGTTCTGAAAGAAAACCCACGTAATCAGCAAGACAGAGAAAAGAAAAGAAAATTTGATCCAAATTGGCTAAGTCCTTATGTGGTTATCGCAGTATATGGTTTAGGAGCCTCCAAGCTATCAACGCCAGAAGGGGACCTGTTTGATGAACCTATCAACAGCATGCACCTGAAAAAGTATTATGTCTAAAGCGGTTATCATCATCAGAAAAAGTCTTGAAAAAATACAAAAAAATCAGAAAAAGTCCTGAAGAAATACAAAAAAATCAAAAAAAGTCACGAAAAATACAAAAAAATCGAGAAAAGTCTGAAGAAATTAAAAAAAATCAGAAAAGTCCTTAAAAATACAAAAAAATTAGAAAGTCTTGAAGAAATACAAAAAAATCAGAAAAGTCACGAAGAAATGCAAAAAATTAGAAAGAGTCTGAAGAAATACAAAAATCAGAAAAGTCTTGAAAAATGGTTTGGTGAAAACTTGGCAAAATAGGCATCTCGGTAGCAGAAAAAAAGAAAAAGAAAAAGAAGTCATAGGGTGAAAACCTAGCAACAGGCAGTCTATTGACATGAAAAATGCACTAAAAACAAATAGTCAAAATCTAGAAAACAGACGCTATTTGAGGCTCTCCATCTATTAATTCATGTTCTGCACTAAACTTTTCAGCCTTCTTTTTTATGCATCTTTTTCATCATCTTAGGGCCACACCAGCACCATGCTATCATCATTTACCCCGAGCGATAACGTCTTACCATGGCTTGATAATTGTACATATTCATTTCAGCAAGTTGTGTCAATACCAAGGGCAAACATGGGCATACTGGGGGCAATCAACTTTCAAGTTTTACCAAAACAGTGAGACAATGACATTGAATCCAATCACGCAAAAACAAAACAATCAGATCAAACCAAAACATCCAATCATTGATCCATATCACAGTAGCTTTCAGTTGCGTACCTTATCATGACTCATATTTGGATGATCTATAATCTGAATAATGTTTGGAATAATAGTATTTCATTTTTGAATAATGTTTGTTTAATTTTCGATATCATTTCTCTGGAGCACACTCGATGATGTACTGAACTAGAGTGGCAAGGAAAGAGGATGATTTTTCTTTGTCTGTTTTCTTGAGGTTAATCATTTATCTGTTGCAAGTATGTCGTGAGATATGATTTTCCAAAAGTTTATCATTGATGACAGTTCCAAATTTGCATCAGATGGTGGTTAGTCTTTGTTTGTTCACACAAGAAATGCTCAGGTCATCTTGGTTCAATTATACCTAGATGCTTGTGTTACTTGCTATATCAAAAATCATGAAAGTTATACTCAGGTCATCATTGGTGCTAATTTCCCCTTTGATGCTTGTACACACTTCCAACATTTTTAAATGCTCTATGATGATTTAAGTAGGCTTGCCAAAAGGCTCAACAAAATGGTCAGTTTCATTTAGTTGCATTTCATTTTAGGTCATTGTACATAACTGCATATTGGATTTGCATCAGAGTTTTTGAAAGGTTAATGGTTGTCATATTTTCTTTGGACTATTTGTGGAGGACGATGCAAAAATTTGTTTCATTATCATTTCATTAGCATTATCATCTTATCATTGCATTTTAATTCTCATTTCATCATCATTTCATTAGCATTATCATCTTATCATTGCATTTTCATTATCATTTCATCATCATTTCATTAGCATTATTATCTTATCATTGCATTTTCATTGTCATTTCATCATCATCTCATTCGCATTATCATCTTATCATTGAATTTTCATTATCATCTTATCATTGCATTTTCATTATCGTTTCATTTATCATTTCGTTATCATTATCATTTCATTATCATTTCGTTATCATTATCATTTCATTACCATTTCATTATCATTACCATTTCATTATCATTTCATTATCATTATCATTTCATGGTCATTCCATCATTATCATTTCATTATCATTATCATATCATTATCATTTCATTATCATTATCATTCATTACATTTATCATTCATTCCCATTATCATTTCATTCATTATCATTACATTGTCATCATTTCAGTATTTCATTATCATTATTATTTATTGCATCATCATTCATTTCATTTATATCCTATATTTTATCATTTCATTCATGTCATTTCCATCTCAATATCATTATCATTATCATCTCATCATTTATCACATCATTATCATTATCAAAGCATATCATTTCACTATCATTATCATTCATTTCATTCATATCATCTCATTTTATTATCATTATCATCATTTATTTCATCTCAGTATCATTATTTCACCATTTCATTATCATTATCATTTCATTATCATTATACATCCATTATTATTCATTTCATTTATCATGTCATTTTTATTACAAATCATTATATTTCATCACACATCATTTTATCATACATCACTATTACTTATCTCACTTCCTATCAGTATTCATATCATTTTACATCATATCATATCATTTTATCGTACAAAATTCATAATGTATATCATGAACACAACATTCATTTTTTTATCATATTATCATTTTTTTACCTGCATTGAAAAATCCAAAAAATAAACATTCCATACATACATTTCCATATACACATCATAAGTCATCCACCTGCATGACATCATTAGTACACATTATCAAATCATCATCATCATAATAATAACATCATAATCGAATCATCCTGCATATCATGTTAGCCATTAACTCATTCAAATGCATACCAAAATCCATAACACATGAAAATAAATGCATATCACATCATCATATCATAAATGCACAAAACATCATCCAAAATCATCATCGCTACATATCATCACTCATCAAAAATGATACAAATGTCCAAATGTCCAATGAAACTAAAATGTCCAAAGAAAAATACATCAGATATGATCAAAACTTCGTATACATGCTCCAAAAATGGTACACATATGTGCACTATATCTACTAACTGGTCGATGCCCTTGATGGAGTTGGTCCGAAAGGAGGTGGCCTACCACTAGTACCTACGTCTAGGTCCCGCAGAGGCCCAGTCACTCCCCTGCTCTATGTTAGTGTCCGTGATCTACTCCTAGTCCTGCTATGGGACCGTGGGAATGGCTCTCTATGATCAGGAGGACATAGCTCCTTGTATCTGACTCTATAATACTCAGCCTCCCTCACCATCTCCATGCCCTCTGCAATGGCATCCCACAATGATGCACTCTCTACGATGCCCATCAGCCTCAGAGCAACACCCTCCGTCTAAAGGCATCTCTCTCTGTCATCACCTGGGCTAACTGTGGGTCTGGGGCAGGTGCCTGTGCCTATGTCTGTGCCAGCTGTGCCTGAAGCTGTACAATGAATCCCTGTGCATGCACCAGCTGAATCTGCAATTGTCCCTGCTGTCCCTGTAATGTCTGCACCTAGGCCTGAAGTGTGGCTATCTGCCCCTGCTGAGATGAGGATCCCATCCAGATCACTGTCCGTCACCCAATCCTTGTCCTCGGCCGTCGCATAATCTGGACACCCCTTAGAATATCATGCCTCGACCTCCCCAACACTTGTCCCTCCTCCCCACCATCATCCCCATCATCCCCATCAAAACTCTCCTCTTCATCTCCGCTCTCCACCTCCTCTCCTCCAAGTGCTCCCTGCTCGCTGCCGGCCACATCCTCCTATCTCACTGCCCCTGGCTATGGTGCTACCAGAATGGGTGCTAGCTCATTAGGATTGGTAAACCATGGAAAGGGATGTGTGTGATAGTATGCTGAATACTCATCAGACATGCCAGCATCAATAATGTCTCACATGTCATCCCATGCCTCAGGCCCTAATGACTGGAACTCTGTATACACTATCTGATAAGAAATACATGGCCCCCTTCCGGCCTCATCTCTGCTCTGGGCGTAGTGTGCAACCCCCTGTGGCATCCCCTGCATAAATCTAAACTGTCTTTGTACCCGCAATGCCAGAAACCTCTCAAAAATGAAGGGAGTCTGCCCTATCAGGAACCAAGGAATGCATACAAATGGCATCTCTAGATCATCTGTAGCCCATGGCTCGCAATCAAGATATGGTCACCATACCACTGTATCCATATCATCTAGCAGTCATCTCCAGTAATCCACCTTGCCCAGCTTGGGTTGGGTAAGGAACATAGCATACGTATATATATAGGGCCTACCTGGTGGCCTAACTCTGGGGCACACCGGTCTCGTCACAGCAAGATGCTCCCACGCCCAGATCTACAACAGTGTCACACCACACGACAAACTGGAAGAATCCCTGTACACCACCTGATGCAAATCATGGTATAAATGCGCTAACATGCAACTCCCCCATGCATATCTCCATGGCTGTAGCAACATCTGCTCCAAAATCTTGCCCCATCCCACTGATAATCCCTTTGCCCGACGATCTGGACAAAGAAGACCTACAATGAATGCACCCAAAACTACAGGCAAGGCTAGATATCCTCGAAAGTTAGCCCACAGTACCTAGTACCCAGCTATATGTGCATCACCGTACACTCTCCTCAAAGCATCTGTACCCCCAAGCTCCTTGTGATCATAATACACAAGGGCACCAACCACTGGGATACCTAATATCTTGTACACGTCCTTCGGAGTCACCGTCACCTCTCCAGTCGGCATATGAAAGCTCTTGTGCTCCGAGTGCCATCACTCTGCCAGTGTCGTCAACAAACCTCTGTTGACCCAAATCGGCGACATCGCCAACAAGGATCTCAAACCACATGTCTCTATCAAAGCTATGTCAGCAGGTGTCAACTCGGGTATCCTATCCCATCCTGCTGAGTGCCACTCTCTAATCTGGAGGTTTTTGAAAACCTCTTATTTTCATCACAAGGATAATTCATCAGAATCATACCAATCATTCAACCAAAATCAATTAGACTCATATCTATCAGTGACCTATATCAAGTGACCTATATCAGTGAACTATATCAGACCCATATGAATGACTCATATCAATGCATCAAATCAACGACCCATATCACACAATCAATCCTATCAAGGAAACCAATACACAAACTATCTAGCTGGATATCATATCAAATCTGCTCTACCATCAATTACTATTTGTTTTCTATCGCAGAAAGAAAATTTATCAGAAGTCATATCAATCATCTACTCTTTGTTTTCTACTCTAGGAAGTAAAGTTATCAGTTCAATCTACTCTTTGTTTTTCATTCAAGGGAAGCAAAGTTATCAGACAATTACTCTTTGTTTTCTACTCTAGGAAGCAAAGTTATCAATCAATCATTCGATTATTCTATCATTTTTATCCATATCAGTATGATGACATGACAATTTACTTATCTATTGACAAGGAAGCAATATTCATCATCATTTTCACATTATTATCATCAAAACATCAATTCTGCCTATTTTTACCATATGCGCTACTCTGTGGACTATATGCGCTACAACCCATATGCGCCATTCTTTTCACGGGATGCGCTAAAACCCGTATGCACCATTCTTTTCGCTCTATGCGCTCAAACAGACCCCCTATGTGCGTTTTCCCATATGCGCAACTTTAATCAACCTAGGCGCTACTTTAATCATTGGATGCACGTTTTTCCCTATATGCGCGTCTGTTTTTCCTATATGCGCTTTACTCCTAAATTTTCCTATCATACCCTATATGCGTGTCTGTTTTTCCTATATGCGCCATACTCCTAAATTTTTGAATGACACCCTATATGCGCTATTGTTTTCATCGAATGCGCTAAACTGGTTTTTTCCTAACTTTTCAACATCTAGCTTGTATGCGCTACTGTTTTTACCCTAAGCGCGTCTATTTTTATCGAAAGCGCTCAAACTATCCTAAAAGCGCGCAAACATCATTTTCAAACATAAAATACGTGGAAAAACATAAAATTTTGATTCAAAAATGTCAAAATTCGAAAGCACAAGAGGTTAGATCGACTCACCAGTGGTCCGTATGTTGCTGGCCTCTGGTATCAACGAGATCTCTCGAATCGATGGTGATGATAAGGAATCTCCATGTCGCAAGGTCACTCTCAGAGCTACAGTATTCACCAAGTTAAAAAGTGCAAATGACTTGTCTCTTTCTCCTTTTTTACCTTTTAAAGGTCAAACAAGGGTAAGTTTGCTGCCTTTTGACTTTATTTTTCAAAATGGGACATTTCTTTTTCATCATTTGTCGAGAGCTAAATCACTCTCTCTGTCATCCGTAATTTACCTCCCAAGGGGGCATCATCAGCAGAAGTATCGAAAGCATATAAGGGGCAAAAATTTTATTTTCTTTGAAGCAATGTGTTTTACACATCACTTCAAAGAGGGAAAAAATGTATACGTCTAAAAATGGTCATGATTAAGCTTGTTAATTAATTAAATATGATTTATTTAATTAATTCCCCTAAAGTCATCTACATATAAATAAATTTAATTATTTATTTATATTGTTCATTTTCTAAATTCTTCTACCTTAATTAAATAAATAACTTTATTTAATTATTGACATTTCCCATATTCTTCTTAATTAAATTAAATAAATTTTCATAATTTATTTATATTTGGTTATCATATCATTCTAAAGTTTGAATATTTGAATATTCAAATAATGGAATATTCTCTTCTTCCTCAAATTAAATATTAAATATTTAATTTAATATTTTCCTCTCACCCTAAATTCATTTCTAAAACATAATTAAATATGATTTATTTAATTATGCGAGTTTCCATATCTATCTTCACTTACAAATTAAATAAATATATTTTATTTAATTCTAACTCATTCTAAACTCACTCTTCGAAATGGAAATTTCCCTTCAGATCTCAATGACGGAAATTGAAGGAAAAGGGAAACCTTCTATCTCCCTCTCCACTTTCGAAAATCTTCCACTGTCCATTCGAACAAGCTTAATTCAGGCCATTAATTGAATCAGCCAATCGAATCCTTTCTGAGACTCTATAAATGCCAGTGCAAATCCAAGCTTTGGTTACCTACACCTACGCATACACACAAAAATGCACAAACGTACATGCAATCAACTTATGCAATCACAGCCTTTTAGCATCACAGCCATACTTTCATCTTAGCATAGCTTTGCATTTAGCATAGTGTGCATTTTAAAATCTCATTCTTTAGCTGTCCTTTTGTTGAGCTTGATCTGTTGATCTAAGAGCCATTCGAAACAACAAAACGCTGGAGTTAGAGAAAGATAAGACGATTTCAGGGAAGCTGCACTCACAGTTTGCTTATTCTATTTTCTTTTTCAGCTTTCTTGATTTAATGTTTTATTAATATGTGTTTGAATTTCAATTACATTGATACATTTTTCACTCACACACACACAAAAGTACGCAAATAGAAATGCATCCATCCATACATCCTGCATAAGCATATCATACCATAGCATCCATCCCATAACATATCATGAAAAGATATTGAAAAAGAAGATTACAAATCCATTGCATTGCATTTATCTCATTATATCACATCTCATATATATCACATCATATTTCATCATCGCATATTGCATAAACATAAATAAAAGAAGTACATCCATTACATTGCATCCATACATAATCATAACACACAAGCATTTAACATCACATCACATCATATGCATCCATACATTCATAAAAGCATGAAACAAAGCACATCACCTATCAAATCCAAACCATCTTATATATATCAAAAAATGATGACTATCATGATACAATATTTGAATCAATGTATGAATATCAAATCAAAACTATAATATCCATGAGGCTATAAAAAATGAGCCCATGAATGTATATCTATATAAATAATCGGGAAATAATAAAAAAGTGTACAAAAATGGCTAGCCTTGATGGATACTCGACTCACCCCTAACTAATGGTTGATCCTCAACTCTAGGTGGTGCTCCACTTTGCTGTGAAAAATTAGGTTGTTTCATCGCCTGAGGAACATCATGATGATAATGCATACGATAATAAGCAGCCTTGGTAACTATATCTCTATATAATCGGGTAGACACGGTCCGTCCCTGTGATGGAACCATCATTGCCTCAAGCTACTGCCTCCACCCAATCTCCTAGGCCAACTGTAGGTCTAGTTGTTTCCGCAACTGAACCACCTGATCTCTCTGAGCTATCATGGCCCGAAGTTGTTGTTGTAGCTGATCTCACA
Source organism: Sequoia sempervirens (assembly GCA_007258455.2). Lineage (NCBI taxonomy): Eukaryota > Viridiplantae > Streptophyta > Pinopsida > Cupressales > Cupressaceae > Sequoia > Sequoia sempervirens. The sequence continues at coordinate 123,910,093 of VDFB02373365.1, forward strand.
CCACCTATAGTTGATCTCTCTTAGTTGTAACAGTTTGTATCTGTGCTTGTAATTTGGCATCTAGTTGTATAGGTGGAGGAGGTGGTGGTGCCCTCGAAACCTATCCATCATGCCCATCTTGATGCCCTGGGTCTTGGTGACCCTAATCTAGCTACTGTTGGTTCCCATCACCTAACACATGTGCCCTTTCCTGATCTTGTTGTTGCCCTCGGCCTCGGCCCCCATCTCAGCCTCGGCCTCAGCCTTGGCCTTTGCCTCTACCTCTACCTATACCTCTGGGGTATCCCCCCACTAGATCTATCAGGTGAGTATGTGGCCTGAATCATGCATCATAAGCTACAATCCTACATGCATCTGGTATGCCCTAATCATAAGCCTAGGGTTGTTCAACAAGCTATCTAAACCCATTGATCACCATAGCAGGGTCAATTTTTTCTCCCCACTACACCTCCCTCTGGATCTAGAAAACATTGTTGTATAATCATCAGCAGGAAAATCCTGAACCTTTCCAAACTATCGAGCAATGTGGTCTGGAAGGTATTGCTCTATCATACTGTGCTCCCTCCCATGGAGGTAGCGAGTCTATCAAGCAAAATCAAGCTTTTGATGATCATCATACCATGGTGGAGCCTACAACCATGACCTCCATCTAAACATGATCATGTCATCAATGACACGATGCCAATATGGTAAACCTGTATGGCCCATGTGCTGGAGAGTCATCGACACCCCGTATTTGAAGATGACAGGCTCATCCTCATGAATGTCAACCAAAACAACCAAGGGCCTCAATACTGCAATATGCTCATATGCCCAGATATGGAGCGGTGTAACACCTACTTCGATGCTCTTGCCCTCACGGTAGATGACATCAAGCATTTCATGGTACAATGAATCCAAAAGAACTGGACCCCAAGCATACATCACGCACCTCCTAATCATTCCCTTCCATGTCAATCCCCATCTAGGCTTCAAACCTTAGCCCTGTCAATCTAGGGCAATAACTCTAAAGATCAATGCAGTTAAAAAAAATTTGAAGATGGGAACTCGATCCCAATATACATCAAGGTCTATCTGAGAGATCACTAGAATGATCTGACGTCTATGTAGAAGGGAGAGACATGCATCTCTCTAGATAACTAAGTCATATATGACACACTTTCCATGGATAGGAAATTGCAATATGCACCACACGTCCTCCAATGTAATGGTGGCCTCACCAGTGGGTAGGTGAAATGAAGAGGTATCGTTGTGCCACCTCTCAACTAGTGTTTTAATCATAGTGAGGTCGGTCCATAACTCGGTCAATGAAGCCTAAACCTAGCATACCCAGCTGCTCCACCTCCAGGTCGTCAAAATATCTCGTAGCTACCAAGATTTCATAGCAGTGCTCTCACGACATCAATGGGGGAGGATCCTCTTGCACGCATCGCACACACAACATCAATTTGCTAAAAAAATTGAAAAAATGATCAAAATTTGAGACTTTGCATCCAAAACATCAAAATCATTGCTGAAATCAATAGTGTCACTCTTTCAAAGGTGCATCTTTGTATTCATTTTAGGGGTGTGTCATTAAATTGGCGATGTGCATCACTATGCTCAATAGTAAATCAATATTTGCATGCGTCACTCTATTAAAAACTTGGGGTGCCTCGCTAAGAGCTATGTGCGTTGCCCACCGCTTTCGAGTGACACTGAATCTAAATAGCCTATGTCGCTATATTAACCTAGCAACTCCCTAATCAAATGTGTCGCCCAACCAGAAAATGGTGGTGCACCACTAGATAGAAGGTGCATCACTATAAAATCAATAGCGATGCTTCTGATGCATCAATTGTGTCGCTATACAGTGACGTACCTAGAAACCAAATTTTCCCCCCTATTAATTACACCTAAAAGTGAAAATCGAGATAGGTTTTGAGTCACATACCTGAGGTCCTGCATTTGCTCGGCGTTGGTACTCTCAAACTCGCTCCAAAAGGTGAAGAGGAAGCGCACAGTGAGCCATTTCGCTAAGATATCAGAGCTCCAAATGCAAAAATATCTAAGGGTTGAATGCACAAATGAATTGGAAGTGTCACCCTTCTCACTTATTTAAGCCTAAAAATTAAGGTTTTTTGCCTTAATTTAAGCCAAAAGCTAGGTTTTTAACCTATTTTACCTATTTCCACCCCATGCAACCTATTTTGAGCCATATTTTTGCATTTCTAAGGCCATTTTTGGCATCTTAGGACCTGTCTTAGCATCTGCACCGATATTTAACCTTTTTCAAGAAATCAACCCAAAATTCCAAAAAAATTCCCAATTTCTCAAGGGGGTAGGGAACCAACTTATTCCTTCACTAGGGCAACAATGGGGCATCCAAAAATCAGAAAATTTTATTTTTTGATATGAGTAGTAGCTTTAATCTGAAAAAACGTCAGTGTTTGAACCAATGTAATAGGTACCTTACTTCAAAGAGGGGGAAAATGTAGACACTTAAAAATGTCCTAAATGATATCATGCACTCAAATATGATATACTAACACCATTTTGTCCTAAAATCCATCCTCTTTTCACCTGATTAATCAAATTATCCTAGCTATTTAATTAATTGCATCATTTTTTTCATCTATTAACCTGATTGACCTAATTAAGTGAATTCATCTCCTTTCATGCTAACATTTCATCCTATTAAATTGAATAACTCAAATGATTTAATTTAATACCCTGAAGTCCTCTTATTTAATTAAATAAACCTAAGTTATCTAATTAAATAGCACATCGCATCCCCCCTTTTCATTAAATCATTTATTTAATGAATATCATTTAAATCTCCTAATTTGCATAATTGAAACTTTATTTAATTATCAAATTACTAATTAAATCTAATCCTCCCACTTGTAAGAAAATATTCCTCCTTTGCACATTCCTCGAAAAAGGGAATATTACTTCTCCTTTGCACAATTAAATTTGGTTTTAATTAACTAAATATCTATTTTCCTCACCCATGAGAATATTCTCTTTCTTCACTCATTTGAAAAAGGGAATATTCATTTTTCATAACAAACTTTCAACAAAGCTTGTGCAAGTTTTGAAACTGTGTTTGTTTGGATGAATATAATCCCTTGATTAAATATCATCTTGCATCCTCAACCCTTGATGGTAATCCATGATCCATGCCTCCATCTTCCTTCCTTTTTGACCGTTGATTAACTTTTTCAATCGTACCCCTTCATTTCTCATTTGTCCTCCTCTAAATAGGTTACTATTTGAAGACAAATGGATCCATATTTTAAGAGAAAACTCATGCTATTAAAATCACTTTCATCTTGCACTCATATTTCATGTTTTAGAAGGAATTTAGGTTAATTTCTTGCATCATATTAGCTTAGCTTCTATTAATGGCTTCCATGGTAACATAGGTGCATCCATTTAGCATTTTTTGAAATTAGGTTTTTTAATCTTTTGAGCTTAAACTCCATTTAGAATAGCTTTTCATACACCCATATCAATCATCTTAGCATATATCATGTTGAAATAGCTTTCATCATGTTAATTTAGCTTTTAAATAATGTTTCATACACATCTCTCAACGTTTTCATCGATTCTCTTCAATAGAATCAATTGAAACAAGCTCATGTATCCATGGGATTGGGAAAGGGTCACCTTTCCACATCAATGTGACACCACTCCCCCAATAGGATAAGTTTCAATGGATTAGAATAGGTGTTTATGAAGCTTTCGTATTTTAATACGTTAGTTTTAATGGATTCTTAGTTTAGTTTTGCATTGAATGACCTTATTAGACTAATATTTAGTGGCTTAAATATGCTTCAAATCCTCCTAGATCAAGTGTACAGTCAACCTATACGAAGTCATCAACTTCACATTAACGACTTGCACTCCCATGGGAATTTCCATATTGTCGACCCACATGTCATATTTACTATTGTTAAAATACAACTCAGTTCCTCACTATCCAAGTACTTCTCATGATTCTACAACAAGGTTTTTCAAGCGTGGAATATAGTTTCTAGATGAGATTTTCCCCTATCACCTTGTTGTGATAACTAAGATCCTTTATTCTCGCTCCTCCTTGTTTTGTTGTCTTGCATATCATATCCCAATGAAGCAAAAAAAATTGTTTCTTCATGTTTGATCCCTCCAACAAAAATCATTTCATACTTCCTTTCATCACATTCTCTACCTTCTTCATTACTAGTAAATATGACATAACATACATAGGTAAAATTTCCAATACTACTTTTATCATTAGGATCCTTCTAGCCAAGGAGAGCCATATTCCTTTCCATTATTTTTCTTTGTTTCAAACATTTCTCTATGATATCTCCCCATAGTTTTGTTCTATTTCCCCCATCGAATATTACCCGCCCATATATTTAGATGGAAGTGTTTTGATTGTGAATCCCAACTCTTGAGAAATTCCTCTTTGCATTCCTTTTTTCATATTAAAATAGATCTTTGATTTTTCTTTATTTATTCTTTGTCTCGAGTAGACAACATAAGATTTCAAGGTATTCTTCATTGTTTCTTCCTCCCTTAGATTTGCTTCCCCAAACACCATGGTATCATTAGAAAATTGAACATGTGTTATCGACTAGATATTTCTTGCCACTACTACCCCTTTCCATCTCCCATCATATTTCTTATCTCTTATTTTCCTTACCAAAGCTTCCACCATGATCACAAAGAGGAATGGAGATAACAGATCCCCTTGTCTCAAACTATTTGATGATTCAAAGAACCCACATAAAGAACCATTGATTACAATTAAGAATCTAACCATAGATATACATTAATAGATCCAGCCCAACCATTCTTCGTAGAATCCAAATCATCTTGAATTACTTCATGTGCGAACCCCAACCTTGGTACCTGCAAAACAACAAGAATAAATGAGTTAGACAAGTGATTGCAAGCCAAAACAAGGATTCCCCATGAAATCCATTTACAAATTCAAACTAGGAAAGAAAATAACAAAGAACACAATGAAAATGATAAAACAAAGATCAAATCCTAATTAGATGTGCAAACTCATGATCCCATGGGGGAATTGGTGCCAATTTGATGTGAAAATTGGCCCTTTCCCAATTCTTATGATGCAAGCTTGATGTGTTGAAGATGATTGATCCACTTTGTTGGTGAAGAATGAGAACTCCAAGCCAAAATCTGCAAAAACCTAGCTATGACTCAATGATAATGGATGAAATTCAAGAGATATTTGAGCATGGTAACTTTGCCTAGATTGTGGATGATGAAATGAGGATATGAGCTCTTTATTTATAGAATTCCAAAATGGATGAATGTCCAAATTTGAGCAATGTGGGACTAACATTCATCCAATGGATGATGTCACTTGTCAAGCTATGAATGGATGATGGATGTGCAAGATTTGGGGTTTGTGCCAATAAATGCATATTTTGAATTTCAAATTTGTTGAAATGACATGCAAGAGGGAAGGGAAAATGCAATAAATGCCACTTGGCTCAAGGCAAAGGACATGTAAGATGAAGTTATTGCCTTGTTGGATGTACATGTTGACTTGGAATTTTTGAATTCAAATTGAGAGAATATTCCAAAAGATGCCTTGTGAGGAAAATAGAGATTTAATAAATGAATTAAATCTATTTTCATGTGCAACTTGCATTATCTAGAGGATGGGACATGAGATGAGATTAAATTAATCAAGGTTAATTAATTTAATGAGAGAGGTTAGATGATGTGACCTATTTGATTCAAATTTATGGATTTATTTAAATCAAATAAGAGAGGAATATGACAAGAGATTAATTAAATAAGGATTTTGATTTATTTAATTAAAAGAGATGGTGTTAGATTAAATCAAATAAGGTTTTAATTTATTTAATTTAATGGATAGACTTTAGAGATTTAATCAAATAAAATTGATTATTTAATTAAATAGGGATAATTAGATCGGATGAATTGATTTAATTAACCAAAGAGATTGACTTAATTAGATAAAATGATTTATTTAATTAAAGAGCGAATATTGATGAATTTAATCGGATAGGGAATTTGATTAAATATTGATGAGGATGATTTAGGAGAAAGCGATGTTAGTAAGTCAGGGTCGATGCACAATGTTAATCGATTATATTTTACGTGTTTACATTTTGCCCCTCTTTAAAACAATGTACTCGTTGCGTTGGTTCAAAGAATAAGCGATCTCGATCAAAGCCAAAAAATTCAATATTTAAAACTTGCCTTTTTGCATGGCGAGAGAAAACATGCCATTATAATGCCCCCTCGAGAGATCAAATGATTTTTTTTTTTTTTTGGGTGATCTCGTGAAAAAAGATGAAAAAGTAACCAAAAGGTCCAAAAGGGTTCTGAGAGGCCAAAAACGTGTCTAAACACAATAAAACAATGAAAAACAAGCCTCAACTAGATGAAAACAGGTTCGGGGGTCCAAAACCCTGGCAGGACAGCCAAACAAGGTGAAAAAACCCTAATTTTTAGGCTTAAAAGGGGCCCGAGGGGTCACTTTCAAGTCATTTTCACACACCTCCGCTAGCAACCTTGAGATTTGAGCTCTGACCCTCCGGCGATATGGTGCAACGACAGCCTCCCCTACACATCACCGATCGAGTTCGGACATACCAGCGGCCACCTAGCATCGGGGCACCGGTATGTGACCCTTACCCAGGCTTTGTTTTTTCATTTAATGCTTAATTAATGCTTTGAAGGAGCGGCTCGCCTCCAGCGGTGCTATATAGCGCCGCTCGGAATTCAAACTGTGCCGCAGTGGTGTAGTTTGAAGTTTAAAAAATCTAATGCTAGACTCGGGCTCGGCGGGTCAGTTTGGTAAAGTGCGCTGCGACGTCACCCTTTTCATGAAAACTGCGACGCTGGAAGGGAAAGTGTGCCGCGACGGCGCCATTTGGCTCTTTTTGGGCTCGAGCGTCGAAGTTTGAGTAAAATCAAACTGCGACGCTAGCACAAATTGCACCGCTGGGGACGTTTCTGGAGCGTTCGACCAGGAATTTTTCAAAAATTTTGACACGCTGACTTTCCTTGATGCAGGATGTGGCAAGGGAGCTCTACTCTCGGGAGCACCGGCCATGAAATTTAGCTAGCGTCTTACGGGACCTTAGCGACAGGGACCAGGATCGACTGGGAGTTGCGGGGTTGTGGCACATTGCGTATGCGGTGCCTGTGTGCACTCACCTAGGGATGTTGTCAGCATTGGCCGAGAGGTGGCACAACGAGACGTCGTCGTTTCATCTCACCACTAGCGAGGCCACCATCACTTTGGAGGACGTTTGGCGCATTCTACAATTTCCTATTCATGGCCGATGAGCGATATTCGATATGGATGAGGGACGCAAGGCCTGCTGCAGAGTCCTCGCCACACGGGACATTATCTTCTGTGAGGGACAGATTGAGCTAGAGCGATACAGGGTTATAGCAATACAGGGTTATAGCACCTCCCTACCGTTGGATGGTTGCAGCTATCATTTCGGGTCTTGTTGCCCTAGACAGACGAGGGTGATACTTCAGTCCTGGCTGGGGCTATTGCTGGGAGCGGATGGTCCGAGACAGGTCGGTTCACTTCGCATGGGGTCCTGTTCTTCTAGCTTCGCTTTACAAGGACCTACACAAGTATGTCTATACGAATGACAAAGCACTGGGGGCTAGGGTGACTTTACTTCACGCCTGGGCATGGGAGCACATTTCTTTGCTACGTCCACGTGTCATTCCAATTCCGATGGGGGTGGACGATGCCCTCGTGGCATGATATAGAGGCGGTGTGTCCTTTACACACACTGGTGAGCACGGGATCCCCTACTGGAGGCGAGTCCTAGACGAGATGCTAGTTTTCACTTGGCGTCCATACCTTGGTCTGCCTGGATGGACTGACGATTTCGATCAGCTCTTTTATTGCCACCAGGACCGATATATGCAGGGGCGGGAGCATACCATGATCGAGAGGTACCTGCCCAGGCACGTGCAGCGTCAGTTTGGAGAGTCGCAGGATAGGCCTGATGATGCCTATGTAGTCATCTTTGCCCGCAACATGACACATGTATCATGGGGACATTGCATTCCTGCCTCAGAGGCGGTTGATAGTTTCTGGCATTTGGTAGCCCGACCATGGGCTTATGATCAAGGTTTAGCGGATCCAAGCACCACCCAGGCCTACAGAGACTGGTTTCGACCTCCACTTTGGTTGACCATTCCAGGTGAGGACCCAAATGTGCAGAGAGTCAGGGGTAGAGGGGGAGGCTAAGGACGGAGAGCGGAGATTCGATGAGATCCGTTGTTCGTGCCCCCAGTCCAGCCAGGGCAGGGGGATGTTCATATGTAGGATCAGCAGTAGGTGTCGCCAGTTCCACCACCACAAGCTGAGGGTGAGGATCAGCCCCACGTGCAGCCACGGGTACAACCGGCAGGAGAGGAAAATGCATGGGACACCCTAATTGCACAGCTACAGGCCCAGGTTCAGGCGGTGATAGCGGAGAGAGATCAGGCAAGGGTTGAGAGAGATCAGCTCAGGGCCGAGAGGGATCAGGCTGTGTAGCAGAGACAAGCTGCAGAGCTACAAGCAGCCACTAAGCTAGGCCGCAGATAGCAGATAGAGAGCAAGACAACCTCCTCCTCCCAGGGTACAGTGTCAGTGCGATCCTACAGGGATGCTATTCGAGAGGCAGAGTACTACCGACGGGCTTATCACGAGACCGTACCCATAGTAGAGTGGGTCCCAGAGTATTTAGAGCGGGCCAACCACAGACCACCAGAGGGTCACGGTGACAGGGGCGAGGGCAACATCCACAAGGACTGAGCTTGATCGAGATGATACATACTTTTTGTGCCTTATGGGCTCATTTTTGATAGCTCGATGGGCGTTTTGTACCGATTGACATATATGTACAATGATCCAATTTATTCTTTGTACTATGACAGTGACATTATTGATGATATATATATGAGCTGATTATGATTTTGATGCGATGTATTGTGTTCTCCTTTATGCATGGATGGTTTATTTCTATATGCTTTGCAGTGATGTCTTTATGGATGCATTTATTTCTGATGATGCATGCGTTATGATTATGACTAACAGATCTATATTATGTTAACCTATGATATGCAAATGTGATGATCTATTTATGATAATGTAAATGTGATGGTCTGATATGTGAAATGATATGATCTATTGTGCACATGCGAAATGATATGTAAATTGTGCTTATGAAATGTTAATGTTTGAATGCATAAATGAATTGTTTGTAATGAATTTTATACGTCTATGCCTATGTGGAATGATTTACGCAATAAATGTTTTATGATGTTATTTATGAGATGATGTGGATGATGAAGTATGAAATGCGATGGTCGTAATATGCTGCAAATGAAATGGTGTTATTGCATAATGAGATGGTTTTATGAGATGCTTAGAAATGACAAATGTTATTATCCTAAACGTAATAAATGATGATGTATGTGATGCAATGATATGTTAATGTGTAATGATATGCTGATGCGTAATGTAATGTGAACATAAAGTGGTGAGATGATGTCATGATGTTATGCAAGTATGTATGCCTAATGAATTAAATGCTTATATACCTATTCATTATGCGAAAAATGATTATGAAATGCTTCTGTAGATGTTTATGTAATGATTTATATGATAGATGGTAATATGAAATGGTTATGAAATGAAAATGAATGTTTATGCAATGACATGGATGCACCTATTTATGAAGAATGTTTATGATAAACTGTTTATATGATGATAAAAATGCAATGTGTATGTTTCCTATATGATATGTTTATGCAATGCGTATGTTTCCTATGTGATATGTTTATGTGATATGTTAATGATTTGTGGATGCAGGATCGATGACAATGATGGTGATTGATGATCAACTATCATAGTACCTTGCTAGTGCAGTTAGTAAGAAAAGAAGAAGTCATTTCAACAAGACACAAGATGATGCAAATGATGATGATGATGATTACTTGCCAAGGAATTGGGACTTTCAAAGGGCCAAATTTTCTTATGTTTTATAACACATGTGGTATGATGCATCAAGGCATAGAAAACCAGGATGGCATTGTACCTAGTTAGATGAACTTTGACTTAACAAGCAGATAGGAGTATTCTTGTTCATACCTGACATACAGAAACCTTGCTAGGATGCACTTCAGAAGTTTCAGACACCTCAGACCAAAACACAGAAAGGTAAACCTATCCATGCAATAGTCAACAAGTCGCCCTAGACCTCTTCCATACATATCTAATAGAGCAAGTATTCGCCGAGGTTATATTACAAGAATGTCCAACAAGCATAGCAGACAAAAGATAGTGATCGTTGCCCCATTCTTATCTCTCTAAATCCTTCATTCGTATATCATCGAGAGGTCCTTGGAATGAGCACAAATAAGATAAGTCAAAAGATAAAGACCAAGTAATCAAACAAACTGATGCTCTTCAATACTGCTAACGGAAAGAGGATGTGTTTTCTAAAGATAAGAACTGAAACTTATTGAAAAAAGATAATGCCCATTGTAGGAAGGATTCATCCTAGGATATGTTAGTGGATGGCGGCACATCATTTCATTTATCCAAAGTGTTCTAAGGGATGATTGATATGGGACCAATTCAGATGATGAGTTACCAATACGAAGAGATGACCAACTTGCTTATGCACTGACTTAGACTTAAGACTTGATGTTTGGAGTTCTACTTTAAGTCTGCTAGACTTTTTTCCAACTGTTTCACCAAAAGTTGATGATGATGATTAGTTTATTATGAGTGGTGTTTATTGCGGGTGCAAGCGAGATGAGGTGGATGGGTTTTTCAAATTTTTGGATGTTTTTGATGTTTTGAGGTTATTTTTGGTATTTTGAAGATCTTTGCAAATGTTTTGATTTTTTGATTTTCCAATGTTTTTGGGGTTTTCTGAGATTTTGACGAAAAGACTAGCCTAAAGAACTATCCTAGGGGTCTCGGGAGCTGATCAACATATTAGCCTTGCCTACGTTATATATGCAGAGACCACGTAGTTCGACTAGACAACTTGACAGATTTACAGATGATGATATACATGATCAGATGTCAGTTTATTATGACAGACTCCTATAGGACTGACCTAAGTGTCTCGAGGGATGATCAAAGATCAACCTTGCCTACATTCAAGCTCAGAGATGATGTAGTTCGACAGGACAACTCTGTTTTTGTCTTTTTGATTGACTTTTTGACATGTTTTTGGATTTTGATATGTTTTGATGTTTTTGGATTTTCTGATTTGAGAACTTTAAGATCATACACGAATCCGATCCGATAAAAACATGCCCCCAATGTGATGCAATAGACTACTCCAATAAAGGCAGGACAAACTGATCTTGAGGATGGGCTGAGTAGTACTAAGAGGGATCATGATATGAACACAGGACCAAGCTATGGTGTGGATGCGAGTGGATGAGTGATGGATGGAGACCTAAATTCGATGGATGCAAAATGGATGGATGATGCAGAACAAGCCATATAGATCCTGGTGGATGGAAAGTTCTTATTTACACAAGGCGCCTGTTTTCCAGGTTTTCACCAAGGTATTTGTCCAAAGTGCCACCGAAGTGGTTTTCACTAGAGGACGATTTTTTGATCCTTTTTCTGATTTTTTTGGATTTTTTGCTTTTTTGATTTTTTTGTTGTCACCAAGACGCCTGTTTTCCAGGTTTTCGCCAAAGTAACCATTTTTTCAGGACATTTTCTAATTTTTTTTGGATTTTTGGTTCTATACCTTGAAAGATTTAGGCATAAAACTTTTTGAGATGGGAGCTATTCATGGGCTCCTGCAGAGGTTCCCCTTCGTGTGTTGATAATTGATATGCCCCTGATTTGTAACTTGCTGTGATGATGAATGGTCCCAACCAATTGGGTTCAAACTTTCCTTTGCTGCTTGGGTTTGGGACATTCTTCTTATTGTCTTTTAAGACCAGTTCTCTGACTTGGAAAGTCCTGCTTCTGATTTTCTTATTGTAGCTCCGTTTGAGTCTATTCTGATAGACTTGCAAGTGATTAAAGCATCTATCTGTCTCTCATCCAGTAGCTCTAGCTCATTTAGTCTTCGGTACTCTTCATCCGTGATGAGGTTTTGTAGTGATATCTGAGGGATGGGAGCTTGATCTCAATGGAGAGTACGACTTCTGATCCGTAGACTAGGGAGAAAGGGGTGGCGCCAGTGGGTGTGTGGATGCTGGTTCGATAGGCCCAAAGGGTGGGATTAAGCTGGATGCCATCACGACCTCGTCATTGACTGTTTTCTTGAAATTTTCAAAATGGTTTTGTTTGTAGCTTCCTTGGCCATTGCCTTGGGGATAGTACGAGGTGGAGAAGCAATGTTGGATTTTGAATTTCTTGCACAAGTCACGAACTTGCTGATTCTTGAATGGTTTCCCATTATCTGAGATAATGGCCTATGGAACACCATAGCGGCATATGAGATAGTTTAGGATGAATTTTGAGATCTGCTTCCCAGTTATATACGTCATGGGTATGGCCTCCACCCACTTTGTGAAGTACTCAATTGTAGTTATGATGAATTTATGGCCGTTAGATGAGGTGGGTGTGATTTTCCCAATGAGATCAAGTCCCCACTACGAAAAGGGCCATGGTGTGACGATAGGATGAAGCTCTTGAGTTGGAGCATGGATGAGGTCCCCATGCTGCTGACATTGTAGACACCTTTTAGCATGATCATGTGCTTCTCTTTCCATTGTGGGCCAATAATACCCCATCCTCAGTAGTTTCTTAGCGATGGTCATTCCACTCGAGTGTGAACCACAGATACCGTTGTGTACTTCAGTTAGAGCAGTTAATGCCTCCTCAGCATTTAGGCAGCGTAGTAAGGTACCTTCTATGCTTCAACGGTAGAGGGTATCACCTAGGATGACAAATCTAGATGCCTTTTTGACAAAGCTTCATTTTAGGTTTGATGGTAGGTCAGCGGGTATGATTCCTATGCGAAGATATGTGTAGATGTCATGGTACCAAGGATCACCAGGACCAATGATTTCACACATGAATTCTGATTCTGGTACCTCGAATGCGGGAACGAGAAGCTGCTCAATGAAGAATTCATATTTTGGAACATTGTTGGGGATATTCAACAAGGATCCAATTGTTGCCATGGCATCTGCTGCTCTGTTATTGGTTCTAGGAATCTGCTCAAATGTTATTTTTCTAAAAGATTCCTTGAGAGTCTCCACCAATTTCTTGTATGGAGTGAGCTTATCATCCTTGGTCTGATATTCATTATTGACTCGATTTATGATCAACTGAGAATCTTTGTACACTTTGAGAGCTATGATGTTCCATTGCACTGCTATCCTGAGACCTATAGTCAAAGCCTCATATTCTGTGATGTTGTTGGTGCAAGGAAATTCCAATTTGTATGACCTTGGTATGCAATCCCCTTGTGGGGTGATGAAGAAAACACCAGCTCCTAAATATTCATTATTGACTTGATTTATGATCAACTGAGAATCGTTGTACACTTTGAGAGCTATGATGTTCCATTGCACTGCTATCTTGAGACCTATAGTCAAAGCCTCGTATTCTGCGATGTTGTTGGTGCAAGGAAATGCCAGTTTGTATGACCTCGGTATGCAATCCCCTTGTGGGGTGATGAAGAAGACACCAGCTCCTAATCCGTGTTGTGTATATGAGCCATCGAAGTATAGTTTCTAGTGGTAAGCTATGTTGAGGTTAAAAATGGACTCATCTGGAAACTCTGAGACAAGAGGATTCTCAAAATAAATAGGTGCTTCCGCTAGTTGATCTACAATAACTTGACCCTTAATTGCTTTCCGCTCTACATACTCGATGTCATACTCTGACAGTATCATCACCCATTTTTCCATTCTTCCTGTGAGCATTACCTTTGATAAGAGATACTTTAGGGGGTCAATTTTGGCGATGAGCTTTATCTTGTGTGCCAACATGTAATGTCTGAATTTTTGTGATGCAAACACTACTGCGAAGCATGCTTTCTCGATGAATGAGTAGTTTAGCTCATGACCGACCATTGTTCTACTAATGTAGTAGATAGCCCTCTCTATTTCATTTTCATCATGCTGAGCTAGGAGAGCTCCAAGGGCTGCTACTGTTGCTGATACGTATAAGATCAATGGCTTTCTTAGGATGGGTGGCATTAAGACTGGTGGTGTTAATAGGTATTCCTTCAATTTTTTAAATGCCTCTTCGCACTTAGTATCCCATTTTTACGCTACCCCCTTGTGGAGTAGGTGAGAATATGGATTCTACTTGTCTGCCAGTTGTGCTATGAATCATCAGATGGATTGAAGTTGGCCTTGGAGGCCTCTCAATTGTTTTAATGTCTTTGGTGCTTCCATCTCGAGGATTGCTTTCACTTTTGCCGGATCCACCTCGATACCCCTCATGGACACTATGTATCCTAGAAATTTACCCGATTGTACACCGAAGACGCACTTCTTGGGATTTGATATGACTTTTTATTCCTCCAGTCTGTCAAATATAGCACTTAGGGTTGCTATATGATCTTGTCTTTTTCTTGACTTAGCTAGAATGTCGTCAACATAGTCTTCGACTGTTTTATGAATCATGTCGTGGAATATCAATGTCATGACCCTTTGATAGGTTTCTCCTACGTTCTTTAGGCCGAATGGCATCATGTTCCAGCAGTAGATCCCCCATGGACAAGTGAAATCCATCTTATGTTGATCTTCTTTTGCTATCATGATCTGGTTGTATCCTGAAAATCCATCCATTAATGATAGCATCTCATGTCCTGCTGTCATGTCTACTATCATGTCGATGTTGGGAAGTGGGAAATCATCCTTGGGACATGCCTTGTTCAAACCTCTAAAGTCTGTATAGATTTTGATGGCTCCATCAGGTTTTGACACAGGTACCAAATTTGACACCCATTCTGGGTAATCGATTGGTCAGATGAATCCTGCATCTAACAACTTTTTGAGCTCCATTTTGACCAATAAGGCGATTTGAGGATGCATTTTTCGAAGCTTTTATTTGACCAGTTTTTCTTTTGGATACACTGCTAAGTGATGAACCATAGTCTCTGGATCAAGTCCTGGCATGTCAGCATAACTCCATGTGAAGTTTATTTGCCTTTCCCTTAGGAATGCTGCTAGGAGTTCTTGCTCTTTTGATAATAGTGATTCTGCATAGAATGTAATATGCGGGGTCTCCTCGGTTACTAGGTTGACAGGATTGTATTTTTCGACCAAGACTACTGACTTTTCCTGATGAATGGCTCTTAAAGGAAGATTGAATCCTTCATCCTCGGGGTGCCTCGGAGAGGTTTTCACCGTTGGATATGTCCTTTCTTTTTACTATTTTCTTGTCAGAGAGTGCCACAGTGTGGTTTTCACTCAAGGACTTAGATATGATTCTTAGTTTCTCACTTTTGCGACTAAAGGATTCAATCGTTTCCCCATAATATGCATGTGTGTCCAACTCCATTATAAACCCTGCCTTGTGATCCCCATCTGGAATTTTGTCCCGCAATCCCATGAATTCTAAGAGTGCCTCATCGTTTTCAAATGTATCAAGAATCGGTGGTCCTCGTTGGTCATAGTCGATGAGTTGGGGATATACTAAGCGGATCTCATGATTTTGATGGTCTGTTTCAAAGGAGAGGGTGCTAATCATACACAAGGTGGTGTCCTCAAATAACCTAGGTAGATTGGTCATGGTATCTTCGTCATCGCTACTAATATAGGCCTCAGTTATAAAGTTATGTATGTCTCTACCTATGGATATTAGTGACTGTACTTTTGCTAGTATTGGCTGAGGAGAAATATTAATCGTTCTAACCGGAGGACTTCGGCCATGTATGGTGATACTCGGAGGGGTACATCCAAGGCCAAGATTTGTTATAGGTCGCATCTCTGGCATGATAGGTATTATGAGCCCATTGTCATTTTGTCCCAGTCTTTGATTTCTGTCGTATCCCATTGCGAGCATCATTTGTAGGCCCTTGCTTGTCTCATCCATTGGTAATTTAGGTATCGGTCTTTCATCTTGATACAACATGTGAGATGGATCTGCTTCAATAACCTCCTAGCCAAGGTCTCCCCATCTTGTGAATTCGGGATAGTCTTCAGGAAATGTTTGTGATGTGGAAGCTTGGTTCTCTTGTGGATGTCTGCGTGACCTAGGAGATTGTGGTAACTCTCCTATCAAAAAAAGCATTGTTAGGGAGCTTGTAGCTTCCACAACCATCCTCTTGGATGATGAGCTTAATGTCAAAGATGGTGGGAATGGTGGGAGAGGTGGGTGTCTCTGTCGCAGAAGTGGACGTGAGAGTGGCGGGGTCGATGTATGGTGTGGATGGGCCCTCATCATTTTTTGGCACTTGGGGGATTTTGTAATATTTTTCTTCAAGATTTTTGCAATATGAGAAAGGTTCAGGATCTCCATGGATGGTAACCTCTTGTCCATTATGTGTAAATTTCACACATTGCTGGAAGGTTGATGCTACAGCTTTCATCGCATGGATCCATGGGCATCCCAGGAGGATATTGTATGGAAAGTCAAGGTCTAAGACCCGACAAGTGGTTTCCATGAGAGTTGGCCCTACTTGAATAGGGAGTTTAATCGTGCCTTGAGACACTCTTTCTTGGTCATCATATGCTCTTATCATGATGCCCTTTCCTTTGTCGATGGAATCTTCTGATATTTTTAACTGCTTGATGAGGCTTAGGGAACATATGTTCAAGCCCACACCTCCATCCACCAAGACCCTTTTGATTTTGCTCTTGTGTACAATGGTTTCTAAGTGAAGTGCACGGTTGTGAGATGGTTGGGTGGGGAAATCTTGGTTAGAAAATGTAAGGAGATTAGGCGTTATGATATTTTTGACCATAGCTTGGAATTGCTCCACATCGAGATCTACGGGGATGGTGGATGAGGCTAATGCTTCCTCAAGGATCTTTTTATGAGCTGATGATATTTTTAACAACTCCATGATGGAGATGTGTGTTGGCATTCTATTGACGTGGTCTAGGACATTGTAGCCATTAGGAACGGATCTAGATGTAGGGACTCTATTTGGTTGGGATGATCCTGCAATGGTGACTTTGCCGCCTCTTGTGGTGACTCCACAATCTTCGACATGGGCACCCTTGATGGTGATGACCATGCAGTCTTCATTTAGGGAAGCAATGACTATTTCATACACATGATTTACATTTCCCTTCCCTTTATCATTTTTATTCCCTTTGTTGCCATGATTTGGCATCAGATTCGTGTATATTTTAAGATCCTGATTTCCTGTAGGTTGTTCAACGTTTATGATTTTCTTATCGATGAGATCTTAGATGATGTTTTTGAGTCTCATGCAGCTGTTTGTGGTATGACCTTTGATTTTATAAAATTCGCAAAGTTGATTCTCGTTATACCAAGGAGGTTTTACATCTAGTTCTTGGTAATTCTCGAATGTAGGAGGCTTGATGAGTTTTTCGTCGATCAACTTTTTCATTATGTCCTCAAGTGTTTCCCCCCAAAATGGTGTATTTTCGTTTGGGATAACTTTTACATTGGGGTGGTCCTCTTTGGTCATTGAGATTATTGATGGTTGGATTATTGTTGGGTTGGTGTGTTGTGTGATGGTGGTTTTGGTGTTGAATTTGGATTTGCAGTGCGGGTGTATGTTGGCGTGGAGCACTAATGACCACCTTGGCATCAACGACACCATCATTAGTAACATTTTTGTTTCTTTCCCACGTACGAGGTTTATCATTGTAATTGGATGGTGGGCGGTTGTTTTGTTGTTCGTGGTATGATGTTGATTCCGCGGGTTGAGTCATAAGGGCTCTTTTGATACTAAGCGCCTTGGAGATCAATTAATCATATGTGGTGATGCCCTGAACCTTAAGATGAAATGCCAAGTGGCCTTCAAGGTTGGCTATGATGGTGTAAACTTGTTGTTCTTCTACCATGGTCCACTTGCTCTGATTGGCCTTGGATCACCATCATTGTAGGAATGAGGCAAATGACTCACCCTTTCCTTGTTTTAGAGCTGAGAGTTCTTCGAGACTAACATCCATTGCAATGTTGCATGCATAATTTTTAATGAATGTGTCCCTAATTTCTTGGAATGTTCTAATGCTTGAAGGTAAGCGAGAGAACCATTCTATAGCGTGGCCTGCCAAGCTCCTAGGAAATAGCCGCATTAGGTAAGTATCATCATATGCGACCTCCATGCAATGAACCTGGAATTCCCTGATGTGATCTTCACGGTTTCCCATCCCTCAATATTTGTCAAATTTGGGGATTTCAAATCCCTTGGGGAATGGTTTCATTATTAAGCTCCTATCAAATGGATAGGGACATAAGTTGCTTGGTGTTTTGGTTGTTCGCCCTGATTGAAGGTCGAGCACTTGTTGCGAGAGCAACCTAAGTTGTGTCGTCACATCATTTTGGGGATCAGGGGGTGGGATGAAAGTGTTTTGGGGTGTTTCAATCGTGGGTTGGATGGGTTGGTCGGTTGGTGCATTGTTCGATGGTATCTGTATGTTCCGGCGAGCGAGGTAGGCTTCCACCTGCTTTTATATGAACAACACTTGTTGTTGATCTTGTTGTTGTTGCGCTAAGATTTGTGCTTGTTGTTGTGCTTGTTGTTGTTCCAACAATGCTTGTTATTGGGCTGCCAATTCTGCTGCTTCTTGTTGCTCTTGGTATTGCTTTATGGCTTGTTGATATGCTTGCAATTGCGCTGCTTGTCTTTGTGCAAGAAGTTGTGCTTGATATTGGGCTTGTTGTGCTTGATATTGAGCCTGCACTTGTGCTGCTTGTGCTTGTGTTGCTTGTTGTTGCAATAGAAGTTGTGCTTGAGCGTCCCTTTGTGCTTGCAATGCTTGTGTAGCTTATGCAGCTTGGACGGCTTGTTATTGTTGTTGTTGCAATAATTTTTGGGCTTGTTGTGCTTGTAAGGCGGCTTGGGTTGCTTGGGAAGCTTGAGCAACTTGCTGAGCAGCTAGTTGTTCATATTTTTATTTTTGAACTTGTTGGTATCCTCTTTGGAAAGCAGCTTGCAATGTTGTGTCGTATTGACTTGATGTGGTGGAAGTTGGTGGTGGTGGTCGATTTGGAATGGTGTTTGTGGTGAGTGATAATTCCGTGTTGATATTTTGAGTGGTAGATGGTGGTATTGGTGTGGTGGTTGGTCCTATGCTTTGCGATGTTAGATGGGTGTTTGATGGTGTTGCAACTGCTTGTGCATTTGTCGTTTGTTGTTGCGATATCAACGACAAATTTTGAGCGTTTGGCATAATGCTTTGATTGATATTTGGTAGAGGGGGAAGCCCTAAACCAAGGAGTGGTGCAGATGATGATGGAAATGGTGGGAGAGGTGGAAATGTAAGGGGTGTTAGTTGTTGTGAAAATGTTGTGGTGTCGAATATGCCCCCTAGTCCGAACATATCTCCCTCTTCTTGTGAATTTATGAGAAGAGGTGTTTGAGGTGTTGCGTGAAAAAATGATGATGGATCGTGATGGAATGTGAGAGGAACATTTTTGTGTAATGGGTTTTGGGTTGGGTTGGAGCAAACGATGTTGTGATTTGCGGAATTTTTTGCGTGATGTTTTTGGATAGGGGTGTA
This sequence comes from Sequoia sempervirens, assembly GCA_007258455.2. NCBI lineage: Eukaryota > Viridiplantae > Streptophyta > Pinopsida > Cupressales > Cupressaceae > Sequoia > Sequoia sempervirens. The sequence continues at coordinate 123,929,737 of VDFB02373365.1, forward strand.
GATGAAATGGGAATGGTGGATGAAATTGGTGGAAAATATGCCTCCACTATAGTACTCACATCAAAATCCGAAGGTAACTTGGCCCCTTGTTTTGCTAGCTCAAGCATGTATAACGAAGGGTTGAGCCTCATCATGATGTTGGTGATTCTATGGTTGTCCAGAATTTGGAGCATTTCAGTCATTTCCTCGCGAGACACTCCAAAGGTAAGGTCCTCTCCTTGGTTTTCTTCTTGCGGATTTTGCGATGATGAGAGGGTCAAAGGATTACTTGATTTGGTGGGATTCATTTCTGCGTTTGTTTGGCTAAGATCACTTGAAGCGAGTGTTTCTTTGTTGGCTTCCATACTCATTTTGTATTGAGATCTAGTTAGAACCATAAAACAAGGATCACTCTTCAAGAATATGGGAGATGAATCTCTTGATTCTTTGGATTGATCTTTATTTTATGCCCAAAGTAGAAATTTTTAGGATTCCTTGAGGATCAAAGGTGGTGATATGATGATGATGTTAGGGATGGATGATACGGATGTTTTTTGCTTTTGATAAATCTTGAATGAGAGATACTAGGCTTTTAGGACTTGCAGATTTTGATTTTGATTTTTTTGGATTTGGGATTTTGTCCTCGATTTTGATTTTGATTTGATTTTTGATTTTGAACAAAAATACCCTAAGATGTTGGATGATGATCTAGGGGATAAATTTTCTCAAAGGATTATGATTTGAATATGTGCGAGGAGAAGGATGCATCCACCCACACCTATTCAAACAAGATGATTTTTTCACTAAGTATATGAAGAAGGATTCATCTTCATATACTAAGCTAAACAAGATAATTTTGATAACTTTGACTAAGCATATGCAAAAGGATGCATCAACACATGCCTAGCCAAAGGTTTTTTTGATAATGTTTTCAAGAATTTAGTCTCAATGATTTTGATGATTTTTTATTTTGCCAAAAAGCCTAGTATTAAGGATGATTTTCAAGATTTTCCAAAAGATGATGATGAGATGATGTTGTTTTGATGTTTTTGAAGGATGGATGAAAAAAATATTTTGATTTGTTTTGATCCTAAGATGAACCTAAAAAGGACACTTTGTTTGCCTAGACCTAGGTATTGAAGAGCATGCAAATGCTTCCTAAAGACCTTTATAACCAAGAAATTTTTTCATTTTTCAAACCAATGATTTTCGCTTTGGGATCATGAGTCTTCAACACATATGAAAGTTCATTTTGCTTAGCTTTGCTTAATGTCTTTATTTTACCAAAAACACTTTCTTCGATTAGGTTTTCAAACTAAGATGTCCAATGTCTTAATTTCTTCAAACCCCACAAGATATGTTATGTGGAAGTTCAATGAACTTAAGGCAAGGGTTTTCCTATTGTTTACTTAAGAAGACAAATTGAGATATAATCCAATGTTTAGAAACCTCTAAGGATGTGAATCCAAGGGAAAGCAATAAAATATGGATTGAGTCAATTGTATTTGTCTTCAAAAGGGTTTGAATTTTGGATGAGGTTCAAGTGTTTGTTTCCATGGTGTTTTTGATCAAGCAATGCATTTTGTAACCCAAGAATAAGTACAATCCTATGGATGTGTAAGACAATATTTGTTGGATTCCCACTTGGACAAGTCCAGCTACGCTTATCTTTAGCGAATGGTTAGATGCTTGACCCCACTAGCTCCCCTCCACATCACTCACTTATATGGGGCAGCCAAGCATCAACACCCATGAAACTCCCATGGCATGTTTTCCATTTCTACTAGAAAACCATAAAATGTGGGGTGGCTTCAGAATGACCGTTCTTGCACCAACAAATAGATTAAAGGATTTTGGAAAATTCTAGCACATGGGTTTTAGTAAGGACTTTCCGTTCGTGGAGATTGATCCATACGGCAAGAGTCCCCTTTCAGATCCATCTTGTCGGAATCAACTGTGTGATAGTGGCGTTTACTCCAATACCCACATTTATATACCGATTGGAAATACTCTTGGCTTTAGAGTGTTACCGGTTGAGTCGTTCCCTTGGGTGAGTACTTTTTCCCCAAGGTAGGCCCTCTAGGATAAACAAAAGTGAATGAAGAACAATATTCGTAACTCGATCAATCCTTGTTGGCAACAAGGAGAGAGAATATACGCAACAATTCCCCCACTCACACTCGCACAAGATGTTCAATTTTAAACCCAAATCGAAGTGTGGAGGTGATTGCTTTGTCTCACCCTAAAGTCATGAAGAAGGCCTTTTGATTCTCAAGATCGCTATAAAGCGCGAGAGAAGCGCATACGTCCTTTTTCAATGGCTTTAGTTTAAGTAAGCCCTCATGAAAAACAAAGTTACACTTGTTCTTTTTAAATCCCCAAAGCAAAATATGAGTTCCTTTTAAGCTCCAAAAGACAAATGATAGACACTTTGTTCAATTGTTAATCCAAGAAACAAAATCTAGTAAGTTGTGATCCTAAAGTTCATTTTAGCCCTTTGCAAGAAATAAACAAAAAGATTCTTTTTAAACCCAAAGGAAGATTAGTGTCCTAAGAAAGAAGTGCTAATAATTCCTTGAAGAAGTGTTAAACAAACACTAAAGTGTTTAAAAAAAATTTGATTGGACAAAACATCATCATCATGCTCCTCCTTCTTTGTTTTCAATTTCCAACCTACAAGTGAGAAAAACCAGTCAGATTCTGGAAAATACAGAAGTTAAAAACCAGAAAACAGAAGACACATTAATCATAAATCAAAAACACGTGCTAAAATCAAATTTTCCCTTTTTATTGTCTTCCAGCGTCGCAACTCGTAACTGCGTCACTTTTGATTTCTGAGCACGCCCTCACAGCGCCAAGTGATCAACTGCATCGCAATTTTCACCAAGCATCGCAGTTTCCCTCTAGCGTCAATTTTTAAAATTTTGAAAATTCCTGCAAGTCAACGAGTCCAGCGACATAATTTAAAATTCAAATATTTTGGCAAGACGAGTCCAGCGTCATAGTTTTAATTTTAAGCGGTGCCATATAGCGATGCTGAAGATCCAACGGTGCCAAAACAGCGACGTTGAGCTCCCAGTGTTGGAATTTTCTATGTGAGTGAAAACTCAAAAATTTTAAGAGATGGAAAATAATGATATCAAGCCCTCCTTCTAGCGCCAAATGTGTGAACCCCAACCTTGGTACTTGCAAAACAACAAGAATAAACGAGTTAGACAAGTGATTGCAAGCCAAAACAAGGATTCCCCATGAAATCCATTTACAGCTTCAAACTAGGAAAGAAAATAACAAAGAACACAATGAAAATGATAAAACAAAGATCAAATCCTAATTAGATGAGCAAACTCATGATCCCATGGGGGAATTGGTGCCAATTTGATGTGAAATAGGCCCTTTCCCAATTCCTATGAGGCAAGCTTGATGTGTTGAAGATGATTGATCCACTTTGTTGGTGAAGAATGAGAACTCCAAGCCAAAATCTGCAAAAACCTAGCTATGACTCAATGATAATGGATGAAATTCAAGAGATATTTGAGCATGGTAACTTTGCCTAGATTGTGGATGATGAAATGAGGATATGAGCTCTTTATTTATAGAATTCCAAAATGGATGAATGTCCAAATTTGAGCAATGTGGGACTAACATTCATCCAATGATATGATGCCACTTGTCAAGCTATGAATGGATGAAGGATGTGCAAGATTTGGGGTTTGTGCCAATAAATGCATAATTTTGACTTTCAAATTTGTTGAAATGACATGCAAGAGGGAAGGGAAAATGCAATAAATGCCACTTGGCTCAAGGCAAAGGACATGTAAGATGAATTTATTGTCTTGTTGGATGTACACGTTGACTTAGAATTTTTGAATTCAAATTTGGAGAATATTCCAAAAGATGTCTTGTGAGGAAAATAGAGATTTAATAAATGAATTAAATCTATTTTCATGTGCAACTTGCATTATCTAGAGGATGGGACATGAGATGAGATTAAATTAACTAAAGGTTAATTAATTTAATGAGAGAGGTTAGATGATGTGACCTATTTGATTCAAATTTATGGATTTATTTTAAATCAAATAAGAGATGAATATGACAAGAGATTCATTAAATAAGGTTTTTTATTTATTTAATTAAAATAGATGGTGTTAGATTAAATCAAATAAGGTTTTAATTTATTTAATTTAATGGACAGACTTTAGAGATTTAATCAAATAAAATTGATTATTTAATTAAATAGGGATAATTAGATAAGATGAATTGATTTAATTAACCAAAGAGATTGACTTATTTAGATAAAATGATTTATTTAATTAAGAGACGAATATTGATGAATTTAATCAGATAGGGGAAGTTGATTAAATGGTTAGATCGAGGGATGATTCAGGAAGAAACGATGTTAGTAAGTTAGGATCAGATGCACAATGTCAATCAGTATATTTTACGTGTCTACACTTCCAATAGAAACCTCCAACTTACATTCTCATTTTCCTTACTCACATCTAATTTTATCATCATACTTTTTTGCTTTGTCCCATTAATCGAATGCATTTTTTCATTGGCGGGAATGATGCTATTTATGATTTCCCTACCTGACATAAACCCATTTTGTTCTTCTGAAATAATCTGATTTAGTACTTTATTCAATATGTTGGCTAGAGATTTCATAATTATTTTTTAGACAGTGTTACAAGAGAGATTTTCCTGTAATCCAAAAATGATTTGCATTCATTCTTATTTCAGATTAGTTATATCAAGTTGTATTATTAATGTCTTAAATGAATCTCTTCTTCCTTCTAAACTCTTTAGGTATTTCCCAGATGTCTTCTCCTACCATGTGCCAACACTTCTAGTAAGATATTTTCGAAAAGCCATTGAGCCCTTGGACCTTATCCAAGTGGAGCTAGAAGGCCACTTCTATGATTTATTCTTTTGTAAATAGTTTCATAAGAATTTTATTATCAATATATTTTACAAGCTTCAGAACAATGTGAGTTACCTTTGAATTGTCCACTCTATCCAAGCCACCCTCTGGGGCTAGTATAGACCTAAAGGATTCAACCACTACATTCTCTATGTCCTATCTCTTTGACACCTTCCTCCCTTCTATATCTTCAATTTCATTGATCATGTTTATCAATCTTCAAGTGATTTCACCGAATTATGAAATAATTTTGTATTATGATCCCCTTTTGCTAGCCACTCCTCTCTTACTTTAGCTTTCTAGTATATTTCCTCCTTTGCTAGCAGCTCTGCATGTTTTACCCTTAACTCTTTCTCCCTCTATAAATTGTCTTGGAACATTACATGCTTTATAATTTTTCATTCAGTTCTTCCATTTTTTATTCCACTCTTTCTTTCTCCCTAAAGATGTTTTTGAAGGAGTGTACATTCCATTATTTTAACCATTTTTTATATAGGCCATTTTAAATATGAAAATAAATCTTTTTGTTCTCATCCTCTTCGAAGCTTCCACCCACCATTCACCAATGCACTCGATTGATTTTAGAGTTCCCATCCACATCTAATCAAATTTGAAATAGCTCCTACTTAGTGGAGAGGCCCTCGTTATTTCAAGAGCAACTGGTAGTGATCAGAGATAGTTGTGGGAAGTACCTTTGTTTCTATTATGTCAAATGAGTTGAGGCATTCACTGGATACCAAAAGATAATCCAATATTTCCACTATATTTTTTAAGCCTATTCTCTTGTTTGTCTAAGTATATGTCTCATTCTTAGGAAGTATGTCCCCTAATCTATTTGTTTCTACAAAGTGCCTGAATTCTTTGATTACTATGTTTTCAATTCTTATCCCCCCACTCTTCTCCTCCAAGTTCAAAATAGCGATAGAGTATAATTTTAATTTAAAAAATTTCTAATTTGGAAGAGAGTGTACCCCAAAGCTTCCTCTTCTCCTTTGCTTTAATCAAACCATATATATTGAAAATATGTTTTTTAGATAATAAAAAAAGTGACATGCCTCTACTAGCATCCAATTTCCCTTCTTCTCCATCTACTTTACTCCAATAGTGGCCAAGTTCCATAGTATGCATATCCCCCCTATAGCACCTATTGAATCACATAAGATCCCATTCTAGATCTTGTAGTGTTTAAGAAAAAAGGACACCTCCATTGCACCAATTTTTATTTCTTGTAATATCACCAAGTTGACCAACATTTTTTTCAAATGGTGCCTGGTCATGTGCCTTTTGTTAGGGATATTTAAGCCCCTAACATTCCATGTGATGATCTTCATTATTCTCCAAGTGAGGTGCTTCCCCATTGGATCGCAACATATATTCCTTGATGTTGGATAATCCTTTTTCAATTTGTATTTCTTCACACTTCTATTTATTGGTCTTCCTTCCCTTTTTCCTTTCCACTACAATATTTTGGTTCATTATCTTTGATGCAGATTGGCATATGCATCTAAGATCTATAATGTCTAATTCATTCATATCTAATCCCTCATCCTCTATCTATTTCTCTTCTTCCTCTTTGTCTCCTCCAATCCCCAAATCTACCAAATCGCTAATGGCTTCCACTTGTTTCTCTTGGTTTTCTTCATCTATCGATCTAACTGGTGGAAAAACCACTTCTGGGGCAGCTACCACCATGCTTAGGCAAATTGTCACCTCCTCCTCCAAGGCCTTCACTTCTTTTCCATCCACTTCTTTCTTCCTCCATTCTTCTCTTGGTTTTTGAATTTTCTTCCTGGGGCAATCTACCTCCATGTGTCTTCTACTCTTGCACTCCAAGCAAAAAAAAAACCATCTTCTATGATAGTCGAGAAAGTCCATTCACTAAAGGGTGTATCTAGGTATAGCTCTACCTATATTGGAAAAATGTGTGCTACATGAATTCATGCATACAAATATGATCTGGAAAAATGTGTGCTTCATGAATTCATTAATTTCTACCACCATTCTCATATTGTCTCCTATTGCCCTTAATATTTTTTCAGTAAAAAATTTCAAGGGTGGATTGTATAATTTAATCCTGACCAGTTCCTTTTGTGGAATATATGCTAACAGATCAAAATTTGGTTCCCACTTCTACATAGACAGTGTTAAGTGTACCAACTTCTAAGGACCCATTTCAATTATCTCCTCACGTACTATTAATGCATTCAACATAAAAAACTCTTTCAGAAAGAATCTTGGAGTGGAGCATGAAATCTAATTCTCTTCTATCCATTTCTCAATATGTTCTCTTTGAAATTTCTTCCTGAATCTACCAATTAGTCTACTCTCTAGCATGTTGTTGATCAACAATTTCCATGCTAAAATTGATTCTTATTTTCCTTCCTTTCATAGTTTCTACTTTGAACTTTCCTTCTTCGATATTCTTCTCACACTCATTGCTTTCAAATTTTTCACTAGTCTAGATTCTAATTTTTTTGAACTTGTGCTCTCTTTTTTTACATTTCCACACCTACAACTTTTATATATACATGCCAAACTCACAAATTAAAATTATATTTTTTGTTGAAATTACAAAATTGTAATAATAATATTTTAAGAAAATCAAACTATTTTAAATAATACATATATGATATCTCATAGAAAACTCTAATTGGATATGGGTTCGTCTCTAAATATGTGTCAGCCTCGTATGTAAAGTGTTTCTTACACCATTCAACAACACCATGAGCATCATTTATATGATCTCATTGATAATCATTTGATGCTTTCATAGAGTATGTTTGATGCAAGCTCCTACACCATCATGTTTTCCCTTTCCTTCTTAATTTTTAAATAAATTCCAAATGTGGTATATTTGCATGTTTTTTATTAAGTAAGCAACATTTACAAGGTGTTGTACCCTTCACATAGAGCCACAAGGGCCAAAAGAGTTCAAGTTCAAAAAAGCATCAAAAAACACAAAGCCAAAAAACAAACACAACAGATCAATAGCACACAGACAAACAACGGACCAGGAGCAGACTACCTAACATCTTCCCAATTCTTAGATAGGAGATGGACAACATCATCTCTGACCCATTCCTAACGGTCTTCAGTCTTTTTCATGTACATCTCATCCTTCATTACCGCCGACAAGGTACTCGTGACACAGTGAACCAGTTTAACTGTGAAGTGGGTCAAACCACAAAAAAATTTGTCCAATTTCTCCAATCTTTCCTTCAACACATAGAGCTCCTCCCCACCAACAACAGTGTTGTCAGGATTAGCCTGCTCAACATCTAGTGGTTCTGAAGATTGAGAGGCTAAACCCTCCTTCTGAACTTTTCCCAAATCAAGGATGGAGCTAAGTCCTCTAGCATGCTCCTCCTCCTCACCTTTCGACACCTCATCAACCCTGCTATCTTTGTTGTCTAACAGCTCCTCTTCTGTATCCAAATCTTTAACCTGCACTTTTTTCCTGTTCTTTGCCAGCCTACCAGAGCACTGAATGATGGCATCACAACCAATAACCATCATATTCACAACCACCGTATCCCCCATAAAGTCCTTGCTCACCACATTTTTTCCTTTTCTCGGAGGCTCCTTCAAACTTTTACCTTCCTCCTTGCCTTTTTTTTTCAAGGCGGGCCTGCTGGTAGTCTTGGCGGGGGTTGATTTGAGTTCACACAGACTAGCCGCCACACTAGTTTGGGTTGCTCCCTCGTTTCCTTTAAGATTTTTAGTAGCAGGTTTGGGTTTTAGCGAGTCAATAAGGACCGGGTGATTTTTCTTGACAGGGCCTTTGGATTCGGTCGAAGATAAGTTGGTCATAGAGGGGAGCTCAATCTCTTCAATGCAAACAACCGAGATGGGTTTTGGCAGACACAAAGCAATATAGAAGTGGTAGAGCCTCAAAATGAGGCCCTGGTGGAGCGGCAGGGGAGGAGGGTCATTAGGATTCAAAGCAGCAACCTCCACACATTTTTCAACAAAATTTTCAAGGTCCATAAGCAAGAAAAAATATTAGTTGTGATGCACACCCATCTAATCATACAAAATAGCCTTGATGATTTTAATTGTGATGCACACCCATCTGATCATACAAAAAAATTCTTAATTTCCACACCTCTTCTTGCCAAATCTTCATATAACTTGTTAAAGCAATGTTATATAAAATGTGTGTCATGCTCTTTATCATCACTAATATAAAAATATTATTTCTTAATGACTCATTATAGATATGTATTATTAAAACCATCCAAATCTAATTATACATGTTGATAACATGCATGGACCATAATAGAGACATTATTTGAATAATAATATTGTGTTGAATCTCCTTTTGATGGGTGAAAGAGTAATTTTTTTATAAATTCAATTACTGATAAAAAAATTTTGTGTGGGATAGTATCTCTCAACAACTAAAATATTTAGCTTTCCACTTAGCAAAAAATGCAAGTCTTATGTATGATTGTATTAGTAAATGTTCTAGTAAGTAATTCTTCTTCTACATAACCTAACCTTGTAGATTCTTTCCCAAATTTTATTTGATATTTTATGTACTTGTAACTCTTGTAATTTACCATCTTCGTCATGTTAGTATCTTCATTTCTCAAAGGAAATTTAGTCAAATTTCAATATGTTTTTGATTAAATTTAAGCAAGGTTAAGGCCTTGATCCCGTATAATGAAAGACAACAAAACAGACTAGAGCAAACAACAACCAGTCAAGAATGGCTAAGATCCACAAAAAACAACACACAAGAGACAGACCCAAATATAGTTACATTTTTCTCAAACCCCTTAACATAATAACAAAAACTATTAGCATTGACAAAACACCACAATAAAATAACAATTAGCTCAATCCACAGTTGTTGCCAAAAATTAACCTTACCAAACAAACTATTAACCCATTCCTCGTTGCAAAACCATGAAACAAACCAGAAAAAAATTCCATCACTAACAATTAACCAAATAATAGTATATAACAAAGAGCGAAGAGTTAAATTTTCAGGCCAAAAGGAGTCGATAATAGACTTAACAACCATATGTAGAATATAGTAGTTTTTAAACAAAAAGATCAAAAGGAGGCACCAATGCCTAATAACCAAGTCTACATCTAGAAACATAAAAGTAGATTAAGATTCTTCAATTAAGCTCCAGTTCTCTTGTAGATCTTCCACCATTTTTTCCAAGTTGTCCTTGAGCTCCATCGCCTTGGACTAATCCGCTTCATTCCTTTTTCCTTTTTTCCTTTGTTTTTTCTGAATTTTTCCTTGTCCAAAAATGGTTCCCATAAGTGTCCTTTTCATTATGTCGTCCATAACCCTACACATATTATTAATATCAACTTCCATCATTTTTATCCTCTTAGAACTATCAGCTTCCTCCATTTGTCTTTCAATTTTCTCCATCCTCACAATAAGAATTTCAATTTTAGGACACTTTTTTATTGTCTTTCTCCTTCAAGTTCTCCTAATCATGAAATGTATGAGTGGGGATTTTTAAAAAATTATGTGTCCATAGGGATTACATAGGTAGTCTCTTTCCCATCTTCTTTTCTATCTATCTAACCCTTCTCCCACACCTTGCCCTTTGCCCTAATAATCCCATTAAGGTATGCCTTGTGGATATTCCTCATCTTGGCTCCCCTATTGAAAAAGGTAAGAAACCCCTCTTTTATTGGGCCCTCTCCCATCTCCCTTCCAAGGGTAAAAAGGTGGTGGAAGGTTCCACTAGATACATAACTAATTAACCCATGTAGGATATTTCCCCCTACTATTAGCCTTGATTTGAAAATTAAGTCTCACGAAGATTTGGCAATTAAGCTTTGTTCTCTTAAACTTTTCTCCCTTGATAAACAAGAACCCAACAAAAGGTTGGTGCAAAGAGGGGTGGAAGGAGAGTCGACCAAAAATAAAGGTAAAAAATTGAAAGCCTCCAAGGTTTTTGTTGAGGAGAAAGTTTTGGAGGAGTTAACTCAGTTTAATACTAGCACAAACCTCTATACTCTAACTTAGAAGCAATCCCAAACTATGGACTAGAAGGATAAGGGTAAGGGTAAGAAATAGGATATTAAAGGTATGACTATTTGAAGATCAACAAGACTGGCTATGATCTAGTAGCCTAACATGAAAGATATTGAAATATTCAATGACTCCCAATAGGAAGAGGTTATTTATGTTGATGAGGTAAATTCTATTGATAGTTCCCCTAAGGCTTCTCCTTCATGATTCAATGGTAAAAACCTATTCAATGAGATGAGTTATCCTAATTTTGAACCTAAGGATGTGCCTGAGACCCCCCACATAGAGACTAAGGATTTCCCTAAATCCACCCATCTATATTGTGAACAAGGAATCCCTTAATCCCCTTACAAAGGTTCAACAAAATTGTGAGTGCTATTTTTAAATTACATTAGATGTGGAGAAGTTGAAACAAAGTTGGATGAGATGGACAAAATAATGAAGGTCATGATGATGTTCAGTACCAAGATCATGCACACAGGTTTTCCACCACCTTTTCAGCTCTATAGGGTATGGAGTTGAAGAAACAAGGGGAAACAATTGATAAAATTTAGAAAATTACAAGGATTTGTATAATTTTCTTTCAAAATGTTGAGGATCTGCACCCCTTAAGTTCCAGTTTATTTTTTTTGTTTTTTTTATTATGTTTATGTTGAACTCTTATACTGTTATATGTTACTAATGTATTGTTAATGTGCTAGTTTTGACCTCTTTTGGTCCAATTTTTCTCTACCCTTGGAACTCCTTTTGTATAGGGCTCATGACCCTTTTTTCTTGCTTATATCATAATAAAAAAAATTACAACAATATCAATTTAAAAAAATGGTGAAGCTAAAACATTGATAAACACTCAATGTAATATATAAAAGCATATCTATGCATCCAATAGCAAATATACCAAGCCATGCAAAAATGTGTGCATTAAACTTTGCATGCAAAAGCAATAGTACAAAACATGGAGATCTTGTGGCAATTGGTCAATTGTCAAAAAATTGCATATGGAATTTGATTATTTAGCACAATTTAATCTAAATGGAGGAAATATTGTATCATGTTCTTAAAAATAAATCTAAATTTTAAATATTCATGGCCACTTCTTGTATATCTACTATGAAGTGCAATTTATCTATTATGTTGTCAACTTAGTCAACTCAAATCAACTCAAATCAAAACATGATTACCTCTTGCAACATATCCATTTTTTTATCTACTTATTCTATTAATTTCTCAACAACTAATGCACATTGAGAGGTGACAATTCCCTTTATATATTTCTTACTATAAAATACCTTGTAAAGCTACAAATTGAAAAAAATAAGTACAAATTACCATCTCATAGTGAAACAAAAATAAAATATTCTTTACAAACAAACAATTATTAAAAACATAATTTAGTAAATTAGGTTCAAGTTACAAAAATAGTTCTAGGGCATTGAATACATGATTTTTCTATTGCAAAATGTAATGAGTATTATAAATCTAATCAACAATTTACTAGATAAGTGTTCCTAGAAGAAATTAGCCCTACCAAAGCATCACAAGTTTCAAAATACAATTTAATGTGCAACACACTTTGATTCCAACATCTTAATGTGGACTTCAACAATTCATATAACAAAAATTAAAATTTGATTGTTTATATATAGCGACTAATGTTTATAAATAACAACAATAAATTTCGATCACTAAGTGACAAAAGCAAGAGAAAAAGAGAAGGAAGAGCTCAGACATCCAACTTACCCTATAATACAAATCAACTTTAATAAATTTCTAAATAACTATTTAAGCTTGTAATATATAAATTTACATAGTCCAAATATTTACTGCAAACATGTTCTATTTTTGTTCTATTGCAAACAACCCATCCCAAACTATCCCCAACCATGGAGTCAAGGACTTAGTGACATTATGAACTAGAGAGGAAAGTTTGATTTTTCAACACAAAGTGACCTCGCAATAGTGTGTCCCACTTTTTGGTCAAAGTGCAACATTGAAATCAACATTTTAAACCATTTTTTCACTTTTGACACATATAGCAATAATGTGAACTAGTGGTTTTTAAGATTTTGTCTATAGATTATAATTTTATTTTATTTTTTAAATTAAGAAATAATTTGTGAGTGCTTTATCTAAATTTTAATAACTTAATTTTATAATTAACAATAATTTTAAAAAGTGACGTTACTTGCATAAAACATAATTTTATTTGTAAAAAGGATAAAATTATTTTATTTTTAACATAGATTTTTAATACTAATATCTAGTGTACAAATATCTTTTCATAATTATTTTGTTGAATAATTTATTTTTTATAACTTTTTGAAGTGAGATTAACTATAATTTAGACATGGGTTAATCACATAACATATAATTTTTTTTAATATGCATCCAAATTCATTTATTTTGTTTGTTAAAATAAGAACATCAATATCTAATGAACAAATATTTTTCAAAAAATTTATTATCAATTTTACTATTTTTTATGTGTGAAAAATAGACCTTGATGATTATTGAAAAGCATATGTTCACTAAAAAATTGAAAACAAATATAATAATCAAATTAAATATATTCAAAATTATACTTGTTGGAATGCTTATTTTGAGTTCTACAATCTTACATATTATTCTATAATATTCATTCAATTTGTTGGTCCAAAAGTTGAAAGCATAAATTTTCAAATTAAATATATTCAAAAGTATACTTGTTGGAATGCTTATTTTCAGTTCTACAATCTTACATATTATTCTATAATATTCATTCAATTTGTTGGTCCAACCCAAAGTTGAAAACATAAATTTTGAAGAAAATCTCAAGTCAAAGGTGGAAATGTCACTTTTAAGATCTACATTCAATCTTGGAATGAAGATACCTTTGTTCGAATGTATTCAAGGACCTTCAAATAGAGATATGTCATTTCAAAAAATAAACTTTCAAAATGAAAATAATTTCCAAAAATAAAAAAAAAAAAAAAATTCTGTTTGAAAGTCCCTTTTTATTCTTCTCATAATAATTTTGATACACAACATAATCAATGTATAGCAATGTATACCTGTATTCAATATCTAGATACATTTTTAAACATCCGGTCTAATAACAAGTAAGCCTTACGCCTAGCTCTGGACGTCCCGTTGATGCTAAGACCTAGCAATGCCACATAGCCGTCGCCTTCTCCAACATTTTTCACCTCATTGAGATATGCAGAATCCCTAGAGCATTGTAAGTAGATGATCGCCACAGCATTCTCTTTGCTGTGAGCAGAGCCATGTTCCATAAATTGGATAAGCAAAGGAAGTGCATCGGCATTCCGAATGGCTGTGGCGCCTTCCTCGTTCCTAGCTACAAGGGCTAGAATGGTCAATGCCTCGTCCGCCATGGACATGCCCTCTTCTTCCACATTCCTCATTAGGTCAAGCAAAACAGGCACCACGCCCGCTCGCACGCACTTTCCTCGGCTGCCTCGAGAAATGCACATATTGAAGAGCGCACAGGCCGCATCATTCTTGCCCCTCCAACTGCCATCACGTAGAAGCTCCACCAACGCGGGTATGGCACCAGATCCACCAATCACAATCTTATTATCTTCCACTGCAGATAAACTGAATAGAGCTGCCGCTGCATTCCCTCGAGCTGGCATGCTACCATTCTTTAGAACCTCTACCATGGGTTGCACAACTCCTCCTTCCACAATGATTTTCTTGTTTTCATTGAGAATCGACATATTCAACAACGTCGTTACTGCGTGCTCCTGTGTTTCTAAATCGGGGGTCATCATCAAAGAAATCAATGCCGGTATCACCTGCTCTTCCTGAGCAAGGTGAGCCCTATATGATGACCGCTTTCTGGTTAGAGCCCGGAGCGCCTGGGCAGCTTCTCTCTTCTGTGACTGACGCTCTCCGGAGAGTTTTCTTACCAATGCACTCAAATATTTACGATCCTGCTGCGTCATAACTTCACCATCGTTGTCATTGGCATTTGCATTATTGTTGGAATTGCTGAGAGAGGTTTCAAGTTGAAGCCCTTGCCAGTGGCACCATTGCTCGATCATCATTTGAACAAGACAATTTGGAGTCAATATCAAGTGCGGAAGAACCTCTTGCGTTTTGGGACATGTGCAGTGCCCTGACTCCAACCATGCTTCAATAAATGGCCTGTCATATGTCTATAAAATTAAATGTCAGGAGGTTAGAACTGTGAAAATCAGCTACACAGGACAATACGAAAAATTAAAACAAAGGCAACTATATCAACTAGTGACATGAACGAAAATATTGCTCTCAGTCCAAATATACAGCATGAAAGGGGATTAAAATTGAGAAGAATTATGAGAAGAATTTAAAATAGAGAAGTTGAATGTTCTGAATCAGTTTTTTATGAATCAAATCTTGTTAAGTGCAAGGTTCAACCTTATAAATGATGAGATGGGGTTCGTGCCTCTATGATTTTGATGGAACAGACAGCCCATGGTCTTTGGCTTTCAACCTTAGATTTATACTCTCATACTGAATAGCTAAATAATTTTGTAGATACAATCAATAATTCACACAATTGAATTATAATATTGGAGTTGGCCTATATATTTCATCACTCCTTGCAATTAAAATCATTTTTTTGACAAAGTTACAAAGGTCAATTCTACTTATTAATGTTGGAAATGCTGGTAAAGGTAACAAAACAGACATGATCTGATTTTACTCTGGTTTACCTCCAACAATTCATTGCCAACAATTCATCCCCATGACAAATTCACCTCTAAGAAAATTCACCACCAATAATTTCCTAATTGTATGTGCGATGAATTGTTCATGGTAAATTTTCCACGAAGATGAATTGTTGATGATAAATTACTAACGATAAATTTTTCTAACCTGATTAGAAAATGGAAATCAGCGGCAGAAATCTACATTCTAAACTTTCATAGAAAACAAGGCATGAAATCTAATTGCGAATTCTGAGCATCAGGTTAAAACAAACTACCTGCCCCGTGGCAAGCATGACGGGAACTCTCATAAGGTCTAATGATATGGGACATTGAAAAAAGTTGGGCACGGAAATGGAATCCAACTGTCCCGAAAAGGATTTAAATTTGGAGGGAGAGGTGGGGTGGGACTTACGACATTTAATTTTCTTCAATGCCTGTGCCTTCTCACAGATCTCGTCATAAACTTCAGAGGTGCAATCCTCCTCGTCTTGGGTGACGAGAAGCAGTAGCTTCTTCAGTTCCCTTTTCACCTCTGAAATGCTCCGAAACATACATGCGTTAACATTAACGGAATTATTCGACTGTGACGATGGCTGTCTGTGCCTTCTATCCATACGATGGACTGCTGTCGTCATGGGATGTTATACTGCAAAGGGTAAGGAATTACCTGCCCAACACCACCTCCTCTTATGTTATTCTTCACCCTCAACAAATGCGATTCAATATACTAACATTTAAATAAACAATTCTTGCTCTAGGTTGCCCTTTCCTGTTTATTTTTCAGAGTCTCATGGTCAAATAGCAAAGACATTCAGAATTAACGGGGTAAGTGCCTGATAAACCCATAGTCAAGTAGGGTTCATTTGACATCCATCCAGGCACATAGTCAAGTAGGGTTCATTTGACATTCACCCAAGCACATAGTCTGTCTTCCTTTTATTATTGTCTATCTAGTTTTACTATTGTTTATGGAAGAATGTATTTTTTATCATATTTATTAATTAATTGAAAATCATAATATAATAGATTTTTAATTTTCAGTTAATTAGTCAATAAGCTACATATGAGATTTAAGCCTCAAACAAGTCTCATGCAAACTACTGTTGAGTCATCAGAAAACAAGTTTCAGCTGCCGTTTAATAGAAATCAGCTGTCCTTTAATGGTTAAAGCCTCCATAGCCTCACTTATCATGTAAAAGCTAGATAAATATTGATTTGTCAATTGGATGGGAGCATTTTGTTTCCATTTGGAGTGGTTTTTTGTCAATTTGATGGTAGCTCTTTTTCATTTGTATTGCTTTATGTTTTAAATTTGCGTGCAAATATTTCAAAATCAGATAATACCTAATTTCTTTAAGGAAAAAATACAGATTTGTCTAATTGAAAAAAAAATAAAAATGTCTAAGTTCATTAGTTAGGGCTTATTATTAATTGTTTAATCCACATTCTCTCTAAAATATTAACATACATATAATTTTCTATCCATATAATCCTTGAACTTCCTTTGAGTATAAATGCTAGTTAATAAATATAATCAAATGTACATATCATGTTGGACATGGCATTTCCTCCCCAATGAAGAGGAAGTTGTCACATTTTGTGTGTCATCACCTATGTAGCTTAAATTTCAAACTAACAGTCATGGATGAAAACACAAGTAATTTACGACATTTTACATTCATCTAGGCACATCTAATCTTATGTCTGCTTAACTTTATTTTTTTGCTTAAATTTAAGCAGTGGAGGTGTTCCCATGGAAATTTAAAATTGTGGGAAAAGAATAATTTAGAATCTTTTCCTATTTTAGTGGAGCAGCTACTGTTTAAAAATTAAAAATAAGCTGTGAAAAAATAGGGGGGGCTGAAAATAAGCAGCAACTACTTATTGTGAAAAATGTTAGGTGACTTCATAAATTTATTTCCCTCTTTTTCATTTGCCATCAATTTTTCCCTCCAAATTTTTTGAAATTATTATTAATATTGTTCATTCATGTAAATAAACATACAACAAACACGCGAAAAATAATATCTAAGCATGGTCCCATGGGGGGCTTGCGCTTCTATTTCCATGGACCAGGAGGTCCCATGGGAAAAAAAAAAAATGGTGCTACAGGATTAATTGAAATCTTTTCCAGAAAAATAGGAGCCCCTACAATATAGGAATGAATATTTCAGCTGGTGAAATTGGGGTGGGGCTAGAAATTGCCCCTACAGCTTAGGAGTTTTTTATGCCACTTGTCTCTCATCTAAAATTTTCAATTCTTATTAGAAAATAAAAAAGAGAGAATTTTTATTTATTTTTTATTTTTTATCAAAGCACTACACTTCATTCCTTAAATTTTGGAGTTTAAAATTTTGAGCAGAATTGCAAGATTAAATCCATGGGACCAAGAACTTTAAAATATTCTAAAAAAGATAAGCAGCATAGGCTGAGATTTTTAAGGAAGCCCCCTCCATGGGACCGCTTAAAAAATAAGCATCAAAATTAAATATCCATGGGACCACCAGTTCCACAAATTACTCCTAAAATTATTGAACAGTGACTGCTAAAGAAAATAAGCTAAACAACCTCATGAGAACCTTCCCTAAATTGAAAAATCAAACTTGTACCCGCAATGATAGGGAACTGTTTGTTTATAAATACAACAAATGTGCCATCAGTAATGTGGGTTAGGCCACTACCATTGATTCAAACTTTTGAACGTATCTTTCAAAAGAAATTACCTTAAACTTTTAAACGTATCTGTAGACACCGAAATCTGGTTTAGGCCTGCGACTTCCATATTCTTCATAATTCGTATTCTTCATGGTCATGATTAAATAATGTCAATTATTTAATTATTCTCTATAGTCTTCATTTCTTCTATTGATTAAATATTCTTAATTATTTAATTAATTCATCTTCTTTTATTTCTTCTATTAATTAAATAATCTTAATTATTTAATTAATTTACACTTTTCTTTATTCTATCTGATTAATTAAATAAACGCTTTTTATTTAATTATGTTACTAATTAACCTTATTATCTTGTCAAATTAAATAAATTCTTATTTAATTTATCTTTATCATATTTCAACTATAATTAAATAAATTCTTTATTTAATTATTCATTTAAATCCCTTTCATCATTTAATTAAATAAATCTTATTTATTTAATTATTCTTCTAATATGAAGTCTTGAATTAAATGAATTATTTAATTCATTAATTCTATTTTAACACATTCCTCTATATTTTAGATAATTATGTGAGTTATCTAAGTATTCACTTTTACTCGACTCGACATCTATTTTAATCGTTCAGTTAACTCTTCATTTGATGTCTGAGTGGCTGTCTCGAGTAATCTCTTCGTCAAATCATTCAAATCGCCCAGTTCTAACTCATTTGTGTGCACATGCATATTAATTAAATATTATTATTTAATTAATTAAGTGTTGTGTGTGCATTCGAACAGAGAGTCGTTATAATCAATTTTTATCTTTGTCATGCAAAGATATTTCTTATTTTTTCGAATGTCGAACTGAAGATTAAATCATTTATTTAATCTTTAATTCTATTTCTAATTCAATCACTCATGTCACTACTGACAGTTATCAGAATGCATGTCTAATCAGTCAATCTCAACCATCCGTTGATCTTTCAATCCTGACCTGTCGTTCGAATAATCAATTTTCTATAAATTGATTTGTCATTCTTCATTCCAATCTCTCTCTGAATTTAATAACTTTTGAGAGCACTTTTTCTTGAATCTTCGATATTTTGCTAATCACTATCTTAGGCTATACTTGCACGAACTTGAAAATCTGAGGGCAATTATACTACACAAGCAAAATGGAGAAGGGCAATCGAGATGAATCATGGAAATACATTTGAAAATTGGTGAGATTTTTCTAGTTTTAGATTTTAGATTTTAGATTTATTTGGCGGCATCATTGACAACACAAGAGAAATCAGAGTTCCACGACTTCTTTGAATAGAGACAGATAAATTTTTCTTAGTCATATGCTGACATGCCCGGGTTAGATCCTGAACTTGTTCTACATCACTTGCCTTTACAACCAGGTGCTAAACCAGTGAAACAAAAGCTGAGAAAAATGCACCCACAATTGCTTTGTTAGTCAGACGTTGGTTTCATCAGATCTATCGACTATGCAGATTGGATTTCCAATCTTGTACCAGTCACTAAACCAACTGGGGGCATCCGCATCTGCACTGATTTTAGAGATATCAACAAAGCTTGTCCTAAGGATGATTTCCCTTTGCCTAATATAGACATGATAGTTGACATGACAGCAGGATATGAGATGTTGTCCCTATGGATGGATTTTTGGGGTATAACCAGATCAGAATTGCTACTGAAGATCAACCTAAGACAACTTTCACTTGTCCTTGGGGAACGTATTGTTGGAATGTTATGCCCTTCGGACTCAAGAATGCAGGAGCAACCTATCAGCGTGCCATGACTACTATCTTTCATGATCTAGTGCATACTTGTATGGAGGATTATGTCGATGACCTTATTGTAAAATCCAAAACAAGGGCAGAACATCTATAGGTTTTAGACAAGATATTTCAGAGGCTGGAGAAGTATAATGTGAGACTCAATCCAAAGAAATGTGTGTTTGGAGTCAAGTCAGGAAAGCTGTTAGATTATATCATTTCTAGACGAGGCATTGAAGTAGATCCTGCTAAGGTGAAAGAAATCATGGGCATGCCACCACCCAACAATCTTAGTCAACTAAGGACATTACAGGGAAGGTTGCAATCTATCAGAAGATTTATAGTGCAGCTAGCAGACAAGACACATCCTTTTCAACATCTACTTAAGAAAGGAGTACCCTTTGCATGGACAACTAGGTGTGAAGAGGCTTTTCAACTGATTAAAGAATATTTACTCACACCACCTGTCTTAATGCCACCTGTTGAAGGAAGACCGTTGATTATTTATATTATAGCAACCCATTCATCACTCAGAGCATTGCTTGCACAGAATGACGATGAAGGTCATGAAAGGGCAGTCTATTATATCAGCCAGACTTTGGTTGGTTATGAGCTCAACTATAGTAACATTGAACGTGCCTGTCATGCAGTAGTATTTGCTACCCAAAAAATGAGGCACTACATGCTAAACCATCAAACAATGTTGATTGCTAAAATAGACCCTTGAAATATCTTCTCAGCAAGGTAGCTTAACAGGGCGCAACATTTGGCCAAGTGGGTAATGATACTTAGTGAGTATGATATCCAGTATGTAGAAAGAAAAGCTATTAAAGGACAAGTCATTGCTGATCAGTTAGTTGATGCACCCATATAGGAAGATCACCCATTAGTTGCAGACTTTCCTGATGAGTTCATATTCACATTTAACACAAACATAACATGGAAACTGTACTTTGATGGCTCACATACAAATCATGGTTCAGGGGCTGGGATATTGTTTATCACACCACAGGGTGATTCCATCCCTAAGTCATTCAGGATTGCATTTCCATGCACTAACAACATGCAGAATATGAAGCTTTAGTGACAGGGTTACGCATGGCAGTCAAGTGGAAAATCAAGAACCTATAGGTATATGGCGATTCTCAACTAGTAATCAGACAGGTAAATGATGATTATGAGACTAAGGATGAGAAGCTTGCTCCATACAAGTGCATGGCTGATAGCTTTAAAGAATACTTTGACAAAGTCAAATTTCATCAAATACCTCACGTTTTAAACAGGGTAGCCGACGCTATGGCTACAATTGCATCACTTCTTGATATTCCTAACAACGTGCCTAAGTTTGAGTTCTTGGTGGAACAGCTTTTGGTCCCAGCCTACGATATCCCAGATTCTGAAATGGTGTGTGACATCGCTGGTCCCAATTCCCCATGGTACAAAGAAATCTATGATTACCTTCATGCCGAAGTCATACCCACTGGCCTATCAAATAACCAACGTAGAAAATTCCTCCGCAAGTCAGCCAAATACACCATCGTCGGAGACACCCTATATAGACGCCTTAGATAATACCCTACTGAGATGTCTTGATTCTACTGAAGCACAAGCAACCTTGCATGGGGTGCATGAGGGTATATGTGGTTCCCAGTCTAGCAGTCCTACCTTAGCCAAGAAGATTATGAGACTGGGTTATTATTGGCCTACTATGGAAAAAGACTCATATGTCTTTGTAACAAAATGTCGCCAATGCCAAGTTCATGGAGATTTGATACATGCCCCAGCCACAGGAGCTCCGTCCTATCACGTCACCATGGCCCTTTGCCTAATGGGGACTCGACCTCATAGGTAAGATCCACCCCACATCATCTAATGGACACAAGTTCATTATCACTGCCACTGAGTACTTTACGAAGTGGATTGAAGCCATTCCTATGACATACATTACCGGCACACAGATTTCTAGATTTATCCTGAACTATATCATTTGTCGATATGGTGTCCCTTAGTTCATAATCACTGATAATGGCCGCCCATTAAAGAACCAAGAAGTTCATCACTTGTGTGATGAATTTCATATCCAACATCACTTTTCCACTCCATACTACCCACAAGGTAACGGCCAAGCGGAGGCATCTAACAAGACCATTATTAGAATTCTCAAGAAGACTGTTAATGATGTTGGTCATGACTGGCATTTACAGCTTAACCTTGCCTTATGGGCTTATCGTACAAGTATCCGTACTCCCACTGGTGTTGCCCCATATTCACTTGTCTTTGGGTCTGAAGCCATTTTGCCTATTGAGGTCAAGATTCCTTCCCTAAGGGTATCCCTGAAAGGCCACATTGATGATGAAGAGTACCGAGTGTCGAGACTCCATGAGCTAGAATTTTTAGATGAGCGAAGACAGAAGGCACTAGACCATCTTCAAGCATACCAGAATCACCTTCGTCGTAGCTATAACAGGAGGGTCTTGAACAAAAACTTTGACATTGGTGACCTGGTTTTAATGGAAAACCCAAAGAACCAAGCAGAAAGAGACAAACCAGGAAAGTTTGAACCTAATTGGTTAGGACCTTATATTGTCACAAAAGCTTTTGGATCAAGAGCGTACCAACTCTCTACTCCTGAAGGGGAACCATTGTCCTCACCAATCAATAGTATGCATCTGAAGAAGTTCTACGCATAGCTTCTGGGAGCCTTTGTCTTAATTAGCAAAAATACAAAAAAAATTAGAAAATCACAAAAAAATCGTTATCAAGGTGAAAACCTGGCAAACAGGCATCTTGGTAACAACAAAAAAATTAGATAATCTAGAAAATAGTAAAGAAAAATCATTCGTCCAATAGTGAAAACCACTTCGATGGCGCTTTGGATAGGTACCATGGTGAAAACCTGGCAAATAGGCGCCATGTGTACTCAACTCTGCTCCTTTGTCTACTATTATTCTAATCTACCCTGTACATAGTCCGCTATCCTATACATAGACCACTTCCCTATACATAGTCCACTACCCTGTACATAGTATTTATCCTTGTACATACTACCTATCCTTATACGTATCACGTATCTTTCATGTCCATCACTTGTATATACCATCCGTAATAAGTGGTAGTCTTTCCCATGACCTGGAACGATTGACATCGAGCGCATTTCATATCCCCCATTTTATCCTATTCATAGTCAATTGGTCTTATACTCGACTGGGGGTAGACACTTGACATGTGTCATATTGATTCTTACATTGGCTATGTTGAAGACGTAAAACCATGGAAAAATCCAAAAAACATTGCAAAATGACCTGAGAAAACACAAAAACATCGAAAAACTTCAAAAAGACAAAAAAATCAAAACATTTCAAAAATCCAAAAACAGAGTCAGAGTCAGTCGCACTTGTCAGTCTTTGTCGTTTGTCGAACTACGTTGCCTCTGCGATTGGACGTAGGCAAGGCCATCTGCCGATGTTCCCCCCAGGCATTAGGTCAGTGCGTTTAGGTTTGTCTATATAAAGTCATGAGTCAATCCATATGTCTATATGACAAGGTCATTGGTTGTGTCGAACTACGAGGTCTCTGCGTGTATAACGTAGGCAAGGCCATCAATCGATGAGCCCTCGAGGCCACACTAGGTCAGTCCATTAGGGTTTGTCGCATTCACTTTCACACACATCTTTTATTTGTAGTCAGTCTTGTTGGTCAAGTCAAGTCAAACTACAAGTCTCTGCGTGTATAACGTAGGCAAGGCCATCAATCGATGAGCCCCCGAGGCCGCACTAGGTTAGTCCTTTAGGGTTTTTCATCACACACAGTCAATTGTCCATGCATCGTCTCAAGTCATGCCTCAATCTGGTGAACAAGTTAGCAATGTCTCTAAGTCAAATCAAACAACTGGCCAAACAAAACAATTCAAAACAGATCAACCAACAGTCTGCTACAAGATGTGTCCTTCTTGGAAACAGACGTTATCAAAACAATCAACCTATGTCTTATATAGGATGAGTCCTTCCTGCATAATCGATAAGGTCAAACATAGCCTTATACAGGTTATCACATCAACGACATCTGACTCAACGTCTTATACGATACATGTCTTTCTGAAACTAGGCTTTGTCATGCCTTATACAGATAGTCATAACATCGAAACTAGACTCACAGTCTTATCTGGTATGTGTATCTCCTGCAATCAGGCTCTATCAATCAACAAATCAAACAAACAAATCATGTTTTGGAAACTATTTTATTGGCTTATTGACTTTATGGCTTGTTTATCTTATCATTTATCTTGTATTGATGACTGGGATTCACGTTACTAGCTTTCTCAAGGATGTCCCATGAAGGATTTAGAGAAGCAACGATGTATCAGAATTCTATTTTCTTTGACTGCTGTTTGTCGACTGTCTTTTAAATTTGATTTGTTTTCATGTTGCTAGTTTCCTCAAGGATGTCCCATGAAGGATTTAGAGGAGCAATGACGTATCATGACCCATCTTTTACTTTGTTTGTTGTCTGTGGTTTGTCCTAACAAAAAGACTGGGGCAACTTGTGCCCTTAGTATGAGTTAATGACAATCCTTGTCTGCGACTATCTGTTATTAGCAAGTGGATGACCTTGCACACCTTGATCTATGTCATATCATGGTGTTTTTCTCCATTTGTATTAGTCCCGCCCAATGATGATAAAGTGCAATACCTTTTGTGATACGGAAAAATATCGAAGATTCCTAATACTAACATCTATCTTCTATCTTTCATTCTTTGTCGATCTTTCTTTCCGCACTAACAGTTCTTCTTTCTTGCATTATGACGAAGTCCTGTGACACAAAACGGTGTATATCATTCTGCATCAACATACATGTTAGAAACATTCATACATATAGGCATAGTTCATATCTAGATCATCATGGCATAATAGACAATACTCGTTAAAAAAAATACATATTATATAAGCATTTCATGTACAAAGCAACTATAAATATGGGCATCACATTACATTTGTATAACATAACATGTCATCTGCATCATACATATAACATCACATTGCATCTCATAATCATATAGGATCATACATCATATAGAACCATACATCACATAGAATCAAAATTATCTCATTAGCTGCATAAACATCATAAAATACATATACTCATCCATCACATAGGCATGTCATATAAACATCACACGTATAAATAAATATTGCATAATCAATACATAGAAATGCATATCATGAGAATCGCCGCCAAAATCATATATATATATCGCTCAAATGTGTCACCTCACAATGTAATAATGTATCAATAATACATGGAAGCCCGCAGGCTATAAGATCAAAATACAGTGTCTCAAATGAATCTCAAGCAGTATCTCTATCCTGAACTGCCACTGCCATCATGTCGGGAGTGTGTGGGAGAATGATGCTGGGAACCTGCTGATCTCTGAGCTGTGGGAGGTCTGTCATATGGCCCTGCTCTATGTGGTTGATCCACCCCCTCTATGCTAACTGTCCGCGTGTGGGTCCTAGTCTGAGACTTGCTACTGTGTGCTGCTGAAAAACTAGGAGCCCGTCTCTCTAGGGGACCTCCGCCTCATATAGGTCCCGATAGTATCTCTCCCTCTCTCCAGCTCTGACTAGCTCTCTGGCGAATGCAGCTGATGGTCCTGTACATAAGGCTCTAAGCTCTATGAACCGCTGCTCAGTCTCCTACCGCCGAGCTATGGCCTGATCCCTATCCATCAAAGCTCTGTCTCTCTCCACCTGATAGGCATCCCTCTCGGCCATCAATACTCTCATCTAATCCTCCAAGGAGGCAACCTGGGCTCGCAATGTATCCATGTCCGGATCCTCCCCCCTCTCTCATCCTATTTGGTCCTGACTATCCCATCCTCCTCCTCATCGAGCTCCTCTAGGATCTGATCTCGGATCTCTCTCTCGTGATCATCATCCTCATCATCGTCCTCCTAGTAGGCACCTAGCAACCCAAAGGCATCAACCTCTGCCTCCTCTCCAACTGCCTCCTCGGCACCTCCCTCCTCTCTGCCTACCTCCTCGGCACCTACCTCCGACTCTACTGGGATATCTGGGATGTCTGGGATAACAGCCTCTGCTGGTTGCTCCTCCTCACCACCTCTGGCCACATCTAGCATAGCCACATCCTCCTCTCCTCCCCTCTCCTCCCGGATCAGTGACAAGGCTGTTCCTCATCCCCGTCGACCACGCCTCCCTCTCCTGCCTCCACGTTGGCCACCTCTGCCATCATCCCCTCCATCACCATGGCCTCCTCTACCTCCTCTGCCTCTCCCTCTGCCTCGTCTACCTCGTGGACCTGTACCACGCCGCTCTACTGGTGCTGGCTGCCCTGGATCTGTCATGGGAATCAGCCTGTGTACTGCCCACCACTGATCATAAGCTGGAGTGGTCCCTAGATCTGCTGGTCCATCCCTCCATCTCCATGGAAGTGCTTGTAAACCATCAATATCTACCTCCGCAGTGGCGACTGGAATCTCTGGCCCCCATAGCAGGACCTCTTGTGATGACCGAGCAAACTCTGCTCTCCCTCGAGGTACATCCTGTACCTCTCCAAACTATCTCAATACCTGGTCCGGCAACTGCCGCTCTATAATGTGCATATGGGACACTGTCCGTCCCACCAAATACTGTGTCTGTCTACAAAATGGCAGGTGCTCGTCCTCATCTGACCACTGCTCGCAGCCTAGGTACGGTCTCCATGTAAACTCCTGCATGGTGTCTATAGCATGTCTAAAGTAGCATGTGTCCCCAATATGATGCTGTGTGGTTGCCCCCGCATAACGGAAGGCATATGAAGCTCCGTGAGGTACGTCTACTATAACAGGTGGTCTAAAAATAGCGATATGCTCCCACGCCCATATCATCAGAAGCGTGGTACCGCAGCTCATCGACTATGCCTCTCTATAGGCAATGTCATGCAAGTGGAAGTACAACATCCCTAGCACACAGGAACCCCAGGCATATACAACTTGGCGCTCGAGCATGCCCACTAACGTCTTCCCCCATCCCACAGGAAATCCATGACCTCGGCAGTCAGGCAGTACTATACCGCTTGTCAATGTCGCTACTAGACAGTCTAACTGTCTATACCTCTGAGCCAATACACGCCACCTAATCTCATAGTCATCAACCCCTAGCTATCTAACATCGGCATGGGGGTAATATCTACACATCTCAACAATCCCCCTCTGAGTATCATAGACCACCCGTGTCCCTCTAATAGGCAGTCTCAGTATCCTATATACATCCTCTAATGTCACCGTGGCCTCTCCAGTCGGTAGGTGGAAGGATGATGTCTCAAAGTGCCACCTCTCACATAACGCTGTCAATAGTCCCTGATTTGCCCAAATTTGGGGCATATCGGTCACATGCAACAAACCCAAATGCCATAGAGTCCGTCGCTCGGCCGGCCGCAAACTATCTCTGAATTGAAACGTCGTGGGTCTCGACTCCCGTGTATAAATAGGGTCTAGTACAACCTGCAACAACATTATACATGCCTCATGTTAGCCGGAATCATCTATCCTAGGGCGAAATGACTATTTTAACATAAAATGCAAATGCATCGTTATTTTGCACATGTGTCATTCTCTTACACATGCGTCGCTTTTTCACAAATGCAGTTCACAAATTCTATATGCGTCATTATTAAACAAATGCGGTTCATATTATTCAAATGCGTCACAAAACCACCATTTGCGTTGCAAAACATCAATTGTGTTTCTAAATACACATATGCGGCTATAAATATGCACATGCGTTTCAAAAAGTCAAATGCGTATCAAAAATAAGCAAATGCGTTTAACCTCTAAACCTATTCTAAATGACCAGCGTAAACTTTCAAATGCGGTTTTCTGCATACATATGTGTCGTTCACGCATACATATGCGGTGCAAAATTAAAAATGACGCATAACTAAAAATGCATTAAATGTCTTAAAATGCGTGCAAATGGAAAATTTTCAAAAGGCAAGTTTTAGGTCCATACCGGGGGGTCCGCGCCGGCTGGTCTCTGGTATGTCCAGATCCTATATGCGTGGTGATGGGTGGATGGAACTAGAGACATCGTCGCTATCAATCCAGAGAAATTTTTTGAATCTCTAAGCTAGGTGGGTGCAAATGAATAGTTTTTCACCCCAATTCAAATATATACCTAGGGCTTAGGTGGCATTTCTTTCCTACTGGCCATGTAAACTTCCATTTTCCATCATCCCGTACCCGTCCCTCCCATTTCCGAACCCAATTCCGTCAACTGCATTGCATTTCTGCCTATCTACTGGACTAATCGGGAGCATTTCCAAATTTTTCTGAACATTTTGGAAATTTGTCAATTTTCCCGAGGGGGCATACCTTCACCTGTTTTAATCTGGAGCATGACTGGGGCATATTTTTATCGACTTTCTTTGACACAACGCCAAAACGACATTGTATCAAAGAGGGGCAAATGTAGACACCGAAATCTGGTTTAGGCCTGCGACTTCCATATTCTTCATAATTCGTATTCTTCATGGTCATGATTAAATAATGTCAATTATTTAATTATTCTCTATAGTCTTCATTTCTTCTATTGATTAAATATTCTTAATTATTTAATTAATTCATCTTCTTTTATTTCTTCTATTAATTAAATAATCTTAATTATTTAATTAATTTACACTTTTCTTTATTCTATCTGATTAATTAAATAAACGCTTTTTATTTAATTATGTTACTAATTAACCTTATCCTTCTTGTCAAATTAAATAAATTCTTATTTAATTTACTTTATCATATTTCAACTATAATTAAATAAATTCTTTATTTAATTATTCATTTAAATCCTTCATCATTTAATTAAATAAATCTTATTTATTTAATTATTCTTCGAATATCGAAGTCTTGAATTAAATGAATTATTTAATTCATTAATTCTATTTTAACGCATTCCTCTATATTTTAGATAATTATGTGAGTTATCTAAGTATTCACTTTTACTCGACTTGATGTATCTATTTTAATCGTTCAGTTAACTCTTCATTTGATGTGAGTGGCTATCTCGAGTAATCTCTTCACAAATCATTCAAATCGTCCAGTTCTAACTCATTTTGCGCACATGCATATTAATTAAATATTATTATTTAATTAATTAAGTGTGCGTGCATTCAACAGAGAGTCGATAATCAATTTTATCTTTGTCATGCAAAGATATTTCTTATGTTTTTGAATGCCGAACTGAAGATTAAATCATTTATTTAATCTTTAATTCTATTTCTAATTCGAATCACTCATGTCACTACTGACAGTTATCAGAATGCATGTCTAATCAGTCAATCTCAACCATCCATTGATCTTTCAATCCTGACTTGTCGTTCGAATAATCAATTTTCTATAAATTGATTTGTCATTCTTCATTCCAATCTCTCTCTCGTGAATTTTATAACTTTTGAGAGCACTTTGTCTTGAATCTTCGATATTTTGCTAATCACTATCTTAGGCTATACTTGCACGAACTTGAAAATCTGAGGGCAATTATACTACACAAGCAAAATGAAGAAGGGCAATCGAGATTAATCATGGAAATACGTTTGAAAATTGGTGAGATTGTTCTAGTTTTAATTATGTTTTTACTTTCCCATGTTCTTTGTTGCTTAACGAATGAATTTGTATTTTAGATTTTAGTATTGTATGCAGGTGTGCTTCTAATGATCTTCTTTGTTGTCTATTGTGCAAAGCTTTTATTTGGTGTTACAGTATCAAGCAAGGTTTTATTTTCCACACCTAAATATATCGTTTCCTTGCAATGGCACAATCACTTTCATTTTCTTCCATGACCGTTGAATTTATACTGCACAGGTGAGCTGGATGACAGACGAATCCCCTCTTCAGTAGGGAGGAAACACCATGTCAAATACATGGAAAGAAAGACCAACGACTGGGCAACGTCTATGGATGCATGTTTGGCAGTATTTATTAATTAAAATTCATGTTATATTCTGAATTTCAACTGGATAGACAATATCAGAAGTCATAAGTTATGTTTCAAAGTTATGTTAATTATGCTTTTTATAATCTTTCATTTCATTATAAAAAAAAATATAATATGAAAAAGTTGAAGGATAAAATTTAACATCTTATTGTTATGTATTCTTACGATTAATTAAGAATTGTTTATAGAGGTTCAAATTTCTCATCAAATATATTGTATGGGAGGGTTTAAATTTGATAGCTGATCTTGTCTATTAAACATATTTGTTGTGATGGTTATTTAATGGACTTTCAAATATTAAGAAATTTTATTATAAATTATTTATTATAAAAAGTAAGAATTGTCTATAGAGGTTCAAATTTCTCATCAAATATATTGTATGGGAGGGTCTAAATTTGAGAGCTAGTCTTGTCTATTAAACATATTTGTTGTGTTGGTTACTTAATGGACTTTCAAATATTAAGAAATTTTATTATAAATTATTTATTATAAAAAGTCTTGATTTATGTTTGAAATATCTTCTTTCATACAATACGATGTTCATAAAATTTTAATTGTATTTTACAACAAAAATCTTAAATATATCATATGGCAATCAAATTTACCATGGGAATGGTGTACATGCACTTTAAGCTCTACAAAATGGACTCAAACTCTTTGAAATGAATTTATACCTTATATATTAAGTTAGCATTTGCTAGAAAGCTATGTATGGGAAAGGAAGGGGCATGGATACCATACTTTACTCCCATAGAGGATAGGACACATTAGGCATTAGGGTTAATTTGACAACCCTTAAATTTTAATATAGTTGTAGAGGAAAAATCGTCTCTATTTAAAATCATTCAAGTTAATTAAATACATGTAATTAAAAATGGGTCATCCCACAATAGTGAGTCTCAAACTTGGGACATTATTTTTTTCACTTTGGAGGGGACTATGAAATATGACACATTTGAACAAGGCTACCTTCATTCGAAGGATCAATGGCAAACACATTTGAACCAAGGTCACCTTCATTCAAACATATTATTGTATTGATTTTGAAATAATAAAATAATACCTTTGAACGAAGGCATTATTTTATTATAAAAAAATAAAATTGAAATAACCAAATCCATTTTTCTTTCACATTTCACAATCTAGCATTAAGATTAAATTGGATACATAGCGTAGTTGTCCACATTTGTAAACCACTTCTATGTTTTGATATTTTATAAAGTGCTTTTCAATATCAAATGTGATTTTTAATTGATATTCTAAAAAATAATTTAAAGGAAATCTTTAACTCTAAAAGATGAATTAGATACCCTATAACATTTTTTTGAACACAAAATGTCAAATCAAAACCCTAATGGGCATTTTGAAACCATAAAATATTCAATTGGAACCCTAAATAATTATTTTGAAACCATAAACAACTATTCTTTAACCATAAAATATCAAACTGAAACCTTTAAAAACTATTTTTTAATACTAAAATCTAAAATTAAAACCCCAAATAACTATTTTGAACCCTTAGAAAAATTAAACCTGAAATGTCAAATACAAACCCCAAATAACTATTTTGAACCCTTAGAAAAATTAAACCTGAAATGTCAAATACAAACCCTAAACAACTATTTTGAAACTCTAAAAATTTTAATTGTAATGCTATACTACTATTTTTTAACCCTAATTGTCAAATTGAAACCCTATACAAGTATTTTTAACCCTAAAACGTTAATTTGAAATCCTTAAAAATTATTTTTTAACCCTAAAACATCAAATTGAAACCTTAAATAATTAATATAAACCCTAAAACATCTATTTGAAACCCTAGTTTCTAGAATATAAACCCTAAAATATATATTTTAAACCCTAGTTTCTATATTATAAACCCGACAAGGCCTATTTCAAACCCTAGTTTCTCAATTATAAACCCCAAAATATTCATGTCAAACCTTGGTTTCTAGATTATAACTCAAAATGTCTATATCAAACCATAACTTCTAAATTTTAAACCCTAATTTAGACATTTTAGGGTTCAAAAATAGGTATTATTGTAATAAAAAAATAAGAATGTCAATAAAATGCCACATCTAGTATTGAAAAATGCATGGTTTGAAATAGACATTTTAGGGCTTATAATTTAGAAGCAAGGGTTTCAAATAGACATTTTAGGGTTTATAATAGTTACTTAGGGTTTGAATTTTACATTTTATGGTTTACAATCTACAAACTAAAATAGATATTCCTAAATTATAAATTAGGTTTTTTAATTTAGAAATTATAATCTTGCTTATGTGTTGATTCAATGGGTTCTAATTATCCCCACCCATATGTTGAACAGTTGACATGAGTATTATATCAAGGTTACGAGCATTATCCCCTCTATACATATTGATATCCAAATTTTAGTATTAAGTCTTAGAACCTCATAAGTGGCTAAGCCTTGCTAAAATCCTTCCTTGTTTTCCTAGAGATATCAAAATTCAAAATCATGCTTTTATAAAAGGAAAACCTAAAATCATTCCCATTTTTTGTTGAAATAATCCTTGGTGATTAGCCTTTACATCTTCCTAGTTTCATTGGGCTATACCCTTATTCACCTATTCCAATCTTTGGTGATGACCTCGTGTGTCTTCTTTGCTACTTGCCTGGCTAGACCATGGAGAAATGTGTCAAAAAGTGAAATAAAATAATACAATTTGAAGATATAAAATACAAAGCTAAAAAAAATGAGTTGAAGGTCATATCAAATCTAAAATAATAAAAATGCCTTTGTCAAGCTTGAGGTCTCCTAGTGTAGAGTAGGAAAAGTGATCCTAGATCTAACTAGTATTAACTTCTTTACACTTGCCCTATACATTCAAACACAAAACCAACTAGGGTTGATGATTAGATAGTTGTGACAAGGGAGATCCAAACTCCTAGGGTTTGGTCCTTTTGAGTTGGAAATATTACAAATTTTATGTGTTTTAACAAGCCTATTTAACATAAACCCTAGATCTAAAAATGTATTTTATCACACAGATAAAAATAAAAAACTAATAGAACAAATATAGATCTACAAAGGAAATATAGAGAGGAATCTATGACTAAAATCTAGTCCTAAATTGTAGGGATAGAGGCATGGGCACCCTAGACTAGAGAGTCAACCTTTTTGGGATTTGCAAATCTTATATGTTGTGTTACAATTTGCATTATGTTTACTATGACTATTTGTTGACGAAAACTTGAGATATAACCTATACACATAAAAAGATAGGAAAAAGTTATGCTATTTAGGGACTTTCCTAATTCAAACCTCATTTTGGTGTTTCTACCTCCACATATAGAAAATGATGATGATCAAGAGGGCATGCCCTAGGTTGGCCAGAGGTCAAAACAATAATTCACTAAAATGACAAATGATAAATGGATAATATTACCTTAGGCATGAAACCCTTGTTGAAATGATGTTCACAACATAATTCACCACAAAAAGTTGATTGATGGATGCTTGGATTGCTTGAAGACCTGCAAGAATTTATTCCATAAAACAATAGATTGTTGTAGCTAACATGTAGAGGATAACTCATACATCTTCATAAAATGGCATGATTGATCATAGTAACTCCTTATTCCTAATTGCTTCCTTCTTCCTAATGTCTTGCAAACATGATCTTGGTTGATGAAAGTGTTGCAATAGTGTTGTTATTTTTTCTCTTGACTATATTTTAGGATGCTCAATTGTAATTCCAAAATTGTTAGGATTTCAAATGATGGATGACTTGTATTTATATGCATTTCTTTATTTCCTATACAATTAATTATCAAAAGCTGACAAATAAATTTGAATTTATAAATGTTAAAATTTTGACAATAACATATTCAAATTGGGGAAAAAATAGGTTGGATAGCGGTGCTAGCACCATTTTTGGGATTTTATGTCATTAAATAAATATTAAACAATAATCCCCTATTTAATTATGATTTTCTAAAGATAACCATAAAATGGGCAATTTAAGAGTACAATTGGGTCCAAGCACTAGGGGAGCTACCTAGTGTGAAATTTTCAAGGGTGAAAATTTATGATGGTACACCTAGTTATTCTCATATGCTTCCTACTCCTAATCCCCATTGGTATTTCCACTATGATCCATTCTATATGTATCCCTATGCTAGGACACCCTTATTCCCATTCTATTATTTCCCTTTACTTAAGAAGCACACCAAATAAAATTTAGTATCTTTCGTCATTAAAATTAATATTAAAAAATACTCATACAAAGAATAAGATACTCAAAAAGGAGAAAATAGTGGTAATTGTGTCATCAAAGTAATAGAAGAACTAGCCAACATCAAAACTGATATATTAATTCAATTGAAACCCACTCTAGATGGGATACAAGAAACTGAGAAAATTATTGAACCATTATCTATCTATTTCCCATTGCGTAAAGAGAAGAAACCGCTCAAAGAATGTCCCTTGAATCAAACTAAGTTATGTGGAATTTGAGAAAAGAGCCATCATACAAACAAATCTAGTATTCTACTTAATATTAAAATTGATTTAAAAAGATACATAGGTTGAGGAAGAACTATTTTTGGGAAAAATTAACCAAAATTTGGTTGTAACCAATATCTTGGATAATTTGAACCTCAAATTCCCCTAAATTTAAGCACCAAGCTAATGGTCCAAACATTGGGGAGGTCCATCTCCACAAATTCCACCTCAATGGGGTTCACCATGGCCTAATCCTAAGTGGATGAAATTGTTATGGACTACTCCTTAATGGTAGATCTCAAACTAGTACTAGGAGCCATGGACACCCTAACACAATCAAGGACCAAAATATTATGGAAATCAACCACAAGCATTATTTCTTGGACTATATCAACCATTATCTCAAAATCCTACTAAATAAATAAAGCATCCATAATTACCTACCCAACATGTACCCAATCCTAGGAATAGTTGTACACAATAAGTAATTTACAATATAGATCAAAATATTGCAACACTGAGTGTGATAAAACTTATTGATATCCAACTACCATCCAAAAAAAATCAATAGAACCTCCTTCCATAGATTCACCTATGGAAATAAAAATTCTACCCGATAACATTGAAGTAGGGAGACCTCTAAAAAAACATCAAAACCAAAAGACTCTAGATAAATTTTCCCAACTCAATTTTGATTCCCTTTCCTTAGTGGCTATGGAAATATGCTACTCTAGAGGACTCCAGAAAGATCAAAAGAACTCTACAAGAATCTTAGTTTGCTAGAGATCTCTCAAAAAATAAAATCAAAGTTCCTCTATTATATTCCATCAATTATATTCTCAAAAAAAATCAAACAATCAAGATTTTGTCCTTAAAACTAGTTATAAGGAAGAATAATTTATTGAATACCATCCATATGATAGGAAATATTTTTGATGTCTTGTTATAAAATTTGATTCGACAAAATTATGTAGACCCAGGTAGTCCTATCAATTTGGTAGTTATAAAGGGGATGCTAGTTTCTAATGTATTGATTAACCTAGGGTTTTCCATCAAGGTAATGACTATATATATTGTAGATACACTATCTATGATTAATATGTAGTTGGCATCCATGATTTTGCAACTACCCAACCTATCCATCACTAGACCTGAAGGATTTCTAGAATATATCATTGTCACAATAGATACTTGGGAGTAACTTGTAGACTTCCTTGTTATTCAAGTCAAGAATAAAATATTAGGATACCTAATTATATTGGTCCAAACTTGGTTAGTCACAAAAACATTCAATAGTGATTGATCAAGAAATATGAATATTTATAATGGGACTAAATTGAAATAACTCTATATATCTAACTACCTACCGAACCTTCCAAACAATATGACCAAAAACTATGGATAGATGATGTTGTAGATTCAGATGAGGAAGATGCATCCAAACTAGCCATGGTTACAATAGAAAAATATTTGGAAGGATACCATGTGTAGGAAGACATAGATTAATTTCCTTTCTCAAATAATATACAACATGATGTATGTAGATCTAGAGATATGCAATGGAATATTTGAAATTATTTAACTATCTTTTTGTACATGTAATTTTACCCCAACTATGCTACCATCATGTAAGCACACTATATCAACTTCTTCTTCATCGTTGTCCCTTAAATATATGGATTAATCCTTATAAGGAGATTCATTATATTCATGTAGGGACAAAACAAGTTTCTATTCATCTAAATATGAAATTATCTATTAATAGTTGGTTTAAAGATGAAGAGGAAACATGATTAACAAAGTTATTGTAGAACCAAACACAATCTTTCACTTGGGACTATAATTCCTCTGGTAAACATCTAAAAAGGCTACACTCTAGAGGTTTATTCTCTAGAGGGAGGATAAAGAGTAAGTCTAAGAAGTAATAGGGGCCACTAAAATTTTATGTAGCATGTCCTCAACCCATTCAACACTAGAAGAATAGACTTCTAAAGTACCTCAAAGAGAGGTAAGCAGCCCTTGACTAAACTAAATGTTGAAGAAAAAGTTTGAGGAGAAAAAATTCCAAGCCCTCGCTAGAATTAAAAGTAGAGCATGAGATTTAGAAATGAATACAACAAATTGAAGAAATTTAGGAACTTCTTGATACTAAAGCCAAAAAATTAGAAGAAATTAAACATAATACTACACAAGATAAAGATAATGTTATTGGCAAGGATGCACACATTGTCACTCTTTCTCAACAAATACCTCCACCTCATAATTTACATAATATAGGTGTTCAAGCCTCATTTCTATCATTCCCATGACCTATCTCACTTACTATGAATTGACTAAGGGAATATATTGATCATCTCTCAAGGACTCAAGAGTCACTCTAGAAAGATAAGAACTCAGTCGAGGAGAAAGTGGAATAGGCCTATGAGATTGGGGAGGTTTTTTTGGTTGAACAACAACCATCAAGTTTGTATGATATTTTTTTGTGGGAATAAATTTTATGATGGAATATTTTAATAATTTCTTGCAAACTTCTATTTGATTTTTAGAATGACCAAGAATTTCTAGAGAATTATTTTGACAGAACCATGGAACAAAGAGATATCGTATGCTAATTCTTCCAACCTGGGTTCCTCACATTGGGGCATCACCATGCTTCAAGGATAAATTTATATGTGGTTGAATTCTAATTGTAGGGATTTATTTCTCTCCTTTTCCACTAAATGAATTGGAAAAATCATACAATTAAATACCACACCTCTCATACCATTATCAACCTCGTGATGCACCATAAATTTCCAAAAAAAACTTAGTTTTCCAAAACCTATAAGACACGGGTATATAAATCGAGGATCAAGGGTTAATATATACAAAAACTTCAATCTAGTATCACTATATTTTAGAATCATGAGGAGTACCTTCAAAAACTGGTAGGGCTTGTATCAATAGATGGGAAAGTTTATCCGAACATTTGTAATAGAGGGAGCTTATCTCCCCAACTTATATGTGATGGACCCTTACCAGAATGAGTCATATCATCACCCTAATTTAGGAATGGTGACATGAATGGATTGGGATAAGATTCCAACCCCCTTTCTTATAGAACTAGCTTCACTTTTGGCTTCAAACAAATTCCACAAAGAAAAATAGAACAAATGGTTTTCCAATATTTACAAAAAAATAGATATGCAAATATGGGATGAAACTTTGTTATGTATAATGAGAAAGTATATGATTGGAATTAGATACTAGAAGATAAAAAAAAAAAATTATGAGGATGTGTTTCATATCTTACCATGAGGACATGGTGTAATTATAATGTAGGAATGACGAGTCTTGATGATTATCTTTTATTTTCATATAGACTGAGATTATGGGAAAGATGGTCCTTAATGTTAACTTGGGGTTGTTTTCTCTATTTGTATCTTTCCCTATGGGAATTTCATCTAGAAAGAGATCACAAGGTGTAAAGATTGGATTTCAACCTCAATGGTGAGTCAATCAGACATGGATCTCAGTCCTTAGGATAATAGGATAGATCTAAAACCAA
Source organism: Sequoia sempervirens (assembly GCA_007258455.2). Classification (NCBI taxonomy): domain Eukaryota; kingdom Viridiplantae; phylum Streptophyta; class Pinopsida; order Cupressales; family Cupressaceae; genus Sequoia; species Sequoia sempervirens. The sequence goes on from VDFB02373365.1 coordinate 123,967,785, forward strand.
ATTAAAATGATTTTCAATGCTCAAACTAAATGAATTATAACACCTAATACATGAAACGTAAATTCCTAAAAGTACAAAAAATAAAATCACAATTTGCAAGCAAATTTGAGAAGGGTCTGGACACATGTGCCTGTCACCAAAAATTGCTTTTAAGACCTTTTGAAGGATTGGTTCACCCCTGGGTGAATGGGTCCTGGTTAGGACTTCTAAAAACACTTTTGGTAGTCCTCTGATGCTATATTTTAGCTTCTATTTTGCAAAGGTCCCATTGTTAGAAAGTCAAAAATAAAGTTTGCAACCTAGTTTTCATGGCTTGACAACAATGATAAAAACTTATGCAACAATGCAAAATTGCTCCTTACTTGGTTTTCAATTCTTTTTCAACCTGTCATCTACACATACACAAAGAGAAAAATTGTTTTGTTTGAATGGGGGTTTGACTTAGTCAAACCCCAAGTTTGGTAATTAAACCTTGGTAGAAAGATAATGATAATGGAGAAGGAAATGGTGAATGAACAACACTTGCTACAACTCACCAACCTTCAATGGCTTCCCTTAGAGGATTGAAGATAAACACATCTCTCTAAGGAATTTGATATTTCTTTTCTTGATGGATTTGAACACTTGAAAATGCTTGGATGCTTTAGGATCAACAATGCATATTATCCTTCACAAGATGACATGAACACACATAGGCTTGAGCATGATGTTAGGACCTTGAATGTTGCATAAATAACTGATAAATCTACTCTTGAATGCTATTGACAATAATATTTCCTCATAGGATTGATCTCATAAATTCACTTCATGCATGTTAGATTTCAAATGATCAAAAGACTATGTATTTATGGGTGTTTACCTAATTTTTGAAAAATCAGATTCCAAAAGCCAATAATTGCAAATTGAATTTGAATCAATAAAATGTTGTCAAAAACATATTAAAAAATATTCCTAGGAATTGAAGGGGACCCATTCGACCTTGGGAAAATGGGTCCTGGCCTATAATTCTAGGACACACATTCTCCAATGTAATTTAATTATTGATTGCATTAATTAAATGTTTGTTTTCCTTTTAGAAAATGACAATAATAATGCTTTGGAATACATGATTTGGTAAATTCAAAGCTTAATTAAGTCCAATAAATTAAGGAACCCAAACATAGTGTGAAATTGTAAATGTGTACAATTTCCTACACTTTGTTTAGCCCCTACTTTAGTGAGAGTGAACTTACGCTCATACTGACACTAAAGTAGACAAATATGCATCAAGAGGGGTCCAAGTATACAAGTGTTGGAGAGATAGGATGAAAAAGTTCAAGGAGGATGATCAATCCCCCAAGATCGAAGATCCCATTGTAAACCAACATAAGGACAAAGGGACATACAAGATGTGTAAGGTATGTGTAGCAAGACAAGATACACAAGCATAAAATGTCAAATCCAATGCAAAAATAAAAAGGAAAAAATGATGGACTAGCAAGATGCATTATGCCATGTCCATAAAATACACTCACAAGGGCTAGTATAGTCTAGTATACACTAGGTGAGCCCCAAAGGAAAATTGAGAAACACACACTAGGTCTATAAGGTGTGTACCCATAAAAAAGGGGTGGAAAATGGGACGAATGCACCAAGTCTATAGGTGTATTCCCATACGTCAACCATTCCAAAATTTATACTCCCTTGATAAATTTGATAAGGTGCCACAAAATGGTCAAGATACTATGAGACTACACTACACTAATTCCAAAATTTGTGAACAAAAGTGAAGCCAAAAAAAAAATGTCAAAATGTCAATGCCAAAATGAAATAATTCCAATGTATGCCCCCACTTTAAAGGAATTACTAAATGCGATATTGTGAGAAATTATTTGAAAGTAGAAATAATAAATGTCAATTGATAAAAAGGGCCATGAGAGCTTATTTGGAAAGCCCTATTCCAATGATATGTTTCCAAATAAAGTTTCATCATGAAAAATGAGGTTTTCCCTACATGCAATCCAAAAAGATAACACATAAGGGATCCACAAATTCGGGGTTAGCACATGTATTTTCTATAGTGATATAATAGAGCTTGGAACTATCATCATTCCCCAAATACTCTGTGGAAAAACGAACACAAAGGAGGAATGACACATAGAGAGAAAAAACAAAAAAAAGATTTTGTTTCAACATGGAAGAGACCTGGATGTCTCAATGCCATGCATCATCTCCAAAAGGAATACACAAGACAAAAGAAAAGGAAATGTTCATGACAGATAGAAGAATGGAGATACAAATAGGATCTAATGTCACAACAGGTTTGCTTCCTTTGTATCCTTGCACCAATGGAGTAACAAGGGTCATCCAAAGAAAAATCACAAACATAAAGGTGCACCAAGAAGCACGATATGGGGGATCACATTACATACATGCAATCACGAAGAACATGAAAAGAAAAGAAAGAAAGTATGTCACATGTGAACCAACCTATAACAGTTCGTCTACATCCCAATCTTGTTTTTTCATATATGAAAGGTGGATAACTAGCTAAAGGGGTAATGAAAAGTGTCATACTTGGAAAATCACCAGGTTCAACACGTGGTGATTCACTCTTTTTAGGAGGATTGTCATGTTTGTGCCCATCTAAGTTCATAGAAGTGAAAAACAATAAATTCAATTTATTATGCACTTCATCAATTTTAGCAATCTCATCATCATCATCTAAGCTAATCACATTAGAAGGTCTAATGACAATGTCCATTGTATGTTCTTATTTTTATTGTGGTTTAGAATTTTCATATTGTGGAAAAGGTAGAGAATCATTATTCTTTGTTTGAGTGGGTTTTTTCTTTTCTTCTAATTGACAAGTAATAGCACAACATCTAAGCCTATTCTCTTTAGCATTTCATTTTCTTCTTGCATGGTTTTCAATTTGTGATGGTATAGGAGTTGATTTTTCAACCATCAGTCTCTTTTATCCCCTTAGGGGAGGAATTGAAGGAACCATCGGGGGCTGTGAAACCACTTTCTCTTTAAGCTTATAAACTTGTTTGATTTTAGGAGGTAGAATTGGAATCGTATGGTTATCTCTTGGTCTCTTGTAGGATATAGGTGATGGAATAGCATCATATGTTGTTTCTTTTGGTTCAAGCATCTAGGTTCATCCACAACAATTGGAGTGGGAGGAACAACTATAGATCTTTCATTTTCAAGTGGGATATTGGTTAGGGATAACTCTACCAAATGTTTCTCTTTGAACTTTTGATAGTATTTGAAAAAGAAATATTAACAAGGTTTTATAGGTTCTATAGGTTTAGGCCAAAATAAATCCAATGAAAAGTTACCTTTGGAAGATAAAGGATTAAATCCACTATGATGCACTGTTAAAATTTGGTTATCAAATAGAAATTGCAAGTACTTGTGAATGAACAGCACAATGAAATTCATGGAGCGTAGCCATGGATAGCCTAACTTCACACAAAATTGATCCGATGTCAGGATGATAGAGAATTATACATTTAATTGCTTCGGTCCAACCTTTAATGGAAGAGTGATCAAATCTATCATAGGGCAAGCAAAAAAATCATGTGTTTTGATCCACGCTTTCAATTTTTCATATGAATATTGGTAAAGTTCATGCACAAATAAGAATTCCTCAATGATCACATTCTCTACACACACAAGATCAATTAATATCCCAATTTTAGGCTTGCCATTGATTCTTTCAGCTATGTAAAGAGGACCATCATGTGCATGTTTAATTATCACTATTTGAGAAATAAATGTTAAGAGATGAGTTGGTTTGGCCCTTACGATGTTAAGCATCAATGAATCCAATAATAGTATCTATATCATCTCTATTATCACTCTTATCATCATCAATTATATCTTGTATCTTATCAATATTCATCACATCATTCTTGTTATCACTAGCTTTTACAAATGAAACAGAATGGTTTGGCATTGGATTAGTAAATATTTACAAATTTTGATTAGGCAGTGCTATAGATTTATTTTCTTGATGATTAACTTCACCCAACTAGATGTGATTAGAATCAATGAGGTCTTGCACAATATGTTTAAGATGCATGTATCATTTAGTATCATTTCTAGCTTTTCGATGATATTGGCAAGTCATTTGAATTATTGTTTTGAGGTAAAGGCTTAGTGGTATCAATAGGTCTAACGGTAGGTGAGGAGATTAGGTTCTTGCTCAACTATTGCAACATAACCAAATGGAGGGTATATGGTAATAGAGTGAATTTCCTACTCTTATCCCAAAATTGGTATGGAGTTGCTTTTTTTATGGCAGCCACTTGAGGTTCAACATGGTTGGTTGGTTGAGGTGGAAATTTATCTATATAAAGCCCTTGTTTTTTCTTAAATGATTGAAAATTGTTATGAGGCATAGTTTCAGATTTTTTAGGATGAGTTGAAGCAATTTTTCCTACATGTTGATTAAGTGAGTTATGATAATTATGAAGATTCATGCATAATTGTATAAAAGAGGTAAATTTCATCATCCCAAGCTTACCTTGGATATATTTTTTTGTAATTTATCAATGAAAATTCTTTGAATATCAACATCGAGAAGTTTAATGTTGATTTTTTAGTTTAAAGCAGTTGATAACATGTTATAAAATTAGTGACCCTTTCATCTAAATTTTGCTTACATTGCATCAAATCAAGTAGGGCTATCTTAGGACCTATGTGCACTTGGAAATGGTTGAGAAAGGCATAAAAAAGCTCATTAAATGAGTGGATTGAGTTATTAGGTAAATAAAAAAACCATTCCAAGGTCGTATCTTTAGATTAGCCAAGAGCTTGACTTCAAAAATGAAGTCACTACATAAGGTTTTATATGCTGACACATGGTTGCTAGGATCTCCTTTACCATTGTATTTCTCAAATCTAGGTATCTCTATGCCTTGTGGAATTTGCACTCTTTATATCTCCAATGACAATGGGTTTCTTTTGACATATTGTGAAGGTTATTTATTGTGGTTTTGGTTCAATGTTTCTATTTGTTGTTGAAGGGATGTGACATTTTGGAAATTTTGGTTTATGATGGAATCGTTGGTTGTGTTTTGAGATGGAGGGGAATATGGTGGATGTGTATATGTGTTCGGTATACAATTAAATTGCAAGTTTGTGAGAGGCGAGCGATTCAAAGATATGATGTTTGAATTCACAAAACTAAAAGGATTCCCAGTGGAATACCCAAAGTTGGAGTGATATTGTTGGTTGGTTGCTTTTTTGTAGTAACAGTTGGATTAGTATGTGTAGGAATAGAAGTTATTGTTCTAGGGGGGGTGATAGGAACAACAGTGCCAACAATATATTTTGTACTCATAGTCTTGAAGTTTTTCTAAGGCTTTATCCATTTTTTGCAAGTTCTCTTAAGGGACATGAGTAGCAATTGTTTTAACATCAATAGAAGTAGTGGTCATAGGACATATGACATCAAGAATGGAGTCCAACATGGGTTGACTAATGTCAACACTATGAGTGAAATAGTTGGAAAACCCAAGATCCACAATGGATGTACCAGCACAAGATGCCATGGCTCTCGAACTACATCTCACTGAAGTATTGACAGTAGGACACTAGGTTATGATACTCATACAAGTTTCACTAAAACAAAGTGTGCACACAAAAAGGACAAAAAGCACTAAATAAAGACCTTAATGAGGCCTTGATATAGGAATAATTGATGACAAATTGGACTTAATGAGGCCTTGATTTAGTGTTGTGAGGTGTTTTACGCATCCACACTAGGTCTTGGACGTTGGAAAACTAAATAAAATGCATTTATCGATGTCTTGTAAAGGTGTTGTAAAGTGTTGTAAAAGACTTTCACGCCTCTCTAGACTTAATGGGACCCATATTTCCCTAATTCAATGTTATAAAATTTATTTAATTGCATTATCACATTAATCTAGAAGGCTTGTGAATTAAACTTAATCTTATCTAGTGTTGTAATGTATTTTACACATTCACATTGGATGGTGTGCCTTTCTAAGCTATGTGGACCTCATTTTAATGTTTGTAAAGTATATTTAATCAAACTTTCACATTGAAATTTGTGTCCCTAGCCCTAATTAACCTTTATATCATCATTAATATGCCCCTATAACCCCATATTGTGCATCCTAAGGCATAATTTGATGAAATAACTAAGTCACCATATAAACTTGATTTCCTTACTTCCTAGTATTCCAGCTAGTAGAATGGACCCTGTGGGACCCATTCGCCATTAGGGGTGAATCATTCCCATCTAGGTGGGATCCATTTTCCCTTGATGGCGAATGAGTCCCATTTGAGCCACTTTTGGGGTTTAAGAGGGAAAAATTAGGTTTTAAGTTTAATTTTTCTCTATGTCGGCCTTGGGGATCAAAGTAATGGGAAAATTAGGTGAATTGCCTATAAATACAAGTCTCTAAACCCTAAATCATAACTCATCATCTTTCATTCATCATTTATCATATTCTCAAGTCAAGCAAGTTAGGTATTAACATTCTAAGTCATCAAGATAGCATTTCAGACATTCAAGGGTAGATTCTTCATATTTTTCCAAAAAAATCAAGATCAATCTTCATGGAAAGGTTCTAATTCCATTATTTCATGCTTCATTACATTATTTCTTCATTTTTATTTAATTACCTAAAAAGGGGTTTGACCAAGGAAACCCCCATGCACTAACATCCACCATTTATTTCTCTTTCATTGCATGTTTGCAGATTTAGGTACTTTCAAGGTTTGGAAATCATTGAATATTAAGTTTCAAAGTTTTTGAAGACATATCCTTGTTCACCAAGTCAATATATCAACAAAAATTCATTTACAGTGTCAAAAATCAGAGTTTCAAAGGCAGACACTTGTCAGGAACTGAAGTGTAGACCAAGGGCAGCTTCTATTTCCACTTTTGGATTTTTAGATATTTAGAAGTGGACTCATTCACCATCTATGGTGATTGAGTTCCATTTCTAGGTCTAAAATTTTTTTTCTACAATTTCGGGTACCCATTTATCTGAAACGGGCTCCGAAACAATTTCCCAGATCTGGGACTAATTCACCCAAAATGGAAAATGAGTCCTAGTAGGAAAAAATTTAAGGATTAGTAGCATTTCAGAAGTCATCTCTAGTCTCCAGCAAGTTCTTAGGTGCACATGTTCAATTTCATTCATTTTTGTTACAGTTTACTTTCATTTCTAGGTCTTTTTGCATATCATAATGTGTTTTCAAACAGCTTGCATTTCAATAGTTTTCCTTTAATAATCAATCTCTTTCATTCATTCCTTGTATGTATGCATTGCATCTAAGCATATTCCATCCAACCTTGCATTAATCTTGATTGTAGACATTTCCCATTTTGGCCTACCTCTCTCCTTTTAGGTGAAAAACCCTAGAAGTGTTAGGGAGTTTGTGGTGCCAAAATATGTCTTCATTTTGGTGAACCTACTTTTTGAATATCTTCTTGTCTGATTTGGATTCCATCACCATCCTATAATTAACATTGCACTGCATTGCATTTCATTTTTCATTAGTTAAGTGGCATTCTAGGTTTTCAAATCTTGCATTAGTGAAAGTGCATACAGGTTGCACTTTTGCATCTAAATCATTGAGAATTTTTGAAATTCTGCATTTGCATCCTAGGTCAGCATCATAGAGCATAGAAAACATCAACATCACTCAGAAATTTTTTAAAATTCTAAAAAAAATCCCTATTGGAACTCATTCACCACCTTGGGCGAATCAATTCCTTTTCACCCCTGAAATTGCCTTTTACATAACTGAAAACCTCATTTTTAAGCTTTTTTTTGCTGCCCTTAACTATCTATATCAATTGGCTAAGTTTATGTAACATGCATTTCATTAGATCTAGCTTAAATTAGCTCATTTCATGTACTGTTTAATTTTAAATTTGCATCTCCCACCTTTCATCTTTTAGGTTGTTGCATAATATAATCAAAAAATTATCTTGTTGCACATCTGAAAATTGCATTTAAACATTTTATTTTAAGTCATTGCATTTCCCTTTCTTTCCTTTTTCATCATAGCATGTTTTCTTTCAAAAGATGTGGCTTTGATATGGTTAAAAATGGATTACATAAGTACAAAATTCCCTCTTATGAGTTCAATTTTGATTACAACAATGAGGTCATTAAGAAACATTTTAATCATCACACCATTGACACAATCCTTAATATTACATTTCCCATTGGTGATAATGGTAGTATAGACAATCATAACAATCATACTTGTTCTTCTCCCAATACCTCTCATATTAGTGACAAAGGTATCTTGGTGAAGGAAGATACAAGCATTGATGGTCTTGATTGTCCATCTCCTTATTCCCCTTTGGAAGATGTTAGACAACAAGAGCATGTGATCATAAAAAAATTTCTAGGCATTACTTTACCTAGTCTCCATAATCATGATAATCAAACTTGTTCTTCTTCTAATATCCCTCCTCCATAAAAAGAGGATAGGTTAGTGTTAAAAGTTGCACCTGTTAAGAATCATGAGAACCTTGATCCTCCCTTCCCTAACACTCCTACCATTTGGAATAATCTATTTGAAAATCATAGTGGTCCTTCTTTTGCTCCCCCCCCCACTTGTGATGAAGCTACTTCACAAATTTCAACCTTGGATGAACATATTATAAGCTCTCCTATTAGGGTAGATAATATGGAACAAGAGAATGAGACCTTAGATAATCAAATAGAGTCTTCCCCTAATCTCCCTACTATCGATAAACATGAAAATTCAACCATTGATCATTCCCCTACTTGCGATGCAGTCATTTTAGAAGAACCAATCCATGACGGTCAAGCAAATTTGATTCATAGTTCTCCTAAAAACTCTCCTTCTAGGGAGAATATCAGGGTACTAGCAAATGATAAAAATACTAATGTGTCTTCCTTAGATAACAAGGTGATTCTTGATTTCCCTTTATTAGAGATACATCAAACCAAGACCATTGAGGTTATGAATATGCAAGTGTCCATTAGATCCCCCTCAATCAACGAACCTCATACATACCTCGTGGGACATCCTACGAACCCTCTAATTCTCTACCCACCTTTACACAAACAACAAACTCAAAATCAACCTAAACTTATCCTTTATCCTCCTTCAAACAAACCTAAAACTCAAAACCAACCCGAACTTGTCCTTTACCCACCTAAAAACAATGTTTCGAAGCAATTGAGTCATAATACTATTGCTCATACATATAACACTCAAAACAATCCATCACCACCACAACCAACTCCAACCTCCTTACCTTTTCCCAATTCTATACTACCTAGTGCTCCTCGATTAAGGGAGTATGATCTTGTTGAGAAACTTAAGAGCACTCCCGCAAAGATATCCCTATGGGATTTACTTCAAACTTCACCTACCTATCACACTATGCTTCAAACGGCCTTACAAAAAGTTCCTATCCCTTCTAATGCGCAACCAACTGACATAGCAACCATACTTCAAGGAATAAACAATAACATTGTTTTCCACCAAAGTGAACTCCCCTCTTTGGCAGTGCAAAAACAAAATGATCCTTTCTTGATCATAGCTCAATACAAAAAATAGGGATAAAGAGAACTCTTGTCGATACTAGTTCTTCCCTTAATGTGTATAGTGTGAGTCTTCTGGATAGGCTTGGCATTGATTAATTGAACATTCAACTTGATTCTTTATTCATTAAGGGATTTGAAAATGTCAAAAAGAAACTGCTCAGGGTGATCATTATACCTCTTACAATTGGAGTGGCCACATTGAATACACCAATCCATGTTATGCCTCATGATATTTCATGTAATCTTATCTTAGGAAGATCGTGGATTCAAGCAATGAATGGTGTTCCTTCCACTCTTCATAAAAAAATGAAATACATTTACAACAAAAAATTATACACCCTTGACGCTAATCCTGTGCCTTATAGTGTCTTACAACTTGAGAAAAAAAAATAAAATCCCTTGAACACATCAACATCCACTACACACATGGAACCCATACAATTGAAAAATAAATAACAACACTCAAAGCTATTAGATGATGATTGGGGTTCCTTAGATTTCGTACCAACATTCATGGGTGAGTACAAGATCATCAACAAAGATTCCAATGAGAGACTTGAAAAATCAATCATGTCAACACAAAACTTAGAAGACCTTTCAAAAGCATCCACCTCAACCACTTTAGACAAACAACAAAATTTGATGAACTTAATCACGAACAACCACTTGATCTAAAAGAAATGAAAAAGCTTTATGGAAGAGGTTACGAGCTTATGAAACAACTTGGATACAGTGGAAAAGGATGTGGTGCTAACAAACAAGGTATTTGTAACCCTATCGATCCTATCACACAACATACAACTCATGGTCTTGGTTATTGTCCTTTGATAGAAATCACAAAGCCTTCACTCAACATCAACACCATCACAAACAATTCATCAAAGCAAACCTTAACCATAGTGCATCATGAACTGATTGACACTAGTGGTCTTAATGGTTATCCTTTGAAAACAAAGGAATCTTTTCTTAATGTCAATTTCATCTCTCAAAACACTCCTAAATTTAATTCGTTATATTTTACACCCTCTTGCCAAGGAGCGAACAAACTCTCACAATCTGCCCAGTCTTGCGTAAGTATGACAAATAATACTAAGCAAGATGTATCTTTGTCTCAAACTATAGGAACATCTTCTACCATTGATCAAGAGGGTATCTTTTCAAGACTCCTCCAAAATCACTTGATAACCCTTCCTCCAAGAACTCAAAAGAAATTCTATTACAAGACTTCATTTTGTGCATATCATAGAGTTCATGATCATTCCACTAATGAATGTAAGGATTTGAGTAGTAAAATCCAACATTTTAAGGAGTTTAGTGTTCTTCTCTATGTGGGGGCACCTAATTCTTATAATTGATATTGATTTTCACTCTAGCATGCATCTTATCCATCATTTTGGCTTTCCCTTGTTCTGCACTAAGTGGTGGCAATGGGTTAGATAGCCTTGTCCTTGTATGTCACTTGTCATTTTCTCTTTTGGCTAGTCACTAACCTTTCATGAACATATAAGAGCAATCTTGGGATGTGGACAACATGCCTTAAGTTGGCTCGAACGTGACATACTACCATTTTCATGGCGTAGCTTATAGGAAACATATGACTTGGCATAGGCCTTTCTAAGTAAGCTCTCATGTCTTCCTCTTCTACTTTAAAGCAATTTCTCATAGTAATGGTGTTATAAACTGCTTTCAAGTGGGGGTATACATCAATACTCACATTTCATTGTGTGATTTTCTTTTCCTTGTGATTTCCTCTCTTGGAAACATTAGGTATAATGTTGCTCAGGATGAGACCTTGCATTTTTCCTCTCTTGGAAACAAGATGAGACCATCTACACTTTTCCTCTCTTGGAAACATTAGGCACAATGTTCCCTAAGATGATACATTGCACGAAATAAGAAAAATCCCTTTGAACATTCCTCACACTATTTTTCACTTACAATGTCTATGAGTGTCAAGCATACGAAGTTTTGCTTACCTCATAGAGCTCAAAAATCTTTTTCATTGTGGCATCTTATTAAATTTATCAAAAGGTATAACTTTGATATGGTTGAGTGGGAAGCCAATTCCAAGGAATGACTTTTCCCCATAGCCACCTGTGTGTGTGTGAGCACATATCGGTCGTATGTGTCTCACCTTTTAGGACTTCTCACCTGAAAAACAACCAAGAGTTTTGTCACCTCAGAGTGAGTATGCATTTTTGGACAAACAACCTAGATTTGATCCACAATGTGTTGAACAAATGGTCGAAGCTTGACCCACCCTTTTTATTTTCGTTCTTCTCTTCCTTCTAGTTATTGCCATTTTATGATCATGTATCTTGTTCTGCTACAAATCATTCACCTTGTGTGTGTCCTTTTGTGCTTATGTTGGTTTGACTTAGGATCTCAGATCATGGGGGCTTGTGCAATCTCCTTTAATCTTTTCCATCCTTTTCCATCCACATTGGTATAATTGGACCCCTTCTTGAATGTCTACTTTAGTGTGAGTTTGAAGCAAGTTCATCCTCTCACTAAATTGGGGGCTAACTGTGGACACGGAAAAAGTATCCCTTTTTTCTTGCTTGATATGGGAATAATTGATGACAAATTAGACTTAATGAGGCCTTGATTTAGTTTTGTGAGGTGTTTTACGCATCCACACTAGGTCTTGGACCCTGGAAACCTAAATAAAATGTGTTTATTGATGTCTTGTAAAGGTGTTGTAAAGTGTTGTAAAAGACTTTCATGCCTCTCTAGACTTAATGGACCCATCTTTCCCTAATTCAATGTTATAAAATATATTTAATTGCATTATCACATTAATCTAGAAGGCTTGTGAATTAAACTTAATCTTAATCTAGTGTTGTAATGTGTTTTACACATTCACATTGGATGTTGTGCCTTTCTAGGCTATGTGGACCTCATTTTAATGTTGAAAAGTATAATTAATCACACTTTCACATTGAACTTTATGTCCTTGTACCTTATTGACCTTTATATTATCATTAATAGGCCCCTATAACCCCATATTGTGCATCCTGAGGCATAATTTGATGAAATAACCAATAAAGTCACCATATAAACCTGATTTCCTTACTTCTTGGCATTCCAGCTAGTAGAATGGCCCATGTGGGACCCATTCACCATTAGGGGTGAATCATTCCCATCCAGGTGGGACCCATTCACCCTTAATGGTGAATGAGTCCCATTTGAGCCATTTTTGGGGTTTAAGCGGGAAAAATTAGGTATTAAGTTTAATTTTTCTCCATGTTAGCCTTGGGGATCAAATTAATGGGAAAATTAGGTGTATTTCCTATAAATACAAGTCTCTAAACCCTAAATCATAACTCATCATCATTCATTCATCATTTATCATATTCTCAAGTCAAGCAAGTTAGGGTATTAACATTCTAAGTCATCAAGATAGCATTTTTCATACATTCAAGGGTAGATTCTTCATCTTTTTCCACTGAAAATCAAGATCAATATTCATGGAAAGGAACCAATTCCATTATTTCATGCTTCATTACATTATTTCTTCATTTTGGTTTAATTACCTAAAAAGGGGTTTGACCAAGGAAAACCCCCATGCCCTAACATCCAACATTTCTTTATCTTTCCTAATGTGTTTGCAAATTTAGGTACTTTGAAGGTTTTGAAATCATTGAAGATAAAGTTTCAAATATTTTGAAGACATCTCCTTGTTGACCAAGTCAATATATCAACAAAAAGTCATTTACAGTGCCAAAAATTAGAGTTTTAGAGGCAGACACCTGTCAGGAACCAAAGTGCAGACCGAGGGCTTATGTTTCCACTTTTGGATTTTCAAAAATTCAAAAGTGGACTCATTCACCATTTTTGGTGAATGAGTCCCATTTCTAGGTCTAAAACGTGTTTTCTACAGTTTTGGATACCCATTTGTCTGAAACAGGCTCTGGAACAGTTTCCCATATATGGGACTAATTCACCCTAAATGGGGAATGAGTCCTAGTAGGCAAAATTTTTAGGATTTTTAGCATTTCAAAAGTCATCTCCAATATCTAGCAAGTTCTCGAGTGCACACATTTAGTTTCATTCATTTCTATTACAGTTTACTTTCATTTCTAGGTCTTTTTGCATATCACAATGTGTTTTCAAACAACTTGCATTTCAATAGTTTTGCTTTAATAATCAATATCTTTTATTTTTTCTTTGTATTTAGACATTGCATATAAGCATATTCCATCCAACCTTGCATTAATCTTGAGTGCAGACATTGCTCATTTTGGCCTACCTCTCTCCTTTTAGGTGAAAAACCCTAGAAGTGTTAGGGAGTTTGTGGTTCCAAAATATTTGTCTTCACTTTTGAATACCATTTTGATTTTAAATCATGCACTATCTTTAACCAATTGAACTAAATGCAAAAAACTACAAAAATATGCAATTTTTGAAACTGAAATAGAGATCTACAAGTATAGGAAAATCAAGCAGACAAAGACAAAGTAGTGTGTAGAATTTTTGAAAATCACCTGTACTAGGATAGGTTCGCCTTAGGATGAATAAGTCCTAGGATAAGGTTCTGAAAAATTCAAATTTGATTGTTTAACTTGATATTTAAGCTCACTATTCCTAACTACAAATAGATTCTTCAGTGACAGTTTTTCCATAAATATGATGAAATGAAAATGCAATTTTAAATGACAATATATGAAAAAATGACAACTTTTTTTAATGCAATTTTGAATGAAATGTTGATCTAAATGACTAAAACACACCTTAATGCAAGCTATTATGCAAAATGTATGCAATATTTTTGGATGAATTTTTATGATTTTAAATGATGCAACTATGCAATATGTAACCTTAAATGAAATGCAAAACAAGATGATGCAAAACCTATATCTAGGGTTTCAAGGATCTCCAAATCAAAAAGTTATGATGTAATAAAGTTAGGTTTACCAAAATGAAATGTTGGAAAAGATGGTCCTTAATATTAAGGGAGTGTTTTCTCTATTTGTGTCTTTCACTAAGGGAATTTCATTAGGAAAGAGATCACAAGGTGTAAAGACTGACTTTCAACCTGAATGGTGAGTCAATCAAACCAGGATCTCAGTCCTTAGGAAAATAAGACAAATCTGAAACAAAATTAAAATGATTTGCAATACTTAAACTAAATGAATTATAAGAACTGATACATGAAATGCAAATTGTTAAAAGTATAGAAACTAAAATCATAGTTTGCAAGTAGATCTAAGAAGGGTCTAGACACATACACCTGTCACCAAAAATTGGTTAGGGTTTCTAAAAACACTTTTGGTTGTCCTTTGATGTTGGATTTTAGCTTTTTTTTTGCATTGGTCCCACTGTCAGAAAGTCCGAAATAAAGTTGGCAACCTAATTTCATAGCTTCACAACAATGATGACAACTTATGTAACAATGAAAAATTTCTCCTTAAGGTGTTTAATTCTTCTTCAACTTGTAATTTGCAAATACATAAAGAGAAAAAATATTTTGTTTGAATGGGGGTTTACCTTATTCAAACCCCAAGTTTGGTAATTAAAACTTGATAGAAAGATAATGATAATGGAGAAGGAAATGATGAATGAAAAATTCTTGCTACAACTCACCAAACCTTCAATGGCTTCCCTTAGAGGACTAAAGACAAACACATCTCTCTAAGGAATCTGATCTTTCTTTGCTTGATGGATTTGGACACTTGAAAATGCTTGGATGCTTTAGGATCAACAATACATATTATCCTTCACAACATGACATGAACACACATAAGCTTGAACATGATGTTAGGACCTTGAATGCTGCAATAAATGCATGGAAAACTTTAGTGGTGAATCTTCACCAATTGGAAAATTCTAGAAATCGGCCAACTCGAAATTGGCACTTTAATCGCACCCAACAAGGTGTCCAAATCACCTGGATTTTATGAATTATCGGTCCAATGCATGTCCAGTCGCTAACGATTTTTTTTATGAGGCATATTTAAGCAACAAATTCACCATAACAAACTATGCATTTCAAATGGACCAATTAATATTTTCATCTAGAATCCCAGAAGCATGCAATAAAACACCTACATACAAGTATCAATATCGATGGTTCCTAGTTTACTGTTGCAACTATTCCATGAATGCTAGTCTCAACAACATTGACAGTTTGGTATGTAGATGCTACGCTAGTGCTTTAATAGTGTCTCTACATTTTGAAAGGAAATTTTTCTTTTTTAAAGGACTCTTCCATGTACCTTTGTGTTTTTGTGTGACAATGTTTGATGATATTCTTATAGAACAACGGTTCAACTCTTGTAGTTCAAACAGTGGATTTTGGCATGAATAGTGTTGTGGATACCTTGAAGTTGTCAGTATGATCTTGCAACCTCATAGTGTTGCCTTGATTCTTGAACTTGCATGAGCATGAGTAGTGCTTGAATAAAAAATAAATTTAGATGTTTTTTGTTGTATGGAGACAGTTGAATTAGTGAATTGTTCTGACATTTTAGTTGACATCATTGATTTCAGGGGGAGTTTCACAGTTGTCATTTTTTTATGGTTTTTGTATATAGCTCTTAATGCAGTGAAGTATTCACTCAATCAATTTTGATTCATGATTGGCATGTGTGATTTGACATGGATATACAAAGAAAATTACACCATTTTTTTGATATGGTAGTGATATTCATGGTTGACATATATGCTTTGATAGTTTTCTACACTATGGAAATCATTATGATACACTATGACAGTGCTTTTATTATGGCTTACACATTTTGGTTCTAACAGTGTTTTGGTGTTCACTGTGATAGCAGTTTATAAAGCTTGTTTATTGGTTTCTTGGTGCTTGGCTCCTCTATATAGGTTACACATTGATAACATATTGATTTCATAATTTCTTTATTTTCTGCAATTGCTATTCATGGATATTCAGCTACTTCAACTTGTACCCCTTTGAGCTTTGGCATTGTTGTCAAAAGGGGGCAAAAATGAATAGTCAGGATGCTTCATTCATTGATAACAGTGGTATTCATGCTTGATAGCAGTTTATTTATGAATAGTGGTATTCATTCATGCTTGACAATAGTTTATTGAGCAGTGGTATTCATGCTTCAATTTCATTTTGACAGTAGTTTCATTGCATAGAGGACAACATGCTTTGATTTCATTACATAGAGGACATGTATTATAACAAGGACAACATGTCTATCATGTATAGTCTTGATGTTTGAAATCAATGCCAAAGGGGGAGTTTGCTGACCCCTTTGAAATTGGGTAAGTTTGACATTAATTTCAAGTTGAACATTCACACTGATACATATTTGAAGGCATAAGGATTATTGTTTTTGGTTGATAGTTGGTGATTATTGGTTATCATTGATATGTGATTAAGGAAGCAATAATTATAAAGTTTTGAACCTTGACTTAGCACTTGGTTCCATGGAGTCTTAGATTGACAAGCATTATGATGTTGTGATATTCATGCAAGATAAATATGATGAAAAAGTTGACACAATGATATTTGAATTTTTTTTATATACAAAATGAAAAGACATAATGAAATGTCTTGACATCATTTACCTTAAAATTTAATCATGTGTAAAACTCAAGGCAGCTGCTAGCCTAAAATTCTAGTGAGGCTATAACAACATTAAATGCCAGTGATGTGTTTTTCCAGTGAAGTAGTTGTGTTTTCCAGTGAGGCAGTTGTGTTTTCCAGTGAGCCATTTTGTGTAGCCAGTGAGGCTTTTCCAATGAGGCATTTTGTGTAGCCAATGAGGCACAAAAAGTAGCTAGTGAGGCTCTATAATTAGTGGGATTTTATTAATCCAGCGAGGATTTTTTCTCGAGTGGTTTTTATCCCTATGAGGGTTTTCCACTCATAAAAATTTTGTGTTATGGTTCTTTTGTGGTCCATGTGATTATCATGATTCATGCAATTTAGTCTTGTTGCTTCATTTATCTACTTTGCAACATTTGAGTTTTCATGATTGTTTAAGGATCTACTATTGGCTATCACATTTGGTTACACTCTTTAAATTGAAATTTCAATGATTACAAAGAGATTATGTGTTTTGAAAAACCATTGAATTGAAGTTGATTATTGAAACACTTATTCACCCCCCCTCTTAGTGTTTCCCGTACTCCAACATTTTTTATGTGAATGATTGTCCAAAATCTCCTGCTGAGATGGAGGACATGACCAAAGTACCATATGTGAGTGTAGTTGGTAGTCTGATGTATGTTATGGTGTGTATGAGACCAGACATTTCCCAAGTAGTGGGAGTCTTTAGCCATTTTATGGAAAATCCTGGATGGGTGCATTGGGATGTGGTTAAGAGAGTGTTCAAATATTTATGGGGTACTTCTAAGTATTCCTTGTGTTTTCATGGTTATCCTATTGGACCTCATAATTCTATGAGTATTCATGGATATGTGGATTTAGATTGGTCAAGTGACATTGATAGAAGAAGATCCACCAGCGGTTACATATTTATGATGTTTGATGGTGCTAGATCAGTTGGATGAGTAAGTGAAAGGTTGTAGTTGTGTTGTCCACAGCAGAGGAAAAGTATATGGCAGCCACTCATGCTTGTAAGGAAGCCATTTGGCTTAAGATATTGTGTTTTGATATTAGTTTAGATGCAGGAAAGATTACTATTTTTTGCAATAGTCAAAGTGTGATTTGTCTAGCAAAGAATCCAACCTTCCATGCCAAAACAAAGCACATTGATGTTCAGTATCATTGTGTTCATGATATGGTAGCAGACAGAAAGGTGAACTTGGAAAAGGTTGACACTTTGGTGAATGTAGCAGATACACTGATAAAACCAGTAAGCATAGAGAATTTCAGATGGTGTTCTGATTCCATGGGTCTTGGGGCCCTGAGCGGATGATTTCATATGACTCTTGGTAAGTTTTTGACAAGTGGGAGAATGTTGGGATTAAGGTGTCTCAACTGTAGAATCCTAATATTGATTAATTTAATGTATTATTGTATTTTTATGTATTATTTAATTTCCTACATTGCCTTGTCATCAATCGGGACCCATTGGCTAGGTGGCATCCCTGTTGGAGGTGATTAGATGTCACATCATCATCCAAAGTGGAGGTAGGAGTCCCACTTTGGAATTGTAATGGAGTGAATTTGCACCCCTTGCAAATTCCCTGTTTGAATACCCTCACCTTAGAAAATTAAACCCAACGATGCTTTTCCACTTCATCCATTCAATTCCCACCCACTTGGCAGCTATCTATAGTGTCAATGAGGGAATTTTTGTGGGGGATGCTAGCACAACGCACGGATTTCTACGTGGTGCACTTTCATCGTGACAGGATTCTTGCCTCTGAAATCTACATAAGTGTTACACTTCTCCATTGGTGACAAAGAGTAATGCCCCTACACCCTTGACCAAACTCGAATGGCTCTTTTGGATTGCTATTCACTTCAAAAAAAATCAATCTTCATTCAATTGGACCTTCTATGCATCGCTACACACTTCTTCAAGCTTCTTCACATTTCTACACATCTTCTAGAGCTTTTTCAAAGCACTCTCCACCATTGTTGAAGCTCTAAGGCATCACCCTGCTAGATTTCACTCTCGTTGTTGCAGCAATGATTGCACCATCAAGCTTGCAAGCTCACATCTCCCTTCACATGCTTGAGGGTACCTTGTTTGGGAGGTGATATCCACTTTACATTGTATTGTCATTTGGTTTTCTAGCATAGTGTTTTTACTACTACTTGGTAGAATTTTCTTGCATTACTTTCTTTATCACATTTTCTTTCTCATGGCTATTTTGGTTGTCTGTGGAGGTGGGAACACTGAAACAGGGGTTTGACTACGGCAAGCCCCTAAACAGACCCAACATTTTTCCCTATTCTACTGTGTGTACGTGATCACATTCATGTGGAGCTTGCGGGAGACTAGACCATTCATAAGTTAGATTTTTACCACCCTCACTCTTTTCAAATTATAGTTAGAACTTCAAAGTATTTCTTTCGCTATTTTGTTATTCTATCATTTCTATTTTTATTATTGTATTAAACTATGTTAGTTAAGTAGTTAGCACATCTCTGTGATTTTGTACTGAATCTTGCACTTTCTATCCATACGAATGCTAACACACCAGTGAGATGCCAGTGTGTCGCACTATCCTCCCTGTTCTGTGTTGTTGTCCTCTACCAAAGAGTTGTTTGAGGCATAGTTTGAGATCTAGAAATTTTCTCTCTTAACCCCCTAAAAACTCTCGAGTTAGCAAAAAGGTATAAGTATTAATATTTCTATTCTTTCTCTACCTTAAACACTTTGCAAAACCCTTAAACAACCCTTAGCATGAGGTAGATCAAGGTAACTAATCATTCTAGACCCTCCTATGACCTGGGTTCCTGAGCATTCGGTCCCCCTCTACATTTTGGTGAACCTGACGTGAACCATTCTGGTTCTGTTTAGCAGTGCTGAAATACCCTTCCCTCATGTTCTAGGATTGTTGTGGGTGTGAGTGTTGTAAGGCGCCTAGCCTTGTAACCCAACCTACGACCCCTAGTGGCATAGTTGGGAGGATTTCTAAGTGTTACAAAGCGAAACCTTGAGTGGGTAACCATCTAATTATGAAACCCTTGGGGGATCCTACAAAAGTTCTATCTAGTATACACAAATATGGCTTCCTTCCTACAACTACCCATCCCATCTGTGCAACCTGCGAGTGGATCTCCTGCAATAACATTCACCTCACAGGACTTGCTAATGAATGCTAATAGAGAACCATCTCCCTTCTACATCCCCACATGTATCAATGGGAATACCGTAACTGATGTTCTCATTGACCCTACATGTCGCATGAATGTCATTATAGAGGAGATCATGTTGATAAATTTTTTACATAAGGATGGATATGATGAGTCTAGAAGCACTACACATACACATTATGGGCTTTCCATCCCTCCCATCAGTTGTATCACCTTGTTAGTCCTAGTTGGTCCCAAGACTATGAATGCACTCTTTGATATCATCCCGGGATTCAAACTGTTCAGAATGAAACTAGACATTTCCTAGCTAGTTTTCATGAATATAGTTCCCTCAGTAATTCATAAGTTCTTGAAGTTTTCCCATGAGGGTTTTGTGCATGTATTCCATGACACCGATTACAAACTGATGATTGTGCATGGGGGATACTCACTTGATCACTTATGTCCTACCCCTGTTGGCTCGCTCCCTCCTAGGAAAGACCTATTGTATCAGACTTATGTGAAGTATGAGAGGGAGGCATAATGCCAAAGGTGAGATACCCTCATTATCCCTATGCCATTTCACATAGAGCTTTCATGATGGCAAGGCATTAGGCTACCTCTGTCGCTCGAAAAAGGGAGGAGGAGAAGTCCGCACAGGGCTCTTCTTCTTCCTCTATTATTCCACCTGATGCTTCCTATCGCCCTATTGCAGCACCCTCAAATTCTACTCCTATGCATCTCTTAGGGATTTTGATGGTGCCTGCATAATAGAAGGCCAAGCATCAGGTGTTTGAACTTCTTTTCTTAGCCACGGTGCCTCGGCTCATTTTTTATGGTAAGGGGAAGGGTCCCCATGGAGCATCTTCTACATTTTGGCCTCTGTGGCCTCCTACTACTCCTACCTCTAAGGTAGTGAATGGGAAAAGGCCCATTGCTGAGGTGCTCAAGCCTGATCCCCCCGTTCTTGTTGCATATTCCTCTCCATCTCCTCCTTCTATTCCCATCTAGGAGTCACTCCCTTCATCGAAAAAAATGTTGATGGATGCTTCTATGGATGAATAGGATCCTTTTTTTCCTTCTCAGTTTATAGCCTCTAGCTCTTGGATCCATAGAAATTTCCTTGAGCATGAGTGAAAGCTTCAGGGGAAGGTTATGGCCACTAAGCAGACCACCTTACAAAAGAAGGAAGAGGAGAAACAGGTCCTACTTCGACATCGTCTACTATGTCCTCCTCTTCCACTCTTTTTGCTTCACTTCCCTCCACCTCAGTCTTGCTTTCACCTCCCCCTGTGAGCATGAAAAATCCTCACCCGAAGAGGGTGCAGGTATTCATTGCTTCTTCAGTAGCCTCCCCTTCTAATTTCCCTTTCGGACATCCCACCTTTTTCAAAACTCATGGACATGTCGAACACCTCGATGGTTTCCATCATGGTTTTCTCATCTTCCTCCTCACCCTCTACTTCATCTATGGGGATTTCACATTCCTCAATGAAGTGAAAGATGGAGGATGACCATACTTGCAATGAGGGTTGGAACAAGGTTTCATCTTCTTCGGAGGGTGGTTCTACATTGTCTTGTGCCATCCTAGTGATGGAGGTAGCCCTGACATCCCAAGAGTTCATCACTTCTCCCAAATCTTTTGGTGAGGCTAGTGGTGGATCTCGGGCAACACCTACATCGCCCACTAAGTTGACGCATGGAACTCCTATAAAGGGCATGTTCAACTCTGTAGATGATGTCCCAACCCTATTAGTGATCTTTGTGAGATCGCTGACATTAACCTAATAGGAACTAAGTGGAGAAGACCTTAAAGGGCCTTCTTCCTTAGCTCTTGTTGTAGGAGGGTCAAAGGGTACCCCCTTGATATTCTTCCCTTTCAGGATCATCCACCCCCCCCTTACAGCGATCTAGATTGGGAGAAAAATGACCTATTGGTTGATGAGGACTACGGGGTGCCTCTTTTTCATTTGTATATTAAATTGTGTGTGTGTGTGTGTGTGTTGTGTTCCCCTGTGTTTGTCTTATATGTTCCTGGATGACCCTTGTCACTCTTGTAGGTGCTTGGATACAGGATTATTTTTTCGTTGTAAAAATTCTTCCATTTGTGACAACATTCTTCTCTTTGTCATGTAAAGATTTTTGACAATTGGGGATGATTCAAAGTGTTGGGGGAATTTAGGCCTCCCCTCCATGTTGACCCAAATTTTTACTTTCATTTTGTTTTCACGTGCCATGGTCATATGATATAGTAGGGGGTCGATAACAGTTCATTTATATATTATTATATCTATTTATCTATAATTATGAGCAGCTGTAACCTTGAAATATCAAATCCCCATGTCTCTTGTTCATTATATTTTTATCTGACTTTCCTTTTTATCTTTCTCTCTTATTTGCTTACTTCGTGATGTTGTGGTGCTTATGTGTTTTCCCTCATGTGTGCAACAAAATTACCATGGTTACATATTTCCATGTTCCGTGGGCCACAACATCACCTTTATTCTTGCTTTTCTCTCCTTAGGATGTCACGTTCCTTTGTTCTTGGCATGCACCATTCCTAGGGGGGGCTATCACACTGCCTTGATTTTTAGAAGATGCATTCAGTGGCCAACGAATCCTTTCTTGAAAATTTCTATTTTTCAAAATTTGCATTCTTCAACATGGGCTCCTATGTGAATTTTTCTTTCATCTCGAATTCATAAGATAGAATCTGTAATTTTCCTTATGAGGGAACATTCTATATTTCCAATTCCTTGATGAAAGGAATCTTTCAGAAGGAATCCTTGATGCTAGAATCATTGGAAAAAAATGTTTCTTTTCAAAAACATTATACCTTTTGAACTGAGCGTCGCTTGAGTGGACCCCTTTTCTTTTGAAGGGTTCCTAAGGGACCCCTTTGAAAGTTCTTCCTTCAAACTATTGACTATCTACTTACTTGCCTGTGTGGCTTCTTTGTTTATATCTAACATGTTTTTTCTATGGTAAAATGTTGCTTTGTAGGTGTGCATGTGAAGCTACTTTTCAATTAGACTCTGTGGAGCCTCTGACATCTGGCTTCCTTCAGGACTGAGAACTTGGGGGTGCCTCCTTTGCAAGTTTGAGGACCTATGAAGTGCTTACATCCTGTGGGATCTCTTTGTTCAACTTTGTAGCTCCAAGGACCTATAGAGCCTTTTTTTCACCATTTTTAGGTCTTCAGATTGATGGAACATGTTTGTTCAACTCTCCTTGGGTTCGAGGACCTGCAAAGCCAGCGTCTCTTCATGTACTTTTGGGTGGGTCAGATTGCAGTCTACTTCCTTGATGGTTTAGGTATACATTTCTAAACTCTTTCAATCTACTTTACCTCACATCTAGTATCACATATGCTCACTAAAGTGGGGGGAAAATGTCATGGAGTGAATTTGCATCTCTTGCAAATTCCCAGTTTGCATACCCTCACCTTATAAAAAATAAATCTAGCGATGTTTTTACACTTCATCCATTTGATTCCCACCCACTTGGTTGCTATCTGTAGTGTCGATGGATGATTTTTTGTTGGGGACACAAGCGCAACATGCAGATGTCTATGTGGCATGATGCCATCCTGACTCAATTCTCACCTCTGGAATCTATAGAGGCGCAACACTTATCCATTGGCGACAAAGAGTGATGCCCCTATACCCTTGAACAACCTCAAATGACTCTTTTGGGCTATTATTCACTTCAAAACAATTCATTCTTCATTCAATTGGATCTTCTACGCATCTCTACACACTTCAAGATTCTTCATGTTTCTACACATCTTTTGGAGCTTTTTCACAAAACTCTCCACCATTTTTTAAGCTCTAAGGCATCACCCTATTGGATTTCACTCTCGTTGTTGCGGCAATGATTACGCCATCAAGCTTACAAGCTCACATCTCCCTTCACATGATCGAGGGCACCTTGTTTGGGAGGTGAGATCCACTTTACATTGCATTATCATTTGATTTTGTAGCATAGTGTTGTTACTACTACTTGGTAGCATTTTCTTCCATTTCTTTCTTCATCGTTGTGTCGCCAAAAAATGTATAGTTGACATTTTTATACTCACTTGAGTCTTTCTAGTGGACTTTGGCTTGATTTGGCCTAGATTTAATGTTGTAATGTGGCCAACACGTTCACATTAGGTCTTGGACCCTTATGAATCATTAAGACTTCTAGGATGTCTTATAAAGGTGTTGTGAAGTGTTGTAACCCACTTTCACACTTTTCTAGGACCCTTTCATCATAATTCACTTAAATAACTCCTTTTTATTACTTAACAAGCCTTATTTCAAAGTGTTGTAACTCACTTTCATGCTTTTCTAGACTTGTCTTCACTAATTTGACCCTTTCTTATGTTTAAATGACCCTTTAATACACTTTTCTGTCATTTTTAAGTGTGTTTTTGAGGATGTTCCCGTTGGACAACATTTAATGCCCCTTAATTCTGACACCTACTTAATTTGCTTAAGTGGGACTAATTCGCCAATAGGGGCGACTTAGTCCTTTTTGGCACAAAACTCAAAATTATTTTAAATTTATGGCAGGATTTTGTCCTCTAACCCTTGAGGTCGGCCTGTGATGTGTTATTTTCAAGAAATTTTAGTAAAATCATGTATAAATAAGGTTTTTTCTCCTCATTTTACATCTCTCCCATTCATTCATTTAATCTCCTGAGCATTCAAGCATTCATTCACTTAATAATTCTCAAGCATTCAAGCAATCAAGCATAATCAAGCCATCCATTGGAGCACTTCATTGCATATCTTCAGATTTACTCATCAAGGGTTTGGTAATTTTATGACATTGCATGTTGTTTGTTTATCAGTCTCCTTCCATTTCATTTCATTTTATAGGGCTTGATTACCAAAGTGGGGTTTGACCAAGGAAAACCCCTAAACTCTAACCCTTAATCATTTTCCCCTTTTGCATGTGTGTTTGTAGAATTTGTATGCAGATTTGTCAAGAAAATAGGTTTTGAAAAGTGTTCAATAAGTCTTCAAAGTCAATCAAGTCATTAAAACCCTAATTCAAGCTTGGAGAGACTTTTTACCCCATTTTCTGCAAAACCAAGTGTGGACACCTGTCAGGAAAGCAAGTGCAGACCTCAGGCTACAAGATTATGTCCTGAAATTCCTGAGATCTACAGGAGGACTAAGTTGCCACTATTGGTGGATTAGTCCTGCTTTTGGGCCTGAAAAGTGATTTTTACATTTTTGGATACCCATTTGCAAATTCTTGTTCCGACAAGTTTTCCTGAAATTGGGACTAAGTCTCCCAGCCTGGTGTAAGTGTCCCAGTCAACATTTTTAGTCAATTTTTTAGGATTCTAGAATCTCCCGGCATCATATTCCATATTCCAGGTGCACCTCTTCAATTATGTTTTGTTATTCCATCATTTACTTGTATTTTTAGGCATTTTTGCATCACATTTTATTTTCAAACAAGCTACATTTCTTGGGTTTTGCATCATTAGATCATTTCATTTTCAAATCAATGCATTATTACATCTTAATTAGGCATAATACATCTCATTCACATTAACTTTGAGTGTAGAAAATAGCATTTTGGACCCCATTCCTTCCCCTTTCTCCTTTTATGTGAAAAACCCTAGAAGGAGCAAAGCAAGTGTGGGCAACCCAAAATCATTGTCCACATTTTGGTGAACCCAACATTTTGAACATTTTTACTTCTGATTTTAAGTGCATCCTAGGTTTCATTTGCATTTGCATTGCATTAGAAATTGCATTGTTTAAATTGCATCCTAGGAATTTCAAATTTGTATTAGGGAAAAGCTTAAATAGCTTGCATTTTTGCATCATTTTTGCATTGAAAATCACAAAAAAATTGCATTTGCATACTGTCATTGCATTTGTGCATCTGAAAGACATAGATTTGCATTCAAAATTTTTGAAAAATCTCAAAAAAATCACTAGTGGGACTAAATCGCCACACTGAGCAACTTAGTCCTACTGCATATTTTCCATTGAATTTTCTGGTAATTTATGGGTATTTTCTATACTTCTATTTTCTGGTATTGAATTTATGTTTTAGTTTACAAAATTTATGTTATTTTCATTTTCTTAGTCCTAGATTGCATTGCATTTGCATCCACCCTATCTCTTGTGGTATTTGTATGAGTGTTTGGTGCCCTATTGCTAATACTTTAGTGAGAAGAAGTTCCCGACTCATGGCATCCCACGATAACACACTCGTTGTGGACCTTGGGTTGTTTCGAGCTCCTACTCCTAGTATGGACAATGGTGTATTAGGCATGGATACTACCACTAGTACACCTTTACCTTCACATCCAATGTATGTTGACACATCACATGCCCACATTCTGCAAGATAAAGTCATTAACATTCATGAGGATTTGGCACATTTGCAACAAAACTTATGTCTTGAAAACATTTCAACCACTCTGATTCCTACTATAGACAACATCCATCGAATGCTTGAAAGTGATGAGGGCTTCGATGTTATGAAACAAATTGTTGAGACATATCAAAAACATGCCTCTAACACATCTCAACTAGAAAGCACTACGGTTAGCCAAGGAGGATCTCACATTCCTCCTCCTTCAACCGTAGCATCCATACCCACCTATACCACTCCTCAAGTGACAACAACCATGCAACAAGTTAGTCATGTGATTCCTTCCTTCACTATTCCAACTAGCATCCCTAGTTCTATTGTGGCATCGAATGTTCCATCCTCCACCACCTTCACCCTTATTAGTGTCCTCTTCACTTATCCCAACACTACATACACTCCATCACCATTATCTCTTCCACCTCATCCCACTTACATTGATCCTCTCATTATACAACTCTTCCAAACTATTTCTTCCATGCAACAACAAATATCTACCATAAACCAAAATCAAGCCGCACCACCCACCTACTATGTCCATAGTATCCCATTATCATTAGAAATTTTAAGAACCCCAATGCCACAAGGAATTGAGATGCCTCAGTTTGAGAAGTACGGAGGTAAAGGAAACCCTACTAATCATGTCAATGCTTATACAACCTTATGCAGTGATTTTTTCCTTGATGATAAACTGTTAGCTAAATTGTTTCCTAGGACCTTAAAGGACACTGCCTTGGAGTGGTTTTCAAACTTACCTAATCATTCAATTTGATCATTTAATGAACTTTTTGGTTCCTTTATAAGTCATTTTCAAGTCCATATGACTCCCAAAAAGATAATGGCTAATCTAATGAGATGTAAACAACATGTAGATGAAAAAGTCACTGATTTCATTTCACGCTATCAGTCATTGTATGCTCAAGTAGATGTCAAGATTCTTGATTCCCATCTCCAAAAGATGTTTATCGAAAACTTGCAAACTCAACTTTTGGATAAATTGGCCATGATGAAATTCCCTTCTTTTATGCATATATGCACAACCCTTTGTGACTATCACAACTTGGTTACTAGTCATGATGAAAAATCCACTTCTAGCCGAGCTGAGAAGTCTGAACAAAGAAACCAAAACAACTCACAAAACTTTAGAAAACCAAACAAAGGGTTTTTACAATTCAACCCCCCACCTTAATAACCACCTCAACCTTTTAACAACCAAGTAGCAGCTATTAAAACCATGATACCTTATAGTTATGGGGATCCTAAATGACAATTTACACCATTACTAGACACTCTTCATAATACCATGACCCAACTTATACAATAGAAAATGATTTCTTTACCTCTTGTTAAACCATTAGATGCAACCAAACCTATGCCTCCAACCTTCCAACCTAATGCTTATTGCCATTTTCATAGACAAAATGGACATGACATAGAACAATGTAAGTGTCTTAAACACATTGTGCAAGACCTCATCGATTATGGCCGTCTATCTGTTTCAAATGTTAATACGAAAGGCAATACGTCCATTGCCCCACCCAATCAAAATTTGCAAATTTTTACCAATCCCATGCCTAAACATAATGTGTCATTTGTCAAACCTAGTGAAACTCAAAACAATGATGTGATGATTGTTCATAAAAAGATTGAACATCCTGATACACTCGCTATTAATCCTATGGATGAAATGGTAGGAGCAATAAACGTCATCCCTCATAAGGGCCCAACAAAGAAAAATCTTGATATTACTTATTCTTCCAAATCTTCCTGATGGTCCTCTTTACATAGCCGGATGTATTTATGATAAGCCCATTAATGGAATACACATAGATCTCGCTTGTGGTGAGAATGTGATCACGAAGGAATTTTTGGTATTACATGAACTTTATCAGGATCATTATGACAAACCAAGAGCATGGATCAAAACACATAATGGTTTTTCATGCCCTACGATCGGATCGATCATTCTTCCTTTACAAATAGGACCTAATACATTGGATGTTACTGTAGACACCTAAATTTGGACACTTAATTTATCCAAATTTATCCCCTTTCGTCTAAACATCCCCTTATCCACATTAATTAAGTAATATCACTATTATTTAATTAATCCCTCTAAAGTTCTTCTAGTCCCTAAGGTATCTAGTTAAATAATTAAATACCTTCCCCCTTTAATCAAATGAATTAAATAAATATGCCATTTATTTAATTCCCTTTATGTCACATCCTCCATCATTTTTATCTAATCCTAATTATTTCTCCTAATCTCATCATTATGGATGTGCACATGCCTAATCCTTGATTAGGATGTGTCACATCCTCCAAATTATGCAGTTTGGCCTCTAATCTCTCTTAGCCACCTAACCCTCCTCTAATCTTTCATTAACTAGCCTAATCAACCTCTTAAGGAATTTTTAATTCCTTTTATCCTTCCAAGGAATATTAAATTCCTCTTTCTTTTCCCCATGTGATCTTTGACTTGTCACATCAAGTCACATGTGAAATCTAACCCTCTTCTAATCTTTATTAATTAATCTAATCAAGTACTTGCACAACCTTAATCACTCCATGTCATTTGTCCTAAGTCAACTCTATTAAATGCTTTCTCTTTTTGGAGAAGGCACTCCATTCCCCATGTAAATTTTTCATTCACATTTAATCCCCCAATGCATTCCTTGGAATTGAAAATTCCTTTTCTCATCCCCATGAGAATATTTGAGGAATTTTTAATTCCCTACATGTCCTCTCACCCACATGGGGAAAAGTACCTCCTTTATGAGGAGATCTTGTCCCAATCCCAAGGTACTATGTACCCCATCCATGTCATGTACTACCACTCCACCTCATGTCCACTTCACCTTTTTGAGCCACTTCACATGCCACATGTCAAGATGTGAGGGCTTGTGAGTTCTCAACTCACCATAGCCCTACATCTTGATCTTGGTGGCTCAATCTTGACCATCCATTTCCCTAGAGAATTCCAAATTCTCTATAAATACCCCCTCTTTTCTCTCATTTAGGAGAGATCATGCATTGTAGCCAAACTCTTGCAAAAAATTGCTAAGAGCCATACTTAGCCATTCTTCACACCTGCATCCATTTTCATCCATTATCATATCATCATCTAGCTTGCATCTTGTGCCATCCAAGGAGCATACAACACCAAAGATCGAAGGGCCAACCAAAGGATTGATTCGAGACAAGGTATACAGTTTCATTTTGTCATTTCTACTTTGTATTGAATCCAACTAGGCTAATCTTGAGGTGTAGGTTGTTTTTAGTGTTATTTTGCACTCCTTTGTTTGCTGCTTGTTTTCTAGCACATAAATTATCCCTATCACATTTATGGCACACCTAGTGGGACCCACAAACAAGTCTCTTGCTTTCATGTTTTCTATTTTTTGACTTTTTGCAGGTACAGGTTACAAAGGGGCAGACCCAATCTACACAGGGGCAGATTTGACCTTCCTGGGGTGGACCCGACCTATTTGGGCAGACCTGACCTGACAGACAGGCGGACCTGCCCTGCACAGGCAGACCTGACCTTCCCCAGGGGCGGACCTGCCCTCCACAGACCTTAGAAGTTGTTTTTGGGAAAATTTTCACGAATAGGCAAATTTTCCCTCACAAACAAGTGCATTTTCCCTAGACAACTTTTTTCCATAAGGTAAAATTTCAATTTTTAGCAATCTTTTGGCTGTTTTAAGGGCTTTTAACCCCTAATTTAGGTACATAGTGTAACTAGGAGGTGTCAATCAACCTTGGTTGTCGTGTTTTCTAGGTGAGCTATTTGACGTATCCAATCCCCTTTCGCCATTTGGCGATCCTGGGTGACGAGAAATCATAGCTTACCACGTCCTTTGAGTCCACCCCTTTTTATTTTTCTTAGCAGGACCTGCTTGGGGATTTCATCACCCCAAGGGATGATTCCAACCATGCGTACCAGCAGGGTATATAAAGGGGGGAGAGTGAAAGTTGTACCTCAATCTAACCGCGTTGTAATTGGCGAAGCATCGGGATGATGTGAAGAGTTGGTCTGAGCCCTTAAGGTTCCCGACTCACGCTTGTAACGGGTTGGTGTTCACAATTTGGGCCTCACGTACTGGGTGTATATCGAGGACTCCCTAGTATCCATGTTCATCCTAGATTAGAGGACTTTATCGACCATACCCTTTCTACTAGACTTAGGCTTGTGATTGTCTGAATTGTCTTATTTGTGCAAAACCAGTGATTGTCTAATTTAGTTCACTCAGCCATATCCTTTTGATTGATGATTGTTGTGTTTTGAGTCCTTTGCCTTAGTCTTTTTGTCAAAAATTAAGTCAAACTCACAAACAACTAGATTTTCCCCACAAATAGCCAGATTTAACCCATAAACAGTCAAATTTGACCCACAAACAGCCAGATTTCACCCACAAATAGCTAGATTTGACTCATAAACAGTCAGATTTGACCCACAAATAGCTGGATTTGACTCATAAAAAGCTGGATTTGACCCACAAACAGCCGGATTTGACTCATAAATAGCTTGATTTGACCCACAAACAGCCGGATTTGACTCACAAATAGCCGGATTTGACCCATAAACAGTCGGATTTGACCCACAAACAGCTGGATTTGACCCATAAACAATCGGATTTGACCCACAAACAGCTGGATTTGACCCATAAACATCCAGATTTGACCCACAAATAGCCGAATTTGACCCATAAATAGCCGGATTTTCCCTCACAGATGGTTGGATTTATCCTAACAGACAGCCATATATGCCTTTCCATTTGCACACTCTTAACCTGTTTTCCTCCGTTCAAGCGCCAATCTTCTCGATTTTTCATGCTCTTTCCGATGACATATACCACTTCATACTTTCGAGAAGTTTCCTGGGGCCCCTTTTCCTTCCTCATCCGCCTCCTTGAGGGGGAATACCCTACCATTCTCTCTCAATCTTATGTCATAAACCTTCCCTTGCAATATTGGGGCATCCCCTCTAGATAGCCATATATGCCTCCTTCAGAGCCATACCTGCCCCCCTCCGAAGCCATACCTTCCCTCCTCAATAATCCCAATCAATCATTTACTCATTCCAAGTAATCTTTCAGCTATTCCAAACCTTCATCTTCTCGTTTCGAGAATCATTCATCTGTTGTGAGTAGTCATTTACTCATTCTGAGAAGT
Source organism: Sequoia sempervirens (assembly GCA_007258455.2). Taxonomy (NCBI): domain Eukaryota; kingdom Viridiplantae; phylum Streptophyta; class Pinopsida; order Cupressales; family Cupressaceae; genus Sequoia; species Sequoia sempervirens. The sequence continues at coordinate 123,999,600 of VDFB02373365.1, forward strand.
CGTTCATCTGTTCCTATCAATCATTTACTCATTTTGAGTACTCATTCATCCATCCATTTCTCCAATCAAATCATCGTTTTCCCTATCTAAATCCCCTGAACTTCATCTCGGGTTATTATCCAAATTGACCTAAGTGTCTGATCTGATCATCATCATTAACATCCTCTTAGGATTTCCATCCATCCTAAGTTAATCATCATCGTCGGCCCAATCAATCCATTTTCAATCTCAAAGTGGATTCGGTGTTGTAATCATCCATTTATCCTTTAATCCGATCAATCAGTATCCTTAGTCACCTAGGGTAATCTCTAAACAGGGTTTGCAGTCCCTTCCATCATCCTATCCAATCCATCATTTGATCCTATCAATCATCAATCAATCCAATCCAATCCAATCGCATCTCTATCCAATCACCTTCGACACAATCAATCTACTTCCATCTCGAAGCAGATTCGGTGTTGTAATCATCCTTTGGTAATCAAATCCGATCATCATAATTAATCCCATTGCATCATCCAATCATTTTTTATCTGAGCTTTAATCCAATCCTAATCTGAGCTTAATTTATATCCCCATTTGAGCTTTAGTCCATTTCCATCCAAAATCTTTGATCCATCCTCTTTATCCGTTCATCATCATGAATTCTTATCCTCCATCAATAGTGGTCAAGGGAAACCCTAATTATGTCAACAATGATAACGAAAGCCTTGTCGATCAAGAAGAATGTGACAAAGATCCCTTTGACACTATCATTGCTAGTAAGTTTTCTCCACCCACTTTCCAAAATTCAATCACCCCTTCGAGTCATCCTGTTATGTCTTCATCCATGACTAATCATGCTCCCTATGCTACCTTTGACAAGGGATATACATCATATCCTTCATCCACATCATCCTCGTATCCAACATCTGCATCCTCTTATCCTAGTCCGCCATCACAATACCCCTATCCTAATCCCTTGTCCACATCCTCATCTTAATCCTTCATTTGCATATACCCTTACCCTAATCTTCCATATCAATATCCTCACCCTAATCCTACATTCGCATCAACCTATCCTAATCTAACATCCACATCAACTTATCCTAATCTGACATCTATAGTTCCCTATCTCCATCCACCACCTCAATCTTCCCATCCTAATCCACCATCCCCATACCCTTACTGCAATCCACCACCTGCATCCCCATGTCCTAATTCACCATGCCAATACCCCTATCTTAACCCTTCACCTAATCCCCCATCTATTCCCAGTCCTACATCCAATCCCATTCCCCTATCTAATCCTACTCCACCAATCTCTAGTCCTAATCCCCCACCAACCCATAATCCTTCATCCACTCCTACCTCACCATCCAAACCTAGAGTATGCAAGTTCCTCACACCAGAAATTCTCCAAGGATTTATAACAAAGAAGACATTTGATGAGCTTGAAATATGCTCATAATTTGAATATTATGATGTATTTTTAATACCCTTACTCTTATTGCTAATGGTTGTTTTAACTCTTTGATTAAAGAGTTTTTATCTAAAATCGGGCAGTATCCTGTAGCAATACATTCCTATATTCCTGCAGCTTAACATCTCTATGTGTCTGTATTAATTACCCTGTTTGACCTCCCAAATGATTGATATAATGCATGTGGTTTTCGGATAATGAAATGGATTTTATATGTGATTAATGAATGTGTATCGTGTTATTTTCCATGCATGCTTTCTGTCGCTTATGTCGCCATGTTCATCGCAGGTTGTTGAAGGGAGCATGAACGAGTCAAAGAGTAGCAAATCTCGGTCCTGCAGTAAAGTCCATTTCTAGCATGACATCGAGGAAGTTGTTCCAGCAAAGAATCTCTGACCGGGTCTTTGGGAGGAAATCTAAATGATCATTAATCTAGGAAGAATGGAATACTAAATTCTCTCTGAATCATGTTGAATAGATATCCTTTCATTTATGAGAAGTTTGTTCCTCAGTTTCAGGGTGCACTTATGTCCACGTCTTTCTCTGTTAGAGTTAGGTAGTTAGTTTCTTTTCTAATATAAGTTCTCCTCCTGCGTGATTGAGCAATAGGGTGTGTAAGAGTTAGTATTATAATAAGAGACAGTGTTTTGTGTTAGTTTTCTTATCAGCAGAATAATCAATGTATATGATTCTAAGTTTATGAATAAAAGCTGATGGAGTTTTGAGTTCAATTCTTGCATAAACTAGTTGATGCTTGCTAAGGGGGCCCACTTAGTGAGTATCTGTAGTTAGTTAGTTATTTATCTCCTGTTGATTATAAGTTAGATTTTATTCTTGAAATTTTCAGCGCAAACTTAGTCTTATATTGTTCCTGCAGCATCGGGAATCCATCCCTGTGTTTGTTCCTACAGCATAAGGCCAGTTCATAGTTTGTTTCTTAGTAATAGTTGTCATGATTTCTTCTTTGATTAAGTTATGCTTAAGTTAAGAATACTTTACATTACATTCCTACAGCATAAGTAGAATTCCTTCCAAGCATTTGTTTCTAGTAAATTGTGACTGAAATTGGTTCTTAGTGTACATACAGTGCCGCTCCATTTCAAGTATACGTTCCCTGGTTTGACAATATAAATGAAAAACCACAAGAAGAAGTTAGTCACCTACTGGAATGTCCAATTCCCAGATTAGGATTTTCCATGAATTTTATATCCTTTTGTGGAATCGATAATTTTTGGCGTCGTTTCCAAGGATGGTGTCAAGCTAAGAACCTGTCATAATCATTGTTAGCAATAGTTTAGTGTGTTTATTCAAGCATTTTCAAAATTCCTTCGATTACATGCATAGAAGAAGAGACGCTCTGGGAAGATTCCTCCCTGACCTTCCATTCATTGATAACAATCCTGAACAAGTTTATAATCTATTTGAGAAAGGAGGAGACCAAGATATCAATCCATTTACTGAAAACCTACTTACTGAATTGCTATTTGCCCCAGCTAATGAAGAACCTCAAGAAAATCCATTTGCTTTGATACTCAATCAAGCAAATATGGTGTGTAATCCACATAATCAACCTCCTGCTTTTGACTTCCCCATCGTTGCTCAGCAAGATAATGACAACCTTAAAAATATTCCTTCTTCATTACTTCCTAAGTTATATGGACTAGTTACAGAGGACCCATAAACTTTCTTGTTTGAGTTTGACATCCTCTATTGCAGCTATGATTATACTCCAGATGCTCACAGGCTGAAGTTGTTTCCTACTATTTTGAAGGAGGGAGCTCTTAGATGGTTTATGAGTTTGGGAAGGGGTGTTGTTGATATTTTGGAAGCCTTGCAAACAAAATTTCTTGAGAAATACAAGGAATATTGTAAGAGTGGTAGTAAGGGTGGTGATATATTCAGAATTCAACAAAAGGAGGATGAAAGCCTAGAAGACTATATCTCAAGATTCTTGTTTTCCCTGAAAAAGAATTCAGACCATACTCTCAATGAAGAATCTCATAAACTACTTTTCCTAAGGGGAATCAGTGACACCTGTATAGAAGCCCTAGACCTGATGGGAGGAGGAGATATAACCCAAGTGCCTTGGGATGATATCAAGAAAATATGTCGCAACTACTCTCGAGAAATTGTTAAGAAGGGTAGAGGTCATCAAGCCACAGTGGGAAAGTCTTCTACTAATGGAGTTTCATGGATGGAGATCACAAATTTGTTGTCTGATTTCAAGCAGGACAACATAAACAACATGGCTACATAGTTGGATACTATGCAAGATCAAAAGAAACATGAGGAAGCTGAAGCAATTTTGGCTGATTTCTGTCCACATTGTAGACAGAAGAAACATGACTACAGATGTAAGATGGTGGCTAACTTGGAGGCTAAGAAGTTACCTACTAATTTTAAGATAGTAGAGGGTGATGATGACCAAGTATTCTTCATTGCACAAAGGCGACCATGGGCTCAGAGACAAGGTATGCCTCAAGACCCTTTGACTTTTGGTAATCCTTATTCTAATTACAATAACTAATGGCAACCTACATATGGCCCATCACCACCTTGGAATACTTCTCAACCACACTGGCCTAACTATCAGAGTCCTCAATGGCAATCTCCTCAAAGAGGTTGGCAGCAGCCACAAGGACAATGGACTCCACCCCCAGGTAACTGGCAGCAGAATCCTCAATGGAGAGGTTCTCAGCAATGGCATAACCAATCCCCTAGATCCGTGCAGCTTCAGCAGCCACAACCTTCGGCTCTCATGCCACCTCCTGCAGCACCTATAGCAAATACTGGCCCTCCAAAAAAATGCCTATGCCTGCTCAACCATTGTAAAAATCCTAATAATAAGCAACAACAGCCTATGTATCTTGCATAAGCCAATCAGTATCCAGCTTATGCCCTGAATATTCATGATATCCATCTCAGGTCTGGAGCCACTCTCCCTGCTCCACAGCCGCCTGTAATTACAGAGATTCCAGATTCTGCTTCTAAACAACCTACTGATCCTGCAGAACATATACCTGTATCAGATATAGTCTCTAAGAAAGCTTGTCCTACAGCATCAGGGCAAACTGCATTTTCCTCAGAGATTGCAAATTACTACATCCAAGTCTATGGAAGAGCCTACCTTTGATATTTTGGATCAGCTAAAAAATGTACACATTCAAATTCCCCTTTTTCAATCCATTAAAGATGTCCCAATTTATGGAAAAGCCATTAAGGAGGCATGTTTAAAGAAACCAGGAAGAAAGAAAAAGGATCTCCAAACTATCCATGTTCTAGGACAGTTGGCAGATATTATGTTAGGGAAGGTAGTCATTACAAAATATACTAACCCTGGGAGTCCTGTGGTACAAATAAATATTAATGGTCAGATAGTAAAGAATGTTTTGATTGACCTTGGTGCAGCCATCAATGTAATGACCAAGCATACTATGGAGTATTTGAATATCTTAAACATCCAGTCTACACCTACCGTCCTGCAGCTTGCTGATAGTTCCACAGTAACACCTGATGGAGTGGTAAAAGATGTCATTGTCATCCTTGAGTCTTGGGAATACCTAGTAGACTTCACCATATTGTCCACTAAGGCAACTTTGGGAGGATATCCTATCATCCTAGGTAGACCATGGTTAGCCACAGCTGATGCTCTTATAGGATGTTGTTCAGGAGACATGACAATTTCTGATGGTCATTCAAGGAAGAAATTGGCTTTATACACACATGCCCAACCTCAGCCAGACTTGTCTCAACCAATTTGGCCAGATTTAGGAGAAGAAACTAAAGAAATCAATTCATTGGCTTAGCTAATGATGCTGCAAACTAATCTGTTTTCCCAACTTCAAAGTGAGGATGACCTGCTTTTACACATTTTGCAGTCCAACTCTGCTTTGAGTAGCCCATATGTTCCAGATAACTGTCCTCAGCAGTGTTTCTTGCAGCAACTGAATTTTGAGAGCCTGCCATCTGAATCTCCTACATTTTATCACAATTTGCTTCCATATGAAATACAGACACCACCTTTATCAGCAGCCTCCATGAATGATCTTACCAAGCAAGTAGAAGTGTCTCAAGGCCGCTGTCTAAACATCAATAATAAGTTGTCTCAATCTCAACAAGCTGCCCTAGTCGCAATGTTGCAAGATCAACAAAGAGCTTTTGCATGGGACTATGGGGATATGAAGGGAATAGATCCTCAACTCTATACTCATAGGATCTACATTAAGGAAGACTGTTCACCGGTTAGACAGCCTCAAAGAAGGATAAACCCAACACTCAGGGAAATAGTTAAAAAAGAGCTCCAAAAATTGCTTGATGTTAGCTTTATCTACCCCATTTCAGATGGTCAATGGGTATCTCCATTGGTGATTGTTCGTAAAAAAAGAGAAAAATGGAGAGTTTGTGTAGACTACAGGGAGCTGAACACAGCAACTAAAAAGGATCACTTTCCACTACCATTTGTTGACCAAGTGCTAAACTCATTGTCTGGTAAAAAGTATTTCTCCTTTTTGGATGGATATAGTGGGTATAATCAAATTAGAATTTCCCCTGAAGATCAAGACAAAACAAATTTTACTAGTCCATGGGGCACTTTTGCCTACTTTGTCTTACCTTTTGGCCTGTGTAATACACCTGCAACATTTCAAAGGGAAGTGATTAGTATTTTTGCTGACATTTCTCATGATTCTATGGAGATCTACATGGATGACTTCACCACTTATGGAGCTACTTATGAAGAAGCATTAGAAAATTTGGAGAAAGTGTTGAAAAGATGTAAGGAGCAAAATTTGTCTTTGAATAGTGAGAAGTGTTTTATGATGATGCAAGAGGGAATTGTTTTAGGCCATCATATCTCTCAAGCAGGAATTCAAGTTGATCCTACAAAAATAGAAATTATTCTAACTTTGTAAACACCTATGAAACAAAAGGATGTTAGAAGCTTCCTAGGACATGCTGGATATTATAGAAGATTTATCAAAGATTTCAGCAAAATAGTCAGTCCATTATATGTCTTATTGACTAAGGATTCTAAATTTAACTAGACTAAGGCCTGTGACAAATATTTCCTGCAGCTTAAGAACTTACTTACTCAGGTACCTATTCTTCAAGGACCAAAGTGGAGTTTTCCCTTTCATATACACATGGATGCTTCTGATTATGCCATAGGGGAAGTTTTAGGATAGAAAGAGAATTCCATAGAGCATGCCATATATTTCATTAGTAAAAACCTTCAAGGCCCTAAATTAAACTATACTGTCACAGAGAAAGAATTGCTAGCAGTTGTGTATGCCCTGAACAAGTTTCGACATTGTCACTGGTTACGAAATATTTGTCCATACAAATCATGCAGCAATAAGGTACTTCATGAATAAGTCTACCATATTCGGCAGATTAGCAAGATGACTCCTATTGTTGCAGGAATTTGATATCATAGTTATTGATAAGCCAGGTCGGGCTAATGTGGTGGTTGATTTCTTGTCAAGACTTCAAACAACTACACCTGCCACCCCTGAGGTACTTGATGATAGCTTTCCCGATGAACATCTGTTTACTATTGCTACTCGAACTCCATGGTATGCAGATATTGCAATTTATTTAGCAGCCAATAAGATCCCATCCCACTTCTCACAATAGGAAAGGCAATTGTTGGTAGAGAAAAGTTTTAACTTTTCATGGATTGCAGACTGTTTATTCTACACAGGACCTGACCAAGTCATGAGAAGATGTGTTAGGGAAGATGAAACCTATGACATTTTGCATGCTTGTCATGATGAACCATGTGGTGGGCACTTTGCAGCTAAGAGAACATCTATGAAAGTACTTGCTACCAGATACTATTGGCCCACACTACACAAAGATGTTGTAGCCTACACCAGAAAATGTGACAGATGTCAACAAATGGGGAGACCAACAAGGTCTGATGAAATGCCCCTATATCCTCAAGTGGTAGTCAGTCCATTTGACAAATGGGGCATAGATTTTTTTGGGCCTATTGATCCTCTGTCCAATGGAAAATCATACATTTTGGTTTGCACTGATTGTCTAACCAAGTGGGTAGAAGTGAAAGCAATGAAACATGCCCGTGACAATAAAGTTGTTGAATTCCTGTATGAACAGATTTTTACTTGGTTTGGAGTCCCAAGGGAACTTGTTACTGATCAAGGAGCTCAATTTACATCAAACTTAATCACTGCATTGATGAATGATTACAAGATCAGGAACAGAAAGTCTAGCCCTTATCACCCTCAAGCCAATGGTCAGGCAAAGGTTACCAACAAAGAAATTGAGGCAATCCTTACTAAGACAGTACAATTACACAAGAAGGATTGGAGCAGTCGCCTTCCTGAAGCAGTCTGGGCCTATAGGACAACATGGAAAACAACTATAGGTTTTACTCTTTTTGTGTTACTCTATGGAAAGACTGCCATGTTGCCAATTGAATTTGAGCATAAGACCTTAAGGACTGCTCTCCAGCTTAATATTGATATTTCAGAAGCCCAAAAGGAACGCATCCTACAGCTGAATGCATTAGATGAGATAAGGAAAGTTGCCCTGTAGCATACTGAAGCTATCCAACAGCAAAGAAAAAAATGGCATGACCACCATATCAGAACTAAGCAATTCTCTGTCGATGATTGGGCACTGCTCTATGACTCCAAGTACAAGGAAAATCAAGGTAAACTCACCACAAGATGGCTTGGTCCTTATGAAATAGAAAATGTGTTTGATAATGGTTTAGTTCAGTTAGCTACAATAGATCTTGTCTGATTCAAGCTGCCGGTTAATGGACACTGTCTGAGGTTGTATCATAAGCCAACGTCCAAGGAAGAATTTATGAAGCAGTTTGTTTCAGATGCGGCCACTGATCCTCCTACAGCAAAAGGCTTTGACCTTTCTCCTATAGCATCTCTTTAAAATTCTATGTTGCATGCCCATAATAAAGGTTTCCTTTTTAAGGAAGCCACTTTCTCTATTTTTCATCCATCACCACCATTCATTCCCTCTTCTTCCACATCACCCATCCATGTCATCCATTCTATCGTACTGCCCTCATTTATGGTTTCACTTCTAGTCGTCATTTCATGTTGAGCTGTGATATTTCCCAACATGTACAAGCACTTATTACAAGGTACACGATATCTTTTATTGTCACATCGTTTATTTATTTAATTTATTCATTAATTGCTATGTACATATCAGTCATCATTGCCTATTCTTTTCCTATCCTTTCGCACATGGGTATGTGCAGGATCATGATGGGCCAAAAAGTGGCAATATTATGGGTATTTGTAGGGTATGTGGTGACGACTTTTTTTAATCCAAAATTGATGAAACGAAAAGGGTTTTTAGAGGAGATTCTCAGCTTTCCACCAATATAAATTATGCTTTAATTTGAATTTAATAAATAATTATTATTTATTTTCTATTAGAATTACGACTAAAGTCGTCGATAGGTGATTGAAAAACATCTATAACTTTCAAAGCGGTATCACTTTTTTGAATCCAAAACATGTGTCACATTCTATGATTCACATAATATAGGATTAAAAATAAAAAATAAATTTCATGAAGTTTTGACCAAGTTAAGGTGGTCAAACATACAAGTTTTTATATTTTTTAAAGTTGTAATAAAAAAATCATAATTAATTATTTACTTGGAAAAAAATTATAAAAAAATATGTATCACATCGAACATGAGTCCTCTACTTATATACAAAATCTTATAAAAAAAATATTATAATTTTATTATGGTTAGGGTGGTAAGACCAGACACCTACTTATTTTTCCCTGAAATTTAAGTACTACTACATTGAAATTTCAAATTTTCACCAAATAGATTTTATTTATTTTTAAATAAACCTAGTAGTTTAGAAACTACATTCAATTTTCTACAGATTCTATTCTTACATATTTTTGAAATAATATAGATAACTTATTCAAATTTTTACGTCAAGTTGCCTAACACTGATTTTTCTAAATTTTTTGCCACTTAAGGGCTTGTTTTTTCCATGATGATCCTGCACATACCCACATGTGTGGATACATGCCACATTTTTAGTAGGGGGCGGGGATAATCCATTTCAAACTTTTTCTTATGCCACTATCACAACTGATAAGATATTTTTATTTTCTTGTACTTTCCAAATATGACTACGTGTTTTCATCCTAAACAACAATTAACTGCTTGATTTGAGTAGTTCTTAACAATCATTTCATGCAATTATCCTTTGAGTCATTCTTGGAAAAGTAAAGAAAAGTGACGACAGGGCAGAAAGAAGCAGGGCAGAAAAAGTTTTTTCAAATTTTCAAAATAAGATTGAGTTTCAGGAATCTCAGCTGGGATAATTTGTGAATATGGGTGGCCAGTTAGTAAGACATGAGCCTGTAGCTCATGAACTCTTGATGCAAAATATTCAAACGATTTAGGCATTTAGCAATTGTGGTTGGTTGAATTATTTTCTAAGGTTAGATTCCTTTAATGAGGAAGCTGCAAGTGAGTTTTTGAGAACTCTTTCAGAGGGAGAAGCTACAGTGTGGGGTTTGACTGTAGCCGTTACAGAAGAGCAGATTACAGAATTAACTAGGATTCCGGTGGTAGGATAAAATGTTTCTTTAGATGTTGTCTCTGCTAGGGCAGAATTCATAATACCAACAGATGGACACTTGGAGGTTTCCAAACAAGGATGCAAACGAGTGTCACTGCCTCCTCCATACTCAGAATATGTTGCCTTCATAATTAGGTACTTGACTTATGAGGGACGTTTTTCGTATTTGCATTCCTATCATTTTAAACTATTGAGTCATATGAGGCACGGTCTAGCTGTCAATGTTCCAAATTTTTTGTTAAACATTTTGAAACAATGTGCCCATGAAACCCAAAGGGGTAGGGACAACTCTATCACCCATCATACCCTCATTAAATTCTTGATCGAGCGTTCCCTGAGGGATGTATCACCCCGTTCTTGGCAAGAATTTTTTTCCCAAAAGGGTCTACAACCTCCAGAGCCTCCTAGAGCACTCCCTGTGCAGCACAAGAAAAAGAAAAAGAGTAGAATCTACAAGTAGGGAACTAGAGCAAGAATCATTTGCTCTTGCAGCACTTAGTCTTGTAGCCTCCACACCAAAGCCCTCTACCCAAGTAAAAACCAGGTCTACTGTTAGAAAAGAAAAATGGAAAACGAAGGTCAGAGAGTCATCTAGGGTTGAACAAACCCCAGAATCTGACCCTCATGCTCAAAAGAGAAAACGTTCTACTCCACTCTTTCCTGCAGCATCTTCCCTTGTAGCAGTTTCTCCTGTAGCAACGCATGTTGCCACTGCAGTATCACTATCATCTTCTCCTGCTAAGTCTGAATAATCAATGAAGAATAATCAAGCACTGTCCAAGCACTGTCAGTAGGCCCTAAAGCTACAAAGGGTAGTCATTACATTCATTGGAGGAACAAATGAATCATATTTTACTTTTGTAGTGAATGATAAACTATGGAAAAGTCATTTGCATACATGAGGGCAACAAACACAATAGAATTTTACTTGTCAATGTTTTCTCTTCAAAGATCTTTGGGATGCTTTATAGAAAGTTATGCTTATGAATACCAACAGGACATTCACAGGTGAAGATGTTCCAACACTCGAGCCAAGAAGGGAACCATAGAATGAGAAAATAGTGAACTCACTTGAGGAGAGTAAATGAAAAAGTGTAGATTAAGTATAGTGAGATATGAAAGGTCGGGGGGAGTCAAATGCTTAGGGTGAATGGCATGCACATTTCTTACAAATAGTGAACCCACTTTTATAATGGGACAATTCCTATCAAAAGGAGTCTTGGTTGTTAGGATGTCCCATAGTATAGAATGCATGAGCATCTATCAAAAACACTATATATAATTAAGGATTGTAATAGTGGATACCCTGGTAAACATGTATGCAAAATGTTGAAAACTAGTGTATAAGGCATACAAATTGTATAACATAGTGCAACAAAATATTGAGAAATGCATATGGGAATAGGTGCTATGCATCATTTTCACTGAGAATTCATGGTTTCTTTCTTGCATTCAAATAAAGCAGCCATTTACATTAGCTACAACCATGATAATATCAGTCCCAGAAAATCCAATCAACATTTGAATCAACATTGAACAGAAGGACAACGCATTTCAAACAACAATGAACAAAGTGGAGGAGTGCATGATAAAGCATGATCAATACAGTTAGCAAAGAAGTGAACATTTGAAAGCATTGGAAAGAGATACCAACATTGTGAGTGCAGAGACAAAAGACTATGCTATTGGAAAATGTGTTTCACTACAACATAAGAATACACTGGTATCCTATTCTAGTGGTGATCATTTTCTTCAATAATTATATTCTGCAATGTCTATTACTGTTTTGAGTAAATAAGCTTTCCAATTGTGCCTATCACATTTCATGAAACTTATAAGTAACATTTGAGCAAACTTATAAGGGGGCTTGTCTATAATAAAAGTCAAATCACTTTAAGCATGATGATGGTTTGAGGACAACAATAATGCAAGCAAACAGATATTTTGTTTGAAGGCATTTAGGAAAGCACAAAAGTGTTGTGTGAGAACCATCTTGAGAAAAGTGTAAACCAGAATGTGGGGTATTGATAAAGAAAATTTTGCATAGGACTCCTTGTCTACTGAGTGAAGAGCTAAAATGAGTGAGAGGGTTGAAATTATTGAGAAAATTGAAGCCTTTGACATTCTACAGAAAAGGCTTATAGGAAATCATGGAGGAGAGTTTAGAAAAATGGAAAATACCCAGAACAGAATGAGCCACATAATGGGTTCCAAACCCTCTTTTAGGAAAAGTAAAATACAACAAAACCTAATTCATTTTTCATGGTCGTGGCCTGAAAAATATTTTTCCTTCACAAAGGCACAAACCCACTTTGGAGTTCTGCATAAAACTTCAAATACAGAGAATGAAAAAGGTATTTCTTCCATTATACATACAAACAATGCTATATTCTGAAGAGATACAAGTTCTACGAGGGTTTTCCATTTTTCTTGCAGAAATATCACAGAAAGACCAGAGGCTGAACTTACAGGGAAATGCATAAAAAAAACAAAAGAAACTGAACATTGTTCACCATTTCTTTTAGTATGGAGAGAGAGCTCGAGTTCGAGCAACAAACTTTAAAAGCAACAAAGGAAGATAAGATGAAACCGTCCAAAGCTTACCTGAGCTTGACTTGCTTGTCTTTCATTAAATATGCAGGGATTTCACCATTAAAAAACCTCCATTAGAGCTCCAGAAAACCACCTCAATGGTGACCCAAATGCAAGTGGAGCTTTCACAGACAAAAGATACAAAGATTTGCATCAGGAAAGTTCCTATGGCCGCGACCTTGATATATTAAATGGCCTTCAGAATGGAGGAAAGAGCCAGATTTTGTTTAAGAATCACACTTACCTCATTTTTCCCCAGTTTTCCAATGAGAAATCACTTTAAATATGTCAAGAAATTTGCCAAGCAAGTTTCTACAGAAAACTTCCAAAAACCCTATGGCGGTAGAGAGCTTCCAGAAAGTTTGACAGTCAAAATGAGTGACTTTTGCATTTTTTTCATTGTTTTGTGTTAGGGTTTGAACCCTATTGAATGTCGACCACCAAGGTATTTTTTACCTTATTTTTTTAAAATTCCAAACACAAAATAATGTGCTCCACGAGCTAAGACTTGCAAGTCTTATGCCTTAGGTTTTTTTTTTGCCTTGTGTTGCCATTTTGGGAATGAAGTCCTATGCCTTAGTAATTTTGATGACTTTATCATACCTGTCTTAGTGTTTTTCAGGTCTCCTTCAAGGTTTCAAAGTCTCCCAAGACTTAGTGTTTTATTTCCAAACTCTTATTACCTTGCATAAAATTCTTCAAGACTTATGCGGTGCATTAGGTCAAACCTTGTCTCCTAATTGCATTAGTGTTAAGTGATATGACATTTTAATTAAGTGATGTTATGTATAACTCACTTAATGGTGAATGGTATTTCAAAATCCAAAGTAATGGTGAGTAATGCCTTAGGGGAGATTGAGTTAGGTGATGTTCTTGCATGCCTTGAGGAATGGTTTGGGAAATTATTATTATTTTTGCATTTATTATGAATTGTAAAACATTATTTAAGTGATGTATTTACAAATCACTTTATTTGATGTTATCTATAATGCAAAATGTTGATGTGTTTCAAGGATGGTGGGGCCTCTTGTTGTTTTTCATTTGTTTTTTGAAATGTAAAATAGTTTGATTAAGTGATGTTATTATAAGTCACTTAATCAAATTATTATCTTAAATGCAAAATAGAGTATTATGCCCTTACAAAAAGCACCAAAAGTGTGGGTCAAACAGGTTGAAGACATGTGTGAGAAAAATGATGACTAGCCAACATGGAAAAGGTGTGTGAGTTTTTCTTTGACTGTTTTTGGAGGGAATGAGCCATTTGGAGGCCGTTTTGTCACACTTTTAGTGTGACTAAGGTCTTGGCTTGACCTTCATGTGGAGGACATTTTGGAGTGATTTTAGAAGGTTCTTTTTGGCCTTTTCTGTTGCATCTGACCAAAATCTTCTAGATGGACTTGTGTGATGTAATTGTTAGATTTTTTTCTTAAGTAACTTCAATTGTGTTGTTGAAGGCGTTCTTTTCTTTCCAACAGAGTGATAGCTTATTTTCTAGAGTTATCTTTTCAGCAGGAGCAGTATTGTAACTCAGAGATAGATTTGTATACCAGTGAGTACCTTGGATCAATGATATTGAATATTTTCCTTCTCATTTCATGCTTTATTGTGTGCATCTAGTGGTTGATCAAATTACTTGTGAAACTTAGTTTTTCCTTGTAATTTTGTCTCATTGTTAAGCACCTATTTTGCAGAAAAGTGTATTGTTGCAAGTTATAAGTTGTGTTAGTGAATGCAGTTTTTTTTAATTGTGAAATATTTTCCTTCTAGGATTTTAGATTTAGAACCTCCTTATAAAATACTTATGCAAGAATGTGTACAGAATGAGCTATGTAAACCAATATTTGTCATTGTTTGAACTGTGTACAAGCTATTTGCAGGTCTTAGTTAGTTTGGTGAATCGCCTTTTAAAAAAATTCAGTCAATTTTAGCTTATGCAACCATCTTACTCTTTCCTCAAGAAATAATTAGTTTAGTAGTAGTTTAGGTGACACTAAAAGGGGAGCCAACCCATAATCTAGAGGTCCCATGTTGCTCCAAATTTGTTGAGTTTCCACAACTTGGCAGAGGGTGCAAATTTGGATAGTTAGCACACATCAGATAATCCTACTGATGTTCATGGCACAATAGACCATGGAGTTGCTACAGTAGTAGCAAGTTATGATCCTTTGACAGAGGAATGAGATAGATTAGTAAATTTCACATTATATTTACTCTTTTATTGGTCTATTATTGAAAATTTTAATGATACTCATATGTAGTTTAATTGTTATCTTTATGCTTGCTACAAGGGCTTGTCACTCCATATTGTGAACATTTCATTGTTGCAGATGAGCATTTTGATTATTTTCTTGTGGTAAGTGATTTTTTTTATATGTCATTCCACAATTCATTTTTTATATATTAACATCTATAAACTGCAAGAAGCCATCACCATCAAAAACCACTCCATCAATCTCAATCAGGAAAAAGGTT